>CM028138.1:345942500-346542500 GCA_016271365.2 Neoceratodus forsteri | reverse complement strand
CGCGACGATCTTCGGTGGACTGGAAACACGTCTGCACTCTTCAAAGCCGACCGCGAACTGAGGAAATGCTGGTAAGCTGTATAATGGCCTAGATAGGGGGGTTTTAACTTTGTTGCATATAACAGGCATTTTTGGGAATTTTTGCACCAAATTTTCAACATGGGGTTTTTGGGACCCCTTCTCATGAATGATGTCACTGTCATGGCGTTATTCGCGCCCGAAGGGTGATTTCGTGCAGTGACTGCAAAATCACCCTTGGGCCCAAATACCACCATGACAGTGACATCATTCATGAGGAGGGGTCCAAAACCCCATCTTGAAAATTTGTGCAAAAATTCCAAAATGACTGTTTTATTTAGTGTGTTATGCAGTTCTACGCAGGCTCGTAGAAGTTCAGCGAAATTTCAATATTTTCACTCCAGATTTTCAACATTGCCATTTTACCATACCTTCTTATGAGCAGTACAGCTGTCATTTTTCACATCTCACTAAAATGTGTTTCCTACTCATGTAGCGTAGAATGGCGCAGTCGTACAGAAATCAATGTACAGGACAAATTAAGAAAATCACAGTGACACTGTTCATGAGCAGAGGTCTTAAAATGGGTATGTTGAAAATTTGGTGAATAAATTCCTAAAATGACTGTTTTTTTGTAGCGCAGTATTGCAGTTCCTACGCAGGCCTCGTAGGAGTTCGCGAATTTTCAATATTTTTCACTCCAGATTTTTCAACATTGCTATTTTACTACTACCTCCTTATGAGCAGTACAGCTGTCATTTTCTCATATCCTGCCCAAAATGTGTTTCCGCTTCCCATGTAGCGCACAATGGCGCAGTCGGTGTGTAAACTCAATGTATGGGACACATTAACAAAATCACAGTGACACTGTTCATGAGCAGAGGTTTTAAAATGGCTATGTTGAAAATTTGGTGAAAAAATTCCTAAAAATGACTGTTTTATGAGCGTGCGTTGCGCAGTTCCTACGCACGCTCGTAAGTTCGCAAATTTTCAATATTTGCACTCCAATGACTTCCAAATACCTAAACAGCACATAGAAGCAAGCAACATTCGGCATTGACAAATGCTTGTTTAGTAATGGATTTATAGGCTGAACCCAACATTATCACCCACAAATATAACTTACTTGCATCTTTTATTTCCATTGGGGGAAGGCCTAACAACAAGTTGATTGGTATTAACTGACCCTGAATGTTCAATATATTTTTAATATGTTCCATTATTCGGAGCCAGAACTCCGTTATTTTGGGGCAATCTAAAAAGATATGCTTGTATGTAGCTTTCCGCTCATTACATTCCCTCCAGCAATGAGCTGAACTCCCAGGGCTTCTCAAGGACATAATTGAAGGGACAAAAAGAACCTTATTCTTAATTTCCATGTGAACTCCCGCCACATGGGTGATGAGGAAGTGGCCCAGGAGGATCTCCAAATTTTGGTCCAGTCTCTAGGGGATATATTCTGGCCCAAATCTCTTTCCCATCTTGCCCGTGTAGTGGACATTATATATACTTTTTGACCCGTAAGGTATTGGTATATTATTGTTATCGCCTTTTCTCCGTAGTGTGTGGACCATATTTGCTTAAACGGAGTTTCATCCTCCATTAAGTTAGAGTCCTTCTCACTTTGTCTGATATGCATAGAAATATAAGCTCTCATTTGGTAATAATATCATCTATCTTTATCCGTCCACCGATACTTTAATTGTGCTTCCTCGCAGTTTAGAAGATTAAGGGTAAAAAACATTCATGTAGCAACAAGCGAACAATACATGTCCACTTCGAACGACTTCCAAAATGACTCTGACACAAGAAACGAGGCACGTAGGAGAAATGAGTACATGGGCGTCGAGAGTGTCCTCAGTCCTAGTCCCCCAACCTCGATAGAAAGGGAAGCCACAGCTGCTCCCCACAGTATCTGGGATTAAAGGGTGCTTATTCAGACATGAGGACAGGCTGTCATAATCAGGCTCACAGCAATCCCACCACCCCCCCTTCCTATGAGCAGCCATGGTAGTTTTGCAGATCTCCACCTCCTCCACCCCGAGGGAACAGCAAGGGTTCCCCAAATACCCCCCCATGTCTGTGAATTCATGGCTCACACTGACTGCATACCTCTCAGTAATTGTGTAGGATAGAACTGACACAGGAGAGCAGACTCAGTTAGAAAAAATCGAGGGAGCGCTTCACGGGACAGGTGGGTCATACCTGGCTACTAAGCAATTTAACCCTCTCCCGACGGACAGAAGCAGAGCAGCAGCCCCCAAACATCAGCAGGCCTTTTAGTGAGTTGTTTGGGCTAGGCTGCAGTCGGGGGATGAAGCTATAGGGGAAGGCCAAAATACCAGCCCGCGTTGCTAGTGTGCCCACGCCCCTTGTGCAGGGTCTCCATGATGGGCCACCACCCCAAACAGCACAGCAGAATCAGGGAAGAGAAAGGAGGGAAAGCCCCCAGCGCCCAGTCCGTCTCAGAGGGGCAACCCCCAGGAGAAGGAAAGGGAGGGGAGCTTATGGTGGAGGAGCGTAGCAAATTCCTCAGAGTAATCGAGGTAGGGAAGGGTGAAAAAGAGAGGAGGGGGGCACAGACAGTAAAGGATTAGGCATGAAGTGCCCACTTCACAGTCTATCATCACTGGGATACACAATAAACAACTTTTATACCAGTATCAGACTATGCCTGAGGGAATCCCAAAGTTCCATCTTACTGGCATGTCAGTTAACGTTATCAGGTAGGCCACTAATGCCTTATATGGTGTAAATACTTGCTGTTCTGTTCAGTGATTCTTCTTCTCATCCCAGGGAGCTTGAGGGTTCCAATCGATTGGATGTGGGAGAGGGTTGCTGGGCCTTCAGGGGGCTCACAATGTTCTGTATTGCCTCTGCTCCCTGGCGACGCCTTGCCCCCCGCTGACTGCTACTCCACATCTTCTGGGAAAGCCTAAAGGTGATTGAGGGCCGAGGTGTGTCAGAGTTGGCCTTCTGCTGGGGGATATCTATTTTTCTGGCCTTCAATGCTGCTCTAGCTGCAGTCGCTGAATCAAACGTGAGGTTGCCTTCTTTGAAGCAAATTGTCATTTTTGCTGGGTAGGGCATTCTGAATCGAATGCCTGTGGATTTGAGTGCTCTCATGATGGGTATGTAGGCCCTCCACCTCACCATTACCTCTGGGGCATAATCATTTTCAAAATACAGCTGCTGGTTTTTAAGAAGTACTGTCCTGGCCTGGCCCGGTGGCGCTGAGGGTTGAGGCGCTGGATGCCACACCTTGCTCCATGCTGGCGACCACGGTTCGGGAACAAGCCTGGGTCATCGGGGGTCGGCAGGGGTGGACTAGGATTGAGCATCCAAATACAGCTCTCCTAGTCTGGGGGAAATGGGGTGGTTGCACACGGCGCTCTGGTGTCTCTGGGGATGCCCGGAGGTACTCCAGAGACGTGGGTGCCAAAGTGAGGGGGGGGAGCATGGTAGACGTTTGCACTCTAGTGCATGGACATCATTGCACATCCATGCTCCCATTGTGGAAGAACAAGGAAAATGCAGCACAAGTCTGTGGCAGCTTGATGGCCGCAGTTCACCAGTCCGACGATGCCTGGAGGCTGTGTGCCGGTAGTGGATCCTCGCCGGGCATGGGGGCTTAGGGGGAGCCCCTCTCGATGGTGTAGCTACCTATGCCAGCTGGGCACAACAGCTTCGAGGTTGCTGGTGGATGAGCGGTGGCTGGAGATTGGCAGGACTATGGCTGCAGGTGAGAAAGTATTCAATGATAAAAAATAAGAAGTACTGTCCCTTTCTTCCACTCTGCATGCAAAACATTTTCCTTCTCTTGGAAGTGTAGGAATCTGACCAGCACTACTCGCGGGTGAGCCCCGGGGGCTTGCTTCGGTGCCTAGGGTGTGATAGGCCCACTCGAACTCCAGTGTGTAGTGAGGCAGGAGGGCAAGAACTTCACAGAGGGTGTTCTGTAGAAATTGCATTATATCAGAGCCCTTGGCCCCTTAAGGGATGCCAGCAATCCTGATATTATTGTGACGATTCAAGCTCTCTGCATCCTCAGCTCTATCCTGGAACTGCTTTATGTTATGGTGCAGCTGAACGATGGCTCTCTCGGCACAATCCACCCTGCTGTCTGTATCAGTAACCTGGGTCTCCGTGATCTCTTGCCGCTTCTCCAATTTATTAATATCAGTGCAGAGAGCGGAGGCAGTAGAACGCATCTCTTTATGGAAATCGCAGAGCCCTGCCAGCATCTGAGCCATTTGTCTTTGGAGGGTGTCCACTGGGATGTGGCAACATGCGGCAGCGTTGTGGCATGAGGCTGATGAGGCCTGGGAGCCCTCGCTCTCCGAGCCGCCCTCCGACAATCTGTCATCATCCGGCCTTGTTGGGCGCCATTTTAGCTTTATCTTCATTGTCAGCATACTGTGTCCTCCACAGCTATTATTTTGCCAAAATTCTTTATTTAGCACTGGTATTTGGAGGGTTTGAAGTCGATCTCAGCAGGAGCTCCCGATTTAGGATGTACCAGGGAACATGACGTCACCGGAACCCAAACAGCACATTCCTGTCACTTTCCCAAATTGTGCATCCCTACTACATTCTGAGATTCTGTGTCCACACCACATTGTGAAATTGCATGTTGCCACTGCAATGTGAAATCAAGCATCCCAACCACATTTTGAAATTGTAAGTCACCACCACATGCCAAAGTTACACATCCATGACACATTACGAAATTACATATCCCTGCCACCTTCCGCAGCTGTGTCTCCCCCACATTTCAAAATTGTGTATCTCTGCCATATTTTAAAAATGTATGACACCATCACATTATGAATTTTAGCATCCCTGCCACATTCCAAAATTATGTGTCCTGGCTGCTTTCTGAGATCGTGACATTGTTGCATTCCACAGCTGCAAAATCTCATACTTGCAGTATTCTAAAAATTGCCGAAAACTTTGTTATTCTAAAGTTATGTTTGCCATTACATTTAGGGTTACCAGATTTTGGGACATCAAAAAGAGGACACTGTCTAAGGACTAAGATACAGGGCTGCGGTGAGAGACTCGTCGGGTAATGGGTGACGGTGATGGGTCAGAGGTGATCAAAAAGGCACAAGGAATTACAAAGGAAAGCAGCACACATCCACCCCAAATGCCCACTAACACTACAAAAAAAAGATCAGGTGATCCTCAAACACAGGCACAAGGAATTAAAAAGGACAACAGCACACATACACCCCAAATGGCCACTCACATTACAACAATGAGTAAAAAAGTGCAGGGTAAAAGTTTATTCAATGTGTAAAAAACAGCAGTAAAAGAAACAGTGAGAGCTCCAAATTAATGTTGCCAGTACCACCCACTGACCAAAAATATATTAGATTATGAATATTGGGCAGTATGTACTTGGTCATCATGTGAATGCTCTCCTACACAGTCTATAGAATAGAGGAGGCAGGATAGCACAATGGTTTAAGGCTCTGAGCTGCAGACCTGGGTTTGAATCCCACAGCCCCAAGTGCATACTGTGTGACCCAGAGCAAGTCACTTAACTTCCTTGTGCTCCCAGGTCGCATCTGGAAACAAGCTTTTGGCTTAGTGTGTCTCTTTTAGTAAAAAAATAAACAAAAAAACAAAAACAAAAAAAAATATATATACATATAAAAGATTAATTTATCAAAATATAACCTGAGGCAACCTGAATCGGGTCACACATGGTGAAAAAGTGCAAGTGTGAAACATTATAGTAATAATAAAGACACATTAAAATCAACTGACAAGGATAACGGTCCAAAATGCATGCAGGAGTAATATAAATAAGGCAAGCAGACGATTCAGAATTCATAAACAATCATCTCCTCCCCTCGACCCCCGCACTGATGCTGATGTACACTGTATATTTCAGAGATGTCAGACAGCATAAGCAGCCATTAGCATATTGGCATACCTAATTGCCTCCTCTGGGACAAAGCAGGGGCTCCATTCCCTCCAGTCCACTGAGTACTGATGAATGAATCCTCCTCCTGTCCTGGGGTTTTCTTTAGCTGCTGCACTGCAGAAACAGTGACTGCTACCACCAGCACCAGTCCAGTCAGTGAATGGATTGCACTTAGCGCCTCAGGACCAGGTCATAATCAGTTTGGCACAGCAGGGTCAGAAGAGTACTCCTGGCAGTCTCATCGGATCGGGTCCTGGTCCGGGATCACACTCAGAAATGAGAATCAGGGCACACAGCAGGACAACAACAACAAAAAAATCTTCAGATCAGACTGCTGCCTGCGTCCTGTGGTGGAGGATGGGGTGGTGAGGGACAGACTCAGACACATCACAATATATGAATGGCAGGGGGTTGATGACTGAACACTACACAAATTCAATAAAGAAGTACATCATATCACAATAACATAAGATCAGTACTACTACTACTACCACAAGCCCAAAATCACCACTGTGCGTCCTCTGCCACCCTCCGCAGCACCTCCAATGTTATGTTTTTATTTTTTTATATTCTTTATTTTGCAGGTCAGTGTTACAGCAGAAATACATATGTACAGCAATTTCATTGTTCATAATATACACATACAGTGGAAATTCATTTATTACAGGACATTTTTTTCCAGTTTAAGCCATTTGTACAAATCACTTCAGGCATATAATGTCCGTCAGTATCCTTAAATTGATAAGGAACTACATGTGGGAAGAGAGAAGCAGGTATCAAGGGGTTTATCTCATTAAGGGATAAATGAGTCATCTAACGGAGAGATATAGAGGACCCATGACCTCCAATAGACTTCAAACTGGGGAATACGATCAGCTCTTTTAGCAAAGAGTCATTCCAGGTAATACATTTCTGACACTATAGAGTGCCAGTGGGTCAGTGTTGGGGCTGTGAACTTCCGCCATAAGCGGGTGATTACCTTCTTAGCTGCCGCCAAGTATAAATAAAGCTTGCATCTTTTGGGAGGTACTGAGTCCTCTTCCCCAATGTATAACAGAATCATCTGATTTGTTAAAAGCAAGTCTGTATCAATTAATATTTGAAGACTCCTGGCAATATCTTTCCAGTACTAGAAAATTTTCGGACATGTACAGAAAATGTGGGAAGTATTAGCCTATCCCTGCCCACAATCTCTCCAACACTTCCCCAGGTTTCCAGGTAGGAATTTAGCTAGTTTATCTGGTGACATAAATAATGCATGCGGCATTTCCAAACATATTCGCGTCAATAGGGAGCTGAAGAAGCCTTCACAGACAGGATAATTGGCTCTAGCCATTTATCATATGTAATCTGGGTATTTAATTCTTTATTCCATTTGGTCAGAACATTCTCTGTGGTCTGCTTCCAACTTTCCCTCAAAGCTCTGTAAAGCTGACCAATTAATTGTGTTGGAAGTTTACCCTCAATTGCCTCAATTATCAGATTCATGAGGTTAGGCTTCGGGGAGGGAAGGGCCAATCGAGTGGAACCTAGCTCCATCAGATATGAATGTATCTGCAAAAATCTGAAGTGATGTGTGACAGGGAGTCCAAATTTAGACTGTAGGGAGGCAAAGGGCATCACCCCATGCATGTCTAGAAATTGGTAAAACATCGAAAGGCCTAATTTATGCCACTCCTCGTATGTATGATCTTGGCTAGCTGCTATGAACTGCTTTCCCTAGTCACCAGTCAAAAAAAAAAAAAAAAAGCTCTGTAAGTTCCCGAGCTGACCTAATTTCATACCATATTTTTAGTATGTTACGGGTCCCCCACATGAAGTCCCTCAAGGATGGAATGGAGTCTAATGGAGAAAACAAAACCGGGATTATATCATGAAGGTCATTCAGGGTAAATTCAATTAATTTCCATGGGGCATAGTATGTCTATTAAGCCACATAAATATAACTTTAGATGTCGTGGCCCTGTGATATTCTTTTAGATTAGGGAGGTTTAAGCCTCTTTTGGCAATAGGTAGCTGTATGGATAACCATTTTATCCTAGGATGTTTCCCGGCCCAAACAAACCTGGAGACTATTCTATCTCAGGAAAAAAAATAAAACCTAGATAGAATTAAAGGTAAAGTTTGAAAAAAGTATAAGATCTTTGGAAAGACCGTCATTCGGATAGTCTGTATACGCTGATGGAATGATAAGTGCAAGTGTGCCCACCTTCCCATTAGTTGTTCTATGGCCTCAGTTCCAGGTTCCAGGTTCAGGAGCTCTAAAAGATCCAGATCTCTGGGAATTACAACTCCTAGATATCAAATTCTGTTATTTCGCCATCTAGCTGGTAATAGAACACTCAGATCGTGGGTTGGGACAAAGTTAAGAGGGAGAATCTCCGTCTTTTGAATATTAACCTTATATCCAGCAACCTCCGAAAACCTCTCTATCACCTCCAGAATGGCTGGGACCGAGCTTTCAGGGTCTAATAGGGTCAGCAATATATCGTCTGCATATAATGAAAGAGTATATTCTCTCCCACCAGAGGTATCCCGTGAATGTCAAGATTTCGCCTAATGGCCTCTGCCAGTGGTTCAATATATAAAGCAAACAAAAGTGGGGAAAGTAGGCAGCCTTGCCTAGTCCCCCTGCCTAGATGTATCCTATCTGATAGCTGATCATTCACTTTGATATGTGCTTTGGGAGAGGCATATACCCTTTTTAGCAGGGAAATAAATTCCCCTGGGAACCCAAACTCAGAGAGAGTCCTCCATAAGAAAATCCAGCTAACCCAGTCAAAAGCCTTGTCAGCATCTAGGCTGACAAAGGTTGCCGGGATTTTTCTCTTATTCACATGATCAAGGAGATGTACTGTTCTTCGGATATTGTCCGCAGTTTGTCGATTCTGGACAAACCCTGATTGATCTTGATTCACTAAGTCTGGAATCAATTCTTCTATTCTATGAGTCCATATAGACATAAACAGCTTATAATCCATATTGAGTATGGATATTGGTCTATATGAAATAACTAAATTTGTGGGTTTACCTTGTTTCGACACCGGAGAGATATTAGCATAATCCCAAGAAGGGGGGTGGGGGGACCTCGCTCCTGAATCTCATGAAATGACTTAACTAATACAGGGGCAATCTGTTTGTAAAAAGTTTTATACCATTCTGCAGGCAATCCATCTGGGCCTGGGGTTTTTAAGGTTTTACTATCTATCACCACCCTTTTATGTACTTCCATCCTTATCGGGAGGTTCAGTCTCTCCACCACCTCTTCTGGTAATCGGGGGAGTGTGAAGGAGTGGAAAAAGTTCTCCAACTTACTCATGTCAGCTAGCTCAGGGGCAGTATATAGCTGGGAGTAATAATTTTGAAAGCAAGTTGCTATTTGTTTCAGAATGAGTTACCCGGGCATTAAATGCCGAATCAGTTATATGTGAAATACATGTAGCTGTCCTCTGCCTTCTTAATCTTCTAGCCAGATTCCGAGCCCCTTTTGGCCCTCCCTCAAACCTATATGATTTCAAATAAAATAAAGCCTGTTGTGTTTTCTCATCTAAAAGCTTCTGTAAACTAGCTTTTGTTTGCTTCATTTGTGTCCTAATCTCTTCAGTTATAGGGACATGGGCCTGTAGGTCTCTCAATACATCATGAAGTTTAATATATTGCTTATCCCAATGTTTTTTCTTAGCTACAGCATAAACTATGATCTCCCCACGAATCACCACCTTAATTGTATCCCACAGAATAGATGTGGAGACCTCTCCTCCTGAATTTCTGCAATAACCTGGGAAATTTTAGCTTTGAAGCTATCTCTAAAGGGTTTATCCCTTAAAAAAGAGGTGTTCAGATGCCACCCAGTGGTTTTCTTAGGAATTTTAAAATCTAGTTTCAAAAATAGAGGTGAATGGAATCTGGAACCAATTGTTAGATCTTGTAAGTAGTCTGTATGTTCCCGATTTATAAAAAAAAATCCAATCTGGAATGGGAATCATGACGAGGGGAATAAAAAGTATATCCCCTTGTTGATGGATAGAAAAACCTCCAGACATCAGTCATGGCAACTGCTTCCATATTAGACCTGAAGTATTTCAGGGCCGAGGAAGATCTATGTTTATGTGGGGGTTGATGGATCTGAATGGGGGTTCAAAGTGAGATTAAGATCTCCGCCCATGATCAAACATCCCTGAAGATTATCTATTAATTTGCCAAAGAAACGTTTAAGTACCATTACTGGTATCACTGGAGGAAAATACACATTCACCAGTGTTACCTGTTTCCCATACAGTGTCCTCTTAAGAATCACATACCTTCCCTGATAATCAGTGAGCTGTGAGGATAGGTGGAAAGGGGAGGTCCGAGGAATCATAATTGCTACTCCACGTCATTTTCCATTAGGGCAAGACGACGCATATACCTGATACCTCCCCCCTCCCGATAATTTAGAGTGTTCGACTTCTGTTAGATGGGTCTCCTGTAAAAATGTGACATCTGATAAATGTTTCTTTAAATATTGTGAGAGTCTTGCTCTTTTAATCGGGTTGTTCAACCCGTTTATATTAAGGGACAACACCCTGATAAATTGAGTCGCCATTATAGAAAATTAAATTGAATTTGTACCTCACCCTTACACCTCCTCCCCTTCCTTTCCACCAGCAAAGTAGGAGGATATAATTTGAATTTACTATAAAGATGCATTAAAATATTTTTCCTTACGTTCGATTCATAACCCTTAACCCCTCGCCACCCCCCTCCCCCATAAGCAATTCCACCCATGTGTAACTTTAATTTGAATATTACTGTCAGCTCTGCTGTCCTGCTGTAGCTGTCAATAAATCTGGAAAAATGAAACAACTATTTTTTAACTTATTTTAAGTATGTTAGTCTGTACATATTGTACAGCCAACTGTATGGACCAAGAGATGAGGAGAAACTCCACCTCGATACTCGAACTATGTACATCTACTGCGACTTCCAAGGTAGGGGAGATTCTTTGCCTTCTCCCTACATGTTCCCCCAAACCAACCGAAGGAACCGGAGGTAGTCCGGGTGCGTGTTGCTCTCGGGCCTCCAGAGGGTGTAAATTCCCTCTAAAGTAAAAACAAAAAATGGGCAGAATGTTAAAACAAATTCCAAATATAAAACCAAATGTAATTTTTTGCTGCCCTTCTAACTTAAACATGAGCCTAATGGCCTGACGGTAATTGCAGGCTTCCCCCTCAGCTTCTGATTGTAATTTTCTTTTGCTGACATTTGGCTATCATATGTAACTCTTATTATTTGTACAATAAACCCTCCTCTTTTTAGCTTCATTTACTCCCCCTTATAGTTATAAGCCATATATATTTGTTCAAAACAGAAATAACTAAACTCCGTTGTAGGCCTATGTATACCAGCCTGAGATTGTCTCTGTGCAACATCCTGGATTCGGGCTTCAACCCCTATTACGTTAGTCTCGGAGATTGAAATCTCCAAAAGTCTATCTGTAGACTAAATTCACCGAACACTTCTCCGTGTTTTTCTAAATTTAAATCAGGTTCTGCCACGGGTGGGTCTACGAAATGTAGCGAGTCAGCTCTTCAGATTGTCCAGTCTCTGCTCTCCCACTTGTCTACGTTCTACACGTGAAGTCACTGTCTGCCATCTAGGTTTCCTTGAAGAGACCGTAGGTCTTGATTCGGCCTTCTTTTCAATCTGGATCCCCATTTTGAGGAGCTCTTCCCTGGCTTCCTCTGCTGAGTGATACTCCTTCCTGCCTGTCAGGTGCTGCACAACAAGGCGAGCAGGGTAAGGGGTGGAAAACTTAATATTTGCTTCCTTTAAAACTGGGAGAATGTCTGCATATGCCCTCCGATTTCTCATGGTTTGAGGAGCGTAATCATTATCTATATAGATTTGAGTAGCTCCATAGAAAATCTTCCCTTTATGCCATGCTGCAGACAGAATCTTTTCTTTTACTGCATAACTGAGTAAGCGGAGTATTACAGACCGAGGTCTTGCATTTGGATCGTTTGGTCATGGGCCCAGCGCCCTGTGGGTTCGCTCTAATTCCAACGACATATCCGAGGGCAAATCTAATGCTATTTTCAGAAGAGTTATGATAAAATCAGGGAGATCCTGGCCCTCTGAGCCCTCAGGGATACAATAAATTTGTACGTTCTTACGTCGAGCCCTATTCTCTGCATCCTCTTGTCTGGAATGGAGGAGAGCATATTGATCTTGTAACTCATGTAAAGATTCCTCTACGTCATCCACCCTATTTTCCACTACTGTGATCTGTCTCTCAGTGGAATCAGTTTGTTGTTCTAAATTCGCCACATCTCTTCACAGCTCCCCATACATTTCTTTTATTTCAGCCCCAAATGCCAGCAATTCTTTATAAATTGTATCAAGCTTCACTCGTTTGTTCTTTATTTTACCACGGGGTGTAGTAATCTGTATGGTGATTTCAGATGGAGCCACAGATAGCTTGGAGTCGGAGGCCTCCTGGGCCGACTTCGCGGCTGATAGGTCTATTCTTTTCCACTTTCTTCCGTGTACAAATAAGCAGCTTTTGTATCTTTTTAGCCGAAGTCCCTGCAATTTAACTTCTTTCTGGATCTCAGAAGTAGTAAAACTTGCTGATTGCTAGGGATTTAGTGAGGGGGGATCACGGAGCTCAGGACTAGACCACCATCTTGGCTCTCGGCTCAACCGGAAGTCCAATGTTATGTTTTTATTATTATGAGTCTGTACAGGACGGTACGTACCACCCACTGTAGTATTTTATTTTATTTAACAAATTTAGCCTAGAGCCCATGACTCAGCCAGCCTGCTGCTCAGCATCAGCAGCAGTAGTTACCATGCACTTTGTAGCCCTCCTTCAGTTGCAGCTCACTTGCGGTTGCGGCAGTCATTAGTTGGAACTACTGGGTTGGCACTTCTCAGTTGGGTTGGTACAGTGGCCGGCCTCCAGCGACTTCCTCCCAACCTTCCGATCACTCTGCAGCCACTAATATCCTCTCCTTCTCTGGTCTGGAGTCTGGACCAGTAGTTTGCCTCTCAGTCTCTCAGATCATCAGGCTGGGCAACGCAGCAGTGAGCACACACTCGCACAGTGACAGGTCACACTCCTCCCGGCTGGGCAGAAGACAGAACAGAAGACAGTTTAGGATGGTCAGGTCAGGAGGTGTCGCTCACTCAGGACGGAGTCAGGACAGTCGATCGGTACTCAGCTGCTACTCACAGGGGATCAGCTTGGTTTGCCCCAGTCCTCCAGTCCTGGTGGGCAGGCGGAGGTCTCACTCCTTGCTTCGGATTGGATTTGGCTGGGACAAGAAATGGTGACAGCAAAATAAAAACAAAAGTATTCCACTAGTCTGTGCTGCTCCACATACTGCGTTCTGCACAGGCTGTCAAATCCCGCGTGCGGGTAAAACTTGCGAGAGACTGTCATGCGAAAAAAGCAGGAGCACACATAGCAAGACAGAAATTGATCAGAAGGAATTCAAGGTTGTTCTTTTTAATTTGTGGACTTCTGACCTGCCCAGTTGCCATGGCAACAAACAACAGACTCGACTGTCAGTAAAGTGACAAGAAGCAGAGCCGCGAAGAAGCCGAAAACCCAGACAAAAGAGCACTGTAAAGAAAATCCGCCCAGACGAAAATCCTGTAAGCTGTAAAGAGGACATGTCCAGGTAAAAGAGGACGTCTGGTAACCTTAGTTACATTCCAACCCTCCGTCGCATTCTGAAGTACTAACCTTGCATCTACACATTATGGACATGTGTGCATTGACCCACCCAGTGTCAGTTTTCCTTTTTCAGATGTTTACTACAAGTGCAGTATTAAGTAACATAGGAGAAATAAGTCCTAAAAGGTAGCTTGCAGGGAGGACTAGGCTGCCAGTTCAGGTTATGACATCATTAGTAGTTCTTCTCTGAAACTGGCTTTTTTGAACAGGCAGTGAATTAAGGGTTACAGATGACTTATAACTTTTAAATTAAGTAATATAAGATCTGATTTTTGGCACGAGGCTGACTGAGGATATTCTGATCCAAATTCTGAATTTAGTGATGCCAGAAATTTTGGCTGGAGTCCCTCTTTACGCGTTGCTTTCTTCTGGACCAACAGGCTTACAGAAATGAAGTCAATATTAAAGGGGACCTTTACTGCTTAAAACCTCCTACATGTCTGGTCAAGTGTTGCTGCACTGGTTCATTTATTAGACTGTTTTTGGACATTATTACTGGATAGTACAACTTTATTTATTTCTTATTATTTATTTGAAAATTTTCACCAGGAAAGGCATACTGAGTTACATAGCTCGTCCCCAGAAGAGTCTTGGGGGAGAGAGGAAAGGGGATACATTTGAACAAGAGATCAAAGTAAAATATACATAGAGTTAAACTGTACATACAAAGTAATACATTTAAAAATATGGCAAAACATATTTGAGGTGTAGGTAGGCATCTCTTGCAGTCCAGGTACAGATGCCTTATACATACACATACATACATATACGAACATACGAAACTGCCAGCAGATGCAGGCCATATGGTCTATCAAGTCTACTGAGTGTGCAGCTAGCGGTCCTTATTGCAGCTGCCTCCTTCCCCATGTTGAACCTCCCTTCACTTTGTCCCACCCCCTTTAAAACTACCAACTGACTTGCAGGACACCACCTTACGGGCAGCACGCTCCACCTAGATACCACCCTTTCTGTGAAAAAGTGCCTCCTCATTTCTCTCTTGAATCTTCCACCCTCCAGCCTCAGATCATGCCCCCTCATGTCCCTCCCCACCCCTTAACTTAAAAATCCCCTCTGTACCAGTCCTGTCAATACCCTTCATGTATTTAAAGGTCTCAATCATATTCCCCCCATCCCTCCTCTCTTCCAGAGAGTACATGTTCATCTCCCTCAGTCTCACCTCATAGGGCTTGTCTTCCAATCCCAGGATCATCCTTGTTGCTCTGCACTGGACCCCCTCCAGTAGTCTCACATCCTTCTTTAAGTATGGGCGCCAGTACTGCATGCAGTACTCTAGGTGCGGCCTCACCAGCAACCTGTACAGAGGTAGGCTCACCTCCCCCCTCCTGGAGGTGATTCCTCTAGCGATACACCCCAGCATCCTGTTGGCTTTGGCTGCTACCTTCCTGCACTGTGCAGAGTGGTTCATTTGCCCTGCTATAACCACTCCAAGATCCTTTTCCTCATCTGTAGTGGCTATCTGCATCCCTTCCAACTGATGGTCCCTCCTTGGGTTTCTTGCTCCCAAGTGCATGAGGTTGCACTTCTTGGCATTGAACCTTAGCTGCCATGTGTAGGGCCAGTGCTCAAGTTTAGCCAGACCCTCCTGCAGCTCCTGCCACCTTACTGTGTCATCCACCACTGCTCCAATCTTGGTGTCATCTGCAAAGAGACTTATCTTGTTCTTTATGCCATATGCATTTTATTCTCCTATGTCCAGGACAGGTTGGCTCCTTTCAGAGAATGCCGGTAGTCCTGCACTCGGAGGCCAAAACTAACCAAACTCACTTTCCTCCCACTAGCCACACCCCCTTACAAAGGGTTTCCCTACCTGAAGCGCCAGGGCAGCAAGTGGTGTGTGGTTCGGATAAGATGTTAAACCGAGGTCCCATCTGCCTGTTCTGGTGGTAGTTCAGGTGAATGTTAAAGATCCCATGGCACTTCTCAAAAAGAGATGGGGAATTTCCCCAGTGCCCTGGCCAAAATTCCCCCCATTCACTAAACAAATATCACCAACAGCTTAATCTGGTTCAAGATCAGTTGGCATCCATCTGTATCCTCCTCCCCCGGGTTGTGCCTGAAAATAGGTAGAATTAGTCTAGTGCACTTACCCGGTCAACAAAAACTAATTAAATAAATAAATGTGAGATGTCGGTAATGAAAATGCCAAACAGCACCGGGCCCAGTACTGATCCCTGTGGTACCCTGCTTGTTACAGACCTAGGAGCTGAGACTTCCACTCCCACCACCACCCTCTGTTGTCTTCCCTACAAACAGTTCTTGGTCCAATTCTTGATGAACATGGTCCAGAGGAGGGCTACAAAGATGATAGCTGGTCAGCAGGGTAAGGCATAAGAGGAGAGGTTGAGGGCATTGAACATGTACTCCCTGGAAGACAGAAGACAGAGAGGACATGATTGGGACCTTTAAGTACTTGAGAAGGATAAATAAGGTTGATAAGGAGAGTCTGTTTAAGCTGAGTAGCAACCATAACACGAGGGGGAACAGTCTTAAGCTGGAAGGTGGGAGGTTTAAGAGGGAGGTCAGGAAGCACTTCTTCACAGAGAGGATGGTGGACACTTGGAATGCACTGCCAGAAGAGGCAATATTGTTGAAGACAGTGGGCAGCTTTAAGAGAGGCTGGGACAGGTATAGGGGGAAGGTAAGGGTCATGGGTAGGGAGGATGGGAGGAGTGAGGAGAGGGGGCAGGGACAGTAGCTCAAGCTATGGACCCTGCAACACGAGCAGACTTGATAGACCAAGTGGCCTTCTTCTACTGGCTTCTTCATATGTTCGCATATATCGTTTCCCCTGTTCCTAGGTATCCCACCTTGCTAATCAGCCTCCCATGTGGCATTGAATCAAATGCCTTGCTGAAATCCAGATACAGAACATCAACCGCATGGCTGTTATCCAGTTCCCTAATCACCCAGTCATAACAGTCCACTAGATTGATCTGCCAGGATCTACCTGAGACAAAACCATGTTGCTTACTGTCCTGGAGCCCATTTCCTTCCAGAAAGGTTACCAACCTCTCCTTGAGGATCATCTCCATTAACTTCCCTATGATAGATGTGAGGCTTACTGGTCTATAGTTACCCGGTTCATCCTTGGGTCTGCTTTTGTGAAGGGGTACCATGTGAGCCATCCTCCAGTCATGGGGCATGCACCCTGTTTCCAGGACGGTGCTGAACAAGTCCACCAGTGGCTCTGCCAGAATCTCTGCCAATTCCTTCAGAACCTTTTTTTTTTTTAAATTTTTTAAACTCTGTTTCTATCTCCAGCACTCTGAGGCATCTCTTGGAGGTACCTACTCGACTGATCCCTACTACTCCCTAACGTGACAGACCACTCCCGACTCTCCCTTCCATTGAGGGACTTCCCAGAGCCCTGAATCACCCCCCCCCCCAGGGCAGGGCCTGCCACTCCTTCTGGCAGCGTCTTTCTGAAGTTAGAGGGTCCATCCCTCTCTGAAAGTTTGCCGTGGATCGTCAGCGTGGCTGTCCAGTGCTGGGGATGTGAGAGAGGTTCCTGAGGTCCTCGTCACCTCCTCAGATCATCGGGGTGTTTTTCTTGTTATGTCCCAGACGTGGGACATGCAATGCTGTACAGCCCATGACATGGATGCTCCCACCCATGTCTCGGAAGGCAGCCACCCAATGTCTACCCCCTGCATGCTGGCCCTAAGTATTGCAGTGCCTCCAGTTTCCACGGGGGGCTGCTGCAGTGCTGGGCTGTCCCTGAATCCCTCCCTGAGAGAGGAGAACAGTCCTCCAGATGCTCAATCCTCCCTATCCCCTGCTGACCCCCGATGGCTCAGGATCACTCCCGAACCCGGGTCACCGGTGTGGCGTGAGGTGTGGTGTCCAGCGCCTCAACCCTCAGCGCCACTGGGCCGGCCCACCTTCAGAACCTTGGGGTGTTCGCCATCTGGTCCTGGTGCTTTATCCACCCTTAGTGCCCTTAAACCCTCTAGTATCCTTCCCGCTGCCATTTCCCCATCCGTTACTCCCCCCCATGCCTAACCTCCCTAACCCCTGAGGCAGTGTCCCATCCTTCTCCTTAGTAAATACAGAGTATTCATGAAGTGCTTCCGCATGCTCTGCCCCTTTCTCTGCCCACCCCCTCATCCTTCCTGATCCTTACTTTTTGTTCCTTGTAGATCCTCCTCTCTCTTATGTACCTGAAAAAGTCTTTCTCTCTGTCCTTGATGCCCTGTGCCAGCCTCAACTCTCTGGAAGCCTTGGTTGCCCTTACTATTCTGGTCACCTCCCTTGATTTCCCCAGGTACTCCCCCCTGTCCTCCCCCTTCCTGGATCTCTTGAATCTCCTGAAGGCTGCCCTTTTTTCCCACCTCACCTTCGCCAACACCTCCCCACTTAGCAAACTTGGTTTCTTGGCCCTAGCCTTGTTACTTTGTGTCTTGATACAGGACCTAGTGGCCTCCGCGAGCCCTAACTTGAAAACTTCCCATTTCTGGTTATCATCCATGTGTGGTTGGATTCTGGCCAGGTGCCCGGCCACTATTTCCCCCATCCTCCCAAGGTCAGCTCTCCTGAAGTCCAACACCCTGGTCCTTGTTCCCATTGCCTCCTTGCCCATGGTGAGCGAGAACCACACTGTGTGGTGGTCACTCCCTGCCAGCGGATTCTCCACCCCCAGCTCCCTGACAAACTCTCCATTAGACAGTACAAGGTCCAGAGTATTGCCTAACCTGGTTGGCTTGTTGATCATCTATACTAAGAAGCTGTCCTGAAAAGCCTTCAAGAGGATTTGCTCCCTTGTACTCGAGGTGGCTGGGGTGCTCCAATCCACCCCTGGCAGATCGAAGTCCCCCACTATCACAGTGCTACCCCTCCTGCTGACCTTCCTTATCTGCTCTGCCAGTTCTCTGTCCAAGTCCTCTGCTTGAGATGGTGGTCTATACGCCATCCCCATCCTAAGTGTCCTGTTTCTTGAATCCTGGAACTGCATCCATAGCGTCTCTGTTCTACACTCCTCCCACTCTCCCCTGATATACCTTATCCCCTCCATCACATAAATCGCTACCCCACCCCCTTTCTCTTTCTCCCTATCCCTTCAGTACATCCTGTATCCTGGGATCACTAGTTCCTAGTCCTGGTACTGGGTGGCCCATGTTTCGGTGACTGCAGCTATGTCCACCTCCTCCTTTGTCATGAGAGCCTGCAACTCAGCCATTTTATTCCCCAGGCTCCTTGCATTCAAGGAGACTACCCTCCAATATGTCCCCTTATCCTCCTTACCCCATGCCCATTGTTGTTATCAACCCTGTCGGAGCACGCCCCTATCTCATCTTTACAAGTATGGGGTAAGCCCATTTAGCTCCCCGAACTGGAGATTTTTTTTAATTTCCTCCCACTTGCATCCCCCCGCACCTAGTTTAAATCAACACTGATTGCTATGTATTCACCTAGTCTCCGTTTTAGCACCCCAGAGCCCTCCTTGCTCAACTGCAACCTGTCCTCTGCATACAGGGTGCTGCTATCCCAAGTTCTACCCCAGCCCCCCACCAACCCATACCCTTTTGTATGATACCAGGCATCGAGCCAAGTGTTAAACTCCTAAATTCTCAGTTTCCTTGCTGCACTCACTCTGGGCACTGGGAGCACTTCCAAGGATGCCACTGAACTCCCTGCTTCCTCATACAACTTCCCCAGCTCCAAGAACCTCTGCTGCACTTCCTTGACCGTGATCCCTGCCAAATCAATTGTGCCCAAGTGCACAATGATATGAGGTCTTATCCTTCCCTTTCTTGCATACTTAAGAATAGACTATCCTACCCTACCTGCTGTCATCCCTGGCAAGCACTCCTCCCATATACGACAATGCCATTCCCCTTTACTTCCCCACCTCACCTCTTTTAGTACTGAGTCTCCCAGAATTAAGACCACTCCACCTTCTTCATGTTTTAGCCCCAGACCCCTACCATTTTCCTGGCCCCAGTTCTGAATCATTGCCCCAGCCTGCATATCCCTAATGCCCCCACATTGTTCACTTTCCCTACCCCCACTTTATCTCTCCCCCGGCTGTGTTTCTTCTCTGACCTGATCCCCTCTCACCCTAGTACACCCCTTGCTTTGGTGCTATCATTCTCTTCCCCCCTTAATCCTTGCTTTCCTTCCCCCTCCTCAGTTTTGGCCCCCTGGCCACCCTCCTAGCCGTTTCACTCTTCCCATTACCCATCTTCTTTATGTCCCCTCTATCATCCATGCTGTTGCCTCTGGGTTGTCAGTACCTCCCTTTCTTCCTGTCCCATCCACGAGTTCCTCCCCCTCCTTATCTTCCATTTTAGCCAGTACTGAGAACCTATTTTTTGTCTCCAGTACTCTACCATGAGCTACTCCTGACAGACTGTTCTGAGACTCCCATTTGCCGCAGGCTCTTGAGCCATTACTGCTCCTGTTCCCAGTCCTCCTCCAATACCCTGGTTCTGTACCCCTAGGTACCTGAGGTGGTTGCGACCCTGATCCATTTACCCTATAATTCTTCCCTCCCCTTGATCTGGGATGTCCATCAACCTCACTTCTCTGTGTCCCAGGTCCTGGACTGTTCCCCGATATTGCACCCAACCCATTTCTTAGCTCTGCCCTTAACCAACTAATCTAGCACCTTAGCTGCTCAAACTGCCTGCACACCAACCACCTCCCAGTTCTCCATGCCACCTCTAAAATGATAGCTGCCCCACAGCTGTTACAGCCTACCACCCTCCCCATATCTCTGCTGGTCCTCCAGCGCACCCCTGCTCCCACATTTGGAGGTTGCCTGCACCATCCCCTAGTCCCTTCCCACCTCCTAGGCATCTCCATGCTAGTTTATAACTCACCCTCTGTATCCCCTGCAGTTACACACTTTTTTGTTTTTTTGCTTATTGAATTATATGTATATGTGTGTGTGTCTGTGTCTGTGTGTATATATATATATATACATATATACATACATACATATATTCCCATTCTTACATACTCATAGACATAAATCATATACATACACACAAAACATATTAACTTTGGGAAATCCCTCAGTATGCTGTATCAAATTGCTGCATAAATGGTTTCCTAATGCACACATATGACTGTACGGATCACTGATTGAATATTGTAGCTATGTACCTTGTTTTATTTGGTATGTGTTTACAGTAAAAGAATAAAATAAAGTTTTCAAGAAAAAAGTTGCTTGAGCATTCCTTATTGCAGTTCCTCGGCAATTCTTAGTACGTAATCAGTTACATGTTTTTCATTCTGTCTGATTTAAAAATATTTTGTTGTTTAAAAATGTTAATAACAAATTTAAGAAAAAATGTTGGCAGACAATTAGTTTTAGTGTCACAGCTGCCTATTTCTGAGCTCAATCTGACATTAGAACACCAGGGGAGTATGACCACAGTGCAGAGTCTGAACGTTTCTAACATTTGGTTTAACTCTCTCCATAATGACTTCCTGGCAGAAACTAAACTTGGCTCCTTCAAATCAAAACTTCGCTCACACCTTGCTGAACTTGGTGGGTGCGACTGTAGCATCTAAGCTGCCCTAGTCTTATGATTGACATTTCTGCACTACCTTAGCACTTACCCTCTACCCTTACCCTCTTTCCTAAATTCCATTCTCCCAGCTTCCCTCTTTCCACTCCATTTCCTCCACCCTTTCCCACCCCCTCGCCTGTCCTCCCCCCTTTTTGCCTTGTCCCTCCTAGCGTTGTCTATACCCCACAGTTGCATACTGCCATCCTGTTTACTTATGACAATGCCCTGCTGGCTGCTTCCATTTATCCTCCCCCCACCTTTTATTCCCCAATGTCCTCCTTACCCATAGTAGGATTCTGACTTCTTCCTTGCTTTCTGCTGCCTTCTAGGCTCCTCTCCTCTTATTTATGCCGTTCCGTTCTCTACTATGCCCAGTAACTCAGTAAAGTATTGTTTCTCAAGATTGCAATTCCGTTTGTAACTGCTTTACCCTGTAACTTTTAAATTTGTATTTTTTTTTGTATTACATATTTATTGAAATTGCAAGACAAAACTTACAAAGACATACAATCCACAGGAGGATAACAGTATGAATAAACTCACCATAATTATTCAAATTTAGGCATCATAAAACACCTCCCCAACTGTTACCATATAGGATCCCGCTATGAGATACCAGCTGTATCCCCAATTGCATGCAGCTTATGGAAGAATCAGGGGACACAAATAACGTGTTAGATCCGGTGCTAACAGGGTCCAACAGTTCCCTTAAAAAAAGCACAAACATGAACATTTAAGGTCCCGGAACAAACAAAACAGGGTGATTGTGTAGATCCCTGGCCGTGATGCACCTACTAGGTGACAGGAGCTTCCCCACCCCAATTTTAACCATTAGAGCTGATACCCTTGTTAGTAAATAAGAACAGCATGTCCATATAGAGTCCCAATATAGTTAATTCAGCTGCCCATACATTATTTAGTATAGCCATAATGGAGAGCCCACACAATAAAACAATTAGCCCCCTGGAACACAACATAGAAATATCAGAAAAGGCATACATTTAAATGATGTAAAGTCCACAAAAGATAAGTCCATAATGGGGGACGGCATGTAGAGGCAGAGCAAAGAAATCAGAACATTAAAAACAGAAAAGTCCAAAATGCATCATTAATCCTGCCGACTCCAGCCCCCAACCCCATCAAAACTCACAGTACATAAATGTGCAGGATAAAGCCTTAATCGTCCTCTGAGGGGGCATCCTCTTCTGCTGCTCTCTCCGAATTCTGCTCCATAAAGTGAAGGACTTTGTCCACATCATGGGGCTTATGAAACTGATAAAACTTGCCATTCCAAGACAAACGCAGATGCACAGGAAAGAGAAGCTGGTGCTGAATATTCAGCTGCCTAAGATGGGCCCTGATCCCGTTGAACGCCTTGTGCCTCTATCGTGTAGAATAGGATAAATCTGGAAAGATTTTCAGGCTGTCATCACCATATTTCAATGCCCGTCACCATCTTGCCATTGCCAGCACTCAGTCACGGTCTCCGACACCTGTGCAAACAATTAGTAAGGTCTTGTTTATCATTGCATCTCTAGATGCCTGCCATGGGTTAATGCAATAAGCCCTCTCAATAGATATCGAGGGTCCTCCTCCAAAAGGCCCAACATGGAGGGTAAAAAAGTAAATGCAAATAAAAGGCAGCCCTCTCCTTCAGCAGCATCCAATTGGCCAATTCCCTAAGATTCCTCTTTTGAGCCTGGTTCTTTAACCCCTCCAACCACTGGTACAACAAGAAATTTTCTTAAAGTAATTTGGCAGACACATCACAGGCCTTCAGGACAGATCCCTCGGTCCTCTGAACTGTGTTCTCCCAGTGTTCTGTCCTGGTCTCTAATGCTGAGACCCTAGGCGTCAGCAAATCAAGTTTTTTATCCATGTCCTGTACTGTTCTAACAAGTTGGGTGAGTGTGGTCTGAATGGTACTTAAGGACACTTCCCCTTGAGTTACAGTAGTTGAAACTGCGGCTTCACTGACTGATGAAGGCCTCTCCTCCCGTTGTTGTTACGCTCTCTTTGGGGCAAAGAAATTGGATGAAGAGGATGCGATTCCCCAATTTTTGATATCACGTCCCTTCACACACCTCCTGGATACTATAAAAAGCAAGAACTCCAGTGTTAAAGCAATCTTAAATAGAATTCTCTGGGAGCTCAATGAAGTTGCTGCTTTCTAGAAGCTGCTCAGCAGTGCCCCGCCCCAACTTTTTAATTTTGAAACTTTATTTTTTTGTCTGTGTTCTTTGATGTATCAATTACTGTACTACCTATTGATGTGGGACCTCTGTAAATGAGCTACTAGCTCAAAGATGTTTTAATCCGGGACAATAAATAAATAAATAACATAAACAAAGAAAAAGTATTAAACAAGTTCTACCTCCGGGACATCACATTCATGCAGGAAGATGATGCTAATTGTAAATCAAATTAATGGATCCCTGAGAAGAAACAATATTACTATGGTCAGTAATTTTTTCTTCTCTCAGTCCTACCTTATGAAAACAGTTGATGACCATGGATGGTAGTGAGCCTGAACAGGTAGTTGCTCCAGCAATTGGGCTGTGTCTGGTCAGCACTTCTCTCTGGGCATGTGCTTTGGCAAAGGACAGTCCAGAAGGGGAAAGACAGTTCTCCAGGAGTCACAAAAGGAAATGGTCCAGATCCCACACATGATGGACATTGGGGTCTTTGCACCATTCAGGTTCGATCTCTTCCAACACATGTTGGCCATCGTACACCAGGCTGGCCATTTTAATATATTTTTAGCACGCAAAATTAAAAAAGAGAAATAAGTTAAAAACAGAAGGGGAAGAAAAGCAGTGATTGCGGTCTCCCTCTGGTCATTCTATCCAGAGACATTTGACACCTGTGGACCTAGGTTCCCCACTGTTGTCTCCAACAACAGTGGGGTCTCTTGGGCCTACAGACTCAGTGTCTCCATCCTGGAGCCTATCCCTATTCCGTAGGGAGGTCTCAATGGGCAGTTGGGCCAGTCAGCAACTCTTTTATTTTTTTTGACTCTGTTTATTCTCCTACCTGATGGGACATCTCTCAGGAATCCTCACTCAGCGCTGGTACTCCTGACCGCCTGTCTGAACTGCCACCTTCTGACCGCGTAATCAGGTTAAGGATCTCGGCTCTCCTGATCCCCTAGGAGAGGCCGAGATCCCCAGGATGAAGTCAGAGTTGCTGTCCGACATTGGACGTGTGGGTCTAGTCCACTGGAGGTTCCGTTGCCTCCCCAGGGTAGGGGTATTTCTTGAGTTTTCTCCCCTGGGCTTTGGATGTGCAATGATGTCCTGCTCATTGCATGCACACTCCTGTGCATGCCCAAACGACGTCCGCCGCAGCCCAATCCCCTCACTGTCTGCATCCGTGCCCTGCGGTGCCTCCAGCTGCTGCCAGAGGTCACCAGTGCATCGGCTGGTGGAAACCCCCCCTTCCTGGGGAAGGAGAGCAGTCCATGTGATGCTCGATCTTTCCCCATCCCTGCCGACCCCCGACGGCCCAAGCTGTCTCCCGAACCAGGGTTGTCGGCATGGCGTGAGGTGTGGCATCCAGTGCCTCAACCCTCAGTTCCACTGGGCCGGCTCCAGTCGACAATTCTTATGGAGGAGTGGTTTCAGAGTGTAAGTGCAGTGGCACCATCAATGGTGTTGGCACCAGGCCATTGGGGCTGGCAGCATCAGTGGTGCCATCAGACTTAGGCACACTGACTTAAACTCTGATGCTGAGGCCTGTCTTGGCATTGGGGTTGTCAGCACCACTGGCGTGGACTCTACCTGTGGTGCCACTGTCAATCCCTGTAGTGATGGTAGCAGCTACAGTGTCTCTGCCAAGTTCTTCAGGCCAGCAGGACCCTCAACACCATCAACAATACTATGTTAGGCACTGAGGTCAGGCTCTTTGGAGCCAACATCATTGCCACCTTCGGTGCCATCTGGGCCTTCAGTACTGGGGTCAACACCACTGTCATTGGTGTCATTCCCAAGACACTATCTGGGGACAGAACCTTTGTCGTTAAGGCTTCAGCCAGTTTCGTCACCCATTAGGGACCCCTTCTACCCTCTGAAGACAGAAGAAGTTGAGTTGGATCCAGACTGTTTTACAGATGGGGAAGAGGATGACGACTTCTATGGCACAGAGAACTCTGACCCAGTTCCAGTTGTTGTGCCCTAGTAGGATCTCCTTTTCCAAGCTCTGCTTAAAGATGTGCACAGCAGAATATTGTCAATATAATACTGGTTTGACCCATATTGTCTAACTTATAACAGATAAGTGAAGTCAATGCTTTAAGTGTTGAAATAGCATGATGCTATGTATGCTGCTCTATTGTATTCCTGTCTTTCAATAAACCTGAGTTATAAAAAAAGTAAGCTGCCAAATTATGTCGTTGACTATCTGTAATACTGTTTACCTTATACTGTCGATGCTTGCTCCATTGTTGTGCCCTGCATTGTCTGTACAGCCCTTGAAATCTTGATTAACCCTGTGTAAACCTTGGATGGGATATTCAGACTGCACCGGACAGGGGCACACGCCTGGGGGCAGCGCAACTGGGCTGCGCCAGGGCATGGACCATGCGATATTCAACGGTGCTGCACCATGGCTCAGCACCATTGAATATGGCACTGAGGGTGCATGCACTGCGCACGATGCAGTGGCACTGCACCAGTGCAAGTGGCAGGAGGGGAGCCGGGGGATGCAGCAGCGCAAGCGCGGTTGCGCTAGGCATATCAACTGCGATATTCAGCACTGGGCATGCAAATGAGGCCATAATGCATGCAAGGCACAAATGGGGCCATTTGCATGTCATTATGGCCCCATTTGCATGCGGTGCGCCGATCCCCGATGACTTGCCCCTGGTGCCCTGCCAGGCTGCAGCCTTCGGGGACCGACACCCCTCAGTCTCCTGGCCGAACCCGCACCCGTATGCCTGACCATGGGCATTTGTTAAAATAATCCCTGGTGGTCCAGTGGACTGCTCCCTATCGCCTGATCATGGGCATATGTGATAAGTATCCCTAGTGGTCCAGTGGACCACTCCCTATTGCTCGATCATGGGCATATGTTAAATCTATCCCTAGTGGTCCAGTGGAACCCTCCTCTCCACCCACCCAATGTGGTCCCCCGCCACCCAGCACCCCCCAGCCAGCGGCTGGTGGCGGCACCCCGCCCGCATGCCTCCCGGCCACCCGCCTACTGACAGCATACAGTACTGTCAGTACGCCTGTTGGTCCGCTGCGTGGGCCAATGGGCATACAGACCATACTGTACTATACAAGCCCAATATGTGAATGAACATGTTCATTCACATATCAGGTCTGTGTAGTACAGTATGGTCTGTCGCTATTGGCCCACGCAGTGGACAAATAGGCGCATTGACAGTACTGTACGCTGTCAGTCAGTGGGCGGCTGGATGGCATGCGGGTGGGTGCTACCACCAGCCACTGACTGGGGGTGCAGGGGCATGGGACCACAGTGGTGGGGGGAGGGGGTACCACTGGACCACCAGGGGCACGATTGCGATTACCACCTGTGATCAGGTGCTGGGGGGGCTCCACTGGACCACCAGGGATAAATCTAACACATGACCACAATAGGTGATAGGGAGCAGTCAACTGGACCAACAGGGATACTTTTTACATATGCCCATGATCGGGCAATAGGGAGCGGTCCACTGGACCAGCAGGGATACTACTTACAGATGCCTGCGTTTGGGCGGGGGGGGCACAATGCTCCCAGGACAGGGGGCTAGTGGACAGTGTTCTGGGTGGGCAGGTGGCTACCCACGGCTGGCGGCTGCCATGTTGCGCCCTGCAATATGGCAGCTCACCTGTGGGTGGCCAGGACTTGCTCTTGGTGTTCCCAGGCACAACTTTGCACCTCCCTGAGCAGCGAAGGTGGGTTGTGCTGTATTATGCGCTGCGGGCTGAATATTGGGATGTGCTGCATATGCACAGGCACGCCCCGACTTGCGCTTGCATACATTATTTAATGTACTACAAGAACGGTGTTGTACAGCGCAACTTGTCCCTTTGAATGTTGCACCGGGGCACATTGATGAGTTGTGTATGGTGCAACCCTGTTGCGCCATGTGCAGCCCTTTTGAATATCCCACCCCTTGTCTTTTTGTATGACTATTCCATGTAATCCCCTAGGTCACACCTGAAAATAGGCATATGTTTGTCTAGTGTGCTTACCTGGTAAACAAAAGCTAAATAAATAAATCCTTGGCCAGCTCTCCAACTTGCCCAGATCCTCCCTTAGTTCCTGTCTCCCTTATTTTATGTCCACCCTTGCCCAGATCTTTGTGTTGTCTTTAAAGATGCAGATCCTACCCTTGATAACTTCATATGTATCATGGATGAAAATATTCATACAATCATAGAACTTTTATGGCAGAAAAGGACTCTTCCGGCCCATCCAGTCTGCCCACCCCTTCCCTCTCACATACCGCTCCTCCCCACCTGCCATCACCCTCCCCCCAGTACTCAGCCCAATGCACCTGTTCCATGCCCTCTTAAATTCCTCCACTGTTCCAGCCCCCACCACACCATCTGGCAGTCTGTCCCAGGGCTCCACCACCCTCTCTGTGAAGAAGCGCCCACTCACACTGCCCCTGAATCTATTTCCTTGCAATCTGAGGCTGTGCCCTTTAGTTCTGGCTCCTTTCTTCACCAACTTTATTGAAGTGGACCGGTCCTGGTACTGACCCCTGAGATATCCCACTAGTCACTTCCCCCACCTTTGAAAACTCCCCATTAACTCCCACCTCATGTGTTCTACCCCCAGACAGCTCTCTACCCAATTCACTGTCTTTCCCTGCGCCTCAAGGTCCCTAATCTTTTTGACCAGCCTTTTGTGGGGGACTGAGTCAGAGGCCTTTCTGAAGTCAAGGTATACTAAATCAGTTGCCTTCCCCTTGTCTGCTGCTGTGATAACTGAAAAAACTAAACCAGATTTGTCTGGCAGGACCCTCCTCTCATGAAACCATGCCATTTGGGGTCCTGCAGCCCATTCCCTTCTAGGAAGTCCACCAGGTACTGCCTCAGTAGAGACTTCATAATCTTCCCAACTATGGACATCAAGCTGATTAGCCTGTGGTTCTCTAGCTAATCCTTTTCCCCATTATTGCATAGTGGAACCACAGCCACTATTTTCCCACCCCCCAGGGACCGCCCCTCTGGCTAGTGAGCTATTGAAAACATCTGCTAGTGGCCCTGCTACAACCCCGGCTATCTCATGTAGCATCCTCTGGTGTAAGCTGTCAGGTCCCATTGATTTATCCACTTTCAACCCTGCTGGCTTTTTCAATACCCTTTTTTTCTGTTGTCTGGATCTTTGCCCCAGCACCTTAGATCCCTCGCTTCTTAACCCCACAATTTGGCAGTGGCCCATCCTTCTCCTTAGTAAACATCAAACAAAAATAATTGTTCTAACAAGGTGAATACAGTTTACTATCCACACTCTGGCAGATCTTACTTTGAGAAACAGCTCTTGCAGCAGGTTACACCATTAGGACTGAAGCCGGCAGGCGCCAGGACCCCACGGACATTTTCTAGCTAGCAGTATCCAGCGGGGACCACCCCCGACATCGGCCCCACCCCCGACGTCAGGCATCATACAAAAGGGGGCGATCCTTCAGAATCCTCAGTTCTTTTCCCGCCGTCGATTCGCCAGCATCAGCTTCATGGTCCCGATCCAGCGAACGACGACTAGAACTTCCAGCTTTCGACTCTAAATGTCGGCATCTCCAACTCCTTCCTCAGAAGGAAACCC
The DNA here is from genome assembly GCA_016271365.2 of Neoceratodus forsteri. Taxonomy (NCBI): domain Eukaryota; kingdom Metazoa; phylum Chordata; order Ceratodontiformes; family Ceratodontidae; genus Neoceratodus; species Neoceratodus forsteri. Next base: position 346,513,507 of record CM028138.1, on the reverse strand, counting down.
CTCTAAGAATGCCTGCGACAAACAGATACCTTTTAAGGATCTGCACTCATCCTGTCTGCGGTGCCTAGGCCCAGAACACGACACCAAGGCCTGCTCCTTTTGCCAGCGGTTCAACAGTCGCACCAGGATCCACTGCCAGAAGGCACTTCAAGGGTTCCTCTTGGAAGAACAGTTAAAAAATATGGATAAAGACCCTGCCTCCAGAGGTGAGTCCACCTCTAAGACCCATAAGCACCTGGACAAGCACCAGGAGAAGGCCAGGTCCAGATCCCTGAACCAGGCCTCGGACTCGTGCACTAGCTCCGGCTGTACATGTTCAGACTGCTCTCCCTCCAGGGCTCACTCTCAGCTCCCTCCCATGAAGGTTAGGACTTCTGGCAGTTCTTCGGCTTCCTTACATCCTATTAAGACTTCCAGGACCCTGAACCCTTCCCCAGTGCCCTCCCGGGCTTCCGCGAAGTCTACTGACCATCACCGGTCCAAGTCCTCTTCCAAAGTCTCTCAGTCTTCCTCGGATAAACGCCGGGAACCCGATGCCAGATCAGCCTCCTAGGGGACCAGACCCCCCCTTTCAGGAAGACTAAGGACCTCACATCCCTTAAGCGGACAACTGACACAAAACGGGCTGCTGACCCATCCCCGGTTAAGCGCCCGTTGGACCAGATGTCGGGCAAACACCCAACGTTGGCCTCACGTTCTAAGGAGCTGACGACTTCCTCTCCATCACTGGTGGACACCGGTCACCAGGAGTCTACGGAGGAAAATCTGATGTTGCCTGATGACCAGGCAGGTGACAACTAGGATGCCGGGCTTCTGCAGGAGCCTTTGCCTGATCCAGTGACGCCTGGGGACCCGACGCCCGATACCAGTGACAGGCCTACCCCGACACCAGGACCGTCGTCTGTTATGAATATTCAGGAGGTTAAAGACCTCTTCACCTTTTGGTGGGACACAATCAAGAGAGACATGGTCCCAGTAAAACCTCCTCTGCCTACTCCTCCTCCTCCTCCTCCTCCTCCACCACAGGGGCCAGTAGGAAGACCACCGACCCCCAAGGAGCCTACTCCGCCTCCTAGGGGCAGATCCAAAGAAAGGAGAAGGCCCCCCTTCAAGATCTCCCTCAGGGTCTCCCAGTCCCAAGCGACCCAGACATCGACGGTCCACTCCGCAGGGGCACGACTCTAGACCTGACACCTCAGATACCTCCAGGTCTCCTTCTCCGATCAGCATCCCATTGCCTGACCCATGAGACCTCCCCACATCACCTCCAGATGATCCATCTTTCTCCGAAATCATGAGGCACATCCAGGAGAACATGGGATGGGAAACGGAAGACTTAGACCCCGAACGACAGCGCCTAGCCTGTTATCTTCAGCAGAAGGACCCTAAGCCTGTGGTGGTACCACCCTTGGTGGACACCTTTGTGGATGTCACCAAGGCAGCGTGGAAACGTCCGCACTCCACCTCCGTGGTGCCGAAGAAGGCTGATCACCTGTACAGGGCCCCTACAGAGGGCCCGTACTTAGCGCAACAACTCCTGGCTGATTCCCTGGTAATTATAGCCTACCATGATAGGTCTCAACGACCACAACATTTGAGTACACAACCTCCAGACCAGGAGTCCAAGCAATTGGACTCACTGGGTAGGTGCATGTATGCAGCTGCTACATGCTCCATTAGGTCACTGAACTATCTGACACACATGGTTCAGTTTCAGAATGCCCTATGGGAACAGGGTCAAGACCTAGTTAAAGTACTTCCGGATGACGAGCAGAAGGAGGAGCTTCTCAACCTCCTTCGCACTGGGTCAGATGTGGGGACCCAGGTTTTGAGAGCTGCCTATGACTTGGTGGACTCCTCAGCAAGGGGAGCAGCCTCAGGCATCTGTCTCCGGAGACACTCATGGCTTCGTGTCTCCGGATTTACCCCGGACGTCCAGAAAAACATCCTGGACATTCCCTATAACGGCGAAGTCCTATTTGGTGAAGACTCCGAAAAGGTGATCACCAAATTACAGGACACCAGGAAGGCAGTAAGGACTGTACAGGCCATGTGCAGACCCAAATCTGGTTCCTTTCGTAGAAACCAGAACCATTTTTGCGGCCGACAACAATGGCAGCAGCCACGTTCCGGCCAGCAGCAAAGGGGCAACTTCCACCGTAAGGCCCGGACTAAGTCTTCCCCAAGCCGAGGTCAGAGGTATACCAAACCGACCCAGCCTGCGGGGGGCAATGCCACCAGAGCATGACTCCTTCCCGGCCCCCGCCCCTCCTCTGGATCAACAGGCAGAAAAGGTCGGGGGTCGCATCGCTTGACACTTTTCAGGATGGCAGATGATAACCGCCGACCGGTGGGTCCTCCAACTGGTCAAGAGAGGACAACTTATAGAATTCCTTGACCACCCACTGTCAAGACCTCCCCTGCTTTCCTGTTATTTGGGTCAGCATGCACTGCTCATACAGCAGGAAGTGCTCATGCGTCTGAGAAAGGAGGCTATAGAGCATGTATCGTGGAGCCAGAGAGGTGCAGGCTACTATTCCCACTTCTTTCTGGTTCCCAAAAAGACAGGGGACCGCTGTCCGATTCTGGATCTCAACGCTTTGGTCCTTTACAAACGCTTCCGCATGGTGACCCTTCCTGGTTTGACACCCATGCTCAAGCAGGGCACCTTCCTAGCATCTTTGGATATGCAGGATGCTTACCTGCACATACCCATAGCTCGAGCGCACAAGAAGTTCTTGCACTTTGAATTTCTCGGTCACCATTATCAATTCCGAGCCCTCCCCTTCGGACTGTCCTTGGCACCTCGGGCATTTACGAAGTGCATGGCAGTCATAGCGGCGGCTCTAAGGAGACAAGGCCACTACGTGTTCCCATACCTGGACGACTGGCTCCTCATGGCCCCCTCTCAGGAGGCCCTGATGTCCACAATCCACTGTACTCAGTCCCTCTTCAGGTTGTTGGGCATCATCATCATCAATCAGGAGAAGTCACACCTGGTTCCGTCGCAGAATCTGCAGTTCATAGGTGCAGTTCTGGACACCGTCCAGGGGAGAGCCTTTGTGCCTCAGGACAGAGCGGAACACATCAGATTCCTCATCAGGGACATCTTGGCAAAGAAAACAGTCCCAGCCAGACTGATCCTTTGCCTGCTCAGACACATGGCTGCGGCCATTGCGACAGTCCCTTTAGCCCGTCTACACATGCGGGTGACCCAGTGGATCTTACGGGTACAATGGGATCAGAAACAAGACTATTTACAGCTTCCAATTTGGATTACGAATGCCGTCATCTGGGATTGGCAATGGTAGCTAGAATCAAAGCACCTGTCAGTGGGGGTCCCCTTCACTGCGCTGTCTCTGATTGTGACACTCTCCACAGATGCCTCAGGGTTCGGTTGGGGAGCACACCTCAACGGGGTCAGGTCTCAGGACTCATGGACACCCCAGGAAGCCCATCTTTACATAAATATTTTGGAAATGAGAGCAGTTCTTTATGCCTTGCAGGCCTTCCAGTCGGAGATCCCACCGGGTACTCTGCTGTTACAAACAGACAATACCGCGGTGATGTATTACCTCAACAAACAAGGAGGCACCCATTCCTACCCACTTTTCAGGGAGGCCATGAGGGTGTGGGATTGGGTTCTGCAACAAGACGCAAACCCCATTGCTGTTCATGTCCCAGGAGTGGACAATGTCATCGCAGACAGTCTGAGTTGCTCTCAGGCCAGAGTCCATGAGTGGGAACTACTCCAGGAGGTGGTAGAGGATCTGTTTCACAGATGGGGCACACCAGAGTTAGATCTTTTCACGTCCCCAACCAATGCAAAACTGCTCAATTTCTGCTCACTAGATCCAGGGCCTGGTGTTTTTTGGCGAGGCGCGTTGTCCCTCTCCTGGATGGGCAGATTCCTCTATGCATTCCCTCTCTTCCCATTGATCCAGAGGGTCCTTTTGAAACTCTGCAGTGAGCAGGCGTCGCTGATACTAATCACACCCTTTTGGCCCAGACAGATTTGGTTCCCTCTGCTGCACCAGCTGTCCCAGGAACCTCTGGTGCATCTGCCAATCAGCTCTTACTTATTGTCCCAGGAGGCAGGATCTTTGGTCCATCTGGACCTTTGCTCTCTGAACCTGCACTTCAGGCTCCTAGGGACATAGCTATCATGTGTTATGGGGTCTTGCAAGAGGTAGCATATGTTCTAGCGGCTGCTAGAAAACCGGCCACTCATGCCACATACGCCATGAAATGGCGCAGATTTTGCCTCTGGGCCCAAGCACGAGGGCTTTCCCTGATGGATTGTCCAGAAAGGTCAGTTCTAGACTACCTTCTGTCTCTTTTCAAAGCAGGCTTGGCCTACTCCCCGATTAAAGTACACCTTTGTGCCATCTTAGCCTATCATACACCTATAGGCCTACGGTCCGTAGTTCAGTTGGACACCGCCCAAACCTTCCTGAGAGGCGTTCTCCACCTTAGACCTCCAATTAAGGATCCTATTCCTCCATGGGATTTACCCTTTGTCCTGGAGCAGCTCATGCTGCCACCTTTTGAACCAGCCACGGATTGTGAGCTACGTCTCCTGATATGGAAGACATTATTTTTAGTTGCTGTTACTTCGGCCAGAAGGATTTCTGAGCTTCACGCACTAATGTGCAAAGAACCTTATTTGGTTTTTCACCATGACAGGGTATGCCTAAGAATGAACCCAAAGTTTCTACCTAAGGTGGTCTCAGCTCTCACCCTCAATCAGGACATCAACCTGCTAGTGTATTTTCCTAAATACTTAAACAGAGAAGAGGCCCTGCTGCACACTCTAGATGTGCATAGGTGTCTAAGATACTACCTGATCAGAACCAGGCACCACCGCAAATCTGACCAGCTTTTCGTCTCCTTTGCCCATCGGATGCTGGGAGCTCCAGTTTCTAAACAATCGCTGTCCAGGTGGCTCATCCATTGTATCACGTTCTGTTACCAGAAACATAACAAACCCCTACCGGGCTCGGTTAAGGGACATTCCACAAGGGGGGTGGCTACCTCTTTTGCGGTTATGAAGAACGTGTCTACTTCAGCCATCTGCGCAGCAGCTACTTGGAGCACTGTACACACCTTTATCAGGCATTATAGCCTGGACGTTGCATCATGGTGAAGAGATGGTTTTGGTCTAGCTGTCCTTCAGGGACTTCTATCCTAGGCTTCGGTCCAACTCGCGATCTCTACCTTGCCTCCTCCCACCTGCGAGGGATTTCCAGTATTGCTTGGGAATCAGTCCTAACGGTGTAACCTGCTGCAAGAGCTATTTCTCAAAGTAAGAAAGTACAGTTACGTAATAACTTACCGTAACAGTAGATCTTCGAGAACAGCTCTTGCAGCAGGTAGTTTCCCTCCCACCATCCCCTCTGGAGGTAGAGTTGTTCCGTTATCTCATTACCTAGTATTAGGTGTTTTTAACACTGCTCTGAGTACCTTCTTGAAGGCGGATCCTCAGTCTCCACTTCTGATGTCATCTAGCGGCCGGGAGTCTCCGGCAGGAGAACTGGGGATTCTGGGGGACTGCCCCCTTTTGTATGATGCCTGACGTCGGAGGCAGGGCCCACGTCAGGGGCGGTCCCCTCTGGATACTGCTAGCTAGAAAATTTCCGTGGGGTCCTGGTGCCTGCCGGCTTCAGTTCTAATGGTGTAACCTGCTGCAAGAGCTGTTCTCAAAGATCTACTCTTATGGTAAGTTCTTACGTAACTGTACTTTCTGTTGGAGATAGCTGAGTCATCGTAAGTCCAACATGAATGGCCACAAGTGCCCAGTTTACCTTTTGGTGCATCCTCCACACTTTCTCAGATACACTCTTTTAGCTTTCTAGCTTCCGTCAATGTACAGCTGTGGTCCCAACCTTTCATCTTCTAGTTACTCAGATGGCCTGACTGCATCTTTACTAATGTTGCCCGGCTCCCTGCCATTGTCGTAGGTACCCCAGAGATCTTCTGGGGAATCCTCTTTAGGCCCAAAACATTCGGCGACACTCCTTGAGGGGGTACCCCAGGAATTCACTCACTCACTCACTCACTCACTCACTCACACACACACTCACTCCTAGTTGTATTTTTCTTTTTGTAGTTTTTTTGCAACTAATATCCATGCTTTTTAACACATTTTGATTACTATTCTGTTTTTTCCCAATTGTCCCCTACTTCTCCCCATTCTATCACACTGACAAATAGGTTTGCTGTGGCTGCACCTTTCCACTAGCTGGAAGGACAGGAGAGTGACTGCTTTCACAGCCAAAGCCAATGCTGCATCTTGGTTGGCCAGCAGAGGGTGCATGAATGCTGGGAGGCCCGAGCTTTCTCTTTGTTCCCTTTGCATTCAGCTCTCAACCAGCCTCAGCATGGGATTCTGGGCAGTGCACATGAATCCTCATCTCCCAGATGCCACTGGGTTGGCCAGTTTACACCGGGCTGACCATTGTAATATATATTTTTAGCATACAAAATTAAAAACAGACATATAGGTAGCTCAATATATTCTAAACTGGAAATATAACAACACACTTCAATGCAGAAATGTATGACTCAAGTTTGCACCCTGAGCCTGGGATAGCAGGAGTAAAGGCCATCAGAGGAGGGCTTGAGCATCAGTTCTGTTGTTCTTCTCTTCAGGGAAGGAGGGAGGGAGGGAACTGCTTTCATCATTAAAATTGGCTAACTCCTAGGGATAAGCAGAAGGTAGTACATACATCTAGAAGCCAGCTGGATGAGAGAGGGGAAGACAATGCAGAGACAATGCTGAGCGCTCAGATGGGCATGCTGACATCAACCCTCTCTGTCATGGGTTCAGGAGAAAAACAGGAAAAAAAATGCAGCCATCACCAGTCGGAGGACGGCCATCCATGGCCCACCCACTTCAGTGGCCTGCTCTCTTACAGGCCTGATTTTATTGATGCTCCAGCATTTGCACCATGTTACACAGCTAACTGATGGTTAAGGCAGAGAGCCATGCACAGGGGTAGACATGGATGCGTAGTGGGAGCGAGGCTGCAAGCAGCTCATGGCTGTGGAAGTGATGTCATGATGGGATGTTCAGGGACTTGATGAGCCTGAAGGATGGATTGAGCCAGTCAATGGTAGGATCAGAAAGATTTTGACAAACATTTGTCAGTGCTGAATGTTTGCTTGTATGTATGTGCTGTGCAAGTGTCGAGTACTGATAATGCACAGATGCAGCTGCCCTGCGCCAAGGGAAGACTCCATTCAAGGGTTCTGCACTTCCATATAGTGACGGATGTGAATTTCATGGGGTTGTCTGGTGGGCTGTGGAAGCGCAAGGCCCTGTGGTCCCTGCTCTTCTATGTGGCCACAGATACAGATGCACAGGACAAAGAGTGCATCTGTCAGCCAATGCACAAGGCACTCTGCCACCCATGGGTGGAAAGGTGCAGGGCACTATGGCAAGAGGACAGTTGTCTTCACTGTATGGTAGCTGGACCTGTGTTTACCACCCTGTACCTTTCATTACCTGGGGGGAGGGTTGCATAACAGCACCATTCCCTCACCCTCACCTCATCCGGCTGGGTCATTGAGCTCCCCCTGAACTCAGCTCACCAGCGTGGGATCACAAAGCATGGCCGCTGGGGTGAAGACTGGCACTAAACAGAAAGGTTGTTAAATAATTATGAATTTTATTTTTTTTATTATTTTGACCCCAACTTTTCAACCTACTTGTTTTATGATTTGCCTTATAAACATGACATGTACCATTTATGATATATTGGCTGAAATGTCATTTGCACCAGAGGTGCGAAAAGATGCCTCATTCAGGATTTTAAAAATGACACGTCACGTTTATGAGGAGATGTGGAAAAATGGCTGTGTTGAAAGTTTGGAATCAAAACACTGCAAATTAGCGAAGTTATGAGTGAACATTGAAATACTGTCACGTTCAGTCATAATCTGGGCATTTTACCATATTTGTACACCAAATTTTCAACATAGCCTTGTTATTACCCCACCTCATGAACCCAGTAGGCAAAAATGTTCAAATCCCCTTCAAAATGTCATTCTCCGCCACCAAAACGTCATTTTGCGCCACAGGTGCGAAAACACATTTTGCCCAAGATTTGAAAAATGACACCTATCATGTTCATGAGGTGGTGTGAAAAAATGGCTATGCTGAAAATTCGGGGTCAAAATGTTACAAATTACCAAAATTACCAGTGAGCATAGAAAAATGTTAACGTGTGCATAATTTTGCTATTTTTACATATTTTGACCCCAAATTTTCAACATGGCCTTCTTATGACCCCACCTCATGAATAAGGGTTGTGACAATTTTCAAATCCTGCCTGAAAGGTGATTTGCAATGCAACAACGAAATCACCTTTCAGGCCTGATTTGCATAATTCCATTGCCATTCATCATGAGGTGGGTTCCCAAAAGGGGCCAAAATATGCAAAAATGACAAAGTTATGCATCAAAATTCAAAACCCTATTGAAATACATAGAACTGCACTTACTCTTAGTCTCTCATCTTGCAGTTGCCGGTTCCAACACCAAGACGTGTCTTCAATCTGAGATTGGATCTTTGCTCTGGGACACTTTCAGGTGAGTGAGGGCATGCATGGGGTGTGTGGGTGTGTGGGGTGGTGGGTGCTAAGTGCGAGGTCAGGGTGGGGTGTGTGGGGGCAGATCGGTGAAAGACGGTTTTCTGTTTTATAGTTAAAAAAAACAGCGAGGGATGTTTTTCTTTATTTTAGGGATATTACAACACTGGGGATTGGGCACCCCAGTGTTCGGTTCATGTTCAACGGCACTGGTGGTGGGCACCCTGGTGCTGCCACCTACATAATGAAAACAGGGGTGGGGGCTTGAAGGGGGGTCAAGAGAAGTGGTACCAGGGTGGGCACTGCAGTCCGCTTATATATGTAGCTCCCCCACCAATTTGGGGCTTATCTTAAGTGTCTCCCAGGACTCCAACAATGCCCACTACCAGGCAGACGTCCTGCAGAGAGAATAAATCTATGGTTATTTGTTTAATCCTGTTAATCTGTGTGAGAGTGCCATGATTTGCCTCTGCGACTGTCTCTTTAAGGCCATAGCCAGTGTGTATACAGTAAATGGTCTGGGTTGGGTCTGTGTGCTTCAAAGCTCACTACCGGCCAGGCACCATCCTGATTTGCTCCATTCTACAGTCGATAGCAAAGCAGAGGGAGTGCTAGCTATTACTGTAAATATTTACTTCTGGCTTGTTCTATTTAAATTAGAGTGCTCGGTTTAACCTGTCTTTATTGTAGCTTATTCATCCAAGTGGGAACCACCATATTTGGTCTGTGACATCCAGGAATTTGGACCAATTGGGACACAGGGGACCTTGAGGGGTCCTTAGCTCAGGTGCCTCATGGGAAAAAGCTGTAGTTCTTGTAGTTTTCCAGGTTGGCACCTAAACTGACAAATGAGAGCACCAGAACTGTGATTGACAGCTCCCCTAGCCAACTGGAATCCAGGGAAATCTGGGCTATTTCAAGAACTGTTAGAAAAAAGTAAGCAGTTGCTGTTAGAGCTGAGAGAGTGAGCAGCTCGAGCCATTGAGAAGCAGCTCCAGGAAAGGAGCTGAGGAGAATTGGCAAGGAGAGGGCTGACTTGCCTCCCTGTTATTAGTTCCAGCATTGGACTGCCTTATAGCAGTAAAATGGACTAATCCGAAACTAATCTTAAACTGTGGTAGTTAGCACCGAGATTCTGAAGAGTGCAGTTTGAGCTATTGGACCGAGAGGAGCTTCTGTGAGCATATGGCCCAGAAAACTGTGATCACAGACTGTTTCTACAGACTAAGAGGTTTACTTAGTGAATTGACTGCAATTGTGAACCAGCCTGAAACCAATCTGAGAGATAGAGAAGTGATTGCTGTTTTCATTAAATGTGCTGAATGTTTGTTGTGGGTCAAGGCCTACTGTCCAGGGACTCCTGATTGCCAGAAAGGAGTCCATCTGTACCAGTGACCGAACAGTCTGCTAGCTGGAGGTTTTCACCAGCAAACAAACTGAACTTTGCCAGAAGTGTTCATCTAGCCTTGGGCATATGCTAAACTCGGCATAAGCTGACTAACTTTGCACCAGTTACTGTTTTCTCGGTGAGAGACCAGCTTGGGGATCCAGCCCCTACGCAGCAAGCAATCGCAGGTTGTGGCCACCTGGAGAGAAAGGCCATGAAGTGGAGGTGAATCATGCAGTCCCAGCTTCCCCATGCTCTTCAGTGCTTTGCAGCAGGTCTTCATATCTCCAGGCCATCTACTACCAACTGGTGTTATGAGTAAACTCAGGGTAGCTCACTGCAACATTTCTTTAAATCATTTTGTTGTACCATCTGATTTTGTAAGTGTATTACAGGGTTACATTGGACTTTGCCAACCGGCCGAGGATACAAATAGCCAAAGTCTTTCTCATTGCATGTTTAACTGCCTTTCTTTCCACCAAGGGCCCTAACAACAGCTGCAACCCTGAGCAATGTTCAGGCTAGCCACCAACGGTCTGGGTACCCAGCAGCTGCAAAACTGTACAGTGGGACTAAATGCATGGAAATGTGCCCTGGTTTACATCCAGTATAGTAATCATTCATCTAAATCTGCCCCTTCCGTTGTTCAAATCCCCCTTAATAAACTGATCGGTTTGTTTCACTGTTACCTTGCCTCACGAATATCTCATTGTCTGGGTGAAGATTAATGTATCTGGGGCGAAATGTATTTAACAGTGCATACCTGTATCAAATACTGTTTTACAGGAGGTTACAGGGGATTTGCTGAAGACCAGACCCAGGTGGTAAGTGCAAAGGGTGTATGCATATTATAAATGTTTATTACCAAATGCTAAAAGGGGCTGTGTTTATTTCAAAGGTCCTTGGTCACTAGGTGGACTTGTATGTGGATATAGCTTCCCAGAGGGCTACACCAGGTTAGGTAGCTACCCCCCACATACTTTACTCTGGATGGAGGCACCAAAATAGTGAACCCAGGCCCCTCAACCTGTTGTCCAAAGTACAGGCAGGGGTAGTAATGCCAGATATAGCACCACCTAGGGGATACATATATGGAAAAAAATATATAAACTTTGGGAAGGGCAGGCAGATGACCTGGAGGGGAAGGGGGAATAAATAATTAGATAGATAGATAGATAGATAGATAGATAGATAGATAGATAGACAGACAGACAGACAGACAGACAGACAGACAGACATACATATAGACAGATAGATAGAAACATAGAAACATAGACAATGACTGCAGAAAAAGACCAGAGGTCAATCCAGTCTGCCCAAATTCCCTATAATCCCTGGAACCTATTGTTCCTTCAGGGTACTAACCCTCCCCATCCTCTCTCTATTCTCCCCCTTGGTCCTGTTGCCCCCGGTAACCACTATTCCCTTCATTATGTCCCAACCCTGCTTGAATCCTATGACTGTTTTCGCACCTGCCACTTCAGCCGACAGACTGTTCCAAGGTTCCACCACCCTTTCCGTAAAGTAGTACTTCCTGAACCTACCTCCTATTAATTTCCATTTGTGTCCACAAATTGGTATTCAAGCTAAATAGTTCCCTGCAGTTCACTTTGTTAATTCCTTTAAGGAACTTGAAGATCTCTATCATATCTCCCCTCTCCCGTCTGGTCTCCAGTGAGTACATATTTAGTGCCTTGAAGTACTCCTGCTAGGACTTGTCCTGCTGGCCCTGAATCAGTTTTGTTAATCTGTGCTGCACTGTCTCCAACCTATCCCTGTCCTTTCTGAGGTGAGGACTCCAGAACTGGGCGCAGTACTCTAGGTGAGGCCTCACCAGGGATCTGTAGAGGGGAAGTATGACATCCTTTCTTTGGTTATCAATACCCCTCCCGGTACACCCCAGCATCCTGTTAGCCTTGATATAGGCCTTGTTGTACTGACTTGGTTGTTTAAGTGAGTTACTAATGATGACTCCCAGATCCTGTTCCTCAGCTGTAGTGGTAAGTCTCTCTCCTCCCATCCAGTACTCTGTCTTGGGATTCTTTTTCCCTAGGTGCATTATCTTGCACTTTCTAGCATTGAATTTTAACTGTCAGACCTTTGACCACCCCACTAGCTTTTGTAGGTCTCTCTGCATTTCTCTTATTCCTTTATCACTATCCACCCTCCCACATAGTTTTGTCTCATCTGCGAAGAGACACAACCTGCCCTGGATTTCTTCTCCAATGTCACTAATGAACATGTTGAAGAGGACCAGCCCCAGGACCGATCCCTGTGGAACCCAACTTATAACCTCCCTCTCCTTTGATTTAACCCCATTGACCACCACCCTCTGCTGCCTCCCCGCTAACCATTTACCCATCCAGTTCACTATGGGTTTAGCTGCACCCAGGTCTTCCATCTTCTTGAGCAATTGTTTGTGAGGTACTGAGTCAAAAGCCTTGCTGAAGTCAAAGTAGAGCAGATCCACAGTATAGCTCTTGTCTAATTCCTTGGTCAGCTAGTCACAGAAAACTATCAGGGTAGTCTGACAAGATCTTCCTGCCATGAAACCATGCTGTTTACTATCCTGGAGCCTGTTACTCTCCAGGTAGTCTATGAGGTTCTCTTTAATCAGTGACTCCATCAGCTTCCCTACTATAGAGGTTAGACTGACAGGCCTGTAGTTCCCTGGTTGCTCCTTATCCCCCCCCTTTGTGAAATGGTACAACGTCTGCCACCTTCCAATCCCTTGGAACTTCCCCAGACCTAAGTTAGCTGTTGAACAGTCATACCAATGGTTCAGCCAACTCTGCTGCTAATTCCCTGAGTATCCTCGGATTTAACCCATCTGGTCCTGGGGCCTTATCTATCTTAAGGGCAGCCAGCCCTTTCAGAACCCTTTCACTAGTAACAATGGCTGTCTCGTTTCTGGGATTCCCTTAGTAGCCACTTTGATGCCACTCTCCTCCTTAGTGAAAACTGAGCAAAAGTAGCCAGTTAGGATAGTGTCCTTTTGCCTGTCCTCCTCTATCACCCTAGGTTCCATGTGATATGGGTGAATCAAAAACGGCGAGGAAAAGAACAGTGACCAGCTATAAAGAGCAATCACAGAAACGGTGAGAACACTGTTTTATGTATTATCGGGGGGCTTTGCCTCCCACATCCTCTAATGTGGGGAGCTTTGCCCCATACCCCACTTTCTATTGATTATCAACTCTGGGGGTGGGAAACTTGGGGAGAGGGTGAAAGCCGCTGGTTGCCTTTTCTGGTCAGTCACCATTTTTCCTGTCGCTGTATTTCCAGTTGCCGCTATTGCTGTCACTCTATTGATGGCCGCCATTTTTTATTAGCCCGTATAACGTGTTACCATCACCCTACCCCCCTCAACTAGCTTTACGATTCCCCAACCTTTTTTCCTTTTTTTCACTAATATATCTGAAAACCTGTTTTTCTCTGTTCCTGACCCCCTCCACGATATGCAGCTCTGTGTCTGCTCTGGCCTCCCTAATGGCCCTCTTTGCCTCACTATTTTTCTGTAGATAATCCTCCCATTCTACTGCCCCTGCTTTTTCTTGTATTTATAGAAGGCCTTCTTTTTGACCCTGACCCTTGCTGAGAACCATAGTGGTCTCTTAAACCTGTTTTTCTTGTTACTGTTCTTATGCATACTTTAGATGCCTTGAGGATGACCCCCTTAATTACCCATCTCTCCTCCACCCCACCTATGTCCTCCACCGCTACTAACTTATTCCTGACCAGTTCCCTCATCCTATTGAAGTCATCCCTTCTAAAGTCAAGGACTTCAGTTCTCGATTGTGGCTTGCCAGCCCGTAAGGCCAATTCAAACCTAACAGAGTTGTGGCTGCTGTTCTCTAGCGGCTCCCCTACTGCCACCATTCCCACAATCTCTGAGTTGGCGAGCACCACATCAAGGACTGTGGTCAGCCTGGTGGGTTCCTTAACTAGCTGCTCTAGTAGATAGTACCAGTAGATAGATAGATAGATAGACAGATAGATAGATAGATAGATAGATAGATAGATAGACAGACAGACAGACAGATAGACATCGCAGAGCGATATTGCAGAGCCATTCTGGAGCTGAGGGGGAGATTGATATTGAAGATGGGGCAGCAGCACCATTCCAAATGCTGAAAGCTGATCAGCTGCTTGCTGACCGGCTTCATGCAAATGAAAGGACCGAAGGCCCTTCTGATAATAGCGACTTCAGTCCTTTCAACTACATGAAGTTTCTGCCCAGCAAGTAGTGAGTGGTGTCACCACCACAGTGTGTGGTCATTGGTCTAGACTGGCGAACCCCTTCCAGCTTGAGCTGCAATGGGCTCGGCAGTAACGCACCTCTGAAATGCCACTTATTGTAACAAAATGTTTCTTGTGCATGTGCAAGCAAACGTAAAAATAAGAAGTTCACTTCATCAGTTAGTCTTAAATATGACCAGAAATAAGCCACAGACAACACAGGTAAGTATATAGTTTCATTCAGGAATGTTTCAGTAGTAGGGAGGCTTTCTGCTTAGAGGTGTGTGAAATTGGACAACAGCTTTGCAGATTAAATCAAGAATTTGCTGCAATTCACAAAGTTAATTCTCTCTGTGAAGTTCCAATTCACAGTATAGGGCTAACTTCATGAATTGTGAATTTGGTAAATTCACCAGCAAAGTTGGGTGAAGCTAGGCAAAATTGGGTCGACAGGTGAAGTTTGCAATGTACCATGGGACTGGAGGTCACATGATAATGAAATGAGCTGTATTCAAAACATTCATTGCATTCTTATGAAGAGAGAGTTGGAGAGCGGTCTGTCCCTGCTTGTCTGCACAAGACTTCAAAGTTACTCAGAAAGTGAAGTATTTTGAACCAAATCGCTCACAAAAAATTAATCTAGAGTGCCTTGTGCAGCTAGATTACCCTTGTTTGCTCGTAGATTTGCAGATTTATTTAGTTGAAAGAGTTGAAAGTACCAGCTTTGTTTTATCTAGTCTAGTGAAGCAGTGCTGTGTGGGGAAGGGAGGTTTTTCAGCAAACAATCAAGGCAGCAGCCCTATGAGCATTAATCTGATTTGTTTTCCTCAGTCTTTCTTCTTATCAATTTTTAACTGTGGCCTGTGATTTGTCATTTTACTTCTGTAGTACAGTTTTGTGTGGTTAAGTGAATTATTTGTCAGTCTGTTGCTGTATTGATTGTGGTTGTTTTGTGTAGTTGTTGAAGTGATGGTATTACTTACAGTAACTTGTTTTGAATTACTGGTGTAATATATGGATAGTGAAAATAATACCCCCAAAATGCATACAAAAAATTCCTTGTAATACAGTAGTTAGTCCCGTAATAGTATACTTCCGGTCCTCGTAATAGTATACTTCCGGCCCAATAATACTATACTTCCGGTCCTCGTAATAGTATAGTTGGGATTACCGATGTGACTACTGTGTGAACCGAGTTTTGTTTCTTTTTTTTTGTGAGAGAAACATGCGGAATGGGACTGGAAGTGGGAGCAGGAGTGGGGGTGTGCGCGAGGCGAGGACGACACTCGGGAGTCTTACTAACTCTGCAGACCACGCGCCGTACAGCAGGCACAAGTAAAAATTAAAAATTCCCTTGCATCCATATATTACAAAAATAACAAATAGGTTCTGGTGTTTCAAGGCAGAAATTCCATCTCGAGGTTCTGGGGATACAAGAAACCTCTCGAGCTTCGCTCTCGAGGTTTCTTGTATCCCCGGAACCTCTCGATGGAATTACTGCCTCGTAATACACCAGAACCTATCTATTATTCTATTTGTCATGCATGTCTTGTTACTCCCCATCATGTTAAAAAACCTTTTTGGGTGGTTTTACTGTAGCTATAGCTCAGTAAACTGTTCCGATTCAGATCACGTTGCCGATCCCGCTGGTGAGATGTTGTCTGCTGCTGCTGGTATTTAGTTTTACTGCAGTATATTTTTTCTTGCAATATTGAAAATCTAATAATATTGAGAATCTAAATATATAAAATGACTGGAAAGAGAAGCTTGAGTAAAGGGAGAGGTGTTAGTAAGGCGGCCAAGAAATGCAGAGGCTCTGTGGGGCAAAATGTCGCTGCACATAAAAAACTACCTCTGCAGCAGCTTCGTCCATGGGCTCTGGGGCTGGTAGTAGTGGCAAAAGAATAGTTGGTGGAAGTGGTGGTGGCATTTGTTCTCTCAAATTATTCTCTGCCACATCTGTGGCATGCGTGCTGGTGGGTGCTGGGGGAGGCAGCGACAAAAGGATCAGTCTGAGCGGTAGCAAAATCTCTGGCTCAGGAACAGTGGTCAAGGAGGAGGTTGCTGGTGTCCTTGTGACTGCAGGTGGTGGTGGTGGCACTGAATCTGATCTGGATGATAGGTTCGCAGTGTGGATTGGTGGATCAGTGGCCAAACAGCTGGTAGCTCCTATCTGTGCATTACAGCACATTGGGCACATGTACCTTGGGTAGTATTCAGCTCTGGCTGGGGGTGGGAGGGGATGGACTTGTACTAATCCCAGTTGCAGTGGTAGCAACGCTCTGGGTATTTACCAGCATGTCACTCTGGCCATTAAGAGTGTAACGGGATCACACACAGGTCAGAAAATGTTAGAATTGCTCTTGACTGAGATTGATGAGTGGATGCAACCTGTACTGGTGGTTCCACAGGGTAGCACAGGGTCTTCAGGTTGCTGTAGAGTGGGGTGGGGGGCAGGGGACTACTGATCTTGAGACATTTATGTATCAGTAGCTTCAGTTTGACCCAACTTCACCTTGGTGTACCCCAAGGGTGAAGCTACAGGCTAAATTGCCAGGTGAAGTTGATAAAGGCGAATTTCCTATCAAATAAAAACAATCTGTGAAATTATTCATGAAGGCTAATTTGGTCAGTTTGCCTTAACTTCACTGGCTAATTAAAACTTTGCAACATCTCTGCTCCCAATATGGGGTGATGGGGAGCATGTGCAAGCATCAGCTGTCTTTGCAAGGTTCATAGCCATACCTCTATTGATTCTTAAAGTACCATACATTAAAAAAAAACATTGCAGGTGGGTTACACAGTTGCCCAGCCACACTGCTGTGCTGGTAACCTGGGTACGGGAATATACTTGGGCTGGTAAAGCTGCCTGGGAAGGCTAGAGGGCACTGCCACATGTCAGCCCTACCTTCCAGGGAGGGTAAGCACTGGAATCTGGAGACTCAGTGACACCTATGTAGGGCCAGGGAGATTGCACCGCCACAGGGGATGTCTACCAGGTGCCATGAAACTGTGGGGTAAAAAAACATGGTGTTTCCAGGATGATGGCCAGTGGAATTCTCAGACCCTGGACTGTGAATTCCCACTAGTGTGAACAGTGAGGCTAGTGGATGACAGAGCTGGGAGCTCCACCACAGTGGGTACCCCCCCACCCCCGCCCAAGGACTGGGCCAATGACAGCAAAGTAAACGCTATATGGAAGAAAACTGCAGCTGACAAAAATATTTCAACAATGTACAGTATTTCCTGTGGCATTCATCGTAACTATGCAATTGATCGTTTCAACTCCTGATAGCTACACCGGATCCTACTGCTAAAGCAATATTTGTGTGAATCAATAATATGCATTTTGGTCTCAGTCTGTCAATAAATGGAGTCCATTCTTTGTACAAAAGATCAACACCCACTCTGGGGTTGAAGGTGACTCTTTCTAGTGGAAGAATGGTTATGAGTAGGTCCCTCCATTAAGTCATTGTGGTAGTCATTTAACTAACCCAAGTGCTTTAAATACATTTTTGGCCAGAATAAGTAGGAGCTTCACTGCCCTGGAGTGGAGAGACTATCGGTCACCACCAGTATCCACCACCCCTAACAGTAGTGACACTGGTTCATCTCTTACTAGCACCCAACATGTCCTAGCAGTTTCCAGGGACACCCTGGTCAAAAAAGGGTATATTTTGTGGCACTCCGATAAACAGTGCAGGTAGGTCCCTGGGCTCTCTTATACCACCAGCACATGGGTGATATCCCACTACTCAATTTTATTCACAACATGAGAGGGTAGAATAGCCTATTTTAAAATGTATACTGTGACTCTTTGTATTTCTTCTACACTAAAAGGCCGTGGTGACCTTCTAAGATTTTCCTTCAGCTCTACTGTGCTATATGTGTCCTCAGCTGCCTCTCCCACAATATCTTAACCAATCCTGAAAGGTGCTGGTGTAAAGTACATACATATATATATATATATATATACACATACACACACACTGATAGTCCAGAGAGAATAATCCAGTCTATGATAGTCCCTTTGTTTGACTACATGTACATCTTCCTCTGTGGTACCTCCAAGTCCAGATTGGACAAGTTAGATGTTCTTTACAACAGACTAGCCAGGCTGATTCTCAACTGCCTTATGACACTCACAATTATAAGCTCTACAGTGCGTTACACAGGCTGTCCCTGGGTGATAGGAGGGAATTTCACTTACTCCTGTTCTCTCTGAACTGTGTCAGAGGCATTGTCCTCTCTTATTTGCACTCAAAGCTCTTGTCCCAGATCCTTGTGCTCCAATGAATCAGTCGAGCTGATGGTCTTGCATGTAAATACAACTTGTGAGTCCCTTTCATTTGGTCACAGATGCCCAACTGTATGGAACTCCCTGCCAGAATTCTTATGCCTGGTCAACCCCCTTACTCTCCAGTATAAAAATGGTTCCTTTCAGTCTTCTCTGGGCATAAACTTTGCTGCCATCATTCCAGGGGTGTAATAGCAACAACTGTGAGCTTCTGTCCCTGTACTCCTGCCACTGGCCCTTACCTTGCAATTGGAACTTTGTTATGCCTAAGTAAACATACAATGCCATTTAAGTTTTACATGGTATCTTGCACAGTTTATGTCTGTAACAAGCTCGCTTATTATCAGAAGTTTTGCCTTAACAAGGCCCCATTGTAAATTAGTTGGCTGCTTAATAGTTTTTATACTGAGCAAAATTAAATTGAATTAAATACATACATGGCATAGGACAGAAAAAGACAAAAAGTTCATCAAGTCTGCCCTACTGTTGCTACCTAGAATTTCTTAATCCTTTCAGAGCTGCTGCCATCCCATTTGCTTCAATTATCCCCTTGTTCATATCCTATTGGGCTTTGACCCTGACACAGTTCAAGCATTAATCACAGTAATGGATAGATTGTTCCACCAATTTACCACCTCTCTGTAAAGAAGGATTTCCTTGAGAGGATGTAAAATGTATGTAATAAAACTGTGCAATCATCTCTTGAAGGAATTTACATTCTAGCAAAATGAAACGCTCTGTTGGCAATAAGGGTGAGTTTTTTGGGTAGGTATTGCCCTGTCCATTTAAGATACTGCTGGACCTTTAGAAAATGGTATAGTTGGTTTGCAAATAATTCAGAAGTTGTTCACTTTTCCAAATGAATGAATGTGCTCAGGAGAGTCCATTTCCAACCTCCCTCCTGACGCTGAACACCCCTGTCTCTCTACAGCATGAGTTGCATATCACTCCAGGCCATCCATGCTTTTAATGGCCTGCACAATGGCATGGAGGGTTGAGGCACTGGATGCCACATCTGCCTTCTCTTCAGTCCAGATGTGTGGTCTAGCTGTCTCAGCGGCGAGTGGGAACCTGCAGTAAACATATGAACCAGAAAAAACAACTGTGTGCACTGAGTGCTATGCATCAGATATTTGTGTTTTAATGTGTATATTTTGTGTGTGTGTGTGTAGTTATATCCATGTTTCTGCATCTTGTGTTATCAACCAGCCAGTCTTTACCTTTTACTGTATAACACCTTTGGCCCTTCTTCTATTCTACTGTGTGTCCCTGGTTTTCCCCCTGCCCCAGGTGTCAGTGAATTTTTTGAGAGCCAGTTTTAGTATAGCTGTTATCCTCTCCATCCAACTAATCTCATTAATTCTGTCCACCCAGCACTGAAGGGTGGGGGCTTCTCTTTTAGCCAGGAAGTGGTCACCCTTCTCATAGCTGCTGTGCACAGCATACAGAATAGGTTCTGCTGTGCCTTGTTCTCCACTTGGGGCCCTGGTAGTCCCAGGAAGAGATTCTCAGAGGTGTTGGGGATGTCTTGCTCCCCAGGTAGTAGACATGACGGTGCATACCTGGTCCAAGTATGGCCTCAGGCAGGGGCAGCCCCAGAATATATGGTAATTGGACCCTGTCCCACCACAATTTCTCCAACATAAGTTGGAGTTGCCACCCTGAAAATGTGCTGTGATGGTAGGCGTATGGAAAAAATGCACCATGCACTTCCACCAGAACTCTCTCCATCCCAGGGATCCTGTGACCTTCCATTTCCTAAAGGCCCTCTTTTTAGTCCTCACTGCCTCCATAACACTTTCAGAGAAACAAAGTGGTCTCTTATACTTGTTTCTCTTGATAACTGTTCTCGTGCATGTTTTTATTGCCTCAAGAATGGCCCCTTTTATAATCCCCATCTTTCCTCCACTCTTCTGATGCTGTCTACCCCAGCTAACCTGTGCAGCACAATTTTCCTCATATGGTTGAAATTTGCTCTTCTGAAGTCTAGCACATCAGCCTGAGACAAGAGCTTACAAGTATTCAGGGCCACCTCTGACTATATAGTAATGCGGTTACTGGAGCCCAGTGGTTCCCTGACCTTTACCTAGTCTACTGTTTCCGAGTTGGTAAGTACCACATCTAGAATGCCTGACTGTCTGTTGGGATCCCTGACCTGTTGTACCAAAATGCAGTCCTGCAAGGCATCAAGCTGAGTCTGGCTTCCTGTGCCGCTGGCCAGTGGGATGTTCCAGTCGATGTCTGGCAGGTTGAGATCTCCCACTATTACAATCTCCTCCTTTGCCACCCTTTTCTTACTTCAACACCCAGTTCCTCATCTCTGTCTCTTTTCTCCCTGCCCCAATGGCTTGTAAACCATCCCTAAGCAAGACTTTGTACCGGATAACTTGTCAGCTGAACCCATATTGATTCTACCTGCCCTTTTCCCCCTAATGATAGCATCCTCTACTGCACCGATCCCTTCTCTGATGTAGATGGCCACTCCCCCACCTCTACCCATCCCTCTATCATGCCTATATAAGATATAGCCTAAGACAGCTATGTACCAATCATTGTTAATACTGGCCCAAATGTTTTTAATGGCCATTAGATCCAGATCAGAGTCTGCCACCAAAGCCTGGAGCTCACTAATCGTATTACCCTCCTCCATCACCCTTTTCTAATAACTTTGGTGTCTTGTATTTCCCCTTCCTTTCATGTCTATTGTGTCTACCCTGCCCTTTCACCTGGACTCGTTCCTCCCATCTTTTATTCCCTGAACACCTTACTACCATCCCTAGGGGAGTCCTGTTTATGTTACCCACTGTTCCTCCCTCCACAATGGAATCCCCAGCCTCCCCTGCAGTTAGTGTAATTGTCTGTCAATGTAGACGTCAAACTTCTGTCCTAATGCATTAGTCCCCTCTCTTGTCATGTGAAGGCCATCACCTTTAAAGAACCTTCTGTCTCAGAACCCCCCCAGTCACCTATAAAGTGGTGCCCTTGTTCCTGACACCATCCCTTTAACCACCTATTGAACTCCTCGATCTCTACTTCCCTTACTCTGTTCCTCCCATTCTCCCTACCACAGATAGGAAGGACCTCACAAAATGCTAAGGAAGCTGAGTGCATCTTCAGTATGCCCTCAGCCTCTATGAAGTCCCTCTTCACCGTTTCCAGAGGCCAGTTCACCAGATCATTGGTATGAAGGTGTACCAGCACCCCCTGCTCCCCTTCTCTGCTATACTCCCTATTCTATCGCAGTCTCAAATGGCTGATGCTCCCAGCAGGCATTTAACCACCCACTTCCCCTTATCCCCCCTTACCTACCACCCTCTCTACCACCTAACCATAGAGTCTCCTATCACTAGAATTCTCCCTGCTAACTTCTACCTCCCTTGCCCCCTGGTATCACCATATGTGTTATCGTCCCTACCACCCAATCTCTCCCCCCCCTCACCTTCCACCCCCTAGGCCAGTGGTCCTTTGAAGAAGTTGGGGGTGTAGGGGGTGGGCACAAGCTTGGTTGGAGCCTCAGCTGGAATATTTTCCTATCCAGCTGCTGCCAGCTGAGCATAGAGCTCCCCAAAGATCCTGCAAATAGGGCAGGGTCCCCTTCTTCAAAGCATAACTGTGGAAATGAGTGCCCTGCAATCTCTACAGCTAACTACCTCTCCACTCACCCAGTGCTCCATTCCAGTCAGTTAAATGTCTTTGCTACATGCCTAAAAGGTTAATTTACATAGTAGTATGTGATACTAGGCTAAGAGATCTTCACACGCTGCAGCCTTTTACACTGATTCTTAAGACAAAGAAAGGAAGAAATGCTTTATAATAACTACACAAATACAATCTCCCCAAAAATGTAAGAGAAGGAAAGTTTTGAACTACTTAGCTTCTCAGAAGATTCCAAAAATAATATAAATTAAAGTAAAAGGATACAGTACGTGGTGTAAACCTGGCCCTAGTGATGGCAGGGGCTCAGTAACTAGGGACCATCATGTAGAGGGGAGAGGAGGAGGAGGAGTGGCAGCCGCTGATATCCTGCATGCTAAAGCGTATATGGTGCCATCTTGAGCCGTAGTGCAAGCTCACTCCTCCTGGGGAGAAAACCAGGGAAAAACAGTATTCCCGACAGATATAAATAATTATATTGTATTTCTTGTTTAATATGTCATGTATTTGTATCTCTTTACTAAGTTGTAAAAGTCATCTTTTTGAATAACATCTTTTGACTGTCTTACAGTCTCGGGTCGCATATGAAAAAGGGCCTTGGCTCATATGTTTACCCGGTTAACAAAATAAATATAAAAAAAAATATGACTCCAGTCACCCATATGCCTGACACCCAGTAAGCATCCAGGTCATGCTATGGCTGCGCGATTGTAAGTCTTGGATGAAATTCGGGGTGATGGGGCTTGGATGGCTGGCATGAAGAGAATATCGCCTGGATAGGGGATAAAGGGCACTAACTACAAAAAAAGAATCCATGCTTTTAATAACAGATACACACTTATTTTTATTGACAGTGCTGTCTTGTGAAGCACTATCTGGTTTCTAGTGTCATCCCTTCCTCTTCTTGTCCATTCCTTATTTTATATTCGGTTTTATTCATTCCATGCTACAGGAATGTGGACATAGGTTCCTATGCACAGAAAAAAGTGGGTCTTGTTATCCTACCACAAAAAAAATCTTAAAACATGTACCTGTCTATTGTGTAACATACAAGAGTAACATGAATCACTGGGTGCAAACTGTAGGACATCTCTCAGATGCGCCAAACATGTTGAACTTAATTACAAGTGCTGATTCCACAGACACGTACAATCATATCACTTTATGATGCCTTGTGGAATACCAGAATCCATCTTTTGTTACAGTTGTCAAATTGTAAATGGAGTACATACATTAGTTTATTCATCTGATAGGTTTGTTGCCCTCTTCCTGTCTTATTCCAGGCACTCCTTGGTGTACCTTGACACCCTCAATCATCACCTCATCCTATTGCAAGCATTCCTGGGTGTATGGTGGCAACTCCCTTCCACTTCTCATCCCATTCCAAGCACTCCCCGGTGTATAGTGGTACCCTCCTCCTTCTCCTCATTCCATTCCAAGCACTCCTTGCTATACAGGGGCTTCCTCCTTCCTCTCCCCATTCTAAGTATTCCTTGGTGTCCAGTGGCATCCCTCTCCCCCACTCCATTCTAAATACTGTCTGAGGTCTAGTTGCACCCATTTCCTCTCCCCATCCGATTCACTGGCACAGAAGGCTCAGCCATGTACCAGCCTTCCTAATCTAAGTTTTAAAAGAAAACATTTAACATTTTTCTGTGGAAAGTACTACCCCCTGACAAAATTGTTACCCCTTAAAAAGTCTTACTCTACCCCTGGCGACAGCTTATTCCAGCAAGGGGAATCAACACCATCTGTTTGGCACCATTCAAATGTAAAACATTATTGTGTAAATTCCGATAACCTAAACCTCATTGCTAGGTCCAGATGGTTAATTAATTACTGCCCCATCGCTCCACTGACTCTGACAGAATGGCATGCTTTTGATTTGTTTAGGAATATAAATAGTTATCAAGTAGACTTTATGAAAGGGCATGGACGCCTTAACCCAGTTATGATGGCGAGATCTTCTGCAATAGTGTTTTGTGTTCTTGATAACCTCTGACTCTTTCCTCCAATAATCATGCACTTGTATCATATATTAACTTCAAAGGAATTTATGAGGGTTGAAATGCCAACACCGTCACAATGTGTCCTTTTCCATTTAATGCTCTTGTGCTTTTACAGCGAAGGACACTGAATGAGTACTCCTGGTTACCGGGGAAAATGAAACTTAAGGTGTTGCTGCTACAAACACGTACAGGGCCTGTTACCAGTGATGGAATGAATGATAGCATGTCCGGGGGGGGGGCTGCATAACTCTGAAGTGAGCTCCCACCAAAAACTCTAAGGATAATGGTTAGCTAGTGATACAAATTCTGAGTTAAGATTATTTCATAACTGAATATGCAAGCATATGTGATGAGTATGCCCCAGTTTAAAGGGAACATAAACCTTTCATTTTACATTTTTCATTATTATTGTTAGACATTCTGTCATATGTGAAATCTATTTAATACCTTTGTATTGTTTCAAAGACACATAGGTACGTGCATACATAGTAACGGACAGAAAATGACTGCATGAGTTCATTGAGTCTGCCCTATCGTTATTATGCAGATGTACATGTTTATTTTGACATAATTTTATTTTTTCTTATTTAGGGTCCCTTGTTAATATTGCCTTTTTCCTACCCGCTATTCATTTTTTTATTACTTAGCTGTTCCAGAACCTGGTAACATCCATTGAGCGAAAGTCTATAATAAAGATTTCTATGCCGGGCTTCCATCCAACTGTCACTATGTTTCTGAACTGATAACTAATTAAACAAGCATTTGTCAATGCTGAATGTTGTCTTGCTGGCATTGGCATTGATAGTACAGGAGTTAGAGAGATGCATAATAGGAATGGCAGTGAAGTATGGAACTGACGCCAACCCCAACCCACCCTGCAGAGACTGACAGGCATTGAGGTGTGCCTTTGGGTCGTCGGCCATAATGCTCATGCCATTTCACCTCAGCCTACCCTGCAGGCTCCAAGTGTTGCGATGTGCCTTGGGGTCATCGGCCTTATGTTCACCCCACTCCATAAGGAAATACATTGAGATGGGTGCAATATTGGAGAACTGGGTGAACTTTGGGGCCGAAGAGTCCAAGGCACACCTTGATGCCTATCACTGGCTGCAGGGTGGGGGTGGGGGTGGAATGGCATGAGCATTACAGCCGACAATCCAAAGTCACACCCCGACGCCTGTCAGTCTCTACCAGGGTGGGAACATTATGGTTAGAAACCCTAACGCCCCAGGCGTTTATTGGTATTTGCACTCCAAATTTTCAGCATGGGCTTTTTGTGACCCCATCTCATGAAAGCAGTTGGGATCTCCACTCATGAACAGTGGCACTGTGATTTTGTTAATCTGTCCCGGACGTTGATTTCCCACAGCGATCAAGCCATTCTGCGTCAGATGTGTGAAAACACATTTTGGGCAGGATGTGAAAAATGATAGCTATTCCATTCATAAGGAGGTGTGAAGAAATGGCAATGTTGAAAATCTAGAGTGAAAATATTAAAAATTCTCAAAGTTACGAGCATGTGTGGAAACTGTGCAATGCACGTTCGTAACACAGTCATTTTGTGGAATTTTTTTCACCAAATTTTCAACATAGGCATTTTGGGACCTCCGCTCATGAACAGTGTCACTATCGTTTTCTTAATCTGTCCCATACATTGATTTCCCACAGTGACTGCGCCATTGTGCATGAGATGTGCGAAAACACATTTCGGGCAGGATGTGGAAAATGACAGCTGTGTAAGGAGGTGTGAAAAAATGGCACTGTTGAAAATCTGGAGTGAAAATATTAAAAATTCTCAAAGTTACAAGCGTGCGTGGAAACTGAGCAATACATGCTCGTAACACAGTCATTTTTTAAAATGTTTTCACCAAATTTGCAACATAGGTTTTTTGAGAGCCCACTTCATGAACAGTGACACTGTCATTTTGTTAATCAGTCCTGAAAGGTGATCCCGCGCAGTGACCGCGAAATGACGTTTTGGGACCGAATAATGAAATGACAGTGACTGAGTTCATGAGGTGGGGTCCCAAGAACCCCATGTTGAGAATTTGGAGCCAAAACAATGGCCAAGATATCCACCTAAGTTGAAACCTCCCCCATTGATGCCATTATACAGCTTACCATGATTTTCTTCAGTTCGCGGTCGGGTTTTGAAGAGTTCAGACATGTCCCGCTCCACCGAAGATCATCGCGCTGGGCTCCGGAGGTAAGTATGGGGTGGGGGGTGTGGGGAGGAGGGGTGCACAGAGGGTGGGTGCTGGTTGGGGGAGGGGGGTGCTCTGACTCAACGATGGACCGTTTTCTTATTTTCAGGAATGGACATAGCAGGAAGGTTTTCTTTATTTACAAGTGAAATTAAACAACTGTTGGGTACACTGGAGTGGGCTCCCAGTGTGTCCCATGACTTTGGAGGGTTATGCTGGCCACAGTGGAGTGGGCTCCCAGTGTGTGGCACACTGATAGCGAGTGGGGTGGGGGCAGGAACATGCGCGTGGCGGTGGCAGAGACACAAGGCACACTGAGGTGGGCTTCCAGTGTGCCACACAGTCTTGAGGGGTTATAAACAAGCCAACAGGGATTGGGCACCCCGTAGTCAGCTTTGTAAGGATTGTGAGAGGTGGACGGTGACAGCCGCCGCCATGTTTATTGAAATGTTTCAGCAGGCAAGGCATGCCCTGCAATAACGGGGTGCTCCCTCATTGCAGCGGCAAAATTCTTTCAAGTTGGTGGCACGCTTCTCAAGGGCTGTCATAGATAGCATGCTCATTCATTGGTGCCACAGAGACCAGCCCAAAAAAGCAGTGGTGCCATTGATCACAACATGGCCGCACCTCCACAACCTGCTACTCCAGCAAGCTGTCACAAAATGTTGCTTGCACTGCACCAGCAAGGCAACATAAAAATTAATATGGGCTAGCTCTGTGTCACTGAACGATAGGGGTTCCCTCGGCACACTGGCGACCCGGGTTCACGCCCCGAGCCTGGGACGTCAGGAGTGGATACCAGCAGGGAGGGGGTTTCAGAGCATCCTTTTGGATGCTTTCCTCCCTGGGGGGGTTGTGCTGTGCTGCTTTTCAAGCAGCTCCTGGTAGTGGATTGAAGTGGCGCCCTAGGCAATGAGGCAGTCCTCACACTGCCACGTGTCCCTCACCAGGACGCACACTGTGGCAAGCATCATTGTGGGTGGGTGAGCAGGACCATAATTGGAAAATGGGGCTATCCAGTTTCACCGGATGATGGCCACTCGCCCTCCCCCCATGCTATGGTCCCCAGAGCACACCTCTTTCACCCCAGCATCTGCTCCTGGGGCACTGTTTCCAGAAATCTTCTCCCCCTGTGCCCCCCTTGGGTGGGGCCCTTCCTGTAGGGTTAGTATCAGACACCCCAGGCGCAGAGTGCGTGGACTGTGACTAGCGGAGAAAGGCAGTGAGGGTGAGGCCAGAGGGTATCTGGGACTTATGCTGCCCGAGTGAGTGGCAGACTGGAGCCTGGGGTGGCATATAAACAGATAATACAAAAAAATTAATACTCGGTGGGAAAAATATCAACAAGAGACCTTTAACAAGCAGAGCAACAGGACAATTTCAAAACAAACAGCAAATCAATACACCGGGGTTAGTAAACAAATTTCACATGTGGAGAAAAACAACATCAGGGCACTCACCATGGAAGGAAACCCCCTGTACACAAGTACTGAGTGAATGGGTTAAAACTCCCTTAGTTTAAAGGGATTAAAAAAGCAGCAATTAAAAAGTTAAAGTGCTTGGGTGCCCCATAAGAAAAGCCACTGTAACTCACACCTGACATACATTTTGCAAGGGTATGCACCCCCTGGAGGCCTCCCTTTAAATATTTTGCAGGAATTTCAGTGACGTTCCAATGGTCCTTAGTTTCAGATACTCGGTAGAGAAATATGGGTAAACTCCATGGAAATCAACTACGGGAATGAGTGGAAAAGACTTCTTGCAGCATCAACCATCTGTATTGAAGCGTGCTACTGGTAAATCAGGCAACCCCAGAGCTGTGGTGCAGTAGGAAATGCTTTAAACTTTAGAGCGTAAACTACACGAATTGATTACTGCTGTGACTGAAATTAATAATCAATTGTACTCTGTCACTGGGTGGCTGACCTCTGTGGTTACATCGGTGGATGTACTTAAAGTTGATTTACTTTGCCCGGTTACTAATAACTACTCAACCAGGAGTATGACTAGACAAGCCCTCGAAGTCTGCTACTGTAAAACAAGCCTAGGGAAGTGCTCATTTGCTACCCAACTTGAGCTGTGTACTGGATGAATGATCTCCCAGAACCCATACGGGGCCTATCCAAGATTTCACAGTTTAAATCGTCACTGAACAAAGAACTCGTAAAGATGGCAGCATGCTGCTGCTACACGTGATAACTATGGTGACTGTCAATTGCCTGCTGCCCGCTGCCACCACCAGAGGGCTACCCGAAAACAGTAAAGCCTTAAAATCCCTGCTGCCCCATAGACCAAGCCCCACTCGGGTTAATAATGTATCAGTTATCATAGTTTCTACTAACTGCGATAACATATGTATCAGACTAGGCCCTATCTGGGCCATCATTGAAACTGTCCTTGTATCTTGAATGTTATCATTTGACCAAGCTTACCTGAGCTAAACTATGTGCCTAAATGTAATGTAATGTAACTGACGTGGAACTTTTGGAAAAGAACACTTGCTGCTCAAAGACGTATCTCCGAAAATCAAATAAATAAATAAAATAAATTGACAAGACTCTAACCAGCGACAGAGAAATATATAAAAATATAAATTTTTCCCCCCTAACAATATTGGAACTCATCTCTCCTCAATATTTCGATTGTCTGCAGAGTAAAATGGGAAATCCCTGTAGAGAAAAAGTAAGTCAGGACGATGCAAAAAGCAAGACCCCTTTTGCTGTACAACTCTTGCGATCAGAGCCTGATGCTGTGACTAGGCAAGGCCCAGACGAAACACTAACAACTCTGTGGCTGAAGTTACAGCATCTAATTACATCAGTGATGGAATTAAACACCAAAGTTGATGGCTTTAATTCTAGAGTCACCATCGTGGAAACAGCAATGGACTCGCTCAGATTGGAGATGCAGGAGGTTCACCGGCAATCTACGGGCATCTACTGCTACAACAAGCCTGCTAGAGAAAACCCACCTCTAAGCATGGTTGGGGACCCTTGTGAATCAGGTTCGATCTTCTCACATTTGGACCCTTGGCCTCCTGGAGGGAACAAAAGGAGATCACCCTTTAATGTTTCTTAGGGAATGGCTTGCCAGCAAACTGTTGCCTGAGGGACAATCCGGTGATTTTAACTTACAGAAGGCATACTGCATCACGCCATGTGGGCGAAGGGAAGACATATCAGAACCGTGTACCTTTCTACTGATTACTGATGGGGTGGGTACTTGGGACAGAACTGCAAATCTTGCTTGCCGTCAGGGTCCAATAATGCAAGAGGACCACCACATTTATCTATTTTCTGACATCAGTTATGCCACCTGCCAAAGGCGAAAGAAATTTGATGGCGTTCTCAAGCAGTTGTGGGAGGTCTCTACTGTCCATGCCACGATTTACCCGGCAAGACTGCGACTTGTGCATAGTGGCAAAGTGTGGTTCTTCTCCGATCCAAAAGAGGCAGGCAAGTGGGCTGTTAGGACATTAATGAGCCAGAGTAAGCGGGGTGTAAATCAAAGAGATCCTGATGAGCTGGGGGAGGTCACTTGAACATTTTGTGGTAGGGTACAGACTCTCAGTCTTTTCGATCACTTCCTGTAAAAGGATCTGGTTTGAACCTTTACTACGTTATGTGTTGCTCTTCTTGGACTTTGTCCTATGCTTTGAGACTTTAATATTTCTCAACCTAGGATTAACAATTTCAAGACTGTTTAAAATGACTTATTTGATAGTTATTTCTCTGCTTTAGAGCTGTTGTTGGTAATGTGTTTCTCTGTTAAGGAAGGAGGGTCTATATAGCCTTTAAATCTATGATATGGGGGAAGGTTTAAGTGCTGCCATTATGACCAACATGGTTCCTGCTTTAGTTATATAGTATGACACACAATAGCCCTCTGGTAGGGCATGTTAACACAGGTGACTGTGTGGTTCTATATGCCTCTCGAAATTAGTCCTACTACTCATGGGCTACTTGTTCAGCTATATACAGTAATTTATGTATACATTTTTTTCCTATTTTAGTTTTCTCCTCCGCTGTGGTATTAAAATGTATTGGATGCAATTGTCTCCAATGATTAAGATATGTTGTCAGTTATTGTGCATACTGTTATTGGTCTGTCCAATACATGGTGTTGGTTATTCTGTTGTAATAACAAATATAGTATAAAAAAAAAAGACTCTAACCAGCAGGCAGAATTGGCCTTGCACACCTCCAGAGCCCTGGTAAAAGAGTTGCAGCACCACCATGCTATATGGAAGGTCAAATCAGTAGTCGCAATGTGTGAATTTCAGGACTGTCCAAACAGGCCAACGGAGATCACGTGTGGTTATTCCTGATGGAGGGGCAATGGCTAATAGCAGTGTCAGTGGCTCAGTAGGTAGCACACTCACCTCTGAGGCCAGGAGATCAGAGGGCTGTGGGTTCAGTTCCCACATCTGGCACTTGGGTTAATATCCCAGTACTGACACTGTAGTGCAGCATGAGAGGGGTGCTGCACTTCTGAGGTGCCGTCTTTCGGATGAGACGTTAAACCGAGGTTCCATCTGCCTGGATTGGTGGTAGTTCAGGTGGATGTTAAAGATCTCATGGCACTTATCGAAAAGAGTAGGGGAATTTCCACGGTGTCCTGGCCAAATTTCCCTCATTCACTTAAAAATACCACCAACAGCTTAATCTAGTTCAAGGTCAGTTGGCATTCATCTTTATCCCCCTTCCCTGGGTCGTGCCTGAAAATAGGCAGGAATTGTCTAGTGCACTTACCCGGTCAACAAAAACTAAATAAAATAAATAAATGGATGTGTTGTTCAAAAAAAAAGTGGTATATGTTCAGCTATACATTCAAAAAATTCCAGGGGCTGGCCATGTGGAGCCGAACAGTGGGGTACCCGCTTGGCATGCTGATGTCCCGGATGCAAGCCCTGAGCCTGGGACATTAGGAGTAGAGGCTGGTAAGGTTGGTGATGGAGTGTCTGCATGGGTGCTCTCCTCCCGGGGTAGGGTGTTGCGAAGCACCACTTGGAGAGTGACACCTGGTGGTGTGTGGAGCCTTGTCGGCATTGGTAACCACATGTTGGCTGGCTCTGCCTCCAGGGTGTTGTCATGGTGCACGCCATTGAGGTGCAGGGAGAAGTCCAGAAAATGGAAACTAGCACCCATCTTGGAATGCCATATAATGGCTGCCTACTCCCCCCATGCCACAGTCCCCCAGTGCACAGCTCCTACCTCCCCATCCCTGCATACCTCAGAGGACCCCTCCAGGAATGCTACTCCTCTCCTCTCCTCTCCTCTTCCCAGGGAGTGGAGCCTCCAGCAGGGATAAGCCAGACCTTCCGAGGATGCAGGGACAGCCTGGGGAGCCAGGTGGCAGGAAGCAGCAGCAAAAGGTGAGACTGGTGGGCAGGCTGGGACACTGAGCAGCCAGAGGGAGTGAGAGATTGAAGGGTGCAAGGAAGCTGCACAAAAAAAAGTTCCTGAGACAGACAACTAGATGAAACTGTACCACATTAAATTTTGATGGCTACTGATGACACGGGCACTAGGGATTTAATCCTGTAGCTGGTAAAACAAAAGGGTCCCATACTGTGGGAGGGCATACTGGTAATGTTCTACCCTGATAATAGCTATGCCACCAGACAGTGCCAGAAAATGTCTACGGGAGTCAGGAGGGTCTTGAAAGAAGCTAAACTATCTCACTTCATCATTTTTCCAGCTAAGCTCTGGGTAGTGACTGATGGCAAAATCTAGATCTATATCTTTTCAGACCCACAAGATGTGGGAAAATGGACTACTCTGTATCTGGAATCCAGGTTTAGGAGGGATGGACAAGATTCTTCAGATCAAGATTAAAGAGAGATTAATGTTGTCATGTACTGGGACTCTGTAAGGGGACACTGCTTTCCACTGTTTGGTTTTTACACATTATCTTCTACTGAATGAATATATATTTTAGCATGGTTTATTGAGAGGTGCGTGGAGATCCTTCGCTGGATCCTGTACATATTGGGCAGACATAGATCTGTTTTAGGACTTACAAATGACTTTGGTGTCTCCGTGTTCTCTTGCTCAACTTAGGTTGGCCAGCATTGTTAAGGATCTGTAACTTAAAATTAGATCTTGTAGTCCAATCTTTCATTATTTGGACATGTCTGATTAAAGGTCAAAATGCAGTTTTAGATATAACATTTGTTTATGCTCTTGAGAGCCTATTGGACTTCAATTTATGTTGATTTTATTGACATCTTAGGAAAGTCACAATACCCGCAATGAGATCTGAGCATTAGGTACATTTGAGGACTTAATATATTTTCTGTTTAGTCATACTAATCTTGGGCTCATACCACAGTAATTATCATTGTCAGTGGCTCAGTGGGTTACACACTCATTTCTGGTGCCAGAAGATTAGAAAGTTGTGGGTTCTAGTCCTCCACCTGGAACTTGGGATACATCCCAATACTTACACTGTAGTGCAGCACGAGGAGTGTGCTGCACTTCTGAGGTGCCATCTTTCAGATAAGATGTTAAATCGAGGTCCTGTCTTCCTGTCCTAGTGGTAGTTCAGGTGGATGGTAAAGATTCCATGGCACTTCACAAAAAGAGTAGTGGAATTTCCCTGATTTCCGGCCAAATTCCACCCAGTTACTAAAAATACCACAGTCATCTTAACCTGATTCAGTATGTCTATTTGTAGCAGTATCTCCACCCCCCCTCACAACGAGGCTGAAAATAGGTAGAATTACCTGGCTGTCCTTTCCTGGTCAACAAAAACTAAACAGATGATTTGTTTTTCATTACGTTCTACTTCTTGATGTCCCACTCATAATGTTAAACAATTTAGGAGATGGGGCCAGCCCACTGATGCAGCGATAGAGCTGTTGCTTGTGACGCTGATGACCCGAGTTTGGTAATGACCCTGGAGCACTGGAGGGCTGGCCAGGGGGAGGTGGACTGAGCATCCTGTGGATGCGCTCCACCTCCAGGGGGGAAGGGGGACTATGCCTCC
Organism: Neoceratodus forsteri; assembly: GCA_016271365.2. NCBI lineage: Eukaryota > Metazoa > Chordata > Ceratodontiformes > Ceratodontidae > Neoceratodus > Neoceratodus forsteri. The sequence goes on along the minus strand of CM028138.1, from coordinate 346,480,136 downwards.
AGTGCTGTGCTGTTGCCTGCATGACCACGGGCAGTAACCATACACCGGAGCCAGGAGAGGAAGGGTTGACGTTGGCGGCTAGGTGTGCATGGGAACATACGTGCCTGCTGTGCCATTGACATCATGGGCTGTGGGATGTAACTCTAAAAGCAATAACCCCCCAGCTGCAGGGATGACACCACCTCTCCTCATTGGCCCCGAGTAGCCTGCTGGACTCACCAACTAGCAACCCTACCTCAGGTTGACCCGGGTTAAGTGGTGGGGTTGACCCAGTGGCCCTGCCACTGGGGTTAAGCCATGGGCCACTGCAGTCCATGAGTACCGGGGATAGTAAGATGATGGGGCTGGAGGGGACATTGGGGGCGGATTGGGTGACTGGGGAGGAAAAAAGTACACTAAGTTAAAAAAAAACAATTTAGGGAATATGGACACATACTCTAGTTATCACCGTGGTCTTATATACTTCTGGCTGGTCCCTAAATAGATAATACTGTATGCTTTTCCTTTAAAATGCTTTGTTAATTTTTTTATCACATACAGAAGTCATTGTATTGCAGTGCATATAACAAAAATAATGAGATGCAAATCAAGGAACAAAATTCTAGCTACAAGGATCCCCTCATCTTTCTCCCCTTCCCCTGAAGAACTATTTATTTATTTCAAAGGTTTTTCCAGGAATGACATACTGAGCTGGTAACAGCTCATTTCCAGATCTGTCCTGGGGGGAGGAGGAAAGAAGGAACAGAGGTACACTAAGAATAATAAATGCAAACACAATTAATACAAATCGGTAAATAAGCATTATATAAATAACAATTATGCAAGGACACAGATTCTGTGTAAGTAAAATACACTACAATGCAATACAATGAAGTACTGGAGGATGACAACATTTGCAATGTGCAGAAGGCAACACTGAGTTTAGGGAAGGTGCCAATGGTAATGGGAAAGGGAAGAGGACAATGGAACTGCATTAGTGTAGGTGCAGGGTGAAAGGGGGAATGACGAGGGGAGCAGAGGTAGGAGGGTGAAAGGCAGCAGCCCTGGGTCCAGGATCAGGGACAACTGCAGGTGTGAGTAGTGAAGTCACAGAGAAGAGAGTTGAGGAAGTGGTGGGAAGGGGTAGATCCAATGATGGGGGAGAGAACTCCAATGTTTGGGTAACCAGAAGGAGAAGGCAGCTTGACCAGCAGTGGATTCCCTTCATGGGAGTGCAAGAGAGTGAGAGCCAGAGGAAGCAAGGTAGGGGGGAGGTAGCCAAGCCAGTATTTATAAATAAATGAAGCTCAATGGACGAGATACCTGGACTCCAGGGAGGGAAAGGAAAGGGAGCAGTAGTGGGTTGGGGGACAGTCCAGGGTAAATACGCAAAAAGATTGAAAGAGAGGATCCAGACTGGACAGGGTGGACTTGGGAGCAGCACTGTAAACTGTCATCATAGTCAAAGATGATGAGTATCATCTTCGAGATGATCTCACTACAGGCAGGTTGTAAAGTGCACCAAGTTTGGGGTGAAGCTTCTGGTGGATGGCATCCACATGTGTAGAGAAATCAAAGTGTCTGTCCAGCCAGACCACAAGATACTTACATGAGGAACCATCCTCAATTGTAGTGCTGTCAAGGGAAATGTAAGGGGAAGGGGGTGAGTCTAGTGAGTCTCTGCCTAGAGCCAAATGTCATAGAGGCAGTTTTCTTGGTGTTGAGGGACAGCTGATTTGCCAGAAAGCAGTGCTGGATGTTACTAAAGTCCATTTGGAGCCTGACAGTGAGCTCAAGGGGAGAGAAGCTGGAGGCAAAGATACCATATCATCTGCATACACATGGATGGATGCAAAGGAGCAGGTAGCGGGCAGGTCATTCAGGAAGACAGAGAAGCATATGGGGCCAAGGATGGACCCTTTGGGCATGCCTGCGCTGACAGGGAGTTGGGGGGGAGATGGAGTCTCCAGTCTGGATAGCTTGAGGCAGCCTTCAAGGTAGGGAGCAGAACCACCCGACTGAGGAGTCGGAGAGCACGCTGCCTTAAGCTTGTTCAGGATAAGGTGGTGGGCAACACTATTGAAGGCTTTGGCCAATTTAATAGAGATGGCAGTGATTGCTAGGCTCTGATCCATGCCAGATAGAAAGGAGTCAAGAAGCTGGTGAAGGGAAGTGGAGATGGAGTGGGATTTCTAGAAGCCAGACTGGTAGAGATTGAAGAAAGCAGAAGAATCAAGGAAAGACAAGAGCTGGGATAGCACAAGGTGTTCCTGAAACTTGGCCAGGGTAGGGAGGAGGGAAATATGGCAGTAGTTGCTTGGAGAGGTGGAATCACAACTTTTGGGAAAGGGGGTAACTGTGGCCTGTTTCTAGGTTTTAGGGACTGAAGCTAAAGAGAAGGAAAAGTTGAGGAGGGAGGTAATAGGTAGTGTAATGGCAGAGGTGTAGAGGCACAGGAGTTTGGGGTCTAAACCATCAGGGCTAACACTCTTGTAGGGGGTTTAGAGCCTTAAAGGATGCAGTGGGAGTGGTAGGCAAGATGAGAAGGGGTGGGATGGTATAGTGAGAGAAGGGAGAGGGGTTTGGGAGGAGGCAGAAAGGAGGGAGTGGGCACAGGAGGAGAAGAAGATGTAGAAAGCTGAGGCGACAGAGGAGGGGTCAGAAATAGGAAGTGGGTAGGTATCGAACCTAATGTATTTATATATGTTTTGCCATATATCTGTCCAGTTGCAGTGATCCTTTGGATGTCAAATTCTTTAAACCAGCAGTTTCAGACTGGATCAAAGTACATGCATTGCTTGTTGTTTAGTCCCACAAAGAGTTGTGACACCATGTGAGATTTTAGGTTAGGCTCTCCAACATGATGTAGGTGTCTTGCGGGTTGCGGTAGAATATGTCCTTGTTTGTTAGACAGTGCCAGGCTTTACTAGTGTCAAAGCGCTGTATGTTGTTATCCAGTACTAGGTGTGCAAGGTGTGTGATATCTGTTTCTGTCCAGTTTTTGTTTGTTACAGAGGTCCTGCCTATTTTAACATTTTGGCTTAACCATTGTGGTTGGTCCAGTGCATAGAGGGGCTATATGCTGAGCCACCTGCATAGTTAAATGTCAATACAGACTTAAGTTGGGGCATGGCTAGGCAGCTAAGAAGACCAGATGCATGTTGGAAGAGCTCCTGGGTGAGGTTCTATATTTTCTTAGTAAATGAGACTTCTGAGAGGTCTCTTGGCTTATCAAGAGTGCCATCCTTCTTAGGGTTCTGGAACTCTAAGGAGGCTCCAGATCATACTACTCTTAATAAAGCCAAAAGACATCTCACCAGCCCCATTTGATCTTCATAAATCATGCAGTTTCCCAAAAATGTACTCACTGCGCTTTTCTCGGTGAAAAAATAGTTAGCTCACACTGTATAATGGACTGCTGCTGGTTATTATGATTATGCGCGGATGTACAATCACGTGGTTCTCAATGAAAAAAAAATCACACACATGTAATCTATGTACACCATGCTCTGAGTATGTGCGTCAGCCCCAACCCCCCTTCCCCAGCATAGGAAAACAGTTAGTGCTGGAGTACAGAAAGTGAGTGTTGTTCTGAGCAAGAAAATCATGTGCAGTTAGTGCTGGAGAGCAGAAAGTTCATTAAGCAAGGATGACTTACTGGTTGCTCTGCACTCTGACTCCTACTGGGAGTGAATCTGCAAGGGTTTCGGCAACCTCCCTTGAGACGTGGCCCACCACTCTCCCAGTTTGCCTGTTGGGTGCTGATTGTCTCTGCTCCTTTTGAGGCAAGCTCTGTGGATCTCCACACCTCCCAGCTGCTCCTGATGTTCTTCTCTGGAGACTAGTCATGAAGGCACCAGTGCCACTCAATCCCAGGGACCCTGGCACTATACCTGGGACTGCAGGCCCTGTCAGCCCAGTTGCAGCCATACAGGCTGGACTGCTCTTCTCTCTGGACCCAGCTCCAATTCTTTCCAACTCTCAAAGCCCTGGTGCTTTCCTGTTTTTAAAACTTTTCAGGGGAAGTGCAGAGTCATGAATATTCATGCTCAAGTTTCCTACTCTTAGCTATGTCAGGCCACTCACAGCGCAAACATCCAGACATCCTGTCTCCAGGCAAAATCACTGGAGAAAAGCCCTCAGGGATTGGCTTAACATTTTGAGTGCTCTGTAGTAACCTGTCTCAAGCTGGTAGAAGAAAGCGGCTGGTTACACTCTCCCCTGTCAACAAATATTCATGTCCCTGCAAGGATTACTCAGAACTGGTGCCATCTCATCTTGTGGGTGGTATTGTCCTCCTGGCATTCCAAATGAGGGCGATCATGCATGAACTCTCCCTCTACCTGTGTCCACAGGTCAAAACACACAAGGCCTTCCTATGTACCAATGCATGCCTACAGACAGTAAGCCCTAACTATGGGAGAGGCAGGGGGCACATACTAAACTACACACTCACTGTCTCTACACTATAACTGTTCTTAAATACTAGTACTGTACACTTAAACCAGTAGTTAAGTGACTAAGGGCTGGAACATATTCAGGAGCTCTGCAGCAATCTTCACTTTCAGGATGTCTTCAACTTGTTTTCCTCTTGCTGATTTCTCCTCCATTCCCTCTGTTTCTTCCAGGGACACAGTGGTGAGGCCAAGCTTCATCTGCAAGAAACCAGAAGAACAAAAAACACACACACACATGCACACACCAAAATCCCCCCAAAATTACTTTCTTTTCTTTTTCAAAATATAGAAGTATTATTGTGCAACTAGATAAAGGAGGGAGTCCATTACTATTCACAGTCAATGTGAGAGCAGCAACTTGCTTCAGTGCAGATTTCCTGGGGAGATCAGTATGTACTTGTTAACTAAGTATAACCTGGGGTAGTTCAAAGGTGACCTTCTACTACGCTATCTTTTTGTGCACACCAGGCAAGCCATAGCCTCCTGGAACTAATGTCCACAAGCTACTCCCACGTGGAGTAGCAGATTTCTTTCTCCCTTCCTTTTAGGGAAGAAGGCACAACAGGTGTACTTTGGAAATGTTACAAAATATGTGCTCCTCAGGCAGATATCAGTACCCCTCCAACCTTGGCCGACCTATTAATTCACAGTTCAGCAGACTTCTTTCACAAAAATCTATATACATTTTTTCTGTGCTTAGTGAAGTGGATGGGGCTTCCAAAGTCATTCTCTATTAGGTTTGAATGCCCAAAGTAACCAGTTTCTTGTTTGTCCATATCAGTATAGATCACTTTATGCATGTTGATGTTTCTCCCAGTATCCCTAGTGGAAACTTGAACTTGAGCTCTGTGGTGTATTTGTTCTTTATGTTGATACAACAAAAGAGCAGTGCACCCACCCATAACTGGAACTCACTGCACTGATTGTGATACTGAAGTACCAGGAAACACACTTAAATGTCACACAAGAAATTTTTAAATAGAATACTCACAATTTTATTCCAAATCGTTTTCTTGATCGGTGACATAAAAACAATGCAAAAAAATGTGTGGAATACAAGATGCATTGTCACAGGGTTGAAGAAGAACCCTGTCCCATTTGTTATGCAGATAGAGTTAAATGCATGGATCTGTTCTATCCTTTCGTTTTCTGTTTCTTCTCTGTCTGGTTGTGCAACCAAATTTTCTTGTGAGACCTAGGAACTGATCACTCCGATGGTCTTGCAATTCTCCACCTATCGCTATCTTTACGGTCACTTTCTGTTTCTGTCTTTTCTTCCCCCTTGCATATCTACAGTTATAAAAAATATATGTGAATCTCTGTGTAAAACGGTATGTGATACTGGGATCCCTTTAAAACTGTACATAGTTATGTAACCCCTCACCCCTGCCTTTTTGCAAAATGACAGGTGGCATGCTGTTGAAGCTGACAGCAGTACCTGGTGGGGACTGGGTTCGGGGAGGACTAGGTTACTCGGCACAGGGGTCCTAGGTTTGGCTATTCTGCACAGGGGCACCCAAGTAAATCCAAACACAGGAAACAATAACTGTAATGTCCAAAACCAGGAATGGGATTCTAAAGTGTGGCTTTTATTCACATCCAAACTGAACAAACAAAGCATAGACGGACCCCCACGGGCTACATTCCTGGTAATGCAGATTAGAGATAACAGAACACTTCTTCACATTTCAGCCCTCAGGCTCTGAACCCACCAGGCACACAGCCCAGACTTGCACGCAGCTTTGGGTACACAGCCCGACTTGTACACTACTTGGGTTTTCTCCACTGGCCCTGCTCCCCCGCCGGCCACTTGATCCGCGGTCCATTATGGGAATGAACCAGTTTTCCAAATGGTGGCTCCCCAAATCACCTTAGAACCTTCGACTCCTAGAGGGAAATTTTCCTTCCATCCCACGTCTGGGTACTTCCCTCATCACTGGCCAAGTGCATGAGGCAAAGTAGAAATCCACAGAGCAAATCCGTAGAGGTGAACCTGGTTATTAAAGATGGGGGGTCTCCCACCTCCAGCTCCCACAATCCGTACCCGGCCATTTCTCTGGAAACTAAACAACTCTTTTCTGAAAGCTTGGCAATGTAGATTACTGGATAGACGTATGTCACATCTCCTCTACATGTCTTGACTTCCCCTATGTGCTGGACTTGAACATACTTTTACTTTTGGCTAAGCCTATTACTCTAGGCCTCCCACTATTTTAGTAGTCCAATCCCCACTTTAACACAAGTCAGGGTGAAACATGGGCCCTTTAGAAAGAGCAGAACTCACCCTCCGGTTGCAGGTGCCCCACAGGCGAATCATGAAATCTTCTTGTTTCCCACACTCTTGGACAAAATAAGGCAGCTTCTTTCTCCAGCAGTAGCCAGGGGGTTGCCCCTGGAAATGCAGGCAAACCTTCCTGCCCCATCCCCTGAGGGATGGGGCACAGAGACCCCGAATCAGAGGTCTCCACCACTTTAAAAATAGCTCACTGTGTCTCTCTTTAGGTGGAAACACACACCTTTCCCTAATTGTAGCCCTTTTTTCAGGGCTGAGGCTCTAAGAGCCTGAGCAGAGCTGCTGTGCTCCTCTCACAACAAGCTCCAAACTCCAACTGACTACAGACTATTGTTCAAACCTCTCAGCATTCTACTCTAACTCCCTTCTGCAGATTCCATTGTGGCTCATGCAGCTGCAATAGTTCTATGGTGATGCCATCCCTCAGTCTCAGCTGAGACTGAGAACAGAGTGAGACAGTGTGAAATCCATTTAACTGGAGTTTCACAAGCTGCCTTCCCTGCCTACCACTGGGTCTTACTGGGATTCTAGTAACCCCAGGTAACAAGCGGGTTACACTTGCCCTTGACCAGGAAAATGACTGTCCGCAGTCATTGTTTACCCAGCTTAGGCCATCCCACCCTATGTGCTACCTGTGGAGGGGGGTGATCAGGCCCCCTTCTACCATGTGCGAGCACAGGCAGGCAACACTAAGGGCCTAGAGGCCTTTAGTTGACATATCAGCCTCTACTCTACCCACTTACTATGGATGCCTAGTGGCTCTGGTTGAACTGTCCAGAGCATAGCCCTAATAGCTTAGCACTGTAGTCCCTATGGCCGTTCAGGACCACAGCCTGTCTATCCCTCCCTAGCCCTCTGGGGAAAATCTGTCTGCCTCTAACTTAGTACCCCAAAAACAAAAACAACCCGGGGACCTCCCCGACCTTGGGCAACCTGCAACCACACACCAAGAAACTAATACCATACCATTACATCACTTTACTGCCTCCCTACCCCCACAACCACACCTGTGGAAGGAAAGGGTTAATACAGTAACAACAACAATAATAACCACAGTACTTTAAATTACTACACACTAAAGTACTAGTGAGGAACTTCGATGAGCCCCTCCTCCTCTACATGTCTTCTCTTCTATCTTCTCCAGGAACACCTGCAAGAAAAAGAAAGACAACACACACTCCTAATCTGCATACACAGTCTACCTAAAGCCCTACCATCAAAACACTGAAGAATCCCAAAAAGATTTTTTTTTAGAAAAGGTAGAAAAACAGTATATACACTAGAAAACAGTAGAAAAACAATGATATTATTTATAATACACATTTGGGGGATGGAGTGCCCTAAAAGTCCCAACTAGTGACCACAGTGCCCGAAGACTAGTCCATTAAAGAGTCTCTCCTGGGCTGGAGCCCGGTGAAGCACAGTTCTAGCAGGCCAAAGTCCCGAAGGGGAGAGTCTTTGAGGACAGTTCACACATTCTGGAGTCTGCTAGTGTAGGATGTGTACTGCAATGTCATAAAGATAGAAAAGGTCGGACTTACCAGCCCCTTGTAGAACAAAAAAAATCTGCACTGACCTGCTCCTCAGCCGAAGACTCTCCCTGGCAGCATTTCTTCTGATACAGCTGGGTGGACATCTTCTGGGAACTACAGGAGGGCACATCTGGGAACTGCTGGGTTGATGTCATCCTTGGAGAGGGAACCTTGAAACAGGAACAAAAAGGAAAACAGCTGGTCCGACGTCATCCAATTACCAGGCGATGAAGCAGGATACAGCTGGGATGGTGTTCTCTCTGGATCTGAAGTCATCTGGTGGGCCAGTCGATGGATTCTGGAAAGGCCAGTACACTGTAGAACTGATGAATGTGGGGCACCTGAGTCCTGGATGTTCATATTGGCGGATCAATAAAGGCACTTCACAGGCTGGTGTGGCAATATTGACTACCACTGCTCGGCTTTCCATTTAGTAGGCACAGGCACACTTGATGGGAGGTCCTTGCATTGAGACCAATAGTACCAGGGGTCAGGAGCTTGAATTATTATCCTGTCTGGGCGCACATAATTCACACAGTGGAAGGTTTCACGTCCCTCTCCATCCACTATTCGCACTCTGTCCATAAACAGTGTCCTGCCTCTCTTCCACTGGGTATACTTCTCATGAAACAGACTGTTTCTGACATGCTTGTTTGCACCAGGATGCACACATTTCATTGCTTTGGCCCAGATCCAGGATTTCCTACTGTTCTCAATCTCCTCCCAGACTCTCCAAGAAAAGGCAGGAAAGGTCATTCCATAGATCTCATTCACCTTCCTACGAACCAGTCTCTCCTCTTTACTAGCTTTGGTCAACCTGAGACCGCTGGCCTGGCTTAGGGGTGGCCAGTCCTGGTTCTGCCAGCTTCGCATCCTTAACGAGATTAAAAATGGATCCCTGACTTCTTCTTCTTACATAGCCAGGGCAGTGGCATCACCACTCTCTTCCATGCATTCCTCTGAGGCAAGAGCTTGAGGCTGTGTACCCGTTCCTTTTTCACAAGGCCACATAGGTTTCCCCTCATCTTCTTCCTCACTGAGGATCTGAGCCCAGGAGTGAGCAGTCGTCCTCACTCCTGAGACTATCCACTCATCACTAGGTGCGGAGGTCGACACCTCCCATTCAAAGGCCTCCGCATCTCATCTTCCTATGAGACTTGGGCTAGCACCCCCCCAAGGGTCTACTGATGCTTTATCTGAACTTTCCTTTTGAGATCCAGCATCCGAAACTTCAACATCTGGTTCTGTCTCCAAATCTGCACCCTCTAGCTTTGTGCCACACTCCCCCGAGGGGCCTTCTTCAACAGGCTCCGCCTGGTGCTGTGTGCTGCCAACTGCAGATTCTTGAACCTTTGTCCATGTGGGAGCCAAATGAATCTGGGGCACTTTGTACAAGCCATATTTCTCCAGGCACCCAGCACAGTGAGGTATCATGAAGACATCCCTTCCAGCATTCAAGCATATTTGACACACATGCACTGGATATCCAGAAATCGCCACATGAGGAGGCAGTTGTCCTCCATAGCACCACTTTTCAATGTCCCTTAGTCTATTGACTGCTGCTGTTACTGCAACCCGGGCGTGATCCGGGTAGCGAGCTGGACCTGAGGCCATAACTGCAGAAAACACAAACAAAAGCTCACTATAACTGAAAGTCCCACTTTACTGAACACCTTCTTTACTTTTAAAATGGCTCCTCTGCTGCTGTGTTTACTTTACTACCCCACCCTGTAATGGCGGCGGCAGCACTCCTGTGCATCAACATTCAGAAATTGGGTCAAGCCACTGCACATCCGATTTACACACACTACTGATAACTTTTGCTCAAACTGCACAAACTTGCACTGTTCTTTTTCTAACACATTTATATGATTTTCCACGGACTCTTAACTTGCTGGAAACATTTCTTTAACTCACAGTCCCCTAAAGCCTCAGGATTTTAAGCACAGGATTGCCTGTAAACTAGTGCTGCACATTTGACTACAACTCACAGTCTCTCTCTGGCTTTAAAACTTTAAACAGATGCTGAACTCATAACTATGCACACAGTCAATGGCCTTATTTGCAAAGCGACTACACTGCTGCACACATATTCGACTGGCTTTTGGCAGAAAATCACTGTTTGAGCAACTTTTACTGTTGGTACTTACTGTTATCAGTAGCTGTTTGCTGCGATGGAAAAACGTCCTGCAGCCAGTCTTGGAGGCCTCAGAAAGAGAACGGGTGGGCAGTCCTGCCGATCATCTCCCTGACCACCACACTCGCAGTTCAGACGATCGAGATGTGGGTTGAGCCCGATTTTAAACAAAACAGTCTATTTTTGAGAGTTTTACAGCGCTTTTTAACCACCGCAGTGCTCCTCCACTAGCCAGTACACGCACTCCACTCACACTCCCTCTCGAATGCTGGGGCAGTCACTGTAGAGCTAACTGAGGGGCGGGACTGATTGCAGCCTCACCAATCACATGACACCATGCAAATGAGCCTCTTCTTCCTCGCGAGTGCTCTTCTCTTGACGGCGATCATCGAGCAGGCAAATTTAAACTGCAGAAACCACTTTTTTTTTTCTTCAACTGACTCCACGGCAGGAGCCCATTTCAGCCATTTAGCATGGCCATTCACACAGCAAGTCTACAGTTCATTCAAAAGCATTTCCAACATCCAGGGCACAATTTTCCTGTTGCTACCTCTAGTCTTCCACACTTTTCTTATCACACAGTTCTTTTAAAAGCATTTCCAACATCCAGGGCACAATTTTCCTGTTGCTACCCCTAGTCTTCCATACTTTTCTTATCACACAGTTCTTTTAAAAGTATTTCCAACATCCAGGGCACAATTTTCCTGTTGCTACCCCTAGTCTTCCACACTTTTCTTATCACACAGTTCTTTTACGAGCTGGCAAAAACGCTGTAAACAATTGATGCAGGACAAGGGCACACTCTTTTAGCTTTACTGCTCCTTGGTAAACAGTTGGCATTTTAACAGCAGCATAAGATCCACAGCACACAGCAACACACTAGTTAAATCGCTTCAGTTTTTTGGGCTACCCACTGCCAGATAGCCAAAACGCTAGCCCCCTGCCCGAGCACCTTCCTCCCAGAATTAAAAATCCAAAGCGGTGCCTCCATTTTTTGTAACCCCTCACCCCTGCCTTTTTGCAAAATGACAGGTGGTATGCTGTTGAAGCTGACAACAGTACCTGGTGGGGACTGGGTTTGGGGAGGACTAGGTTACTTGGCACAGGGGGCCAAGGTTTGGCTACTCTGCACAGGGGCTCCCAAGTAAATCCAAACAAAGGAAGCAATAACTGTAATGTCCAAAACCAGGAATGGGATTCTAAAGTGTGGCTTTTATTCACATCCAAACTGAACAAACAAAGCATAGATGGACCCCCACGGTGCTACATTCCTGGTAATGCAGATTAGAGATAACAGAACACTTCTTCACATTTCAGCCCTCAGGCTCTGAACCCACCAGGCACACAGCCCGGACTTGCACGCAGCTTTGGGTACACAGCCCGACTTGTACACTACTTGGGTTTTCCCCACTGGCCCAGCTCCCCCGCCGGCCACTTGATCCGTGGTCCATTATGGGAATGGACCAGTTTTCCAAATGGTAGCTCCCCAAACCACCTTAGAGCCTTCGACTCCTAGAGGGAAATTTTCCTTCCATCCCACGTCTGGGTACTTCCCTCATCACTGGCCAAGTGCATGAGGCAAAGTAGAAATCCACAGAGCAAATCCGTAGAGGTGGACCTGGTTACTAAAGATGGGGGGTCTCCCACCTCCAGCTCCCACAATCCATACCCGGCCATTTCTCTGGAAACTAAACAACTCTTTCTGAAAGCTTGGCAATGTAGATTACTGGATAGATGTATGTCACATCTCCTCTACATGTCTTGACTTCCCCTATGTGCTGGACTTGAACATACTTTTACTTTTGGCTAAGCCTATTACTCTAGGCCTCCCACTATTTCAGTAGTCCAATCCCCACTTTAACACAAGTCAGGGTGAAACATGGGCCCTTTAGAAAGAGCAGAACTCACCCTCCGGTTGCAGGTGCCCCACAGGCGAATCACGAAATCTTCTTGTTTCCCACACTCTTGGACAAAATAAGGCAGCTTCTTTCTCCAGCAGTAGCCAGGGGGTTGCCCCTGGAAATGCAGGCAAACCTTTCTGCCCCATCCCCTGAGGGATAGGGCACAGAGACCCGAATCAGCGGTCTCCACCACTTTAAAAATAGCTCACTGTGTCTCTCTTTAGGTGGAAACACACACCTTTCCCTAATTGTAGCCCTTTTTTTCAGGGCTGAGGCTCCAAGAGCCTGAGCAGAGCTGCTGTGCTCCTCTCACAACAAGCTCCAAACTCCAACTGACTACAGACTACTGTTCAAACCTCCCAACATTCTACTCTAACTCCTTTCTGCAGATTCCATTGCGGCTCATGCAGCTGCGATAGTTCTATGGTGATGTCATCCCTCAGTCTCAGCTAAGACTGAGAACAGAGTGAGACAGTGTGAAATCCATTTAACTGGAGTTTCACAAGCTGCCTTCCCCGCCTACCACTGGGTCTTACTGGGATTCTAGTAACCCCGGGTAACAAGGGGGGTTACAGTTATACTGTTGAAATGATTGCAAAAAGCTATTTGGAACTCAAGGGGTTAACCCGAGATGCTAGTTTTCAAGCTCTCTGTAGAGCTGTGAACAAGAGGTCGGTTCTGGGTCAACATGTACTGTTTTGCTGCAACTGCAAGGAATGAAACTGACAAGAACATTCTGTGAGAAGCAGAACATTTCTTCACGAGGTTCCCAGGCAAAGACTTATAAAAAGAGCAGCAATGCTTTTGCTAGAGAGACAAGGAGACTGAGAAACTGAGAGAGCAAGACTAAAATTTGGAATTAAGAGATACTTTCAGAAGAAGGACTTAGTTTTGTCTTTGTACTGCCTTTGTAAATAGTTATACTGAATATTTTTTTTTCAGTTTAATATATTTTATTGAAATAGTATAGAAATACATTCACAAACAATCCCCCAGCAGCTTCTCTCCTCTCTACAGAATGGAAGTGAAAAATCAAATGAGCACATGGGAAGCTGAGACAGTACAAATGCAAGGCCTAGCATATATGTCCGCTTTAGACAGCAGTGATGAGGCCTAATCTGTCAAAGTAAGTAACTCTTATCTACCCCTCCCTTCTCCCCTCTGCCACCCACCCCCTCGCAAACCCCCCTACCTGGAGCGTCTATAAGAGCATCGAATGTATAGACAGACAGAGGGTAGACCAGCAGCTCTATTCTTGTATCCTCAGAACATAGGTGCCAATGGGAAACCCCACCCTTCCACCCAGAATGGGGCTATTCTAATGACATTTCAAGACAGGGAGAAGGGCCAATAATGTGGCCCATTTCCTGCAGAAGACCTCTTGGTGATTCATCCTCCTTTCAATATGTCGTTCCATCTCAAGGGCTTGGAGCACTTCTGTGTGCCACTCTCTTAGGGATGGTTTGATTTGATCTAACCAATGTCTTACTATGATTAGTTTAGCCACCACCGAAATAAGTGACATATAGGCCTTACGACAAGCTAACATTTCTTTGGGAAAGTGACCCAGCAGACATATCTGTTAGGTAAAGTAAGAATCCAGTCCCAACATGAGGTGCAAAGCATCCCGAATAGCTTGCCAGAAGGGAGTCACTAAGGCACAGTCCCAAAGAATATGTTTCAACGTTGCCTCTGCGTTCCCACATCTAATACAGAGTGGAGATGCTGTCTTACCCATCCTAAACAGTCTTGCTGGAGAGAAATAGAGGTTATGCAAAATACAGAATTGCAAAAAATGCAGGCGGTCCTGCTTAATGTATTTGTACAGGCACTGCCAGATCTGTTGCCAGTCCCTCTCGCTCATATTGAGATCTAATTCATTCTTCCAGTAAAAACATAGCCCCAAAGGTCTGTATAGATCATGCTGTTGCAGAAGGTTGTAGTATTTGGATATAGTGTGTGGAAGAGTAGCAGTATCAATGAGTGTCTGCAATAAGGGGCTGGAGGTGTTCTACCAAGGGGGGCCCAAGAAAGAAAATATTGCACTATGCAATTGCATGTGCTTAAAGGGATGGTAAGTAGGAATAGAGAACCTGTCCTGAATTACATTGGCCAGACTAGTTTTGCCATTGGAAAACAAGGATGAAATTGGGGCCCTACCCAGGGCAGGACAGAAGCTCGGAAGAATCGTACTGTTCACTATTCGGAAATGTAAATTTCCAAATAGTGGTTGGATGGATCCTGAAGTAATGAAAGACCAAGGTGGGAGCAGATCTGGTGAAGGGCCTTAAGGGACCACCGAATTGGAGAGTCCCAGAGTGGTTTAGGAAGTTCTGAAGGTTTGGCATAAATCAGACTGCCTATTTCAATGCCCTGAGAACGACAGAGCTGTTGTTCCGAAAGTAGCCACAAGGGGGGTATAAGAACCATCTGTATGCCCAGCAGCGAAAGCACTCCACTTAAAAATGTTACAGCTGTGAGTGTCACACTAATAGAGAAAGAAGTTAGGTGCTCTCAGTCCCCCAGCTCTTTCTGGTGGGTCAGCTTGGAATAAGCTCTGCGAACGGCTTTACCGTTCCAGAGAAATTCTGACAGAAAGGTTTGAAGCCTGGCAAACCAACATTTGGGAAGGTAAGGGCTCACCATATTCAATGGATACAATATTTGGGGTAAAATGTTCATCTTGATTATATTTGCCCGACCCCACAAAGAGAGCGGAAGTGTTTTCCATCTCTGTAGGTCAGCCTGGATATGTTGACATATAGGGGAAAGGTTCAGTTTTACCAGAGCAGTAATGGAGTGGGAAATCTTTATCCCCAAATAAGTGAGAGCTTTTGGTTCCCAGGAAAGGCCTAGTTCCTTAATCCACTGTTTCTGTACATGAATGTTGAGGGGCATTACCTTTGATTTGTCCAGGTTTAATTTGTAGCCTGCCACTCGGGAAAGTTTATCAATTGTGTTCACGACAGCTGGTATAGAGTTTCGAGATTCCTCCAAATGTAACAGTAAGTCATCTGCATAAGCGGACAACAGTTATCGGTTCTTGCCAGCCTGTATTCCTCAAATTTCAGGGCTAGTTTGAAGGGAGTGAATGAGGGGGTTACAGGTGGAGATCGAAAAGGAAAGCAGATAGTGGGCAACCTTGCCTGGTACCACGCTGAAGAGGAAAAGGGGGGGGGAGACACTCCATTACATTGGATCTTGGCCGTAGGGTGGTGATATATGACCTTGAGCCAGTCATAAAACTGAGCCGGAAAACCAAGTCTCCAAACTGTGGCAAACATAAAGGACCAGGAAATGCAGTTGAAGGCTTTTTTGGCATCTAAAGATACTAGGACCGCTGGGATTTGCCTTTTGCCCGCTATCGAAATGAGGTGGAGAACTTTGCATAGGTAGTTGGATGACAATTGACCCACCATGAAACCAACCCAAGTTGGACTACTAAGGCCCTGCCAAGTGTCTAGGAGACAGTTATCCAAGACCTTGGCGAGGATTTTCAAGTCGGTGTTCAGGAGGGAGATGGGACGATAGTTTCCGGAAAGTAGGTGCGATTTACCCTGTTTAGGGGTAACGGTGATCCAAGCTTGGGTAAAGGAGCAATCCAAGAGACCAGATACATATAAGTCATTGAATAACCTTACAAGACAAGGAGCTAAGATGTCCACAAAGGTGGCACAGAATGAATTATTAAACCCGTCTGGACCATGAGCCTTCTCCTATGGGAGTTGTTGTATTACCCACCGCACTTCACTAAGGGAAACAGGGGCCTGTAGAAATTCCTGTTGAGAGTGGGAAGTGGGACAGAGTCTAAGTATTCTTCTATGGATTTGGAATCAGGCTCCGGGTTGACTTCTAGGCAATAAAGAGTTTTATAAAACTACTGGAAGGCGTCCGCTATCTCGCGAGGGCGAGTAAGGATTGCCCCTCCCAGGGAGGGCTGAAGACTTTGCATCAGTTGATGGGTTCCTAAGTGTTTAAGCCTTAAGGCCAGGAGTCACCCTGCTCTTTCACTTGATTCCAGATAGTGGAATTTGACCCTTTGGAGAGCTAGATCAGCTTGATCCGCTAGCAGACCAAAGTAGTGGGCCCTAAGATCATGAAGTCGAGTCCAGACATTTAAATCAGCTGTGGCCAACAGACAGTGCTGTAACTCCCAGATCTGAGATAACAGTTGTCGTGATTGTTCAGCTCACTATCTTTTGGCCTTAGTCGCTGGGTGAATACATTCCCCTCTCATGGCACATTTTGTTGCCCCCATAAGACATCAAGGTGGGAAACAGAACTCTTGTTTTCTTTGAAGAGATTTTGAATGTACTCTTTAAGGGTCTTAACAAAGTGGTTTTCTTTCAAGAGGGTAGAGTTCAGTCACCAGGCCCTATCCTGGTCCTCCAGTCCCCTCAGGGAATGCTCCATATAGATGATCAGAGATCACAGTGGGAAGCATCTCGCAGTAGAGGAGGCCCAAGAGGTTAGATAGATTCATCAGAAAGTATTCTATTCGAGACTGTGATTTGTGTTGGGGGGGAGAAGTAGGTATATCATCTGTTGCTGGGGTGTAAAATACACCAGGGGTCCCCTAAGCCCAGCGAATCCATGAGATCACTCAACCCTCGTTGTGCAGGTGATAGACCCTTAGGGCAAATTCCTGATCTGTCAAGGTCTGGGTGAGGGACTAGGTTCCATTCTCTGCCTAAAATAATTGGAAGGTGGGAAAAAGGTAGTAAATGAGAAAGAAGGATAGAGAAAAATGTGGGGGAGTCAGCATTGAGGCCATAAATTCCTCCTAAAAAGAGTTCAGTTCAGCTCAGATGCCCCTGGAGTAGCAAGAAGTGGCCGTTCAGATCACTGTGTTCCTTAAGCAGTTGAAAGGGAACACCCCTGTGTATTAATATGCCCACACCACCCATTTTATTACTGATTCCCACACCATATGCTTGCCCAACCCAGTTCCTGCAAAAAAGTTGGATATCCCCCTGTTGGAGGTGGGTTTTCTTGTAGGAAAACTACGTTTGGGTGATATTTTTCAAGATGTTGAAGAGTCATGTACCATTTACACTTATTGCTTGCACCCTTCACATTCCAGGAGAGAAATGTATATGTAGTATCCATCATTAATAATTACTATCACTATCAGTCGAACCCTCATCTGCCTGTATACAAAAAGAAAGAGTGCTCTGGGATCCCACCCCCCTTCAAAAAAAAAACTCAACTTAACCATATCAGTGACCTCGACCCTCCCCCTCCCTCTCCCCCACCCTCCCTGGTAATTCAAACTCACTAACAACAACAGAACTAGTAACTTTGCCCCAGTAGTAACCCCCCATGTTCCCCCACCCTGAAGGCCGAAACTCCAACAAATCACTGCCTGTGATGAGCTAATACCTCTAATATGGGTCCTCAATTCCCCTCTTCAACATCCCCATGGTAATGATTACAGAACTACTAACATATGTTAAACTACTTAGAAGATGAAATTAAGTATTCGTTGCCCCCCCCCATATACAGAGCAGCACAGAGTTGCTAACAAGACAAAGAATTATAAAAGGAACAGTTAGCATATAATGGTAACCCATGGTTTCCATAACAGGCCCCGTAAGACCAGCAAAGAAGAGAAATCTCATTGCAGGTCTGACACTGAGTGATGAAAACTGCTAGGCTTATTGTGGTGGAAGCTCTTGCAGTGGGAGTGGGGGCTATAAGGTGTCTATATTTTGTTGAATTCAAAAGCTGTTGTCCACCATCACATCAGCAGGATCTTGCCCTATGGTTTGGTCAAGATCTGCAGCCCCATCTAATTGTTGCTAGAGTGATCCTGCAGGCAATTCAAGGTCCTCTGACCTCCTCCACTGAAGGGACTCCAGAGTAGTCTTCTGCAAAGTGTAGCCACTGGCAACTAGGCAGGGAAGATCTGGCACCCAAGAGAAGTAATGAATGGATCCTCCCCTCACCTCCCCCCTTGCGAGAGGTAAAGATTAGCCGCAGCTAAAAAGGTTCATGCACCTTCGCCCCTACCGGCAAACTGCCCCCTAACCCACCTTCTGTTTCACTACTTCGGCTTGCTCAAATTACTTTAAATTTGGGGGGCAGGAAACCAACCCCACCCTTCCATTTCTTGCATGAACAAGCCGCAGCTGTATCCACTCTGCCAATAGGGGACAATATGGAGGATCCCATCTTTCCAAGTTTGTGTCAACTGAGCCACCTTCCATTGCCCTCACCTAAGCCCATAAAGAATCTCGGGAGCGGGCCCTGTAAATAGGCACAGGCTGATGGTGGACTTCCCCTGCCCAACACTAAGTGAGACACCCCAAGCCCCAACATCAGTTAGGAGGATGAGAGCCCCGCAGCACTCTGCACTGCCACTCCAGACCCCAACTAAAAACTCGGCCACAGACCTACCTTGTTTCCTTCCAGCGATGCAACAGCTTACCGCAGAGGGTGAGAGCCCTCTGCTCTGCAAGACACCCAGTTCCCCATCCGCTGGTTTCCGTCCCTAGTTTCTATAGCAGCATCTGCCCATCTCACTGCAACTGAAACCTTCCTTTGATCATGCTGACTCCATCACTTTGCCATCCTAAGTAGCAACATGGCCCCCCCCCAGTCCATGATGGGCTACAGGACAATGTCTCCTAGTGGTTGCTTATTTACTGAGTAAGCATTACAAACTATACTTATAGTCTTTAAAGTAAAAAAAAAAATTAATTGTGAGTTGGTGTGATCTTAATTGCAGAAAAAGGTACAGAAAGTATGGTTTTCCCCCATGACCCGATTTCCAATAATAACACAGATCATTCCAAAGATGTAAAGACACTTTCCAATATGTCCTTGAATAGGTCACTTGGGAGCTTGAAATAGATCTGGGAATAGGTTGGGGAGCTCCAGCTTCGCATGGCCCTCTGTCTAAAAGGTCTTCATTTTTCCTTGAAAATTCACCTGCAGTCTCACTGGACACAACATCCTAAAGTGAATATCTGCTGTCAGCAGTTTGGTAATAAAGGGGTTGAATTCAGCCCTCTTAAGCCTCACAGAGTGGGGGAGATCCTATGTAATTCTCAGATTCTTTCCCTCCAAAAGCAGCTCTTTGGTATCTTTGATCTTAGCCAAAATATGAACTTTGTCTAAAAAGTTTAAAAGTTTGAAGATCAAGGGGTGAGGTGGAGAATTTGGCAGGGGAGAAGGCCTCAGCACCCCATGGGCCCTCTCAATGATGTAGCTAGGGTTGTTGGGGGAAGGGCTGGCCACTTTCTCGCAGAATTTCTGCATAAGATGGGGTTCTGACCTTCAGAGCCTTCAGGGAGCCCGATCAGTAGAAGGTTGTTTCTTCTGCTGCGCGTCTCCAGATCCTCAATTTTGTCTTCCAATTTTGAGACCTTGTGACAGAGAACTACTGCACTGGAATCCTGACGGTTTCTCCAATCCTCCAAGGAGCTAGTTCTGGCTTCCAGATCCACTACCCCACGAGAGAGGGACTCTATGTTTTTTGTAACTTAGCAGACTGGCTAGTTATGTTCAACAGTGCATCCTTGATGGGGGAGAGCTCCTGCAGAAATTTCCCCTTGGTTAGTGGTACCAGAGTTGGGTTAGGTTTGGTAACCACTGCCGCCTGGGTCTTGGATTTTTTTGCTGCTTTTGTTTTCTCAGGCATGGGTGGCGGGGTGTGAGTTGGGGCACATCTCGGCTTGCATCTGTGTAGCTGCTTCTCGCTATTTTAGTTGATCGGAGTGCTAAGAAAAGGAGATGGGACAGTCGATCCAACAATTGGGCACAACAAACGACAGTAAGACTAACCCGAAATAGTATGTTTGGCAACCGTAGACTACTCAAGGAGCGGAGCCGAGGAAAATACATCTTACCCGTCCTGACGCATCATGTGACTACATAATTTTTATTTTTTATTTTGCTGTTATTGAGAAAAATAAAACACTGTTTGAGAATTTTGAAACTGCTCCTGGTTTCTTCTATGCTTCCTGACCTGTGCCTCGATGACAGATAGTGTCAGTCTAAGTGGGATTTAAGCCATGCATACTCTAGGCCAGGAGTTTTGTGCGTGAGTGCTAGACCTGGTACCAGGGAAGCACAGAAGAAAGGTATGGATTCTGCAGCAGCAAGTCCAGGAGTCATTACCAGAAGAATGGTACCCAAACTAGAAGTAGAAACGAAAGTCTAAACTGCGACTGTTCAGCCAGCATCAGAGATGGAAAAAGAACAAGCAGTGACAGAACCTGAAAGCCTGACTGCCTTTTTCCAGAGGTGGACAATACAACAAAAAGAGACTGAGAAACAGAGAAGAGAGAAACTGCAACAGAGAGAAAAAGAGATTCAATGTTTAGAGGCACAGAGAAAAGAAGAAATGCAAAAACTCAAAAAGCAGAAAAAAGAAGAGATGCAGCAACAGGAGCAACAAAGAAGAGAAGAGATACAGCAACATGAGCAGCAAAGAAGAGAAGAGATGCCACGATGGATGGATGTCTTGCAAGCTATCAAAGCCAGAGATTCTGGCACAGGTCCAGCAGAGCAACAAAACACCAATAACTTAAAAGACCTTAAACTTACAAAGTTGTGTCCTTCAGATGTTATCGAAGCATACTTGACAACTTTTTTTTTATATCTTATTTTCTATTTTTGCTCCCCCGGACAGCCCCCATCTAATTGACTCCCCCAGCTCCTGTCACCCGGAATTACCAGGGCTTACCTTATGCCCAGTCCGGGAGCAGTGCCTGTGAGGAGTCGGTCATCATCCTGCTGTCGTTTTTTTTTTGTCCACCGTTTTTTCTCCCGTGGGCCCCAGGAGAAGGACGCATGTGCATGGAGGCGCACATGCACCTTTTACAGCCCCAGTAATGACCCCCCCTTCCGCCCACCCCATTGGTCTAACGCCAGCTCCCCCAGCCTGTGCAGCCTCCTGGCCTCCACCAGAGGGTAACCATTGAGCGAGGGATGCCACTCACCCTCCCTTGGAGAGGAGAGCTGCCCTCTGGCTGCTCTATCCAGCTCTGCCCTCCCCCCGTGCCTACCTCCGACGACCCAGGCTCACTCCCAAACCTGGGTCACCAGTGTGCTGTGAGGTGAGATGTCCAGAGTCTCAGCCCTCTGCGCCACCAGGCCAGCTTGACAACTTTTGAAAGGGTTGCCGCAGCATGCCAGTGGCCAAAGAAGCAATGGGCAATCAGACTGGTACCTTACCTGACTGGGAAAGCCCAACTTGCCTACAGCAATATGGACACTGCACAGTCAGAAAACTATCATCTGGTGAAAACAGAAATCCTGAAAAGGTATGACATCTCAGGTGAGACCTACAGGCAAAGATCCCAGTTCCTGAAGTACAACTCGGTTGACAATCCTTGAAAAGTCTTCACCCATCTCAGAGAACTCCTTATTAAATGGCTCCAACCAGAGGGCAAAACAGTCCCACAGATCATTGAAACATTTGTATGAGAGCAGTTCATCAAGATCCTACCACAGATGTACAGCTTTTTGGCAAAAGAACACCGATCAGAAAGTGGGGAAAAGTCTGTTTCTTTCCCTGAAGACTACCAAATGGCCTGACAGATGCCACAGCAGTGAGGTAACAGCCAAGCACCGGTAAGACACTCTTTTTTCCATTTAAACTCCAAATCTGATAAGAACTCTGGTGGGGTAACAAATCTGCACCCAAAGACTTTATTTGCTATAACTGTAATAAGCCAGGTCATAATGCAAGAAATTGCCATAGTAAAGAGAGCAACACTGGAGCAGATTTGTCCATAGCAAATTGGGGGCAAGTATTTAACAGATGTGAAGGTGGGCGATAACACTGTGAAGGGACTTACGTATAGATTCGGGAAGCAGACAGACCCTAGTGCATACTGAAGTGCTGGGAAAACACTGTGCAAAAGGTCGAAGTACTGGTGTCATCTGCATCCATGGGGACACTCAATACTATTCCCACCACCCAAGTGACTCGGAATATTAAGGGTGTGTCACACCAAATAAATGTGGGGGTAGTACCTAAGTCAGCTGTACCTGTAATTATTGGAAATGACTTTCCTGGATTTACCAAGTTAATCAAAGAGGGAGTAAATCCTGATGTTTCAGCAGCTGTGGTGACAAGAGCTCAGGCAAAGAAAATCTCAGATGGTGGGGATTCTTTTCCTTTTGCTGATTTTGATTTGGGCTTGTTTGAGCACAGCTCCAAGATCCGGAAGTCCAGGAAAGAAAGACGACACCTGAAGAAACAGTGGCAACAAATGACTGATGTACATAAGGGGTTAACATATGAAAATACTGAAACTAAACTGATCACTGATTGTAATTTCCTTTCAGAACAAGCTGACAGTGTTTCTCTCCAGGGTTATTTTAAGCAGCTGGGGGTGAAACTAAAGCAGGTTGAACCTATGTTTAAAAAATGTAATGGGCTACTGTACAGAGTTTGGGTTAAACCTCAGACACAGGACCAGACAGAACAATTGGTCTTACCACAAAAGTATGGATCTGAGTTGTTACAGATAACACATGATAATCCTATGGCTGGTCACTCAGGTAGGGATCGCACCCTCGTCAGATTGCTGTACAGATTTTACTGGCCTGGAATTCATGAAGATGTTGCTACCTATTGCAGTTCTTGTGCTGAGTGTCAGAAAGTAGCCCCAGTCACTAGAAAAGACAAGGTGCCCCTCTTGCCCCTACCCTTGATAGTTGTCCCTTTTGAAAGAATTGCAATGGATGTGGTTGGCCCCTTAGACAAAAGTAAAAATGGTAATCGACTCATTTTGGTAGTATGTGACTATGCTACTCGATACCTAGAGGCAGTTCCAATGCATACTGTCAGAGCCCCAAAAGTGGCAGCAGAGTTTGCCAAAATTTTCAGCAGGGTGGGCATACCTGAAGAGATTATTACTATTCAGGGTAGTAATTTTGTTGCTGCATTACTGAAGGAGCTGTACTGACTACTAGATATCACTGCCATAAGAACCTCCCCTTCTCACCCCAGAAGTCCTTTAGCATCAGTAACAATAGCAGTTAGCTGGCTAGGTACAACTGCCCTGGACGTAAGCCTTTAAGATAATGAGTTTAGGGAATTAGCCAATCATAAAAGAGTAGGGGAGTGTGTTGAGAGAGAGCAGCCTGAAGGGCTTCAGAATTTTTTTTCCGCTGACTGAGCAACACTGCCCCTGAGGTGTCTCTCAACTTTCCTAGTTAAGAGCCTATTCTGCTTTTTCCTGGTTAAGTTTTCTTCAAAAATGTATTATTTCAGTATGCTGAGTTTATTTGTTTAGCTTTTTAGCGGTTCCACTCTGTTCCCGGGAACCGCTATTTTTAGTCGGTTCTGTGGTTCCTCCGCAGTGCCCTCTGCTTTATTTTCATTTATTTTAATTGCGTCTAAGTATATTCAATGGTTCCTTTCATATTTTAATCGTGGTTCCCCTTTCATTGCAGGAACTGATGACTTTGGACGTTTTTCATTTCTTTTTACCTCAGAAATCACGGTTCCTTACCGCGAGGGAGCCGACTGCTTTTCTTCAATTCTGCATTATTTTTCAGCATTCTCTGTGGATTGGCATGTTAAAGATCCCAAAAACAAAAAAGAAAACTGGACCTACAGGTTTTAAAAATTGTGTCAACTGTCATAGAATTTTTGTTATAGCAGATTCTCATAACCTGTGCCTTAAGTGTTTAGGTCCAGACCATACGTGCTCTCTTTGCACTAAATTTTGTAAGAAAACTTTGAGAAACAGAGCAAAGAGACTTGAAAAAATTATGGTTGAGGAAAAATCAAAGGTCACCGATGAGGGGCCATGAAAAAATAATAACAATAAAAATTCAAACGGGGTGCTGATGAAGTCTCGAAATCCCAGCCAAGAAAAGGAGGTGCTGATGAGGTGCCTAAGAATAAAGCTTCCAAAGGAGCTGATGAGGTTCCTTCAGAACCAAAAAGTACTAAAGGCACTGATGAAGTGTCTGGATTAAAAAGGAAGCATGATCAAGCTGATGATGGGGTGGCTAAAAAGAATGTTTGCAAAGACAAAAACGCTCCTGTTCCTCCTGGGAAAGCCAATAGTGAGGCAACAGGCAGCAAAAAGCACAAAGACAAAACTAAACATACATAGCCACAGCCTGGCAGCCAACCTGATTTTTCTCAGGAGCTCCCATCTGTGGAGGATATGGCAAAAACATAGCAAGTCTTTCAGACCCTGCAAAGCATGGGGTTTATTTTTTCTGCTGCTCCTTCTGGTAAACACTCTTCCACAGTTTTCACTACAGGAGACTCTGAGGTAGAGGTAGAAGAGGAAGAAAGGAAGAACATTATTATGATGCACCAGACATACATTCAGAGGCCTAGAACCTGATGTGTTCCCTGACCCTCATTTTGGGGCTTCCCCTGCTGACCAGGAGGAGTCCTCCTCTATGCTCACATTTATTCAAAATATGCTGGAGACCCTGGACCTCCCTACCCAGGAGACCAACCAGGATGATGACGAGGACCAAGATTATAGGGAGATGAAAGGGCTTCCGCCTCCTAAGAGAGTGGTCTTACCTATTTACAATCCTTTCAGAAAAAATACCATGAAATTGCTTCAAACTCCCACTTCCTTGGCAGGGGTTGACCAGTACTGTGACAAAAAATACCAATTGTCTAAAAATGACACTGAGTTTCTGCCTATACACCCCAGCCATGAGAGTATTGTACAGAAGGCAGCATGTGAGAAAGCTGGAGTCTCTTTGTCTTCCTTGCCTCCTGTCCTGACAAGGACTCCAAAAAAATTGATTTTACTGCAAAGAAGACGTACGCTACAGCTTCTCTGCTTTTCCACCTTTCCTCCTATATGGCTTTCACAGCCAAGTATCAAAAAGCACTGTGGAATTCTGTCCTGGCTATTGCCCAGAATGAATCAGACACAATGGTGCAGAACCTGACTGACACTACAAAAACTGCCCTGGAAGCTGGCCCACTGGCGCAGCAGTTGGATTTCCGCTTGCGACGCCGGTGACCCGGGTTCGGGAATGGACCCGGGTCGCCGGAGGGCCGGCCGGGGGGAAAAGGGTAGAGCATCCTATGGACTGCTCTCCTTCTCCAGGGGGAGGGTGGGGAAGTGTCCGGCATGAGATGGACCCCTGGCAGAGGCCAGGGGTCTCGCAGCTACTGGCGCTCACATCTAATGGAGGCAGGGTGGACGCTGGACGTCATTGCATGTCTCCACCTCCCGGAGGAAAAATCAAGGAAAATGGAGGGGAGAACCTCTGTCTACATGAAGCCCTCCCCGGGCTTCAATTAGCCACTGCCGCCACACTCCCAACCAGATACTGTTCCCGTGGCACCGGAATTAGGGGAACCAGTGCCATGGCCCCGCCCTCTGGGGGTAAACTGGGGGTAACTGGGAGTATGCGGGCAATAGACAGTTGGTGGAAGCTCTGGGGGCCATGACCAGGGCAGAAATCGACGGGGGAACTCCCGGGGAAAAAGAAGACAAAAAATATAAAAACTGCCCTGGAAGCTACGACATACCAATTTCACATGGCAGACGACGACAACGATGCTGCCTCTAGAGCCATGGCCCATGCCATCTCTTTTAGGCGTTTTACCTGGCTTAGAACTACCAATCTTACTCCAGACACCCTGTCTAAAGCCATGGAATTTTCCCTGTGATCAAAACATATTGTTTGATTCCAGGACAACAGACTGTATAAAAAAGGTTGATGAGTACAAGGCTTTTTGGCAAAATCATTCCTCTAAGCTTAAACCTACTGCCCCACTAAAATCCCACTCTAGGGGAAACAGGGGCAGAGGTTATTATCCCAGACTTTATGCCCCCTATCCTCAGCCTGACTTCTCTAAGTACAGAGGATTTTACAGAGGGAGGGACAGAAGGGGCCAAAGAAGAACCACCTCCGTCCAGCCAGCAGCATCCCAGCCTAAGCCCTGATGTGAGTGTCCAGGTCACCTCCCCTCTGCCAGTAGGGGGCAGACTCTCCCACTATCTTCAATTCTGGCACCTCATTACATTGGACAAGTGGGTCCTGGAGATGGTGGAGAAGGGTCTGCCACTATAATTCAAGCAGATGCCAGACCTCAGGTGTACCCAGGTGTCAAAGCCCTTAACTCCAACACAGGTAGTTCTGTTGGAGTTAGATGTAAAAAAATTACTAGCTTTACGAGCAGTGGAGAGAGTCCCTGCCCACGAAAAGGGAAAAGGCCTCTACTCCAGGTACTTCCTGATAAAAAAGAAAACTGGGGAGTGGCAATCTATTTTGGATCTCAGATATCTGAATAAACATCTGTTAAAACCAAAATTAAAAATGGTCACTCTGTCACTGGTCATTCAGTCCTTACAGCAGGGAGACTGGCTATCCTCCCTGGACCTAAAGGAATGCTTACTTCCACATACCCATAAGGAGGTCTCACAGGACGTTTCTCAGATTTAAAACTTCCTTCGGGTCGCTATCAGTTTGCTGCAATGCCCTTCAGCCTGTCGTCTGCTCCAAGAGTTTTTACCAAGTGCCTAGCAGTGGTAGCAGCACACCTCAGAAAGCTGGGTGTTTTAGTCTACCCCTATTTAGATGATTGGCTCACTGTGGCAAGATCTCCTCATCGGGTCAAGGAGTCCCTTTCCCTCACAGAGCACACTCTGAAATCTCTGGGCTTCCTGATAAATCTAAAGAAATGTCACCTTGAACCCACTCAGTTACTCACTTTCATAGGAGTTCAGTTGGACACCAGAAAAGGATCTACCTTCCTCCCTCCAGAGAGAATTCAAGGTTTCCTGTCAGTGGCAGATTCTTTTGTCCAGGGACAGCAAAGACCAGCCAGACAGTTTCTCAGGCTTCTGGGACACATGGCATCAATGACTGCAGTGGTGTCAGGGGTCAGGTACAGGATGTGATACCTCCAATTCTATCTCAGAGCTCGCTGGCCTCAAAGGAGCAACACCCTGTCAAAACTGATACCTGTGACAAAACAGTTTCTTCAGGCTCTGCTTTGGTGGAAGGACCCTGCAAATTTGGCAGTGGGGGTCCCCTTCCAGGCGCCTCTTCTCACAAAGGTGATTACCACAGATGCCTCCCTCCTAGGCTGGGGGGCTCATCTGGACAGTGCCTCAGTAAGTGGTTGTAACCCCTAGGTGGTGCTATCCCAAGGGCTACTACCCCTGCCTGTATGGCTAGTGACAGGTTAAGGGGCCTAGGTCCAGTGATGGGTGCCTCCACCCAGAGGTCAGGGTCGGTAGTGGCTAAGCTAGCTTGGTCACAGCCCTCTGGGACACTGCAACCCCCTCTGTTCCCACTAGTGGCCCACACAGTACACAGGAGTTACCATCCCAATACCCCACATATGCACACTGTTTACACATAGAGATACCACTTACCCCCGAGACTGATTATGCAGCACGTCTCGGAGGACCCCCTGTAAAACAAGGTTAATCACATACACCACATGATACAATGCTGGTTCTACAGTATATGTACTGACACCTCAGACAGTATAAAGTTCAGCAACAACAAATCTGGTTTATTTAGGGGGCAGTAACATGGGAGGGGGAAATCAGGTTGATTAGCAATATTCAAATCACAGTACAGTACATGAATAAAAGGGTCCAAAAAGTCACACTCTGGGTACCCAGGAGGGTAGGGGGCTAGCCAGGTCCGTTGCCCGGGGTTGGCCGGCTGGTGCAGCTGGATGGGGCCCTGTAGGAAGAAAATATATGCACAAACAAATTGTAATCCTGAGCTGGATGGCTCAGTTCACAAACAGAAGAACACAAAACAATCAGTTGACACACTTTGATTAAATGGCAGGTGCAGGGAGTTACCCCGATTTGTACTCACAAACCCCAAGCCAAGAGCTAAATTGAGGAGGTTGCTCTGGATGGCCAGGATGGGCAGGGCATGGAGATGAGACCCTCGTGACAGGGCCCAACTGATTGGGATAGCAGACGGATTCAGTCCGATTGGATTTTGAGTTGTTTCCAGCTTCAGCTCACCACTCACAGTAAAAGGGGGAAAGGAACCGCGATGCCCCACAAGCACTAGACACATTTATATGTAAAGAAAATTACTATACCAGGCAGCTGCTTCTCGATCCCGATCTCAAACACTGTAAAACCTGAGAACACACGCAGCATCAGAGTCCCCGACAGGCCGATCGCACTTCTGCAAATCTTCGGTCTTCCACGGGCAAGCCTGGTTCTGCACACTTCTTCCTTTTTCTCCACAAACTCGGATTCAGTCCGATGAGCACTCGCTAACGGCTACAGACTGACTTCAGGACCTTACTTCTTGCGCAAACTGCACTCCGCAGCAGAACAGAGCTCCTTCTCCTTTCACAGTCAACTCGCATCTGGCCCTCCAGGAACAGTTCAGGGCATTTCCCTTAGGCTCCACACAAGTTCGGTTGGTGGATTCGGCTGTCAATCACTGCAGGGCTCCCTCTGTTGTTGCAAAAAGGCGCCATGGTCCAAACTACAGCTCCCAGAAGCACCTGCCATACATTCCCTCTTTAAGCAGGCTCCAGATGAGATTTCCAAGTTCTGGTTGGCTCAAGCAGTCTCTATTTTAGGGTTTCCCTAACCCAATTGGCCCAGATCAGCAGTTCAGGTCCAAAATGGAGGGGCAACACACACAGAGTCCCAGCTGCAATAAAGGCAGGTTAGACAAACTGCAATTTTACTAATGCTCTAAATGATTTCAGGCAAACAGTTACATCTCTCAGGTGGGATCCCTCTGCGCTTTTAGCGACTGCAGAAATGGAGTGATCAGACAGCAGCTCGGGCGGGATTCGAGCATTAAATACACAGTCCTCCCATTCAAACTAATTTAGCCTGCAAGCAGGCATCTCTTAAAGAGACAGTACCAGAGGCTCTAAAAGCACTCACAGTTAAGCGGCTTAAACGCCAAACACCATTCAGGCTGGGAGCACTTAGCCAGCTCCTAGAAGACTTTTGGGAACCCCCATTTGCAGGGGGGTTACACCATACTTGGACTTCTCAAGAGTCACAGCTGCACATAAACCTTCTGGAGCTTAGAGCCATTTTCCTGGCACTCAAGGCCTTTGCTCCTGTCATAAAAGGGCAGACTGTACACATAAGGACAGACAACACCACTGCAATGTTTTATATAAACAAGTAGGCTGGTACCAGATCAGGGACACTTTGTTCAGAGTCTCTAAAGATTTGGTCTCTCACCTACTCCCTGGGGATCAACCTTTCAGCTATCCACCTCCCAGGCAAGCACAACACCCTGGCAGATGCTCTCAGCTGCATCAGTCAGAGCCAAAGCGAGTGGACTTTAAACAAGCAGGTACTAGCCACAGTCTTCAGAAGGTGGAGTGCACCAGAAGTGGATCTGCTTGCTTTCCCCCCTCAACTTCCAGCTTCCTTAGCACTGTTGCAGGCCTCCAGTCCCGGGAACACTTCCACTGGATGCACTGATTCCGGACTGGTCAGGGAGGTTCCTATACACTTTTCCTCCCTTTCCCCTGATATACAGGGTGTTGCTGAAACTCAGACAACAGCCTGCATCTATGATTCTGGTGGCTCCGGATTGGCCCAGGCAAGCCTGGTACCCTCTCCTTCTCTTGATGTCCTGCAGCAGGGCCATTCACCTGCTACCATCTCACCCTCTGCTGACCCTTCCCTAGACAGGAGCGAATTATCCAGATGTGCACTCTCTTCACCTCAAAGCCTGGCTTTTGAGGAGTTAAGAGTTCCCAGTTTCTCAGTACTTAGAGCAGGTCCTTAAGATCCTGAGAATGGCTAAAAAGCCGAACACGAAAAAGACTTAAGCAGCCAAATGGAAAAGCTTTTCCCTCTGGTGCAAGGGCAACAAGGTCAATCCTCTTATAGCTTCAGACTCAGCTGCTGGATTACCTGGTTAGCCTACAGACTTCAGACTTGAAGCCCTCTTCTCTCAAGTTACACCTGGCTGCAATTTCGGCCTACCTTTCAGTGGGAAAGAAGAAGTCTGTTTTTTCCCGCTCTGTGTTTAAACAGTTTTTCAAAGGCCTTTTGCACCTCCAGCCTCCCGTTAGGGAGCCGGTTCCTCCTTGGAGCCTGAATCTCTGCATTGCCAGGCTCATTGAACCACCCTTTGAGCCTATGGCCACTGCTCTTCTCAAGTTTGTAACTTGGAAATCTGTTTTCCTAGTGGCCATTACCTCTGCTAGGAGGATCTCAGACTTACAGGCCCTGTGCACTGAGCCCAATTACATCATTTCTCACAGAGGCAAAATTGAGCTCAGGACAAATAGGAAGTTCCTACCTAAGGTAGTTTCTGAGTTTCACCTTAATCAGTCTATTACTCTACCTGTTTTCTTTACTGAGAAATCCACTCCTGGTGAGCAAAAGCTCCACAGTGTGGACATTAAAAGAGCTCTCTTTTACTACCTAGAGCATAGTAGACAGTTCAGAGGCTGTTCCTCTCAGTTGTTCCTCACTTATAGGGAAGTAGGCAGAGGAAAACCAGCTACCAAGAGAACTGTTTTCCACTGGTTAGTCTCTTGCATTAGATTCTGCTACGGAAAAGCTGGTCAACAACCTCCTGACGGGCTCAGAGCCCATTCTACCAGGGGCACTGCAGCCTCTGTGGCAGCCGCGAGAGACATACCCCTTCTGGCTGTCTGCAAGGCAGCTACCTGGAAATCTGTACACACTTTCATCAAACATTACAGTTTGGATGTGCAGTCCAGAGCTGATGCCAAATTTGGCAGGACGGTTCTGCAGAGCCTTTCCTAAGTAGGTTCTCTGCCCACCTCCCGCTTTTGTACTGCTCTATAATCTGCTGTTGTTACTGATGCTAAAGGACTCCTGGGGTGAGAAAAAAAAATTCTCACTGTAGTAATCTTCTTTCTTCCAAGAGGGTCCTTTAGCATCAGTAAGCTCCCACCCTTTCTCACCGGTTCACCTTTTAGGAGAAGGGCTCTGTTCTCAGTTTTATTACCAAATTTGTCTCTGCATTTAAAATCTTTTTTGCTCAGGTTCTTGATATCTGTTTTTGTAGTTTTGGACATTTGCATGTTTTTTTAATCCTATTGGTTCACTTTTGGGGCATGTGCCCTTTATCTTCGAAAAAATTCCGAAGCCCTTCAGGCTGCTCTCCCTCAGCACACTCCCCTACTCTTTTCTGATTGTCTAATTCTCTAAGCTCATCACCTTAAAGGCATACAACTGGGGCAGTTGCACCTAGTCAGCCAACTGCTATTGTTACTGATGCTAAAAGACCCTTGGAAAAAAGAAGATTATTACTGTGAGTAATTTTTTTCTTATCGCCCTCAGACAGACGGTCTTGTTGAGTGTTTTAACCAAACCCTAAAATGCATGTTAAAAAGGTTTGTAAAAGGGTAAGGGAAAGACTGGGACCAATACTTACCTTGCCTTCTTTTTGTTTACAGAGAACTGCCACAGGCATCAACAGGTTTGTCACCATTTGAAATGCTGTATGGTAGACAACCTAGAGGGCCACTAGATGTAATGAAAGAAACATGGGAAGATAATCCCCCATCAGAAACAATCTATTACATCTTATATGTGTGCCCTGAGAAAGAAGCTGGCAAAATATATTGAAATCACCCACAGTGGCCAGCCCAGTGGTGCTGAGGGCTGAGGTGCTGGATGCCTTACCTCACACCATGCCAGTGACCCGAGGTTTGGAGCAAGCTCGGGTTGCCGGGGGTCGGCCAGGAAGGAGAGCACTGAGCATCCAGAGGACAGCTCTCCTCTCCTGGGGAGGGTGGGGAACAAGAGCCACTGCAACACTGGCTCCTGGTGGCAACTGGGAGATGGTGTGCAGTAGTTCTGAGAGTGTGAGGATGGCAGGGCAGATGTTGGACGTGCAGCATGTGGGAGCAAGCTCTGCAACATCCTAGACATCATTGCATGCCCAGCCCAAACAAGGAAAAACAGAGAAAAGGGAATCCTCTGGCTTGCATGAGACCTCAGCCTGCTGGTGCCACACTGGATGCACAAGGATTCTTCCTCCAGCCTGGCTCACTAGGAACTCCCCAGTGCATGGGATAAGTACCTGCTGGGTTGAGACCTGGGTTGTGTGCAGGAGGAAGAGGTCGAGAATGGGAGCTGTAGCCGGTGGGGCACCGGAGGTCCCAAGCTGAAGGGGCACCCCCATCCGAGGAGGTAGGAGCAGAAAAAAGAATGCATAATAAAAAAAATCACCCAAAGTAATCAGAAAGAGGCCCAAAACCAGCAGAAGGTCCAATATGACCATTGGGTAAAAGAAAAGGTTTTTGAGTCGGGTGAAAAGGTTTTGCTACTGTTACCCACTGCAAAAAAATAAACTGTTAATGAAGTGGAAAGGGCCTTATAGAGTGCATAGATGTACTGGCACAGTTAACTATGAGATTGAGACCCCTGACAGGAAAAATCCTACTGAAATATACCATGCTAACCTCTTCAAGAAATGGGTTGAAAAAAACACCAAAAGCTGTTTTGCTAGTTTTACCAGAAACTGATAAAGAAGATATTGATGTAACTTATGATAGACTGGAACAAACTGTAACTGCTGATGCTGTAAAGGGAAATGTTTACTTAACCTCCAAACAAACCACAGAAATTCTTAACTTGCTAAAGACATTTAATTGTACTTTTACCACAGTGCCAGGCAGAGCTAAACGTGTCAAACATGTAATAGTGACAAGGAATGCTTGCCCTATTAGACAGAAGACGTACAGAATATCACAGCTGTTAAGAGTAGATGTGGTTAAGGAAATGCAAAAAATGAAAGAATTGGGTATCATATAAGAGTTGAGACATGCTTGGTCATAACTAATGCTGAATTTGACAGTTATCTTATGTCCAGAATAGATGATTTGGTGGACAGACTGGGGTGTGCCAAGTATATCAGTACCCTCAATCTCACCAAAAGTGACTGGGAAATCTCCCTAGCTAAAGAATCCAAAGACAAAACTGCATTTGCCACGCCTATAGGATTCTATCAGTTCACCACCATGCCATTTGGTTTACATGATGCACTTGCTACATTCCAGTGGTATATAGATGTAATTTTATCCTCTCACACTGGTTATTGTGCTGTGTACCAGGATGATGTCGTGGTATACAGTCCAGACTGGAGAAGTCACCTGGAACACCTACGAGCAGTTATCCAATCTATCAAAAAAGCAGGTCTGACAATTAATCCTACCAAGTGTGCATTGGGCATGCAGAAAACGAGATATTTGGGCTATGTTTTGGGAAATAGAGAAGTCAAGCCAGAGGTTTCTAAAATAGAAGCTGTAGCCAACAGCCCTGTCCCTAAAACAAAGAAGCATGTCAGGTCATTTTTAGGGCTGGCTGGTTATTATTGGAGATGTGTTTCCAACTTTGCAGAGCTAGCTACTCCCCTCACTGAATTCATGAAAAAACGGTGCCTGAATAATGTGAAATAGTCCCCAGAGTGTGATGAAGCTTTTTGGGCCATTATAGCTGCATTGTGTTCAGCCCCTGTTTTAAGAAACCCAGACTTTGAGAAATGATTTCTGTTACGGACTGATGCATCACAGGTAGGCCTAGGTTCAGTCTTGAGTCAGCATATAGATGGGAAAGAACATCCTATTCTATACATAAGCAGGAAATTGCACGACAGAGAGAAAAGGTACTCCACCATTGAAAAGGAATACCTTGAGGCAAAGTGGGCCATGGAGTCCCTTAAGTTTTACTTACTAGGAGCTGACTTTGTACTTGTAACAGATCACAATCCTCTTTGTTGACTTAACCAAATGAAGGATACACATTCTAGAATCACACAGTGGTACCTGGCACTACAGCCATGTGAATTTAAAGTGATGCACAAATCTGAGAAAGAGAATGTCAATGCTGATTTTCTGTCAAGATATGGATCAGGAATTGAGAATGCCTAAGCGTGAAAAAATGTGAGTTGAAACGTCTGCTATGCTGCATATGCCGTGCACTGTAAAAGTTATAAGCTAATGCTAGAAGATAATTAAAAAAAAGATTTGGTAAACTATTTTTTTTAAGGGTACCTAAACAAGAAGTTTTTTAAAACTGTAAACTCCAAAATCTGGGTTCATAGCGAGGTAAAGTAAAGGCTGCTGTTTACATTTATGCTAAAACTGCATTTATGTAAATAACATAAATGCAGTTTTATAGCTTTTGAAAAATTAAAACATCAGCCTTTCACTTTCAAAAAACAACCTTGCTTGCTCCATAAAATATCTGCCAAGTCTGTTAAATGATGAGTCATGATGACATCATTTGAGCCAGAGGCAGAGACCCACATGGCTCCCTATAGTGCTAACTAGTTCTTCTTCCCCCTTTGTTTTGAATTGTTTCACCAGAATGATCAACACCATGTGTTAACACGTGGATTACTTTGATCACTACACGTTAGGCTATAGTTTTGTTCATTTTGTTTACTTTAACTTGCTGAAAATATTTTGTAATCCAGCTGACTTTCTCTTTGGCAAACCACAGTACAGTACAACACTTCAAATACCGGATGATCTAGTGGTTATGTGATGCCCTGAATTTTGTAGTGAAGTACTGTTCTGGTCTAATTCCAAAGCTCATGCTTTCTTGGTAATCCACAAATAAGCTT
Source organism: Neoceratodus forsteri (assembly GCA_016271365.2). Classification (NCBI taxonomy): domain Eukaryota; kingdom Metazoa; phylum Chordata; order Ceratodontiformes; family Ceratodontidae; genus Neoceratodus; species Neoceratodus forsteri. The sequence goes on along the minus strand of CM028138.1, from coordinate 346,445,304 downwards.
CTCTTGTAGTCTTTTTCCACATGAACCCCCTGCATCTAGCCTGCCTTCTATTGAACACCCCATCATCCATACTCTGTCCTTAGTACTGCCTGGGGCCGCATATGAGCTTGCGGTCTCATGAAGAGAATTATCACACCTCAGATTGTAATCCTGTACCTCAGAGAGTTGTGCACACTTATACCGATATACTTCCTCAGATGGCATTGTTAAAAAATGCCTCCCAAATCACTCTCCAGTCCACTTTCTCAATGTTTGACTTCTGCTCCCACAGTAAACATTGAGTGGATCACCACCCTTCTGCACAGTGAAGGCAGTATGTACAGTCCCCTGCTGTGTTTTTTTCCCGCCTCATTAATCAACAACTAAGTCTTCCTGGAAGGCCAAGCAATAAGCATCAGGACACAACAGGAAAACTGCTGATCATACCCTCATAAGGGCTGCACTTACTATGGATAACAATATTGGTCCCTATGTGCTATTGGGGGTGGGGGTATGTGGAATCCATGTGCACCGCACTGCATAGCAGCACACCTGTGGACAGGTGTGCACCGGCGACATTCACGACTGCTGGACACCTGTCCATGGCCCCGCCCCCCTGGTGTGCAGGACTCCACAGGGCAGCCAAGGGTAGGGTCATGGACCCGGCCAGGCATCCAAACTGATGCCCAGACTGGGTCACAGAGTGGATCCCATTGCATGGCAGGACACGGGTCCAGGTGCGTGAATAGCATTGGCGGCCACCTGGACCCGCATGCCCATGCCTTGTCTGATGGCCTCCCACTTCACTGAGCCCCTGGAGCAGGGTGCCACCCACAGCACCTCCCAGCCAACACATAGGGGCAGCAGGCCTCTACACCCCCTGTTGTGGCCCGGACCCCCACAACCAACACCTGGTCCAGCAACCTCCCTGCCCACAGCAGTAGGAGCTGTGCCCCCCCGCACTGAACACCCCACCACACTCCCACAGAGACGGTGCCATGGACAGCGGCACCAGCCCTTGCCATCATCCTTGTGCTAGGGTGGCTCTAATGTCTGATTCCTGGGTCTGTGGCAACAGGAGGGGTCTGTTCCAGGGGCACGTAGTACATTATGGCAAGGTCTCCCCTGCCATAGACTGCTCCTCCTCTGCATCCCTGCAACCAGCACTACATGCCATAGTGCATGGTGTGTAGTGCCGGCCCATCCCTCGCCCTCCCCCGGCACATTGCTCTTCGTGCGGCCGGGGGATCAGGTGCATAGGTGCTGCGTGCCCCCCCTTGATGCATCACGTGCGAGGGTGTGTGTAGGGTGCTGAGTGGCATGCTCCAGATATGCATTCATAGCCACTCTGCCTTAATAGGGCATAGGGCCCAATATTAGCAGGAGAGGCATACTAATGCCTTGAGCCAATCCACCTGACTTCCAGTGTCAGTCTACTCTTTTACCTGTGATCTGCAGAACCCTGCAGAACAATTCCTGGCAATTCTTCTCCAGTACTTTTCTGTGCCCTATTCCACAATGCGAGTTGGCTGGCTACCACCCTTCTGAACCTTGAATGAGCTATACACAGCTCCCTCGATACTGTCCTAACAAATGTCAACATCCCCACCCCCACCCGAGGGTAATCTCCCTAAACTGAATTCAAGTAACAGTTTAGGTGCAGCCCTGCCACTCTAAGTATTTGTCATCGCTGGCTGCTCTTGTCCATAGTCAGGTAGCGATCACAGTGCTGGCAGCCCCACATCTCAGATCTCACAATGATCTGCTCAACTTAACCCTTTCTGTCTTCCCCTAACCTGAATATAGCTGTACCTTGCTGGAATGGCATTTTCAGTCCCTCTCTGGCATTCATTCTTCTCACTTGCTCCCCGTACCAAAAACTGGTGATCTCACTACCTTTCTGCATCATGAATGAAGTTAGCACAGTCTCCCATGTTATTTTTACATATTAATAATAAACGTGATCTTCTGTTAAGCCAGGCTCATAGCAGCAGGGCACAAGTGGCAAAATAGGCTTTCCTACCCATATAAGATCTAAACCACCTATGATTAGGCACTATTAAATGATGTGCATAATGATGCGTCATTTAATAGTGCCTAATCAAAGATAGTCTAGATCGTTTAAGGATAGGAAAGCCCATCTTTCCCCTTGTCCCCTGCTACTATCAGCCTGACTTACTGGAAAAAATTGTTTATTTTTGTTATGTCAAAAAACCTGGGACTGTACAACCTGCATTCATGATGCAGAAGGGTGATGAGCTCACCAGTTTTTGGTGTGGTGAAAACTAGTGGAGAATGAATACCAGAAGGGGACTGAGAAGGCAACTCCTGCAAGGTACTGCTATATTCAGGGAAGGGGGAAGACAGAAGGGGAGAAATATGAGCAGATCACTGTGAGATATAAGATGTGGAGCTGCCAGCACCATGATCACTACCTGACCCCATTGTCCTGGCCTACATTCCCCTTCCCATAAAACCAGTTCATGCAATTGTCCAAGGCTGTGTGTGTGTGTGTGTGTATTAGTGAGTGAAATGACTGCCACTACACGTTCAGTCACTTCACTACCAGTCTAGCATTGCTTGTAAAGCACTTTGGGATACAATGTGTACGAAAAGCACTATATAAATGCTGATTCTTCTTATTATTTCCCATGGATAAATAAGAGAAGACAAGCATATTTTTGATTTCCGAGAAAGTATGAACTCAGGCATTGGACTACATAAGAACTTTGCTTCAAACAAGTGGTGGAAGTACCGGGTGGTGAAAGGTGCAGCTGCACCCCCCCATTGTAACTTACTTGCTTGCTGCTGCTGCATTTCACTTTGTTGAAGGAGTCTGATTTATTGATCATACAAATGTTTACATTCAAAACTATGGATTACATTTGTAGGTTCTGTCAAAAAGGTACTAAAAAGAATAATAGCAGACAATATAAAGATTTAATACAAATGTTAAAACGTGCATATCAAGTATGCACACCACTCCAGCATCCCCCATTGTAACATCCTGGATCCGCCATAACCACTAGACCACCAGGTTATTTAAGATTTGTACTGCACTGTGGTTTGCCAAAGAGAAAGTCGGTTGGATTAAAACACATGTTCAGCATGTTAAAGTAAATAAAATGAACAGAACCATAGCCTAACATGTGTACTGATCAAAATAATGCACATGGTTTTGGCCATTTTGGTGAAATAATTCTAAACAAAGGGAAAAAAGAACTAGTTAGCACTATAGAGAGCCATATAACTCCCTGACTCTGGCTCCAATGATGTCATCACTTAACATATTTGGCAGTCATTTTAGGAAGCAGGTAAGGCAGCCTTTTTGAAATTGGAAGGCTGATTTTACATTTTTCAAATGCTTTGGAACTGCATTTAGGTAAATGATATAAATGTAGTTAAAACATTAATGTATACAGCAGCCTTTCCTTTAGTCCCCTATGAAGTCAGATTTTTGAATAGTTTGTTGTCAAAATGTTGTTTAGGTATCCTTTAAAGCAGGTTCCTTCTTAAGAAAGGGGGTATGTGACAGGGCTGAACAAGGCCCTGGTCCATTTTGTTATGCAGTTATAGTTAAAAAGCAAATATCTCATTCTTTTCCAGTACCTCCCCCCAGAAGCACAAAAAACCCTTACCGGGCTTTGAGTCCACTGGTGCTAAAATTAAATTTTTTCTGTGCCCCCATTTAGGAAGGGAAGGGATCATAATTTGGCTTTACATTGTCAGTAAGAACTAATTATGGCCACCGCTTAACTAATAAAGACTTGTTCGTTAAGCGGTGGCCATAATTGATTCCCTATAACAATCTAAAACAAAATTTTAACTAAAAAGGCCCATTAAAGTATATGGGCTGCCCCGACTCTACAAATAGTGATGTCAGAAAATATCGTAGCACAGGGGCGGATCAGGGGAAGACCGCAGACTACAGTGGTACTAGGAAGTGAAAGGGATCAGTGTGGCTTGGCTCCAGGGAGCCAAATTACAATCCCTTCCCTTCCTAAATGGGGGCACAGAAAAAAATTAATTTTAGCACCAGTGGACTCGTAGCTCGGTAAGAGTTTTTTGTGCTTTGGGGGGAGGTACTGAAAATGTTGTTCTTTAAATGCAAGGATCTCTTCTATCCTCTCCTTTTCTGTCTCTTCTCTGTCTGGTTGCGGAACCAAATTTTCTTGTGAGACCCAGCAACTGATCACTCCGATGGTCTTACGATTCTCCACCTCTCGTTATCTTTACCTTCACTTTCTGTCTTTTCTTCCCCCTTGCAGATCTACAGTTATAAAAAATATATGTGAATCCCTGTGTAAAACTGTATGTGATACTGGGATCCCTTTAAAACTGTATATAGTTATACTGTTGAAATGATTGCAAAAAGCTATTTGGAACTCAAGCAGTTAACCTGAGATGCTAGTTTTCAAGCTCTCTGTAGAGCTGTGAACAAGAGGTCAGTTCTGGGTCAACATGTACTGTTTTGCTGCACCAGCAAGGAACGAAACTGACAACAGCATTCTGTGAGAAGCAGAACATTTCTTAACGAGGTTCTCAGGCAAAGACTTATAAAAAGAGCAGCAATGCTTTTGCTAGAGAGACAAGGAGAGTGAGAGACTGAGAGAGCAAGACTGAAACTTGGAATTAAGAGATACCCTCAGAAGAAGGACTTAGTTTTCTCTGTTTGTACTGCGTTTTTAAATAGTTATACTGAATCATTATTATTTTTATGTTGCTGTTATTGAGAAAAATAAAATGCCATTTGCAGATTTTGAAACTGCTCCTGGTTTTCCTGTGCTTCCTGACCTGTGTCTCGATGACACACATCAAAACACCTGAGGGTCTTTTCACCAGTTTTCACTGGCGCCTCTGCTGCTGTTGATGGGACTGCCTCCCTCAATGTAATGTTTTGATGTGTCTTGTATTCCACACATTTTTTTTTCATTGTTTTTATGTCACCTATCAAGAAAATGATCTGGAATAAAATTGAGTATTCTATTTAAAAATGTATTGTGTTACATTTAAGTGTGTTTCCTGGTACAGTACTTTGTTTGTTGAATTTTGTTGACCCGGTTAGCCCACTGGGCCTAGAAGTCCCTTTTTCAGGGGCGACCGGGGGGGGGGGGAATACAGATGGTAAGCAACTGAAATTGAACCAGATTAAGCTGTTGGTGGTATTTTTAGTGAATGAGAGAAATTTGGCCAGGACACTGGGGAAATTCCCCATCTCTTTTCAATAAGTGTCATGAGATATTTAACATCCACTTGAACTTCCACCAATCCAGGCAGATGGGACTTCGATTTAATGTCTCATCCGGAAGACGGCACCTCAGAAGTGCAGCACCCCTCTCATGCTGCACTACAGTGACAGAACTGGGATATTAACCCAAGTGCCAGATGTGGGAACTGAACCCATAGCCCTCTGATCTCCCGGCCTCAGAGGTGAGTGTGCTACCAACTGAGCCACTGACACTTCAGTATCACATTCAGTGCAGTAGTTTTTGGTTATGGGTGGGTGCACTGTTCTTTTGTTGTATTGATTTTGTGGTTGTTTTGGTGCACCACCTTGTTAAATTAACTGAAACAGTGGAGGGCCTTTTTTCCTGTTTGGCCTTCTTCTTTATGTTGTACGTAATATATATGATCCCCTCTAGCAATATTTTTATCTGCTATTCTCAGAAGGATTTCTACATGGTTAGCTTCCACTGTCTCCCAGATCCAGGCAGGCATGTTGGGAAAGCAATAGCCATACTTTGTTTCACCTCATCTTTTTATTTATTTAGTCTTTATTTCTGTCCGCCACTGACTGGCCCCCTTCCATTGGCCTCCCCAGCCCCATCACCCCAGAATCCTCTGGTACTTACCTCTGGTGTTGAGGTGCCAACTGGCCAGGTGCAGCACCTGTGGGGGACCGGCATCATTCCACTGGATGGTGGAATTTTCACCTCCATTTCTCCCCTCCCCAAGTGTGGAGCCATGGCGTGCAATGACGCTAATGGCTGAGCCGTGCACGCTTCTGCATGTGGCATGACGGGCATCTGCTTGATCTCTGCCCCCTGTCTTGGAGCTGGTGTCTTAGTGACCCTCCCAAGTCCTTGTGGTCTACTCTTCTAGAAAGCATTCTATGGCCTCTCCCTCCATTTGCATGTTGTGGGCCCTCCTATGCTGGTGACACAGCCACTCAGCCATGCCATCATCCAGTCTTGATATTTCTTTTAGTTGGTCCCTGATCCACGGAGGCCATTCCCCTCAACTTCTGTGCCACTGCCAGAATCATCGTACTGCATTTCTGATGTACGAGCTGCTCAGCATGCATGCAACCAGTGTGCAGGCCATCTTCTAGCCCTGCTCATTTGCATAGCAGGGCAAGCAAAGCATTCCAGCTTGAGCACCAATTACTTGACGCCATGCAAATGCATTTGCATGTGCCAGCTGCTCCTCTCCTCTCCTCTAATAGTACACTTGTAGACAATAAGCTAGGAAAATACAATACAGAAAATGAAACTTTTTTTCCCCTCAAAGGCTGCAAGCTTTCGAGGCTCATAACTTAGTGCGTTTTTGACTGACTTGCACCAAATAACCTGCAAACAGTGCAAGATTTCTCAGGGCACCCAGAGCAAGGTGCACCCAAATTCCACTATCTCTCCAAATCTTGTCCGATGAGCCTCTATGTATAAGGGCTGAGTCACCCTCCTGTGTATAAAGGTATATGATGGCATCTTGTCCAGGAGAGTGCCTGCCTTACACCATGAACACCAATTCTGCCGTCTTGCCATCTCAGTATGGGGTAATGGGAAGTAGAGGCCCCTTAACTATAATCTGGGCATGATTAAGATGAGACCCTATGCAGGAGTCATGTGATGCCAACTAGCTAAGCAGACTGGGTTGTCTTGCGCTCTGCAGTCGAAGCTGTAAAATCCTCATAAATCACCTTTATTTCATCTAATCTAGCCATCTGAAATTTGAAATATCCCTGTATTATAAAGGCTCTACTCCATCCGTTGTCTGGTTGGTACAAAAGAAAACTTGGCTGGCACAAAATCCAGAGAGAAAGATGAATGGCCTACCTATACCAGATGACATAGCCACGCTACCTCCCTCCCCTCCCAGAGTGTTCGCAGGTGTCCAAGCACCACAAGTTACACAATTCTCCACTTTCACAACCAAACAGAATCACAGAGGGAGAGACAATGGAGTGCTCTTTTAGGGGAACTAGAAGCTATAAAGAAGGCAATGTTGGGTCTTTCTGGGGACTTTAAATCATTTAATCCTGCACTGGAGAACCTGGCGAGATGTGTGAGGGAACACTGAGGCACGCATTAGTTCCCGTGAAAACAGCCATGTGAGAGATGAGCCAGAATTTATCTCACTGTACTGCGAAGTCTCCAAACATGAAGCCCATGCTGAAGATCAAGAAGGGTGCAGCAGGAGAAACAGTCTTGTGGTGGTGGGGGTATCAGAAAAAACTGAAGGGAAAGATATGCTGGCTTTCGTGCAGCAACTCTGCACTGACATCGTTGGCTCTTCTCGACATGGACAGCAGTACATAACCGAACAGGCACATAGAGCCCTGTGTCCTATGCCTGAACCATCGTGGCACCCCTGCCTAATTATATTTCATCTCCTTAACTTTTTAGATAAAGTTCACCTCCAAAAGAAGGCCAGGGAAAAAGGCATGCTACACCTAAGTGAAAACAGGATCTTTCTGTTCAGTGGCCTCAGTCCACAAACTAGAGCACAGCAAAACGAGTATAGACATTAGGAACAAACTACACGCAGCCGGCATACCTTTTTGCATGAATTATCCTGCTAAACTGATGGTAATCACCAACTCTGGGGTGAAGCAACAGAAGGTCTTCCTAGCATATTACCATGGCCTCTTCCTACTGCACCATGCCAGAATGAACACAATCCTTGAGGGTATGTTACAGCAGTATTTCATCACCAAAAGAGAACCTTAGGTTTGTGTTACAGATTGTTCTGTCGGAATAAAACTAATTTTACTAATTTGCAGGACAGACTCTGAACTTTTAATTCTTTAAGTAGAAATGAAACCTGAAAATGGTGGGCTCCTTGGTACTCAAGCTGTTCATCCCCCCTAGTGTGAACACTCTTATCACAAACTACCTCCTTGCGGCCACATATACAGCAGGGATCGGGGTAGTGAGGTTGAGAGCTCTAACTTTAACACTAATTAAGGAGTCATGCGTTTCCAGTTACTAGGAGGACTCGGTATGATTAGGGGCTGCAGCAACAAAGACTTAGAGTAAAGTACCAGGGCCAGAACGAGTAGGTCACTTGAGCACCCGAACCAGTAATAAAATGACGTTTACTCCCTAAACACTCTACTCTTTTTTTTACTTCAAAATCTTCCAACTTAAACACTAACAGAGGACTGGTCAAACAATTTGAAAGTATTACATGTAACAAACTATGTTGGAGAAAATACAGTTGTTTATTCCCCTTAAGACGGGGCAATATCCTAGCTTGGTGGGGGGATACCCCAATGGAAATACATGCCACACATACTTCAAAATGTAACAGGTTTCGGTAATAGTTCTGGTTATAAGTAAAGGGTTTGACTTATAGAATAACTGTTCTTTTTTTTTTTTACTTTTATTTCATTTTTATTAAAAGAGACATGATAATACAGAGCTTACATTTGGTTGTGGATTATACATTGTAGCAAGTTGCTAAAAATCATGTAATGTAAAATGAATAACAATTCATTTTGTTACTTCACACACACCAGGCAATTTATATTTCTTAGGTTGTTCCCCAGGATCGCCCAAACTACTCTCAGGCAGGCGGCCACACCCTAACACCTTTTATTAAAAGTTTTTATGAGGCTTTCCCCCCTCGGCATTCCCCTCATGAATGAGAGAGAGATCTGAACCCACGAAGGTCAGATGCACTATATCTCTCCTCCCCTTCAGGGGACAAATTCAGGATCTAATAAGGAGTAATAAAATATCCATCTCTGCCATTTCCTCATGAGAGGGCCTAATTTATTATGGAATTTAGCAGTAAGATATTCCAATCTATATATATCCAGAGCTATTTTACACCAATCTGGGATTGTAGGTATCAAAGTGGTCATCCACTTGCGAGTTACAACTTTCTTAGCTGCTAATAAAAAAAGTGGTAGTAGGGTGTTACTCCACTGTGGTCTATGGGGAGGGTAAATAGATAAGATGGCAATTTCAGCTGTCAATTTGATAGACTCGCCCAGACATTCCTTTAACTCTTCTTGTAAAGTGCACCAAAATGGCATTAATTTGGGACAAAACCAGAAGACATGGTCCAAATCTGCTGAGGTGCAGCTGCAACCTCTCCAGCAGTGCCCATAAGAAGTAGGGAGGTATTTTGCAAGTATCGCTGGAGAGCGAAAATATCTGGAGTGGGATTTCCACGCAAATTCTCTCCATATATTAGAGGCAAAGATTTTAGTTGCTTTTAAAGTTGAGTCTTTCCATAACTGGTATGGGATCTCGAATTCCAGATCCTCATTCCAGGCCTCCAATATTGACTGGGCAGGGTCTCCTGGGTAGTTACGTATTGTTCTATATACAGTATATGGCCTATTAGATTCCCTCAGGGAAGTCCTCCCAGTGTGTCCCTAAGCAAGACCCATAGGGTGGGTAGAGGGGAGGAGCAAGAAGGAGAAATGTCCTTCTGCCTTAGAATGTAATTTCTCACTTGGGCATATCGGAATGCATCTCGGTCAGGGAGAGCATATCTGTTTTGTAGATCAATAAAAGTTATGATACCCGAGTTAGTGATAAATTGGCAGTAAAAGCTGAGTCCTAATCTCCACCAGGAGGTGAAGGAGGTATATAAATTGATAGGGTGGAAGTCTTCATCCTCCGATATTAGAGTGAAGAAAAAAAGTATTTGTTTTAGGGCCTTCTTTTTTTTTTAATTATTCCAGACTTTCCAAATTTATGTGGTGAATTTAGTAAAGTCCCGGAGGGGGGATCCCGTCCTGGGTAAGCAAAGGCCATTTTCTCAATGTCGTGAAGATCATTAATTAAGAATTAAATGTTCTTCCAGGCAGGTTGGATGGTGGGAGAGCCATAAAAAAAAGAGGTTTAAGAAGGTAGCTATTGCACAGAATCTCAAGCTGGGGAGAGATAGTAGAGTGAAACAAAATCTCAGTCTCTGGCTGTCCCAAATGAAGAAGGAGGTTATTTTAATCCAGGATTTGAAACAAAAGTTTGATGGGAAAGTTGGGACATTTTGAAATAAATACAGTAATCGAGGAAGTATATTGATACTTATGATTTCTATACATTGAAAGAAGGTGCATTTCAAACATCCCCATTTAGTTAGGTCCTCCTGGATCTGGAGGGATATTGGTTCATAATTAAGTAATTCCAAATTTTCCAGATTCAGGAGGATGTGAATTCCAAGATATTTAATTTTAGTACACCACTATCTTAAAGGGAAAGATGCTCTCAAGGTTTGAGACGATTGGTGGAATAGCATTAATACCTCCATCTTAGTAACGTTTAATTTAAAGTTTGCTAACTTTTCAAATTTCCGGAGGACTTCCTATGTTGCAGGAATTGAAACTTCTGGGGTTAAGAGAGTTAAAAGAACGTTGTAGTGTAACATCTGGTAGTAAAACATTTATTTCAGTACAACCTTTTATAATAGGTAGACTGAGTGTGGAAGTATACCCTTTTTCTAGGATGCTTCAGTATATTTTCTTATACTATATAACCAAAATGTGTTTAGTCAAGTAGTTAGTTGTGTGTACGATAGCTTTCTCACAAGACCTAGTTAAATGTCTTGTGATGCTTTAGTCTTGGAATGTCCTGTAGTATGAATAACATGTTGCCAGCCAGCCACAATAGTCTTGGAATGTCAACATGAAATATCCTGTAGTATGAATAACATGTTTTCTAGTACATTTATGAATAAACATGTTGCCAGCCACACAGTCTATATATAACTTGTTTTGTAGAACTTGTTTAGTAGAAAATATAACATCACAGCTTAAAATAGATGTGTTCATTGTTTTATGATTGGTTTATACTGGAGTGTTAGCTTTTTCAAGATAACAGTTTTATATATAAGCATTGTATGAGAACTGAATATGTAGTACCAATCCAGCAGCAAAAATCCATGTATTTGAAGTTGATAAGTATAAACCAGAGAAAACCATTCATTTGGTGTGGTTTGAATTATTTGAAGACAGAAAGCACAACACAGACCTTACAAACATCATCAGCAAAAAGAGAGACTTTGTAAATATTCTTCCCCAAGGGAACACCTTCTATTCGAGGGTCTAATCTCAAAGCTGCCACAAGGGGCTCCATATAAAGGGCAAATATATAGGTGGAAAGAGGGCAGCCTTGACAAATTCCCTATTGTAGTAATATGGGGGAGTTCATGGCTCCATTAATACGAATATAAGCCTTGGGTTGAGAGTACAGATTTTTAAGCTATAATAGAAGAGAATCAGGAAAAGAGAAGGCTTGAAGGGTGTCCCAGAGGAAACTCCACGAGACCCTATCGAAGGCCTTCTCAGCATCAAGGCTAAGAATAGCTGATGGAATCTGTCTGGAGTGGATGTGTTCCAAAAGTAGCATGGTTCATCTAATATTGTCAGTAGTGCTGCGTTGTTTAATAAAGCCAGACTGATCCGGGTGGATAAGAGCTGGAAGGAGTGCTTCTAATCTATAGGCTCAGATTGCCATATATATTTTATAATCAACATTCAAAATAGAGATAGGGTGATATGAGGCCATATCTGTCACATTCTTATTCGGTTTGGGGAGGGGTGCTATAATCACATAACTCCAGGAATGCGGGGGTGGACTGTTCCTCAGCCATGGCCTAGCATGTAGAGAGCAGGGGAAGGAAGAAGGAGCACCATGAATTTCTTATACCACTCTGCCATGAAGCCATCAGGGACTGGGCATTTGGAGGGCTTAAGGGCCTTAATGTGAGTAAGTATTTCATCTGGCCTTATAGGAGCTTCTAGAACTGAACATTGGGAGTCTGTTAATTTTGGGAGGGAAAGACGAGATAGGAATTCTAACTTGGTAGGAGGTTCCGTGGATACGGGGGGGGGGGTGTATATAGGGTTTGATAAGAGGAGAGGAAGGATGAATGAATATGTTGATCGGTGTGGGAAATTTTCTTTGTAATAGGATGTTTAATCTTTATGATGTTCGCAGCCCATTTTCTAGTTCTAAGTTTGCTGGCCAGTAGGCGAGTACTCCTAGCTCCTCCTTCATAGTTAGATTGTTTTAGGTATGTTAACATTTGAAGTACCCTAAGATCCATTATCTTCTGTATTTCTTTAACTTCTCTGATTTTCCCCTGCAGGACCCTGTCCCCTTCCCTGTATAGCAGTTGATAGGAATGTAATTGTTTCTTAGAAAGTTACAAGACACCTCTAGTTTGTGCTTTTTACGGGATGAAAAAGCTATTCTTTCTCCCCTAATAACTGCTTTTAAGGTGTCCCACTTAATGGAGTTAGAAATGTCTCCATTATCATTGTCTTGTAAAATCTGTAAAATCCTGCAGTTCATATAACCTATGTATTCCTGATCTCCCAACAGGGAAGGGTTAAGACGCCATAATTTTAGTTTTAGGGGTTTACCCAGGTTAATTTTAAGGGTTAATGTCTGATGATCAGATAGGATTCGAGGTCCCAGGGTTAGGTCCTGGCTCAGGGAGAGATGTTCACAAGTAGTGAAAAAATAGTCTAGTCTGGAATAAGTCTGGAAGTGGGCTGAATAGAAGGAAAAACCCAGATCTGAGGGAAAAAGCTTCCTCCATACATCCTCTATGCCCAGGTGAGAAAGTGTGCCCCTCAAGTATTTAAGGGTGCTTGACAATCTATGAGCCCGAGGGGTGGAGGTGTCCTGTTGAGGTGACAAAGCTACACTGAAATCACCCCCATTATCAGGGTTCAATTTAAGGAAGTCATAACTTTTTGCAGGAAAGTGCGTACTACTGAAAGGGACAACTAGGATGGTAGGTAGACGTTCACCAATGTCACTTCCTGGGAGTAGAGCATGCCTGTTATAATTACAAATCTCCCCTTGGTATCAATCACTGTGTCTCGGATCTCCAGGGGAGTAGTGACCGGGACAAGTATAGCAACCTCCCTTCTACGAGCACTGGGATAAGAGGATGAGTGCACCTCATATCTATTCCCCCATTTTAGCTTCCGGTGCTCCAGGTCAGATAGGTGAGTTTCCTATAAGAAATAGAGGTCAGCCACCTGTCTATTCAGATATTGTATAAGGCGGGCTCTTTTTATGGGGTTTTAAGACCATTTATATTCCAGGAAAAATCTTAGCGAGTTTACCACCATATTATCATAGAAGGGAAAGGAAAGATCCTCCAGAGGACTGGTTGAGGGCACGTGATGCCCCAGAAATCAACAGTCCCAGTTTGACCCCAAACTGGGAGAGTGAAGGGACTATCTCAAAGGGCAAAAAGGAGAGGGGCATCCCAAGGTCCCACCACCCCACAGGGGAACCCCCATTGGTCTTAAAAGAATAAAAATATTTTTTAAACCTCGGCGTGTGTGTCTCTTTTTATGTTGGCTTGCCGCAGTCAACATATTGGGAAAGTGGAGATTTGGAGGTGCGGCTGCTGTTGGGTGAATGCAGGGCACGCATCAGTAGGTGCGTCCCTCATTCCCCAATAAGCCAGCATGCTAGCGCTGACACCAACATTATGTAAAGTGGACGTAACTTGTAAACAAAGTGCCGCTGCAATCAGAGACAAGCTCATCATGCAGCGGCATAAAACACTGCTCCATGTACCTTCCCAAGTCAAACATTTCAATAAGCATGGCCTTGAAGCCGCCATAGTGAGTGACTCGCTCCCCCTTATATGACACACCGGACGGAGCCCACTCCCCGTCGGCATCACCCCCATCTGTTGAATGCTGAGGGGTGCCCAATCCCTAAACTCGTGCTCCCCTCGACTTTGTTTGCGGCGGGGTGCCAAATCCCGGCAGCATGCCCCCGTGTTGTGTGCCGACGAGGGTGCCCAATCCCCGTTGGCATAACCCCTCCAAACCCACTTAGGTGGCATTCTGGGAGCCCACCCCAGTGTGCCAAAACTGTCCTGACGCTTTCTGTACCTAGAATACGAAAACGGTCCCTTGTAGTCTAGGGTCCGCCTCCCCCACCCCGCACTCCACCCACTGCACACCCTGTCTCCCTCACCCCCTCACCCCATACTTACCTCCGGAGTCTGGCGCAGCGATCTTCAGTGGACCGGGAACACGTCTGCACTCTTCAAAGCCGACCGCGAACTGAGGAAATGCTGGTAAGCTGTATAATGGAGTGAATAGGGTTTTTTCAACTTTGTTGCATGTCTCAGGTATTTCTTGGACTTTTTGCACCAAATTTTCAACATGGGGTTTTTGGGGCTCCTCCTCATGAATTATGTCACTGTCATGGCGTTTATCGGCCTCGAAAGGTGATTTCGCAGTCACTGCGCGAAATCACCTTTCAAGGCCGATAGCGAAATGACAGTGGCGGTCATGAGGTGCCCTCTAAAAAGCCTAAGTTCCAAATTTAGTGGAAAAATCCAGCAAATGCCTGTTTTAAGCCAGTTATGGTTGCTACGCAGGCTCGTAACTTCGCATTCACAATATTTTACTGCCGGATATTCAGCATTGTCATTTTTGTACACCTCCTTGTGAACAGTACAGCTGTCATTTTCCACATCCTGCCTGAAATGTGTTTCCGCACTTCCGGCGCACAATAGCGCAGTCGCTGTGGGAAATCAGTGTTTGGACCAGATTATGAAAATGACAGTGATGCAGTTCATGAGCAGAGGACCTAAAATGCCTATGTTGAAAATTTGGTGATGATACTCCATAAAATAACTGTGTTACGAGCACGCGTTGGCAGATTGCACGTGCGCTGGTACCGTCGTGCATTTGTGATATTTTCAGTCTGGATTTTCACCATTGCCATTTTCTACATCTCTTGATGAACAGTACAGCCGTCATTTGACATATCATGCCCAAAATGTGTTTTGCACTTCGACGCAGAATAAGCGTGGCCACTGTCTTGAAATCCTTCTTAGGACACTTTGAGAAATAACAGTAACACTGTACATGAGCAGAGGTGCTAAAATGCCTATATTGAAAATTTGGTGCTGACATGCATAAAATGGCAGTGTTGCAGCGTGCATTGCATATTTCCCCGCACCTAGTAACCGCCAAATTTGGTATATTTATTTGCTACATTTTCAACACTGGCAATTTTTCCACCTCCTTATGAACTGTGCAGCTGTCATTTCTCACATCCTGCCCGACATGTTTTCCCGCACTGCACTACCAAACACCCAAAGGGACACCCTAATGCTTGTCGCTCTCTGCAGGGTGGGGGTGGGTTGGCATCAGTTCAATACTTCACTGCCATTCCTATGATGCATCTGTCTAACTCCTGCACTACCAATGCCAATGCCAGCAAGCCAACATTCGGCATTGACAAATGCTTGTTTTTGTTGTAGCCCATGTTCTATAAATTATCCAATAACTAGGTTCAACTGTGGCCAACTTAGTTGGTAAAGTAACTAACCAACAACCCTGAACAGAATTAACATTAACTCCACCCCAACCCCTAATAGCTCCTTCGCAACACGAGAAACTGAAGTAACGACATTTAATAATAAACGTGATGTCAAATATGGCTTCCATATTGGAAGGGGAGTAGTTAAATCCCTTCTGGGGGCTCCTCTGGGATCCAAAGGAAGTGAATCCTGGGGAGCTGAGGGTAGGCCCCCTATAATGTATCAGGGGATAGTCCCCAAGGAGGCTAAAGCCCCCTAATAGCAAGATAGCAATGACATCACTCCAAGGAGTGATATACCTGCCAATGGTGGTTGCGACATAGAGGTCATCCCGAAGAGGGTCAAAGGGCCCCCCTGGTAATGTTATCCATACTCCTTCCCTCAGGTTGTTTTATATTAAAGATTTATTTGTCTTTGCCCTCATCCCCCAAGATCTGCCTCCCAACTGTAGTCGAGAAACTTAAAAAAATAGGAGCAAGAGCCAGAATAATGGCCCCCCACAATGGGGAGGGAAAGGAGATGGAGCCCCCCACCCCAACCCAGCCTCCCCAAACAGACATAGGAGGATTGACCCCGTCCACCCACCCAGAAGGATAGTCATGTGGAAAATGCCACTAATGTCCCACTAGTTCAATTCCTTTGGTTGGCCCAAGGGCTTCTTAAGGGTGAGGCAGTTTGGTTTAAGGACAGTGCGGTCACACTAGCTTTAACCCATTCCCATGTCTAGGTCAAGTACAGCCCCGGTGGCAGCCATGAGGGTAGGAACTAAGTTGGTCATGCTCTGACTCCCCTGGAAGACCCAGCTCCTGGATCAGGTATGGGAGGACTGAGGAATGGCCATCTTCCAATTCAGGGTTTGTACTATGTCCTACCCCTGGATCACCCAGGACTCCAGTGGTGTATTTCGCTTCTCTAACCCCAACCGAGTGAGGAAGGTAGCTCCCTCTAACCTTAGAGTCCCTCTCCTAATTCCCGTGAGACAGCGTAAGACTAAACTACAACTTCAGTGGACTGCAAATGACTGATTTGGTTGCTGTCCCTAAGGACATGGGAGGAATAAACCAATAAAAAAGAGTTATTGCATGGGCTGTCTTGGCCTTAAATTTAACCAACCCCCATATCAGGCAGATGGGCGGTAGCCCCTTCAACCCCCCTTCCCTACATAACAATATCTTTCACCCATCTATTAATGAATAAAAATGACCCCTCCCCTGGGGCCTGGAGACTCCACCCCCTGGACAATGTCAGCCACGGGGGGGGGCAAAGAGGCTCTGCCACAGAGACAGGTCAAGAAATAGCCAGGTCATAGCATCTCTGATTGTCACTGAAGTGGTCATGGAATGGGCAGCGGTAACCGCCCACAGTAGGCTCCTCAAGGGAGCAGTCTGAATTACCAAAGGGAGGGGCCAAACACCCCCACCAGTCCCAATCCTAGGTCCTTTCCCTGTAATATATCAAGTTTGAGAATGATCCAGGATGTCTCCAAAAAGTTCAGGGGGTGCACCTGGCCACCGCCCTAAAATGATGGAGGGTTTTATAGAGGACTATGGTCCCTTAATCCCATTGCCATTCATTGGAGGGAGCCAATCAACATGACTGGGGTTGAGGGAGTTGAGGGGGGCCGCCAGTGCCCAATCAACAGCCCATAGGTCACTAATTTTTTAACAAGGTTCTCGGCCAGTCCCAACCGGACTGCCATTGAGAATCCTCCAGGCCGAATGATTGGGAAGAGGAGCAGTCCTTAATAAATACGGCCTGTAAATTCTAAGCCTCTCTCCCCATTAGTGTTAGGTGGATGTATTCCTGTGACCTAAGTGTGGTCATTGGGCTTCACAATCGCGTGCCCCCCCCACACAATTCCCTGCCACACCACCATAGCTACCCCCCTGAAGACAGCCACCTTCGAGCAGACCTCCGATTCCTGGGTGTACCCCTTCTCTGATGGCTAGATGATTTATTCATAAGTAGTGGGGTAACGAAATTGCTGCATGCCTCTAATAATCTCCTTCAAGGACTGGATTTTGCAAGAGTCCAAAGTACTGTCAGGCTGTACTTTCCCTTTAAGAGACCTCTCAGTAGGCCTGTTTGTTCGTGCCATTCCCCGAGCCTCCTGGTCTTTTAAGATTCCCCTAGGCAAAAGATCCTGCCGTGCCTCCTCCGCTGAAGCATAGGATTGGGGACCAGAAGGGAAAAACCACCAACTTGGTGGGGTAAGGAGTTTTGAATTTTAATTTATTAGTCCGGAGGTAAGGGAACAGGGAAGTTTATTCATGTCGCAGTCTCTGTGTTGTGGGGGCATAGTCATTATCAAAAAACACCCTCCTGTTGTCGTAGAGGGTTTCTTTCTGTGCCCACGCTTTTTGTAGGAGAGGTTCCTTAGCTGAATAGTTCAAGAAACATAGAAACATAGAGGTTGACGGCAGATAAGGACCGCAAGGCCCATCCAGTCTGCCCATTTCTTTTTCTACCTTATAAATGTGCCATCGGCCTTTGCTCTGTCAGTGGTCTATCTATTCATACTCACCTGTATTGCTCCCTTATGCCTATCCCATACCAGTTTGAAGCCCTGCACTGTATTCATAGCCACCACTTCCTGAGGTAGGCCGTTCCATGCATCCATCACTCTTTCTGTGAAAAAGAATTTCCTTACATTCCCCTTAATTGGCCTCCTCTAATCTCATGATGTGTCCTCTTGTCCTGCTATTTTTCTTATATTGAAACATGCTAGACTCTTTCACCTTGTTAATGCCCTTAAGGTGTTTGAATGTTTCGATCATATCACCTCTCTCCCTCCTTTCCTCAAGGGTATACATATTGAGCTCCGTTAATCTGCCCTCATATGTCTTCTGATGCAGTCCCTGCACCATTTTGGTTGCCCTTCTCTGGACTGCTTCAATTTAGTTAATGTCCTTGTGAAGGTGTGGCCTCCAGTACTGCACGCAGTACTCCAGATGGGGCCTAACCAGTGTCTTGTAAAGAGGGATTATTACCTCCCTCTTACGACTTGTGATACCCCTACTAATACACCCTAACATCCCCCTAGCCTCACCTACTGCTTTAGAGGTCTGCTTAGATGATTTCAGGTCACTGGTGATGATGATGCCCAAGTCTCTTTTTTCCTTTGTGACTGCTAGCAACTCCCCTCCCAGCCTATAGGAAACAGGCGAAGATAGAGTGAGGGTGAGAGCAGGGGGAGGGCTTGGGGCCTAAAGCTCGGTGGGCCCTCTCGATATCAATGGGGAAGTCAGGACCTATATCTAACATTGATCTGAGTAGATGGTCTAGAAAGGCCTGCATGTCCAGACCCTCCTCATCCTCCGGAACACCATAGATCCTTAAGTTCTTTCTCCGGGCTCTATTCTTCGCATCTTCTTGACGGCAGATCATGGAGCGATGAATTTGGGCCAGTTCTCGAACGGAGGCCTCAAGGATATCCAGGTGCTCAGTATTGGTGGTAATTTGTAAGTCGGCCTCATCCAGGTGGGATTGAAGGGCTCCCAGGTCCGCCCATAGGTCCTGGAGGGTCTCTTTGACTTCTGTGCTAAATTCCTGGATGGCCTGGAGAACTGGGTATGAGGTTGCCTTCCCCCGGGTGCTTTTGGTTTGGCGAGGATGTTTGAAGTTGTCAGAGGTGCCAACCATGCTCTCCTCACCTTCTCGTGACTTGCTGCCTTCCCGCTCACTGATCGAGGATAAAATCCAATATCGATTGCCTTTTCCACCATGTCTCAGCATAGGAGAAGGTATGCTGGCAACAAGGGGGTGGGGGATTCAGCTGCTTCCCCCCAGAGCAGGGAGTTAGATGTAATTCATTTTAAATTCTTTTAAAATCAGGGGGATCCCTCAAGTCCCGTGCTGCTTATTCCTCCATAGTGCCACCAGAAGTCCGTACTTACAGAATAAACTTTCAATCAAGAGTGGGGGTTAAACCCCTTTTGAACACAAGGTACACTTGTTGTAAGCGACTTATATGGGTGAGTGGGAAGTCTGCCTCTCCTAGAATGTCTAGGCTATTTACACAGTCAGCATGTGTGTAGTTATTTATGTAGTCTGATCCATGGGCTAGAAGAAGGCCATTACCCGCCTGGGCCCTGTAGAAGATATGCCAACATGAAGTGACTGGCAGGGATCTTGTAGAACTTAGATGTTAGTTATTTATCCCAGGACTGTGTGAACTCTGCTATCATATCCCTGGTGGCTTCTTGGACTCTTTCATAACTAGCTGTCTTGCCCAGCTCCAAAAGCCACTCCTGCACTCCTGGGGCCTCCTGTTCCCTCCAATGCCTCAAGATTAGCTGTTTGGCAGTAATTAGTGCTCCGCCTAGGCATTTGTCTCTTCTGCTTTGTGTGGGGCCGCTCATCTGGGACACTATCTGAGTGTCTATGCCTGACATTACCATTCTAGCAGTGAATTTAATATTGGCTGAGATTTTTCTGCAAATCATCTGGACTTTCCCCCAATATTTTTGTAGTTTAGTGTAGGACCAGAGTAGGTGCATGATAGTGCCCATGTGTTCACTGCATCTCCAGCGCCTATCACTGGGGAGAAGGCTCCACCTGAATAGTTTCTCAGGGATTCTGTGCCATCACAGCAGAATAATCCTGTGACAAGGAATGCAGAATCAAGCAGTGCTGCTTAGGCTGCCACCTGCCGCTAATGCTGGTAAATAATTCAGTAAAAACTCTCCTCCTTATACTATGTAACCCTCCCTTTGTGGGCTTGCCTGCCGTTGCCCCCTGTGGTCTCCAGTTTTGCTGGTGCTCCTGGTTCCCCCAGCATTCTTTCCCTGCCAGCATGCTGTTTTCTGCCCTTTTCAGGTGTGGGTCCATAGCCGCGAGCAGCTGACATGCCTATTTCGGCCGGCAATTGCACATGCGCTCTCAGCGCTCTAATGTGCTGACCGCCATTGCAGTCCACAAACAAAAAGCTTGCTTGTGGTCCCAGTGCCCCTCCTTATGTTCTTGTGGACCAGAGATTTAAAAAAAATCGGGCAGAAGCCCGTAGCTAAGTTAAGTTAAAAGATTAAGCAGTGGGACTGCTCAAGGGTCATAAATGGTAATGAATGGACCCATAAATATTAATAAAAATATTGCCTGCCACCTGGGGAACAGCGTTTCAGTGGCAGCAACAGCTAAACTGTTGAGATCATTTTAATGAAAGTGGGCTTGTTTAACAGGGGACAGTTGGGGCTACAATCAGGTGGGGTGTTTGGCTACCCAAAGTATCATATTGGGATGCAGTTACATTGTGAAGCTGGGGAAACTGTATGAACTAAATGGAACTTGATGGGAGCTGACATGTTGGTGACATTTAACCCCCCAATTACAGCCAATAAGCGATCTACGCACCCAAAACTTGGACAAAGGGAATCCTGGGAAAAGGAGGAGACTAATTCAGGCACCTAGATCATGCCCCAATAAACGAGCAAAAGATATTGATCTCTATGGATATCAAATATTGATAGGCTCCATCAGCCAATCAGGATGCTGGGTTTTTGTTTAAAACAGTGTGGACTTTCTGGGATTTCTTAAGTCTGTCCCTGGGCTCTGTACAAGTCAGGACGATTCTGTAAGGGTGGACTTTGAGCTACAGGGGCTTATGCAGGCCCCATTTAAAAACGTGCTGGTTGGCAAAAGTAAATTGGAAAGGGGAATGAAGAAAAAGAGACTGAGCTGTGTTTCTGATTCCCCAGTTACTTGGTGCAGGACTAAATTAAAAAGGAAACAAAAAAAGAAAGAGACTAAACTGTAAACTTGTTTTCTCCGGTAATAAAAAGTTGCTTTGCTATTGTTGAGGTAAAACTAAATGCTGCAAAAACCCTGCACTGGGAAGCTAAACTAGCTGAAAAGACAGTGTGGCTTGTCAGAGTGCTACAATGATTGCTGAGAGGTCGTTTGCATGTGTGGGACTGTAATTAAAATCCTGAAGAGGTAGAGCGTCTCTGGTCATCGGGGTGCTAGCCAGATCCTGTGTGTGTCCTAAGTGAACTGGTAAAAATGGCTGAGAGCTGAGGCCCAGCTGCAGCCAAAAAAAAGGTTGTGGACATTGCATAACTAAAAAGTGTGAACTGGTGTGCAGGGGGCTGTTGTTTCTGAGTCCCCCCCCCCGTTGGATTGCACCTGCGCTTATTAAAATAGAGGCTAAAGACCATGGGGTTTGGTTTCAGACCCCATACCTGGATAAGCTCCATGTATTCTGGGACATAGGTACCATAGTCTATGACTCACTGGAACAGGCCCAAAAGGATGTCTCGACCAGAGGATGGAACACCAGTTTGAATCGTGCGGAAGATCAAAGGCCCCACCCACCACACTCGCAGTGGTCTCTCAACCTGCACAGGAGGAACAGAAACCAGGCACAGCAATTCACTCCGCCGACCCTTCAAGAAGTGAAGGCCTTACTGGGGGAGGCAAGGAACATGGCGAGCTCTGGAAAGCCAGAAACTGTAGCAAAAAAATACCTGAGCAGACTAAATATTTTCCTTATTTCCTGCATCTCGCAACTATGTCCATGCCTGAATGTTTAAGTTGCTCCCTTTCTGTCTGAGTGGTTGGTGTGTTCCACTTAAAGGGAGTAACATGAATTTGGACCTGATATTGCGCTCTCACCTGAGCGCAGTGCTTCTGAAATGTTATGCTACGATTCACTCTCCTCCTAAACTGTATGCGATGAGCAGGCTGTAATTAAAGGCAACACGGCAAACCAAGAACATAGTCAGGTGTGGCGATGATACGGAGAACTTTCCCCTATCCGGCTCGCCTACAGAAACAGAGTGGCTCAATCACTAAAACTCACCTTTAAATGCCTGGTTATTTGAAACTGGACATTTCCTGGACTTCTGGCCTTAACTAAGGACAGGGAGGGGTTACCATATAAGGTTTATAGTTATTACCAGTTAAACTTTACTACAGGAGTTATGCTCTGCGTTTAAACAAGGGCTTTCCCTTACAATTATGGGTTGCAAGGTATAGAAGCGGTAGGAGATGAGGATTGTCAAAATGGGGATCACAATACAGTGAAATAAAATAGTGGGAACGAGCGACTACGAACGTTGAGGAGAAGGCATGCCTTTCTCAGGGGCTTTTTCTTTGTACCTCTACTTACTGGTATTGAGGTTTGTACTCTATTTCAATGTAGTGGTCTCATCTCTATGTAGGGTCCGAGGAGGCCTGGCGAATTTCTGTGGCACTTTACCTCCTGGAGAGGGGGATAAGGGGCCGGCAGGCTCCCACTCTTGCTCCCACAGTGGGCGAAACTGTGAGCCCTCCAACCTTGGAGGTCACTCTGTAGATAGTTCTAAATATTTTATTGTTCTAACAGTTTACTGTTCATGTTTGATTGTTAGTTCTGTGTGCCAACTTACACTAATGAAGAATAATGCTCTTATTATCAGGTACAATGCGGGATCGGGAGCAAACACCTTATGCCAAACAATGATAAATCTGGGTCTGAATGTGGGGAATGGTGGGAGGAGGGGTGGGAGGATGAGCAGCGAGGGTTCTGGGGATGGTTAGGGACCAACGCTGCACAGAATATGTAAGAGGGGATTGGTGGCGGCCTCCAGAGGCATAACGGGGACAGAGCTCAAGGTAAATTAAAATGAGTCCCTTACAGAAATTATTAATCTGTTCTCATAATGTAAACAGATTAAATAATCCAATTAAGAGATACAAGGTCATAAGTACTCTGAAAAAACAAAAACCCAATTTTTTTTCTCCTTCAGGAGACCCAAATGAGTAAGGAAGAGCACTGTAAGCTGTCCAAATTTGGGTTCTCCCATATAATTGCATCATCATTCAGGCCAGGGAAGCGCAGAGGGGCGGTGATTCTGGTACCTAATGCTACCCCTTTCCACCTCACCAACTCATACGTAGACCCGCTGGGATGCCTAGCAATAGCTGTGGGAACTGTCACGGGTCAGCCACTAACACTGGCATCCTTATATATCCCACCGGGGTCAAAAGCTAATACGATATGTCCATTACTGCAAAAAATTACAGAGCTCCAGGAGGGAGTAGTAGTAATTGGGGGGACCATGACTGACTCGATACAACTAACCCTTGAGTCCCCAGGAAGACTCCCACACAAAAAGCAGTAGGAACTTACGCCAAAGAAATGCAGTGGCTGGACATTTGGAGAGCCCTGCATCCGCACAAAAGGGAGTACTCTCACTACTCCCCTCCACATAAAATGTACACGCGTATTGATTATATACATATATCAAAAGAACATTACTATAGGGTGAGGAATTGCTTAATGACGCCTTCCCCTCTCTCGGACCACTCCCAGCTGAGTCTATGGCTGGACTGGCCATCAGAGAAGAGAGAAACCTTGTGGCACTTTAATAACTATTTGTTAAACTTTAAAGATTTCCAAGAATTAATAAAGGATCAAATTCCACAGATAATTAGGGAAAATACGCACCCATACATAACAAAATCCATCCTTTGGGACACAGTTAAAGTGGTATTATGGGGGGAAATAATAAAATATGCCACCTTCCAAAAGAAACAACAATCTGCCAGACAGGATTTACTGCAATGGCAGCTGAAGGAGCTACAAAGACAGCATGCAGCCAGGGATGAAGGGGTTTACCCCTTGCTTCAAGTCACTAAGGAGCAGCTGCAGAGACTCCTGGAGATTAAAATGGAACAGGTGTAACCCCCCCTACAAATGAGGGTTCCCAAAAAGTCTTCAATGAGCTTGCCTAAATGCTCACTGCCAGGCTGGTGTCCTGCGTTTTAGCAGTTTAAATGTGATTACCAAAGCGTGTATACCCTCTGTGTACTGTCTCTTTAAGAGCTGCCTAATTGCAGTTTAAGTAATCTGAGAGGGAGCTCTGTTGAAAAATGTAACTATTTACTGAAAATCATTTAGAGTGGTAATGATAATGTAGTTTGTCTAACCTGCTTTATTTGTAACAAGGACTGTTTTGTTTGTCTCCACTTTCTTGGTCCTGGACTGCAAATTGGACCAAACAGTACTGGTGGGACCTAAAATGTAGTCGGACTACGGGAGCTGTCTGAATTTAAAATTTGTAGGAACTTTAGTTTGAAGCTTTTTTGCAACTGAAGGGGGAGCTCTTGCTTTGACTGACAGCCAAATCAGCCAACCAAATCATTTGGATCTTGGGGAAGTCCCGGGCTGCTTACAGTTTTCAGTTAGAACTAAGCTGGAAGCTGAGCAAGAAGTAGCCAAAATGTTTCTGAGCAGCAATCCTGAGTGGATTCGCATGGGAGAACTCTGAAAAGGCTAAGTTCTTGGCCTGCATGCCAGTGTGCTGCTCCTAGAGGGAGAGAAGAGAATTATTTTGGACTATATCTAAGTTTGTGTGACTAAAGTAAGCTACTGAAGTGGGCCAGGCTTAACCTGAAGAAGACCGAATATTTTTACTGAATGCGATCGGCCTGTCAGGAGTTCCAGCTACCCCTAAGCTCCCGGTGTGTGCAGAGACTTTGCAATTGTGCCCGGGGAGCACTTTGCCTGGTACAGTAGAATTCCCGTACATGTAAATGTGCTATGAGCTGCTAGTGGGTTGTGAGTTAGTTCCCCACTGTGTGAACTGTGTTCTGCTTGCTGGAAGCTGTATCCAGCCCAAAATGGACTGCTTCCAAACTTGTCTCCATGCGGTCTGGGCTTTGCCAGATTGGCCCAGCCAGACTACCCACTGCACAGAGAAGCCATCAACGAGAGACCTGCCTGGGGATCAGCCCCCTGCTCCACGCTTGAACAGGAACGACACCTCTGTGACTTGTGTGGGCCCTGCTTCTCCTGGCATTCCAGATCAACCACCTGCAGTCTCGATTTTTGTCCAGCCTGTGTCCAGTCTTGAGTATCGTGAGTAAATACCAGGGTAGCTCCCTAAAACAACAGCTTAATCTGAGTGTGTCATCTGATTGTCTTGTTGTTTCGTTTCCTTTACGAACTGAGCCCTCTGGTTCCAGATTACAAATATTGTGTACTGTGCATGTTGTATTTTCTATCACAGGGCCCCAACCAGCTGTAACCCAGGGCAACAGTCCGGGCTAGCCCATCTCTTCTTTACCTGGGTACCCAGAGGTGGACTGTGTGGGGGGACTCAAAGCGCATGCATGACTGCTTGATTGATATAACCTTTAAGCTAATTAACCTGATTTTGCCCCTCCCTTGTTCAAATCCCCTGAATAAATTAGATCTAACTTTTTCTGCATGTAATCTGACTGTGGTTCCAGTTTGTGCTCAAAGTACTGTACTGTCGCTATTTGCTGTGCTTAACCTTGTTTTACAGGGGGTCCCCAGGGTTGAGCCAGAGGAACCAGCCCTGGTGGTAAGTGCAAACAGTGTGGGTACTTGTGTGGTGTACCAGGGGTATTGTGAAAGTGATTATTGTACAGTGTTCAGGCCACTAGAGAGGAAAGAGGGGGGTTACAGTGTCCTGGAGGGCTGTGCCCAGGTTAGCTTAACCACTACCAACCCTGACTTCCGGGTGGAGTCACCCGTTTCAGAACTCAGGCCCCTTAACCTGCTACTAGCCAAGCAGGCAGGGGTAGTAGCCCTTGGGATAGTGCCACCTAGGGGTTACACAGGCATTACAGAGACTAAAACTCAAATATTATGCTGGAGGCCCTAGGGCTACAAGGCTGCTAGCCCACTGCCTTCTGCGGAAATTGACCCAATCTGCCATCACTCAAATTAGAGAACCTGACACAGGGAAACTGACCACTATTCCCCTCAAAATTAGGCAGGCCTTTCTGACCTTTTGCCAAAAATATATAATATTATATAAAGGAGACAGACTCAGAGAAAGTCAGAGTTTTTACACAGGCTCCAGCTGCCCTCATTATCAGAGGAGCAGCAACAGGGCCTAGTCCAGTCAATATCTAGCTCTGAACTGAGTAAAGCAATATTGGACATTAAGACCAATAAGAGTCCGGGACCCAATGGCTTTACTGGGATGTTCCTTAAAGCATTCATGGGCCAGCTTTCGTTGGCCCTATTAGATGCGTGCAAGGAGGTTCAGATTGGGGGAAGGGCTCTACCTCAAACTTGGAATTAAGCCTCCATTACAAGCATTCTTAAGTTAGGTAAAGACCAAACCAGTTCCTCATCATATCGGCATATTTCGCTCTTAAATGTTGATTATAAATTATTTGCCACCATATGGGCTGAGAGGCTGGAGGGACTACTGATACATGCAGATCAGACAGGCTTTGTACCAGGTCACCAAACTCAGGATAACATAAAGAGAACCTGCACATCCTCTGTCTGGCTGCCCTGTTGGAGACCCCTTTTTTCCTGCTTAGTCTGGACACAGAGAAGGCCTTCAACAGGGTGGCCTGGCTGTTTTTGTTTCAGACCCTTAGGAAGATGGGTTTCCCAGATGACTTTGTCAAAACTGTTGGGGCTATTTACTCCCACCCCCAGGGGTACATTAAGGTAAATAGGGCCATTTCACCTCCAATGCTGCTGGGCAGAGGCACCAGGCAAGGGTGCCCCTTGTCACCCCTGTTGTTTGCTTTATATTTAGAGCTGCTTGCACAGGCCCTCCGACAGGAAAGTAGAATAGGAGGGATGCAGACAGGTGAGGAAAATCCCCACAAGCTGGCATTATATGCCGACGATTTGTTAATATATTTACCTGACCCAGAGAAATCGTTAAAACCCCTCTGAAAGATACTGGAGGACTTAGGTTTAACTTAT
Source organism: Neoceratodus forsteri (assembly GCA_016271365.2). Lineage (NCBI taxonomy): Eukaryota > Metazoa > Chordata > Ceratodontiformes > Ceratodontidae > Neoceratodus > Neoceratodus forsteri. Next base: position 346,418,096 of record CM028138.1, on the reverse strand, counting down.
ACCCCGCAAGTTTTGCAAACAAAAACAGAGACCCTCCAGATAAATTATATACTCACAGCCCATATTAAAAAATAATTCCCTTTTAAATGGGACTCCCCTAGTCTTAAGTACCTAGGAATACATATAGGCCCCTCTCCAGAAGGCCTATTCACTTTGAATTACACCCCTTTACTTAAAAAACTGGCTGCTGAGATGGAAAGATGGAGGATACTGCCACTCCCTCTAACACAGAGAGTGGATTCAGTGTGCATGGTTCTGTTACCGGGCCTTTTATATTTAGCCCAAACAATCCCTATCCCAGTCTCTAAGGAATGCTATATATCCCTCAACAGAAAGATTTCCTGGTATGTCTGGGGATCCCAGAGACCTAGGATTCGGCCATCCATACTACAATTACCTCGCCGGAAGGGGGGTGTATCACTTCCAAACATGGGATACGATCACCAGGCAGCCCAACTACGGACCATTCTTTATTGGCTTAACCCACATTACCAGGCTAGATGGAAAACTTTAGAAATACAGACAGAGGTTCTAGGGCAGATACACAGAATAATATTACCAGGTCAACGTAGGACGGGTGTTAGTGCAGGAGACAACCTATATACAAACACACCTCTGATGTGCTGGCAAAAGATAATCCATCTAAGAAATTAGACACATGGTGGCCTCTCCTTTACTCTCTTCCCTACACAGAAAACTTTAAACCAGCTCAGCTGGACCTGGGAATTCGTCACTGGGAAAAACAGGGTCTGCATATAGTTTACCAATTCATGAAAGAGGGAACATTCCTAAGCTTTACTGAACTGGTAACACATTTTGGAATATCATATTGGGACATACGAACATACAAAATTTGCCAGCAGATAAAGGCCTAGAGGTCTATCAAGTCTGCTCGAATGTGCAGCTAGCACCCCTTATTCTGCAGCTGCCCCTTCCTTCCACCCTTCCCCTTCATTAACCCTCCATCTTGTCCTGTCCCATCCTCGTTTGAAGCAGTCCACTGTTTTACTGCATACCACTTCAGCAGGTAACGCATTCCACCCAGCCACCACCCTCTCTGTAAAAAAGTGTCTCCTCATCTCCCTCCTGAACCTTCCTCGCTCCAGTCTCATATCATGGCCCCTGGTGGCCCTCCCTTCCCTTACTTTGAACAGCCCCTCTGTACCCGTCTTGTTTATTCCTTTCATGTATTTAAAGGTTTCAATCATATCACCCCGTCTCTCCTCTCCTCCAGTGAGTACATGTTCAACTCTTTCAACCTCCTCTCGTATGATAAGTCCCCCAGCCCCTTGATCATCTTTGTCGCTCTGCGCTGCACCCCCTCCAGTAACTTAATGTCCCTCTTCAGATATGGATGCCAGTACTGCATGCAATACTCCAGGTGTGGTCTAACTAATGACCTATACAGTGGCAGAATCACCTCCTCCCTCCTCCCTCCTCCCTCCTCCCTCCTCGAGGATATACCCCTTGCAATACAACCCAGCATTTTGTTGGCCTTTGCAGCTGCCTTCCTACATTGTGCTGAGTTGTTCATTGACCCTGTAATGAGCACACTCAGATCCTTCTCCTCCTCTGTCTGGGCTAGCTGCACTCCCCCTAGCTGGTAACTCCTCCTTGGGTTCTTCATCCTAAAATGCAGCACCTTGCACTTTTTGGCATTAAAGCCCAGTTGCCAGGTGTCTGACCAGGTTTCAAGCTTTGCCAGATCATCCTGCAACCCCTGTCATCCCCCTAGGTTATCTACCACCGCGCCTACCTTGGTATCATCAGCAAACAGACTGATCTTGCTCTTGATGTCCCATGATATGTCTGCAATGAATATCCCAAACAACACTGGTCCCAACACCGAGCCCTATGGAACACCGCTCGTCACTGCCTTTGGGTGTGAGAGCTCCCCACACACCACCACCCTCTGTTGCCTTCCCTGCAGCCAGTTTCCTACCCATCTCACCAGCTTTGCACCGCCCCTGTGCCTACTAACTTCCTTTCCAGCCTTCCATGTGGCACTGAGTCGAATGCCTTACTGAAGTCCAGATACAGGACATCCACTGCACGGCCCCTGTCCAGTTGTCTAGTTACCCAGTCATAGAACTCAACCAGGTTGGTTTGGCAGGATCTGCCACGTATGAAGCCATGCTGTCTGCTGTCCTGTAGTCCTTTGGCCTCTAGGAGGGCCACCAGCCTCTCCTTCAGGATAGTCTCCATTAGCTTACCCACGATGGATGTGAGGCTCACTGGTCTGCAGTTTCCGATTCATCCTTGGGGCCACTCTTGTGGAGGGCACCACATGAGCCATCCTCCAGTCCCAGGTACACCCCAGAATGTAGTGAGGCATTAAATAGGTCTGCCAAAGGTCCTGCAAGGACCTCTGCCAGCTCCTTCAGTACCCTGGGGTGGATGCCATCTGGGCCTGGTGCCTTGTCCACTCTCAGTGCCTTCAAACCCTCTCGAACTCTGCTTACCATGATTTCCCCATCTGTCACCACTTCCCACCCTGCTTCTGCCATTTCTCCCACCTTGGGTGTCATGCCCCTCTTCTCTTTAGTAAATACTGAGCAGAAGTACTCATTTAGTGATTCCGCCTTATCGCATCCTGCTTCCACCCAACCCCCTCCTTCCTAATCCTTACTATGTGGTCCTTACAGCTCCTTTTCTCCCTGATGTACTTAAAGAAGTCCTTCTCCCCCTTCTTAATGCCTTGTGCCAGCCTGAGTTCCATAGATGCTTTGGCTCCCCTTACTGCCCTTGTCACCTCCTTCGATTCTGTCAAGTACTCCTCCCTGTCCTCCCCCCTCCCTGTTTTCTTGTACTTCCTAAAGGCAGCTCTTTTTCTCCTTACCTTTCCATGACCTCCTTGCTCAACCAGATCGGTTTCTTAGCCCCAGCCTTCTTGCTCTGGGCTTTGCAGCAGGTTTTGGTGCCTCCACTATCCCCAGCTTTATGAGCTCCACCTCTGGTTAGTGTCCATACTAGATTGAATTCTGGCCAGGTACCTTTTACCACTTCCCCATCCTCCCAAAGTCAGCCCTCCTGAAGTCCAGCACTATTGTGCCAGATTCCCTCCTTCCTTGCCCATATCCAATGTGAGCCATACTGAGTGGTGGTCACTCCTGACAACGGTTCCTCCACTGTAACAGACTCAGATTCAAATATTTCAAGCGCAGGATTTATAAAATCCTATTAGAGATTTATGGGCAGCCCCAAATCATAGAGATCATGAAAACAGCTCTAGAGGTGAGAGTACCTTTGGAGCAAATGATTTTGTGTGTATATATATCTATATATATATAGATATATATATGAGGCATTAAATGCTCTAGAAGGGGATTCCACAGATTTGGTTAGAAAATCCTAGTCCTCCGACCTGGACGTACCCATCTCAACAGAAGTGTGGGAGAAACACTTACATAGTATCTATAAGGGAGTTTCAGCTATAGCATGGAGGAAATTCTCCTGGAAAAATATGGTGCGTTTTTTTAGAACACCAGCAGTGACTGCCAAATATTTGGGAAGAGGGGCATCACAATGCTGGAGGGGGTGCAGAATTTCACCAGCCACGCACGGACATATATTTTGGAACTGCCCCAAAATCCAACCCTTTATTTTGGAACTTCAGAGAGCACTTTTGCTGATCTTCTCCAAACTGAAGCTAACTCCTTACTTTTTTTCCTGTCACAATGGCCAGTGGAGTTTAGAGATCCTAACTCTGTCAAATTGATTTCAGTCCTGATATTGGCAGCTAAGAAGGTTATTACAAAAAAGTGGCTGCTGAAAGAAGTTCCCTCTCTCACCCAATAGCAGGATATCTTAATTGAGATGTACAAAATGGATAGAATGTCAGCAGTCCTAAATAAGAAGCAGGAGCAATTTGAGTTGTTGTGGAGGAGATGGGTGCTATACTTGGCCCTCCTTCGCCCGGACTTTGTTCCCTAGAGTTATATGGCGGATTGTTTCCAAAGTGAAATTGATCAAAGAATTGAAGTAAAAGATCCCTACCGTTCTATCCTACTCACTAGCTCTGAAGTACCCACCCAGAATGATTTTTAGACTGATTTTCTGTCTTAGCTCCCTTATGTAACAGTTGGAAATTACCCAAGAGCTATCAAATTAATAACATGTATCTGGTATGTATTTTTAAATGTATGTTCTGTTGATGTGGCATGTTTGTAATTTTTCTTTTTTCTTTCTTTGATAATCCAAAATGAATACAAATAAAAAGAGTAAAAAAAAATTTAAAATAGAGGCTAGCACCCACTCAGATTGGCATTGGATTTTATTGGAGTGACTGCCTGCAAACCTTTCTTGATTAAAACTCAGTGCAGGGACTGCAGGAGGACTCCCACCATTTAAAAGTCATCACCCAGAGCCAGGGAAAGAATTTGCTAATTCCTCCCAAGTGGGACTCACTGTCTCAGAAGGTCACTGGCGCTTGCTGGAGTGCTAAGGCACCTGCTACCCATCGGGGGAGCAAGGCTGTGGAGCCACTCCCGGGTCTGGGCCTTCTGGGGCTAATGTTGTATTGCCACAGTGCTCTGCAATGGGCCAAAATCAGCTAAAGGTGATGAGCTGCCAAAACTAAAATCAAGGTGACCAGATGCAAAATCCTCGAGCAAGTTCTATCCAGTCAGAGGGGATCCTGGCTGGCCTGTTCCTGATTTGCTGCACTAAACCAAAAAGCGCCATTCCCCCAGTACTGAGACTGACAAACTGTGAGTACCCAGGACCTGGCTCCTGAAAGAAAAAAGGAAAATTGGTCTGTTTTCTCATTCTACAAGTTTCCAAAAATATTTCAGGGCCCCAACAGCTGGCCAACCCGTGTCTCCGATCAGGCCTGCACCTAGTGGGTACCCCTAAAGACAGTTTGGGGACACTGGGACCAGTGGGAGAGGGCTTGGCCTGCTGGCCCAAATGTTTGTTATTATTGCCTATTCCACTAACCTTTTTCCTTCCCTTCACAGCTACCCTATGTCCCAGTATCCCTTTCCCTAGTCCTTACCCCTAAATAAAGCTGTAAATTTGTTTGTTAAAACTGCTGTGTTGGTAAAATTGATTGCATGTGCTTACTGCTAAAATATATGGTTTATAATAAAACAAAATATTTAAAGACACAGTGTGCAAAGTGGTTGGTTAAAAAGGTAGGTAGGTAGGTAGGTACAGTATCCCAGGGGGCTGTACCAAGCAGATACCTGACCCACTAATACTTTACTCTAGGTAAAGACACCACACTATTATCAATACTTCTAAAAACAAACCCCCAATTGTCATTGTAGCAGTATCAAACACAGCTGGCTAAAAAAGGTAGCCCACTGGCATACGGCGCATGGGCTACACTATGTTCACAGACTTATTTTATTTCTTGTGCTATGCAGGCATGGTTCTTAAAGCAGTGACCATGCTTCACTCATGAGGTTAACAGCAGTTGATCAAGAAACTCATGTGGTACAGTAATTTTATTACAGTTAACGAGGTTGTGTTTAATGTAATGAACAATACTTTTGTAACCCCCCTGCAAATGGGGGTTCCCAAAAGACTTCCAGGAGCTTGCTTGAATGCTCCAAGCCTGAATGGTGTTTGGCCTTTAAGCCATTTATCGGTGAGTGTTTTTAGAACCTCTGGTACTGTCTCTTTAAGAGCTGTCTGCTTGCAGACATAATTAGTTTGTATGGGGGACTGTGTGTTTCTTTGATTGAGTACCACTCAAGCTGCTGCCAATTCACTTCATTTTTGCAGTCACTAGGAGTGCAAAGGGAACCTTTCTGGAAGATGTAACTGTTTGCCAGAAATTATTTAGAGTAATAATGAAATTACAGTTTGTCTAACCTGCTTTCTTTGCAGTCAGAACTGTGTCTGCTAGTTCCCCATTCTAGTTTTGAACTGCTGAACTGGACCAATCAGTGTGGGGTAAGCTAGCTCTAAAATGGTGCCTTGGACGAATCAGAACTTGGACTCATAATCTGAGCCAGCCACAAGAGGATTGTATGGGCAGTGACTCTGGGAGATGTAGTTTAGACTTCAGCACCTTTTGGACCAACAGCAGCAGTCTATTGTGAGTGACAGCCAATCCAGTCAAGAACTGGGAGGAACTCAAAGGAAGTGCCTGGTTTTGTCGGTTGGAGTTTCAGTTGAGCTTTGGCAGTGAAGAAGGAAGGCCCTGTGCTTTTCCAGTGTGCAGTTTTAGTCAAAAGCGTGTGTAAGGCCCAGGTTCGGTCTGCAGCTTGTGTAACAGCTTGTTAGGACTGAATCCGTCCTGTGAAAAGAATCAAAGGATCTCTGAAGAGTAGAAACCAGGCTCACCCTGTAGAAGACTGGAGGAATTGCTGAAAATTGCACTCTGTCTGTCAGGAACTGAATCTGCTGTGTGTTCTCCGGGTATTGTGCAGTAATTGCGATGGGATACAGATGCAGCCTGCCTGGTATAGTCTTTCTTTTATATGGATGTGTGAAGAGGTTTGTGTACCTCAAGTGAGCCCTACTGACATTGAAGGACCCTATCTTATTTGGAGGTCGTGAGTACTTACTCAGGTGCTCCCTGTTGAATTGCCACATTAAATCCAAATGGAATTACTGTACTGCTGACTGTTTAATTCTCCTTTTCTCTGTGTAAAGGGCCCCTACCAGCTGCCACGGTTTGGACTAGCCACTAGGGCTTGGGTACCCAGGGACAGTAACTGATAGGGATAGGCCTGTGCACAGAGCCATAAATGAGATTATTAGAGTGATAAGCTAATTAACCTGATTTCCCCTGTCCTTGTTATATCCCCTAAATAAATCAGAGCTGCTTGTTTCAGCAAAGTTATACTGCCTGAGGTATTTGTCTATGTTAAAGTACTGTACTGTGATTGTTGCACTGTATCTCATTTCACAGGAGGTCCCAGTGCCGGAACCAGACCTGGGGTAAGTGTATACTGTGAAGGTAATTCTGATATATTGTGTGGGCCACTAGTGGAAGAAAGGGGGTTGCAGTGTCCCAGAGGGCTGTGACCAAGTTAGTTTAACTATTGCAAACCCTGACCTCTGGGTGGAGGCACCCGCCATTGGATCCAGGCCCCTCAACCTGTTAGTGGCAAATCAGGCGGGGTAGTAGCCCCTGGGATAGCGCCATCTAGGGTTACATCTTGGAGGCTCACCGCTGGGATTGTGTGTCCTCTAGTGGCCATATTTAACCACTGTTAAGAAAAAATGGGTACCCGACAGAGTGGCTGTGCACGGCTGGTGGAGTGGTGTACTGGGAGAGATCGACCCCAAAATGCTATGCTTATCCTGGACATCCCCTGGGTATCAATACGGACACTGTGCAGGGAGTACTTTCCAAGGTGGAAGGTTTACAAAACCCTGTGGTGGTGGGTCGGCATGCTAATCTGCTCACCCACACTTTCCTGGCCCTAGTAGAGTTTAAGGATCCATAGATAGCTCCAAAGTGCCACAGACCATTACCCAGAGGAGCCCTCACTGCTTGGAGAGTGATAACTAAGGACAGTAAAGACCGGAGGAATCAGCCCCACCACTATCTGAAACTTTTGAGGAGAAATTTGCTGAATGGTTGCTGGGAGAGGGAAAACTGTGGAGGACTTGAAGAAACTATTCTTGCCACCTGGGGTGTTCCTCCCCAACACCCTCTCCTGCTCCAGTGCCCGTAATGGTGGCTGAACCAATGCAGACTCCTATTTCTGCACCTGCCATTAGTCACGACTCTTCCGAAGGTTGAGGATCTTCTCTGGCACCTCCCCACACCCCAAGGGGAGGATGACTGGGAGACCTGGATAGACTATATTGCCCCAAGTGCTAGAATGGCAATGCTTGGAAGGCAGCGAAGAGGTTAGTGAGAGCCTCCAAGGTCCTGCCCTGGCTACCATCCGTGCTAAGCAGGCCAGTAACCCTGAAGCGACTGCACAGGCCTATCTTGAGCCTTGGAGAATGTGTGTATGGAGCCCAGATTCTGATGAGGACCTATGGTGGAGAGTAAGAAATGCACAACAGTACCAAGGGAGTTGTTGTCTGTGTATGTCTCGGCTGGAAAAATTATTTACAAGAATGCCTCAGAAAGGGTAGTTTGCCAGCGATTGAACTGGACCGAACCAGACTGGACAGAATCCTTAAGTCTGCCCCCTTCTCAGAACTGCTGTTGCTTCAATTGCCTGGCAAATCGACTGGAATCCCACCCTCCTATGATGAGTTAATGAGAGAAATTCGAGGAGTTGAGAAAAGCGACCTCGGGAGGTACCTGCACCAACAGCTGTGCTACGACCAGTGACTGAGGGTGACCCATCAAGTGGCGTTCAGGGGCAGAGGTTGACAGTCAATGAGTGCTCTGACAAGGAAAAGATATGCCACAATGGGGGAACTGTTGAGAGAGATCGGAATTCAAAACAGTCCCTTTATGAAGGCCACGCCTGCAAGTACAGGCCCTACCTATATCCGACTGCATCTGCTATGGGGTGGGGTACCCACCCATGTATCTCCTACTGATAACAGCTCCAAACTCAATTCCTTGACCATGGAAGTGGAGAAACTGACGAGATGTCTCCAAATGCTTATCACGCCGCAGACAGAGATGGCACCCAGGTTTCCAGTTAGTAATACCCCGCCCTGGCTCCCAGTGTGCGCCTCGCCAGCTCAAACTCCAGAAAGTATGTTTTGCTATAATTGTGGGAAAGATGGGCACATGAAAGGAATGCCAGTCCCCAAAAGACACTGACAAAGTTGCATATAGGCTACAAGGAGAGCTTGGAGAACAAATCAGTGGTTGAGAGGTGCACGACGCATGGTCCAGTGAGGGCACCAAAATGCTAATTCACGTCCTTTTGTGGCAAGGTCAGTTGCCCAGGCCCCCTACTGCCTCTCCAGACTGGTCCAGAATAGTGGGTCCTCCATGGAGACCACTGTAAAGGTGAATGGAGTGTCTACAAGAGCTGTATTAGACAGTGGCTCCCAAGTGACAATTATGTTCCAGGATTGGTATCAGAAGCATTTGTCAGACGTGCCCTTACAACCATTAGAAGGACTGCATGTATGGGGGTTAAGTGAGAAGGCCTACCCCTATTCCGGGTATATCCGAATTTGGCTGTCTTTCCCCACCTCCGTGGCTGGAGTGGCTGAACAAGTAGAGACCCTAGCCTTAGTGTGTCCCCCCACTGGACTGTATGATGGTGTCCCTTTGTTGATTGGAACAAATGCTCATATGTTGGAAGGCTGGCACAGTTGTGTTATGAAAACAGGGGTCAAAGACTAGTAGAGCTTTAAGAGTTCCGGCTTTAATTAAGAAGGCCTATGAGGCACAGAGATGCTGAAAAAACAGAACCAGAGGAACCGGTGAATTGTATGGAAGAAGGATCCTGAGTCTCTGATCCTGGCGCCAAATGCCCAGTGTACCTTACAGGGAGAAGTCCGTATCAGAAAGGATGTTAAGAATAAAATATTAATTTTGGATGCACCAGGTGATGGAAAAATTGCCAGAGGGACTGCTGGTCAAGCTAGTATTTTGCCGCTAGAGCCCATGCTTATGTCAGAAGGGTAATGGTCCAAGTTCATAATATGTCTGAAAGAGACATTCGAGTAAACAGAGGTTGCATCCTGGCTAATGTGCATTGTGCAGACACTGCAGTGCTACCCAGCAGCAAGAGTTCAAGGAAGAATGACAGAGTAACGCCGACTTGTTTGATTTGGCGACTCCCGCTGCCAGCTGAATGGAAAGTGAGGATCAGTGAGAAGCTTGCCCAGAGAGACCAGGTGTTTTCTTTAAAGGAATGGGATGTAGGATGCGTGCAAGGAGCTGAGCACAATATCCGGCTGCATGACGAAAGACCATTTCGTGGAGGTCTCGGCCTGGCACCTGCTGACATAGATGATGTGAGACGGCATCTGCAAGAGATGTTAGCTGCTGGTGTAATACAAGATCCAGAAGCCCTTATGCTTCCCCCATTGTGGTAGTGAGGAAAAAGAATGGAACAGTAAGGATGTGTGTGGATTATCTTGACCTTAAACGTGGACTATCCTGATCAGTACACAATGCCCGCATTCAGGATGCTTTGGACTGCCTAAACGGAGCAAGTGGTTCTCTGTGCTGGATCTCCGCGAGTGGGTACTACCAGATCCCGATAGGCCCCAGAGGACCGTGAGAAGACAGCCTTTATCTGTCCACTTGGCTTCTATGAATTCATGAGGGATGCCTCAAGGGTTTCAGGTGCCCCAGCCACTTTTCAACGATTGATGGAGCGTGCAGTGGGGACATGAACTTACTAGAATGCCTGGTATACCTAGATGATGTTATTGTGTTTGGCAGCTCACTGGAGGAACATGAGACAGATTATTTAAGGTATTGGACCGACTGGAGGACTTTGCCTTAAACTGTCCATTGATAAGTGTCAATTCTTTCAAACATCAGTAAAGTATATGGGACACATAGTATCCACCGAGGAATAGAGACCGACCCAAGTAAAGCTGAGGCCTTGACCACCTGGCCACAGCCCAAAAATCTAAAAGAACTGCAAAGATTCCTGGGATTCTGTGGTTATTATCGGCGCTTCATCAAGGACTATTCAAGAGTGATCCACGCTTTAACCTTACTCAAGGGTATCCCCAACCCACAAAAATACCAAAGTCAGCGTCCCCAGACTGAAAGAGTGTATTTTCATCCGAGTGAAGTATTTGGGGCCGCTGGACTCCTGATTGAGACTGCTTTTCATGAGATCATATATCAACTTACCCATGCTCCAGTGCTGGCCTATGCCGATCCAAGAAAACCTTACGTCCTGCACACTGATGCTAGCTTGCAAGGGTTGGGGCTGTGTTGTACCAAGAGCACGAGAATGGCCTGAGACCAGTGGCCTTTGCCAGTAGAAGCCTGACCCCATCCGAAAAGAACTATCCTGTACATAAGTTAGAGTTCCTAGCTTTGAAGTGGGCTATTGTTGACCAATTCCAAGAGTACTTGTATGGGGCTAAAATACTAGTAAAACTGACAATAATCCTTTGACCTATGTGCAGACCTCAGCTAAGTTGGATGCCACTGGCCATAGGTGGCTTTCTGCATTATCTACATATGACTATGCTCTCGAATACGAGCAGGTCTAGAACCACATAGATGCTGATGCTCTCTCCCGGAGGCCTGTTCCCAGAATATTGGGTCCAATTGGCAGAACCTGACATTCGGGCACTCTGCGGAAGTTTGACAGGGAGGAACAAATGTCCACGGACGCAGTGGACTGCATGGTGGATTGCTTGGGACCTCTGAGATTGCATACCTGCTGCTTATTGCCACTTTTCTGCAATAGACATTGGTGCACTGCCTCAGCTGGACAATGACAGTATTCGTGAGGCTCAATCCGCGATCCCATGATCAAAACAGCTTTAGAAGCCCTCTATGCAGGAAAAGATGTGTCCAAATTACGCTCCACTGATTTGAGAACTGCACTGTTATACAAAGAAGGTCCTAAGTTGAAACTGATCAATAAACTGTTATACAGAGAAACAGTAGACAGAGGGGACAAGTAGACAAACAACAACTAGTGCTGCCCACTGCTTTCGAGACTCAGTACTGAGGTCCTTGCACAACCACATGGGGCACCTTGGTATAGACAGAACACTTGACTTGGTGAGATCCAGATTCTATTGGCCTAAGATGGGGCTGATGTGGAGCAACACATTCGAACTTGTAGTCGCTGCTTACAGAGGAAAGCTTTGCCCCAGAGGGCTGCCCCCTTGTTAACATCACCACCAGTGCACCCATGGAGCTGGTCTGTATTGATTTTCTGAGTTTGGAGTCAGATCAAAGAAATATCAGTAATGTGCTGGTGGTCACTGACCATTTCACGAGATATGCCCAAGCTTTCCACCAAAGACAGAAAGCATCCACTGTGGCCAAAGTACTTGTAGAAAACTTTTTGTTCACTATGGGGCTCCACAAAGAATCCATTCTGATCAAGGGAGAGACTTTGAGAGTCGTCTGATCAAAGAGATGCTTTCTCTGTGGGGAGGCGAAGTCCAGAACCACTCCTTACCACCCCAGGGGACCCACAGCCTGAACGTTTCAACCGCACTTTGCTAGATATGCTAGGCACCCTGTACCCAAAGGACAAGCCTAGATGGAGCCAACAAATTAGCACCCTGGTACATGCTTATAACTGCACCAAAAGTGATGCCACTGGATTCTCCCCCTACCGCCTGATGTTTGGAAGAGAAGCTCGACTACCAGTAGATGTGTGTTTGGGGTCTCTCCTGATGGGGTTCAAGCTGACAACTATTTACAGTATGTGCAAAGTTAAAGGCCCAGCTAACTCATGGTACCAACTGGCTCAAACCATGGCTGCAAAAGAAATCTGGCCAACAAAGAAAGGTATGATAAAAGGTGAAAGCACAGGAACTCCAGGAGGGAGATCGGGTATTGCTAAGAAATCTGGGACTGTATGGCAAGCACAAGATTGCTGACAGATGGCACCATCTCCCTCACATTGAGTGGGCAAACTAGATGATCTGCCAGTGTACAAAGTAAGGCCTGAGAATAATTCAAAAGATGTAAAAACAATGCATAGAAATCATTTACTGCCCATTGGACAAATCTTAATTGAGTCTGAGCCCTAGAAGATGCCCCCTCTGGACCAGTGACTAGAGCTGCTGCTAAGAAAAGATCAAGAAAGTCTGCACCTACAGAAGCAAAGTTAAAGTGTTCCCTCCACAAGTCCCAGTTGAGCATGACTGTCAGTCCATATCGGAAGAAAGTGAGAGTGACTTTGAATACTATCCTTCTTACGAACTGAGTCAATTGTTTCGGGCAATCCCTAGTCAATACTGGAGACAAAGCTGGGCCTTCTGGACTGTCTAAGCCCCAGCTTCATCCCTGGAGCCAATGCTCCCAGAAAGTGAAGTGCAAAGCATCAGATCAGATGAAATGGAATCATTGTGCATGGTTGAACTGTTTGAGCTTTAAGGGAGGGAAAATGATAGATTGGGGCAGACTGGTGATACACCCGAACAAGAAGAGTATTTTGAGTGCCCTGACAGTCCACTGCCAGTGTCAAAGCTCTCCATACGAGCCAAATGTTGTGGACTCGAAACTGTAACTCCTGGGCTGAAAGTGCCCCAAGTTCTAGCCTCTCTACCCCATGGAGACTCCTGACAAGTGAGGACAATGCTGAAAATGAGGCTCAGAGTGCAGAGACTATAACAGTTCCCCTAGAAAGACTGGTCGAGCTGTAAAGCCTGTGGTGCACCTCAGTTATGATTCACTTTGGAGGCCTGTGGACTTGCCTCTCAATGTTGTCCATAAAGGAGTGTATGTGTCCCGAGCTCATTGCCCAAACTGAGCATCAGTGCTAACTCCAAGTTACTTGTGTTGCCCTCTAGTATGGTGCCCTTGCCCCATCCAGCCCCAAGGTAACTGATAGGGAAGGGCCCCTCTCTTCAGGTTTCATGTACAAGAGGTAATAACTTGAGTTATGGTACAATGTGTATGTAATACTGTGTAAAGTGACATACTGCAATGTTTCAGAAATGTGTTCTTGGTAAAATGATATATTGACTGATGATTACATATGAGAGCCTAATGCAAATGTATATGGTTGCAGTTGAAACTTATGGGACTTGCTTGTGCGGACGTCAAGCTTTCCAAGCCAGGAAGGTGTAACCCCCTGCAAATGGGGTTCCAAAAGACTTCAGGAGCTTGCTTGAATGCTCCAAGCCTGAATGGTGTTTGGCATTTAAGCCATTTATCGGTGAGTGTTTTAGAACCTCTGGTACTGTCTCTTTAAGAGCTGTCTGCTTGCAGACATAATTAGTTTGTATGGGGACTGTGTTTCTTTGATTGAGTACCACTCAAGCTGCTGCCAATTCACTTCATTTTGCAGTCACTAGGAGTGCAAAGGAACCTTTCTGAAAGATGTAACTGTTTGCCAGAAATTATTTAGAGTAATAATGAAATTACAGTTTGTCTAACCTGCTTTCTTTGCAGTCAGAACTGTGTCTGCTAGTTCCCCATTCTAGTTTTGAACTGCTGAACTGGACCAATCAGTGTGGGGTAAGCTAGCTCTAAAATGGTGCCTTGGACGAATCAGAACTTGGACTCATAATCTGAGCCAGCCACAAGAGGATTGTATGGGCAGTGACTCTGGGAGATGTAGTTTAGACTTCAGCACCTTTTTGGACCAACAGCAGCAGTCTATTGTGAGTGACAGCCAATCCAGTCAAGAACTGGGAGGAACTCAAAGGAAGTGCCGTTTTGTCAGTTGGAGTTTCAGTTGAGCTTTGGCAGTGAAGAAGGAAGGGCCCTGTGCTTTTCAGTGTGCAGTTTTAGTCAAAAACGTGTGTAGGCCCAGAGTTCGGTCTGCAGCTTGTGTAACAGCTTGTTAGGACTGAATCCGTCCTGTGAAAGAATCAAAGGATCTCTGAAGAGTAGAAACCAGGCTCACCCTGTAAAGACTGGAGGAATTGTGAAATTGCACTCTGTCTGTCAGGAACTGAATCTGCTGTGTGTTCTCCGGGTGTTGTGCAGTAATTGCGATCGGGATACAGATGCAGCCTGCCTGGCATAGTGCTTTCTTTTATATGGATGTGTGAAGAGGTTTGTGTACCTCAGTGAGCCCTGCTGACATTGAAGGACCCTATCTTATTTGGAGGTCGTGAGTACTAATTCAGGGTCGCTCCTGTTGAATTGCCACATTAAATCGAAATGGAATTACTGTACTGCTGACTGTTTAATTCTCCTTTTCTCTGTGTAAAGGGCCCCTACCAGCTGCCACGGTTTGGACTAGCCACTAGGGCTTGGGTACCCAGGGACAGTAACTGATAGGGATAGGCTGTGCACAGAGCCATAGGTAGATTATTAGAGTGATAAGCTAATTAACCTGATTTCCCCTGTCCTTGTTATATCCCCTAAATAAATCAGAGCTGCTTGTTTCAGCAAAGTTATACTGCCTGAGGTGTTGTGTCTATGTTAAAGTACTGTACTGTGATTGTTGCACTGTATCTCATTTCACAGGAGGTCCCAGTGCCGGAACCAGACCTGGGGGTAAGTGTATACTGTGAAGGTAATTCTGATATATTGTGTGGGCCACTAGTGGGAAGAAAGGGGGGTTGCAGTGTCCCAGAGGGCTGTGACCAAGTTAGTTTAACTATTGCAAACCCTGACCTCTGGGTGGAGGCACCCGCCATTGGATCCAGGCCCCTCAACCTGTTAGTGGCAAATCAGGCAGGGGTAGTAGCCCCTGGGATAGAGCCATCTAGGGGTTACACTTTGATAACTACTTATATGGCTAGGAAACTCACAGGGTGCCAATTTCTTAGAATCAGCCATGTAGGCTGAAGGAGGGCGTGTTCAATTCCCCAGAACTATGAGATGCTGTCAGGACCCATGCTGACCAGCTCCAACCTGTAACACCTTGGCACTCCCCTGGGGACAATTGATGCCCATCCCCTGCCTCGATGAAATACTAAACAAAAAAGAACCCGATCAGATAATTTAGAGATGCTGACACCATTTTTATGGGCTTAACACAGTACATGAAAGACCTTGGGCTAGGATGGACTCCTACTGGGCCGGGAACCTCATGGGCTAAACAGAAAGTCGACTGGCCCTTACTGTGGTGACGGTACCTTGCTGAATTCTGGTGGGTAACCCCAATAGGATCTTGAGTCAGTTCCAGTTATTATTTACCTGTTCACATTTCATTTTATGTGTTGTGGTTCAATGATTTTTTTTATCTTGTTCTTATGGGGATGATTTACTGTCAGAGGGGGAAGGGGAATGTTAACAGGGCACAAATGGAATTTGAAATTCCATAGAAACATAGAAACATAGAAGTTGACGGCAGATAAGGACCGCAAGGCCCATCCAGTCTGCCCATTTCTTTTTCTACCTTATAAATGTGCCATCGGCCTTTGCTCTGTCAGTGACCTATCTATTCATAATCATTTGTATTGCTCCCTTATGCCTATCCCATGCCTGTTTGAAGCCCTGCACTGTATTCTGCAGCCACCACTTCTTGTGGTAAGCCATTCCATGCATCTACCACCCTTTCTGTGAAAAAATTTCCTCACATTCCCCTTAATCAGCCTCCCTCTAATCTCATGCTGTGTCCTCTTGTCCTACTATTTTTCTTATATTTAAACATGTTAGACTCTTTCACCTTGTTTATGCCCTTAAGGTGTTTAAATGTCTCGATCATATCACCTCTCTCCCTCCTTTGCTCAAGGGTATACATATTGAGCTCGTTAATCTGTCCTCCATATGTCTTCTGATGCAGTCCCTGCACCATTTTGGTTGCCCTTCTCTGGACTGCCTCAATTTGGTTAATGTCCTTGTGAAGGTGTGGCCTCCAATACTGCGCAGTACTCCAGATGGGGCCTAACCAATGTCTTGTACAGAGGGATTATTACCTCCCTCTCATTTGTGATACCCTACTAATACACCCTAACACCCCTAGCCTTCCTACTGCTTTAGAGGTCTGCTTGGATGATTTTGGTCATCAGTGATGATGATGCCCAAGTCTCTTTCTTCCTTTGTGACTGCTAGCAACTCCCTCCCAGCCTATAAGTGGCTTCAGGGTTTCTCTTCCCTATGTGCATGATTTTGCACTTCTTTGCATTAAATCCCAGTTGCCACTCTTCTGACCATTCTGCTAGTTTATCCAGATCTCTTCTCATTCTGCCCACCCATCCGGATCATCTACTCTGTTGCAGATCTTGGTGTCATCTGCAAACAGACAAGCCTTACCCTCTAGTCCATCTGCGAGGTCACTAATGAAGATGTTGAATAGGACTGCCCCAGGACTGATCCCTGAGGTACCCACTTGTGACTTGCATCTCTTCTGACTGTATACCATTTACCACCACTCTCTGTTTTCTGCCAGTCAACCAGTTTACCACCCAGTTGACCAACTTCTGACCCACCCGAGCCTACCTAGCTTATTTATCAATCTTCTATGTGGAACAGTGTCAAAAGCTTTGCTTGAAGTCAAGGTAGGTGACATCAACTGCTCCCCTTGGTCCACCACTCTGGTTACCCAGTCAAAGAAATCTATGAGATTAGTTTGACAGGACCTTCCTTTATAAACCCATGCTGTCTTGGATCCTGCCCCTATGGTTCCAGGTGTTGCACTATCCTTTCCTTAAGTGCCTCCATAATCTTGCCCACTACTGAGGTAAGACTGACCGGTCTGTAGTTCCATCCTCCTCCCTGCCACCACTCTTGTGGAGTGGGATCACATGAACCCTTCTCCAGTCTTCTGGGACCTCTCCTGTGCTCAGAGACTCACTAAACAATTCTGCTAATGGCTCTGCTAGTTCCTCCTTTAGCTCCTTAAGTACCTGGGATGTATGCCATCAGGTCCATTGCCCTATCCACCTGAGCTTAGCAAGCCTTGTAGGACCTTTCTTTTGTGAAGGGAGAAAGCCCACCTCCCTCCCCCTGTGTCCATGATGTTGAGCTGTGGGCCTGCCCTACCTTCTCTTCAGTAAATACTGAGCAAAAGTATCTATTTAGGATAGATGCCTTTACAGGGTCCTCTCCTCACATGCTCCCTTTTCTCCATTAAGCTTAGCACCCTCTGGACTTTCTCCTTTCACTAATGTTTCTATAGAAAGTCTTGTCACCTTCTTTTACTGTTCATGCTAGTGTTTCCTCAGTTTGGGACTTGCCTGCTTACTGCCTTATAGCTTCACCTTAGGGCAGTTTGGTATGCCTCCTATCTTCATCCCGCTGTGTTCCTTATATTTCTGAAGGCCAGCCTTTTGGCTCTGACCTTTTCTGCTACTGTATTTGAGAACAAAGTGGTTTCCTTCTTCTTTTGCACTTCCTTTTCTGTCTAACACAATGGGATGTTGCTTCAAGTATTGTATCCTTAATGCTTGCCCACTTTGCCTGTACCTTCTCACCTGTGTTTCTTTTGCCAGGGCTAGCTTAACTCTGTTGGCCATCTTATCAAAGTCAGCTCCTCTGAAGTCCCATATTTTGCCTTGGAATGGGATGATTTAGATGTAGTAGCCAAATTGAACCATACCATGTGATGGTCACTGGCCCCAGGTGACCTTCTACCTGGAGATGTGATCCCTTCTTTGTTAGTCAGTACTAGATCTAGGATAGCCCTGTCTCTTGTGGGTTGCTGTACCAGTTGTTTGAGGCCCTCCCTGCAGGGAATCCACTATGAGTCTAGTTCTGGCAGATGTTCTGCTGGTATTGACCAATCTGTATCTGGCATGTTGAAGTCTCCCATTATCAGAACCTCCCTTTAGCTGTCATGTTTTGTATATCTTCTAACAGTAATGTGTCTATGTCCTCCCTCTGGTCTGGGGCCTGTAGACAACCCCAGTTCTTATGGCTGTCCCATTTCCTGTTTCCAGGGTGACCCACAGTTCTTCTGGCTCCTTATGTGTATTCTGAATTTCTGTAGCTTTGATATTTTCATTAACATACAGGGCCACTCCTCCCCCCCTTTTTGCACCTCGGTCTCTTCTGAACAATACATAGCCAGGTACTGAAGTCTCCCAAGTGTGGTTACTGGTAAACCACGTCTCACTAATTGCTACTATGTCCAGTTTAGCCTCTGACAGGCCAATCAAATGCCACACAAACTCAATAGCACACCTTCCTGCCACTGTGCTATACTGCATAATTAACTATGAGTAATCCCATAAACTAAGTCACATGGAATGTGAAGGGAGCACAAACAAAAGAGAAATGATACAAGGTGCTGCAACACCTTAAAAAACTGCCTGTCAGTCTGTACCTGGTCTCGGTATGGCGCAGACACACATAGACTCCAAACTGGAGCTTTTTAAAGCTACCGCAAGACATACAGAAATATAGAAACATAGACTTTGATGGATGATAAGGACAGCTTGGCCCACCTAGTCTGCCCATTTCCCTACCTATTGGATAAGCTGCAGATCCTAGTTAACCAACAGCCTACTTCTTCCTACCTCCCACCAGATTTCCCCTACTGGTTTTGACCCCACGACCTCCTCCAGAAGGCTGTTCCTTGCGTCCGCCACCTTCTCTGTGAAAAAATACTTCCTCACATGCCCCTGAGCCATCTCCCCTCTATCTCTCGCTATATAATCTGTATTGCAGTACCTTCAAATAGCTCCGGTTTGGAGTCTATGTGTGTCCGTGCTGTACTGAGACCAGACACAGACTGACAGGCAACCTGGCAGTCTGTACGAGGTATCAGTATTTCATGGAGGTACGTAGGCTCCAAATCAGAGCTGTTTGCAAGTATGGCACTGTACTAAGTCTATGGAGGTGATCTGGCTGCTCCCCGCCTGACACGTCATCACGGGGACAGCCGTGGATGCTTGTGGGCATTCCGGGGAGGGCTCTTGCTTCTAAAATGCCAGTGGGGAGGGTGCAGGATCAACCAGATACTATTTTAAATAAATTAACACACAGTAAGTTAAAATGTTATTACTACTCATGCATCTGCTAATCGGGCCCCGCTTCACACAGAGGTGGGGCCCAACAGGATGTGGACATTTCCCTTTAAATCTCTTAGCCCCATGGAGCTGCTCCATTAATTTATTTTTGTGGGGCAAAATCATTTCTGTTCAAAAAAATAAATAATTTTACGGTTCCTTGATTGTGTCTGTGCCATCTGCTTAATGAATTAATATGTGCACTGAATGTCATCTGTTTTTTCCATGACGTAAAGTTCCAGCCCCGGCTGAAGGAACAGTGGAGCCACAGTGCTTGAAATATAGTCATCTGGTAAGAGGAGGCCTGTAATTCGAATATGATCTCCCAGGTAAGGCCTTTCTTGTGTTTCCAACTGTTGCAGAGGTGCCAGGAAGGAATTCAGGTCTGTGCCCCCCTTCTGGCTATAACATCGGGTCCCCTAGACGTAAAGATGAGGACAAGGGGGGGGGGTTACACTTAGATATTCTATAATGGTGTATTTTCTACTCAGTTTAGTCTGTTCAAGGTCATGAGGCAGGGATGCCCCCATCCCCTCTACTATTTGACTTATTCCTGGAACCCCTTATTCTAAATCTCAAACACCAGACATTATGGACATAGCTACTGAAGGCAAAGAATATAAGATATCAGTTTATGCTGATGCTGTCTTGCTCCATAGTACCCACCCTACAACATCCCTGCCCCATGCTCTTCGGGTAATTGCTTAATTTGGTAACCTGTCCAACTACGAATTGAATCTGGATACAACTGAAGTCATGGGTGAGTGCCTAAGGAATGCACTAGCAAATGGGCAGGAAGGAGGGGTGGAAGAACAATGTGGAATAATAAAAACTGCCATCACAGAGGTAGCGAGCCTTTGTGTGAAGCAAATAAACAAAACAAAATGATGTAAGAAACCACTATGGTTCTCAAAGGAAGTGGCAGTGAAGGTTCAAGAGAAAAAGAAAGCATTCAGGAAGTACAAGGAATGCAGAAGGAGCAGGACAGAGAACTGTATCAGTTAAAGCAAAAGGAGGCTGGGAAGGCAGTCAGAACAGCAAAGGCCCAAACCGAGGAAAGATAGCCAACTCAGTTAAGAAGGGGATAAAACCTTTTATAGGTACATCAGGAGGCGAAGGAAGACCAAGGGAGGGATAGTGAGGCTTAATAAATGGGAGGGGTGGGCAGAGGGTGACTGTGAAAGGCAGATACTAAACAAATATTTTGCTCAGTATTTACAAATGAAGAGGAGGTACATAAAACAAACAGTAGAAGCACTCTGGATACAGAAGTTGATACCAGCCCATTTACAGAAGAAAGGGTTCTGAAAGAACTCTTAAAACTGAAAGTGGACAAAGCAATGGGGCCTGATGGGATTCATCCCAGAATTCTAAAAGAACTAAAGAGGTAGAACTAGTGACACCACTGACTACCCTTTTAACAAATCATAGGAGGATGGGGTGGTACCCGAGGACTGGAGGAGGGCAGATGTGATTCCCTTCACAAAAGTGGGAGCAGGGCAGAAGCAGGAAACTACAGACCTGTTAGTTTAACCTCAGTGATAGGGAAAATGATGGAATCACTTCTGAAGGAAAGAATTGTCAGTATCTAGAGGCCAGAGGGCACAGGACCCAAGGCAGCATGGATTCACAGCGGAAGGTCATGCCAGATGAATCTGATAGATTTCTTTGACTGGGTGACAAAGTAGTAGATCAGGGAGGGCTGTGGACATGGCCTACCTAGACTTTAGCAAGGCATTTGACACAGTCCCACACAAAGATTAATATACAAAGCCAGCCTGGGGTGGGTCCCAAGATGACAGCCTGGGTAAAGAATTGGCTGGAGAATAGGACACAGAGAGCAATAGTAAATGGAGTCACTCAGAAGAAAGGAGGGTTACTAGTGGGTACCGCAGGGTTCAGTATTGGACAGTCCTCTTCAATGTCTTTATAATGACATTGCAGAGGGACTGGAAGAAAAGTATGTCTCTTTGCAGATGACACAAAGATCTGCAACAGAGTTGATGCACAGGGTGGGGTGGAAAGGATGAGAAGGGACTTGGCAAGGTTAGAGGAATGGTCAAATGTATGGCAGCTTAGATTCAATGCTAAGAAGTGCAGGTAATGCACCTGGAAACAAAACCCAGGGAAGAGTACACAATGGGGGTGAGATACTAACAACAACAAAATGGAAAGGACACCAAGCGTGTATCAGATGACCTAAAGGTGGGCAAGCAATGTGAGAGGGCAGCAAGGAGGGCTGGGGATACTGGGATGCATAGGGAGGCATCACCTGTAGAAAACAGAAAGTTATTATCCTCTCTACAGACAGCTGGTGAGACCCATCTGGAGTACTGTGTGCGGTTCTGGAGACCCAGTCTCATAAAGACATAGACAGGTGTGGAAGCTCTCAGAGGAGGGCAACTAAAATGGTGCAGGGTCTGCACGGAAGACATATGAAGAGAGACGAAAAGGAGCTTAATATGTATAGCCTCGAGGAAAGGAGGGAGAGGGGGACATGATAGAAACGTTCAAGTACCTCAAGGGAATCAACAAAGTCCAAGAGGGTAGTATCTTTCAAAAAAGAGATGTGCAAGAACAAGAGGGCACAATTTGAAGATAGAGGAGGGCGGCTCAGGGCAATGTGAGAAGTATTTTTCACAGAGAGGGTTGTGGATGCATGGAATGGCCTTCTGGAGGAGGTTGTAGAGTCAAAATCAGTGGTGGAATTCAAGCATGCATGGGACAGTCATAAGGCCATTCTAGGGGGTGGGGTAGGAAGAAGTAGGCTGCTGGTTAACTAGGATCTGCAGCTTATCCAGTAGGTAGGGAAATGGGCAGACTGGGTGGGCCAAGCGGTCCTTATCTGCCATCAAATTCTGTGTTTCTATGTTTCTATGCCCCTTAACCACAGTGTGCATAAACATGAAACAGCAGTGCCTGGACTCAAATGGCAAGCTGATAAACTTAAGTATTTGGGTATCATGGTCACAAAGAACCCTCAGTAAATGATAGTAGGGAACCTCGATCCACTGCTAAGACAGCTCAAGCTTGACATGGATAGGGGTTCCCACCTACAGCTCACACTCTGGGGCAAGAGCAATCTCATCAAGATGTATCTCCTGCCTAGAGTATTAAACCCCCTGAGTGTCCCTAAGGAATGGTCTGACCTGCTGCACAGCCACATTAACAAGTTCATAAGGGCCAGGAAGAGGGCCCAATGTGCATACAACATACTGGCCACATCCCTAAATTGCTCAGAGGGCTGAAACTGCCAAACCTCTACCTATACCATCTGACAATTAGCTGTGCCCTTCCCCAACTAAAAAGTAAGTATACCCCACTGTGGCTTCAAATTGTGTTAGAAAAAGGAGGGTATAAATACCAAAGCCCTTACATATACCTATAGGAAAACTTACCCCGAGGTATGAAAGGTACAGCAATTGCTTCATCTGTACAAACTCACAAACAGCTGTGCAGACTGCTGAAACTACAGGCAACCACAGATGGTACACAGCCCCTCACCTATAATCCCAATTTCCTTATTAATGGCAAACTCATCAACACTCGCATCGGACAACCTTAGACATCACCAGGCTAGAACACCTCACCTCAGATAATAAAATGATCTCATTTAACACTTTCCAACAACGATATGGTGTTACAAACAAAGAAGCATTCCCTTTCTTGCGGATATGCCAGATATCTCATAGTTTGGCTAACCTCCTACAGTAAAGCATTTCTTCCACTAGTAAACTGGACCGTCTTGCGACACCCTATCTCCAACCTGTACCAACGTTTATACGACATGGCAGTCAACAAGGTGGACGGCTCAGCCCCATACTGGTAGTCAGAACTGTCCAAAGCCCAAGGAGTGTATGAGAGAGTATGACTGGTGACAGATCTGGAAAGATCTGAACAAGCAATACTAAATTGGATACCTATTGGTTACTGCAGCTTAAAATAATGTACAACATACACTTTACCTCAGTCAAGCTATGTAAAATGGTGAAATTGCCAGACGACATCTGCACCAGTTGCAGTGAGGCTCAAGGCACTCTGCTCCATATTTTATGGCAATGCCGCAAAGTCCAACCACTCTGACAAACCATCAGAGCCAGACTTGATTCCCTACTGGGATTAGAAAATGCATTTAAGTAAGTAACTCTTTATTTATCCAGCGCCCTGTCCCGGAGGCTCTGGGTGTTTTACAAAGAAATGTCAGAACATACAAAGTTACATACAAAGAGCACAAGGCTCAGTAACACTTACAAAGCCATTAACATCAATAATAAATAACAATAATAAAATCAATATTACGGGGGTGGGCCAGGGCCTGAGCAAATGGACGCTTTTAATGATAGAACTCTACAATATTGCTGGCAACTTTGATTAAAACTAGCAATTTCATAGGAAGCAAACTATCTAGAAAGTGCATAGAACAAAATTGGAAGTCCTCTAGTAGAAGATGGATAATCCTTGGAAAGAGCAACCACAGGGCTCTGGAGCTAAACCTAAAAACGCTCCAGCAGCTCCTATGACCCAATCGGCGCAAGGCCGTGGGGATGAACTCACATCTGAATCTGGGGAAGAAACTCTTCAGACAACTGGATTAAAAATCAATCGTTTGATCAGCACAGTAGCAGGACTTGCAGATAAGTTCGATAGTCTCATGAATCGGGTAGTTACCCTGGAAACCACAATAGAAGCGGTTCAAATGACCGCAGTGGAAACCACCAAACAAGCTGATGCAGCTATGAGAGCCATCTCATCAGTGCTCTGTGAGACTAATCATATGAAATCCAGGCTGAAGACACTTGAGAAGCAAGTACTAGCGGCTAACATTTGTCTTTTAGGAATGCCTGATGGAGTCAAAGGCGATCACTTGCTTTTGTTCTTGCAGGACTGGCTCGTGCAGCAACTTGGGGTCGAGGGAACCCAAAATATTCAAGCATTACAAAAAGCATACAGAATTACTCCACAAGGTCACCAGATGGATCCCGAGGCCCCACGCACCATAATACTTGTCACAGATGGAATGGGCACTCGGGACTACCTGTTGACAGTTGCAAGACAGAAAGGAACACTTTTTTTATGACGTGCAGCCTGTTCAAATGTATCCTGACATCAGCTATGCCACATGGCAAAAAAGAAAGAAATTTGATGCTGTCTGTGCAGCGCTTTGGGAGGCTAGAATACTGCCTGGGGCGTTATTTTCAGTGTGATTAAGAATTGTCTACGAGGGCAAGATTTTCATTTTTTCTGATCCTGCAGAGGCACTAAAATGGAGCCAGAAACATGCTCACCCAGAGAGCAGAAGGGCTGCAAGGGAAGATGACTCTTCCGATGATGAAGAGACCCAATGGGGTATTCTTTACCATAGGCATTAACTCTAGTTGAGTGGTGGGGGGTCTGTTCTAATTCTGGGTGGGCTTGAAAGTAAATTCAGTGGTTTGCCTTAAGTTGTTATTTTTATCTGCCCAGACTGATGAAGAACCCATCCTAAAATGCTATAGTAGATCTCAGTATGCCACACATTGAACTTCCATTTAAGTGAAACAATTCATGTCTATTTTTCTAGAGCTATAAAGTTTGCGTAGTTTACAGCGCTTAAATTGCATATATGTTTCCAAAGTAAGGGGATAACATGGCAGATGATCTGTTTAAAGGGGCGTCCCTGAATGACTGAAGTTTAATTTAATGAGCCACCTAACTGTTGCTGTAGTTGTTGCACGTTTGCATATTATTAACAGCATTAACTAAATGTTAGCACCTTTTTGTGCATAGCTGAGGGATAGCATGAAACATAGAAACATAGACTTTGATGGCAGATAAGGACCGCTTGGCCCACCTAGTCTGCCCATTTCCCTACCTACAGGATAGGCCGCAGATCCTATTTAACCAAAAGCCTATTTCTTCCTACCCCCCCCCACAAAAATTGCCTTATGTCTGTCCCATGCATTCTTGAATTCTTCCACAGTTTTAGACCCCACAACCTCCCTCAGGAAGGCTGTTCCACAAGGCCCACCACCTCTCTGTGAAAAATACTTCCTCACATTGCCCCTGAGCTGTCCCCTCTATTTTCAAATTGTGTCCCTTGTTCTTGCACATCTCTTTTCTGAAAGATGCTACCCTCTTGGACTTTGTTGATTCCACTGAGGCACTTAAATGTTTCTATCATGTCCCCCCTCGCCCTTCTTTCCTCAAGGGTATACATATTAAGCTCCTTTAGTCTCTCCTCGTATGGCTTCTCTTGCAGACCCTGCACCATTTTAGTTGCCCTCCTCTGAACTGCCTCCATCCTGTCTCTGTCCTTGCGGAGATGGGGTCTCCAGGACTGGACGAGTCCTCCAGATGGGATCTCATCAACTGTCTGTACAGGGCATAACAACTTCCTGTTTTCTGCTGGTGATACCTCTCCTATACATCCCAGTATCTCCCCAGCCCTCCCTACCGCCTTTCACATTGCTGCCAACCTTAAGGTCATCTGATATGATTACCCCAGGTCCCTTTCCATTTTGTTGTTGTTACTACCTCCCTCATTGTGTAATCTTCCCTGGTTTTTGTTTCCCAGGTGCATTACTTGCACTTCTTTTCATTGAATCTAAGCTGCCATACTTCTGACCATTCCTTCAACCTTGCCAAGTCCCTTCTCATCCTTTCCATACCT
The DNA here is from genome assembly GCA_016271365.2 of Neoceratodus forsteri. NCBI lineage: Eukaryota > Metazoa > Chordata > Ceratodontiformes > Ceratodontidae > Neoceratodus > Neoceratodus forsteri. The sequence continues at coordinate 346,392,049 of CM028138.1, read as the reverse complement.
CCTTGTGTATCAACCCTGTTGCAGATCTTTGTGTCATCTGCAAAGAGACATACTTTTCCTTCCAGTCCCTCTGCAGTGTCACTTATGAAGACATTAAAAAGGACTGGACCCAGTGCTGAACCCTGCGGTAGCCCACTAGTAACCTCTCTTTCTGCAGAGTGGACTCCATTTACAATTACCTTCAGTGTCCTGTTGTTCAGCCAATGTTTTACCCAGGCTACCACCCTGGGACCCACTCCCAGGCCGGTTAATTTGACTACTAATCTTTTGTGTGGGACTGTGTCAAATGCCTTGCTAAAGTCTAGGTAGGCCATGTCCACAGCCGCTCCCTGGTCTACTACTTTGGTCACCCAGTCAAAGAAATCAATTAGATTCATCTGACATGACCTTCCCGCTCTGAACCCATGCTGCCTTCTGTCCTGTGCCTCACTGGCCTCTAGGTACTCAACAATTCTTTCCTTTAGAAGTGATTCCATCACTTTCCCTACCACAGAGGTCAAACTGACAGGTCTGTAGTTTCCTGCCTCTGTCTTGCTCCCACTTTTGTGAAGGGGAATCACATCCGCCTTCTTCCAGTCCTCATGTACCACACCATCCTCCCATGATTTGTTAAAAAGGGTAGTCAGTGGTGTCACTAGTTCTCTGCTTAATTCTTTTAGAATTCTGGCGTGAATTCCATCTGGCCCCATTGCTTTGTCCACCTTCAGTTTTAGGAGTTCTTTCAGAACCCTTTCTTCTGTGAAAGGACTGGGATTGACCCCCCTCTCCAGAGTGCTTCTGTGAACTGGATTAGGCACCTCCTCCACTTCCTCTTTTGTGAATACTGAACAGAAGTATTCATTCAGTATCCCTGCTTTTTCACTGTCACTCTCTGTCCACCCACCATCCATTCTATTCAGCCTCACTATCCCTCCCTTTGTCTTTCTACGCTCCCTGATATGCATATAAAAGGTTTTATCCCCCTTCTTAACCGAGTTAGCTATCTTTTCCTCAGTTTGTGCCTTTGCTATTCTGACTACCCTCCCTGCTTCCTTCTGCCTTAACTTGTATAATTCTCTGTCCTGCTCCTTCTGTGTTTCCTTATACTTCCTAAATGCTATCTTTTTCTCCTTAACCTTCACTGCCACCTCTTTTGAGAACCGTAGTGGCTTTTTCGTTCATTTTGAGTTGTTTATTTGTGTCACACAAAGGCCTGTTGCCTCTGTGATGGCAGTTTTGATATTTCCCCATTGTTGCTCCACCCCTCCTTCTAACCTGTTTGCTAGTGCTTTTCTAAAGCACTCTCCCATCTTGCCAAAATCAGTCCTCCTGAAGTCCAGAATCCTCACTTTGTATGGCTTGACTCTGTAGCTGAGTTTATCGTGAACCACACTGTTTGGTGGTAACTTGTTCCCAAATGGCTACCCACTTCTAGATCTGAGATCCTCTCACTGTTCCCATTTGAAAGTACGAGGTCTAAGATTGCTCCCTCATGAGTATGTTCCAAAACTAGCTGTTTGAGGCATGCCACCTGAAGGGCATCAAGAATGGCCCTGCTTTTGGATGTGGCTACTGCAAAGGTGCTTCAGTTAACATCTGGCATGTTAAGGTGCCCCATCAACAGTCTCTCCCCTTTCTCTGCCATCCTGAGTATGCTTTCTATCATATCCTTGTCCATTCCCTCCCCCTGACATGGGGGTCTATATACAACCCCTGTACGGATTGTGGTGCCATTTCCAGTCTCTAAGGTGACCCACAGTGCCTCCTCTCCTCCCTGTTTACTCTTTTGTTCAGTTGCTTTTATCCGTTCCCTTACATAGAGAGCTACTCCCTCCTCCTCTTCTGCCCTCCCTGTCTCTCCTGTAGGCTGTGTACCCTGGTATGTTAACATCCCAGTCATGGTTCTCTGTGTACCATGTCTAACTTCCACCTCTGTTGAAGGTGGGCAAGTACTGGGGCAATACCTAATGACTTTTCAGGTATTCTTACCATGCCGCTCATGGGCTTATAATCAGCCTTGGTGGATTTACTTAGTTTTTAATTCAAGAGGTAACCTTCCAGAGACGTATCAAAAAGAATAGGATGTACCAAATGTGATTATTAAGAGGAGTGGCACCCTCAACATTTAAATGCGATCTATGTAATGTCCTACTCCTGAAGTATAAACTGAATGTTGTTTTTATTGCAAAATAATAAACATAAAGTAAAAAAAATACTACAGCTAGTTAAAAAGTGTTTTTTTTAAATTGTACCTTCAGACCCCTCTTAAAAACCTCCACTGACAAGGCCTCCCTCAGAGATCTGGGGAGCGATTCCAGAGGGCTGGGCTGGCCACCTTAGATGCACGGTCTCCCGAGGTTTTCAGCCTGGCCCTCCAAACTGCCAGGAGTCCCTCAGTGGAGGAGCGTAGCAAGTGCTCTGGGAGGGCAAGGGTCAGGACTCAGAGGTCACTCAGGTAGCTAGGGCCCGAGCCGTATAGTGCCTTATAGGTGAGCAAGCCCATCATGAATATGATCCTCCATCTAACAGGCAGCCAGTACAGGTCACGCAGGACCGGGGTCACATGACAGGATCGAGGAAGGCCCATCAGCAACCTGGCAGCAGCATTCTGCACCAGCTGCAGTCGATGGTGGTTCCCTCCACTGACCCTGAAGTAAAGGCCGTTACAGTAGTCTAGCCTTGATGTGACCATGGCATGTACCAGTGCAGGCAGGTCACCAGGTGGAATTAGGGGTATAATCCAGGCAACATTCCTTAAGTGGTAAAATCCACTCTGGACGACGGATGACACTTGAGATTCCAGCGTCAAGCTGTCATCAAGGATGATGCCCAGATTTCTCTCCTTAGTGGCTACCACCTACAGAGAAGGGCCAAGGAACCACCCTGTTTCTGACCTGGGGGCAGCCACATCATGCCAGCAACCAGGCTTGATCACCAGTACCTCTGTCTTGTCGGGGTTCAGTTGCAGCCAGTTAGAGAACATCCGATCTTGGATCTCGGTTAGGCATTTATTTAGCATTTCCACTGTGTTATTTGTCCTGGGAGCAAAAGACATATATAGCTAGGTATCATCTGTATAACAGTGAAAACCCAGACTGAATTTAACCCGGCAATATGCATAACAGGGAACTACAAAGGTCAGCTTAAAGGAGCACAGAAATACCACATAGCACTGTAATCTCCTTGTGCTAAGAAAGTATTACTTCAACACTGGCTAGGCCAGGAAATTCTCAGCTACCAGGAATGGCATGTGGAACTTATGTTTGCACTTTAAGCTGAAAAAATCTGTAGCCAGCATGAAAAACAAGCTAAAAGTGTATGAAAACAACTGAGAAAAAACTGTACGTTCTTATGAGCATGGAACAATAATCAGCTACAGTAGTAAATGATTAAAGAAAATATTGAAAGGTAAACAATTTATAGCCTTGGCCTCCCTTATATCTTACATCAGACTAATCGATCAATAGGATATGTGAATGAATGTAAACTTTCTATTAACATGCCCTGTGTAGCTATGTCAAATATAAGCAGATGTATGAAATAATTAATTAAAATGCCAAGCACATTTGCTCATTGTGAGGACAAATGTCTGTATGTCCACTGTTGTATGTGTAATTGTAAAAGGTTATGAAATTTTCAATAAAGTATATTTATTTAAAAAAAAGATGAGGGGAGGGAGTATAGAATAATGGTTAAGAGCACTGGGCAGCAAACCTGGAGAACTGGGTTTGAATCCCACAGACACCGCTTGTATACTGTGTAACCATGAGTAAGTCACTTAACTTCCCTGTGCTCCCAGGATGCACCTATAAACAAGCCTCAGCTTAGTGTGTGTCTCTCTTGGCCAGAAACTGTAAAATGTAAAAACATATAACAAAAAAAAAAAAAGATGGGATCACTTGTAAATTATAGCTGAGATCAAGCATAGTGTATTTTATTAGCTACCTTGGAGATACACAGCTCTCTGGGTGTTTCCCTGGCTAAATTCCTTCCTGATGGTAACAGGTCTCAGTGTGGCTCAGTTGGTAGCACATCTGCCTCTTGACCAGAAGGTCGTGGGTTCTCATCCCACACTGGGAATGGACTCGTACCTAAAACACTGGCACCCGAGTGCAGTTCAGGGGAGTGCTGTACTGTTGGGGTGTGCCGTCCTTTAGATGAGATGTTAAACTGAGGTCCCTTCTACCCATCCTGGTGCTGTCTGTTGGCTGGTGGCTGCCCATGTGGAAGTAAAAGAACCCAGGACATTCTTCACAAAGAGTAGGGAATATTCCCAGTGTCCTGGCCAATATTCCCCTTCCCATAAAACTGGTTCATGCAGTTGTCCAGGCTGTGTGTGGGTGTTGATGTGTGATATGGCTGCCACTACACATTCAGTCACTTCATTACTAGTCTAGCATTGCTTGTAAAGCGCTTTGGGATACATTGTGTATGAAAAGCGTTTTATAAATGATGACTCTTTTTCATGTTCACACTATACTTCATTATTTCATGGACCATGCCCTACATGATTATTCCTACAATATTCATTGGGCTACTACCTATCCCCCACCTCTAGTGTGGCATCCCTTTTGACTGCTATCTTCTATCACTGGCCTGTTAGAACTCAGTGTAAACATGGGGCCTGTTCACCACTTCACTATCACAGTTGTTACAAGGTTCTCCTCCTGAAACTAAAGGGACACATTTATATATAACTGAGAGCAAGGAGTTTTTTTCACCCTGTGGTTTCCTAACCTCTCTTTCAGGGTCCCCAGAGCCCTGGCGCTCCCAGAACTGATTGTGCAGTGGCACTCTCCCAGGCAGTGAACACTACCCTGGGGGCAAGCTGTGCCAGTGCATGTCTCTAAATTGCCCAGGAGGACAATAAATGTGAAAGCATATCAGTCTCAGACACTACTACTAAGTGCTTAAAAGCTATGGTTGCTCCGACTGCATGCCTCCCTTCGATATCACACTGATAGCCCTAGTTGCCCAAAGAACAGGCTCCCATGCCTGGCCCCATTTCTGGGGACTTACCAATCCCAACTCTTGCCAGGCCACCTTCTACTTGATGCCCACATTTTTGACTTCACTGCCAGGGGTTTACCAGTCAAGCTGTTTAGGCCCTTTCACACACACACACACACACACACACACTCGCGCATGTACACACACACACACACACACACACACTTCATTAAGCAAGGTTGACTACAGGTTGCTCTGTAAACTGGATTTCTCACATCTCCCCCTACTGGGAATGAAGTTGTAAGGGTTCAGTGACCTCCCTTGAGAGGTGGCCCACCACTCTCCCAGTGTGCCTCTTGGGTGCTGATGGTCTCTGCTCCTCTTGAGGCTAGTTGTCTGGGTCTCCACACCTCTCAGCCTCACCCAGTGTTCTTCTCTTGAGACCAGGCATGAGGGGATTAGCGCCACTCAATCCCAGGGACCCTGCCACTATCCCTGGAACAGCATGTCCCTTCAGCCCTTCAGCCCAATAGCAGCCAGAGAGGCTGGATTGCTCTTCTCTCTGACACCAGCTCCAACTCCCTCTAACTCTCACTGTCCTGATGCCTTCCTCTTTGTATACCTTTTTAGGAGATGGGCAGCATTGAATATTCATGCTCGAGTTTCCTGTTCTTAGCTATGTCAGGCCACTCACAGCAAAAACTTCCAGGCATCCTGTTTCTAGGCAAACTCCCCCAGAGAACAGCCCATAGGGTTTGGCTTAACCCTTCGAGTGCTCTCTAGTAACCTGCCTCGAGCTGGTAGAAGAGAGAGGCTGGTTACATGTTACTTTATATGAAATTTCTTACCTCAGTTTGCCAAACTGGGTTGGCTGTTCTAGTTGCTGTGCTGTTGTAGTCGAGCAGTTTTCAACAGTGAAGGAGCTGTAACGCCCTCCACTCCTGATGGAGTCAGAGCGAGACTACGAGGTCTGGGGGTTGCCCACACGTTACTCATGCCAGCCAGATTGCTGATCCACTATGGTGGCCATATGTTTTAGTATACAGATCCTGAAGAAGCCAGAAAGAAGGCTGAGGCGATTGCCTGTGAGTTCAATCATTCCAGAGCTCAAGAAACCTCTGATTCTGAAGAAGACACATGAACTGCAGAGTGTCTGGTTTGAACTTTGTTTGCTAGGGACGAGGTTTATTAAGTTTTCTAGTTGCTACTACCAATTAATGTATTGCTCCGTACTGCACAGCTATTTAGGGGTTAAGCCTTTTAAAAATGGGGCTACTTTCAGATATCATAAGATTTTTCAGTTTTCACTGTTTAGATAAATGGTTGTTACTTATAATAAAGTTTGTTTACCAATCCTATCTATGCAGACCCAAAGTTGCATGGGCTTGGGGTAGTGGTAGCCATGTGCTTAGATAGACACACAGTTAATTTACAATGTCTGGGTCTGAGGTTAATTCTCGACTGCAGTTTTTATTGTTACTTTTAAAGTGTCTCGGGGAAGGGAGAGCTATATTTCTGTCCACTAATGTTGGAATTCACATCATCGGAGAGGGGGTCACAACAACTCTGGCTGTTGTGTTTACATGCTTGGAATGACTTTTTTTATTTGGTATGACCACTCAAAGCCATGTAGGATGCAGCATCTCCTGGACTATATCTTGGACTTTTAATTAGTGGAGTACCCCCATATCTGAAATCCAGATTGCCTAAATTAATAACACCTGATATAATGGATGTAATAGAGGCTTCTGAAATCTGATATCTGGCATGAGTTAATTGTATGAAGTTATTTTTGTTGCAAAAACAATAAAATATAATAATAAAAAAAAAAAACAGAAGTAGACTTCTACCCTCGGGGAAGCAGGCCACAGACCCACCATTGTTCAAGTTTATTGTAGGAAAACTCCATTGAGCATGCTCATTCACAAGGAGATCCTAGTACATAAAAGTGGTACAATAACAGTTTTACATAGAGTAGGGTACAAACAATAACAGGCGTACAAAAACCGGCTTATATAAAGAAGAGTACATACTGTGATGCTTGGCCATCTGGTTCTGATCACTCTATGATTTTTGTAATATAAAAATGTGTCATTGAGTGTCTCTCATGAGACATCCTGTACTCCTGGGATGACTCCCAGGTATCAATTCAAAGGACAGGATATGTCAAACAGCAGATCTCTGTAAGGTGATTAACTTCCCAGTTTGCCTTGAAGCCAAAAGAAATGAAAATATCCATTTTATGACATCTTCAGAGGAAGCACAGTTAATTGCAACTGGTGTTACAAAGCATATTACACCTCAGTGAGATCTGGCAGAGCTAGTCATAAAAAGTCCTTTGATGTCTTTGTGAAGCAGGAAACTGCTCATAGATCAAAGAAGGAACTGAGGAATCACAGACTTAATTAAGAGTGTCATCATTTGGGAAATGAGTTTTGCTGCACTCACAGTATTTAATATACCTCTTGATAGGACCTCCTGTTTTGTATACCTTTATATTCTGGAAGGAGGAGCTAGATGGCCTCAGGGAAGGGGTGGAACCACAGTGTTTTAAACTTGTATTCTGTGTTTCTTAACTGACACATTCTTGTTTGGACTCTCTGAAGCAACAACATCTATAAGCACTGTAAGAAGGTATACATTAGATAGACAAGTCCAGGTGTACTGTGGTAGGAATTTGTTTGCACTTTTTAAACCTTGTTCTTTTAAGTGATTGTATGCATTGTGCTATATTGTTCTGTATTTACATTTTACATTTTTATCTATTTTAAAGTAAACCTCTATTTTAAAAAGACTGCTTGGTGTGCCTTTGAAATTCTTTCTTTGACAAGTGAAGCATATATGGCTAAAGTTGACACTGTGCATAAGCTAAATGGTATACCAAACTGGGAAAAGGTAAGAGTTTATCTGAGGTCTTTCATAGAGTTTTTAAGGGTTAATTTTGTACACCTGGTTAGGTGCCTGTAGGAAAAAGATATCTGGCATCCCCCCGAAGAGCAGAATTATCTGTGCCTGTACATTGGGTATGCTAGCAAGAGGTTCACAGTTTGAATCCCTTCAGAACTTGAGACCAAAGGTGATTTGAACCCACAAAACAGACAGGAGGGTTACTCTGTTCTGTTCCTGTTCACAATACTGTGCTCGGAGGTTGGCATTGTGGGAGAAGAGGGCTTGACCTGCTGAGTGGGGTTGTGACAGATTGGTTGGCAGCGAAATGGGAAATTTTGGTATTATAAGCTTTTATTGTTCGGTGTATCAGCTTGAGACCATCAGCTCACTTGCCAAGAAAGGGTAGTGATTTATTTTTTAAAAGGAAACAGAACTATATCACTTGGCTTGCAGTTAAGTTCCTACCTGTTTTATTTTTTTTTCTAAAGTGCAAGTTAGAGTAGCTGTAGTTAGGAAAGAAGATGGTCCTGTATGAGGTGAAAGCCACCAAGCAGAACCTCATGGATACCCTGATTGTAGCAGATACCCAGAACATCGAGTTACAGACAGTGACTGTAAGGGACTGAACCTTGAGTGTGGAAGGGTTAGCGGCCAGTGCAGTGCCCAGATCCGATGAGGAGGGCAGCAGGGCCAGTGCCAGTGAAGGGCCACAGCAGCAGGGGAAGGTCACCAGTCTTCTGGAGCCAGAAATACTCAGGCTGCAGATTGAGTTGCGCTGAATGGAGCTGGAGTTCCAGGAGAAGAGGGAGCGAGAACAGCGAGAGGTGGAACGACAGAGATGAGAGGCAGAGTGGGAACAGTGGGAGGCTGAATGTGAAGAGTGTGAGTGCCAGTGAGATGCAGAGGAGAAGAGGGAGCAAGAACGGCGAGAGGTGGACCGTGAATGGTGAGAGGTGGACCTTGTACAGCGAGAGGCGGACCGAGAGGAGTGAGAGCGCCAGAGGCAACATGAACTAGAGAAGCTACGACTCCAACCACCAGCACCAGAGCATGTAAGTGGTTTGGGTTTAACTGGGACTACAGGACTGGGTTACAAATTGAATTACAAATTGATAACTGAATTTAAAGAGAGTGAGGATATGGATGCCTTTTTAAATTCTTTTGAAAAAGTTTGTATTCAGGCTAAAATTCCTAGGGAGTCCTGGAGCTTCCAGCAATCCCCGCTACTTACCGGGAAAGCTTGGGATGCATTGGGTCAAATGGACAATGAGGACAGTAATGATTACAGCAAACTTAAAGTTGCACTGTTAAAAAAATTTGAATTAACTGCTGAATCATACAGAGCTAAATTCTGTAAGCTCAGAAGAAGCCCTGACATGAGTTATGAGGAGCTAGCCACGAAACAACGTCAGTTTTTAAAACATTGGTGGGAAGGAATTGAAGCAAACTCTGTAGATAAAATTGAAAATGTGATTTTATTGGAACAGTTTTTCTGGGCATGCCCAGCCGAGCTAAAAACCTGGCTGGAGGACCGAGATCCCAAAACAGTGCAAGAGGCTGCTGAACTCTCAGACCACTATGCCAAGAGCAGACCTGCTCTGAGAATGAATGGAGTGGGCGTATCAGCGCAGAAAGGGAAAAGCGCGCCTTCAGGGCAGCTAAAACCCTCACTGCCTCCACCAAAACCAGTTAGCCCCAGGTTTCAGAGCAAAGATTTCTCTGAGAAAAGAAATGAATGTTGATTGTGTAAAGAAACTGGGCATATCACCAGACAGTGTCCCAAAAGGGCAAGCAATACGCAAGGTGGTGCTAGGAAGGAAGTGAGTTGTTAAGGGACACAGGAGCATCCCTGACATTAGTAAAAGGGGATCTAGTACAGCCTGGTCAGCTTATACCCAATAAATATGTCACTGTGCAGGACTTTACTGGTGAGGAGAAAACATTGCCACTCGCTAGTGTTCTCCTAGACTGGGGTGAAAGAGGGGGAACTGTGCAACAGGTGGCTGTATCCAAAACCTTAGCAGTGGATGTGATCCTGGGCAACAGTCTCAAACAGGGGATGGTGTGTGCAGTTACCCGTGGCCAAGCAGCAAGGGGGAATTGTAGTTCCCTGAACCCCACAGAAGCCATTGTGGAAACCACTGGGAGGCTGGTTCCCCAGCCTGTGTCTCCTGATATGGAAACCAATGAAAAGGGGGTAGAAATGTCCCCAGTACCAGTTAACAACACAGCTATGGAGGGTTACTCCAAAGAGAGAGGGGGGTGACCCGTTGTCAGAGGGTTAGGAATGACAGTGATCCTGAGTGCCCTGATGCTAGTGCTAGGGACCCAAGTTTAGTGACTGAAGGGGACCTGTCCCATGCCTTGGGAATGTGTGAGGAGTTTGCAGCTGCTCAGAGAAGTGACCCTAGTCTAGAGAAGCTGAGGGCTTGGGCAGACTCTGATGGAACACAGGAAGATGACGGTAAACATAAGGTTTATTGGGAAAATGGACTGATGTATACTCAGGCTGTGCAGATAGAAGGAGGAGTGCTAGGCAGGTAGCTTGTCATTCCCCAGGGGTATCATGCTCAAGATTGCACATGATATTCCCTTGTCTGGTCATCTGTTAATCATGCGCACTACACAGCAGTTGGCCCAGAATTTCTACTGGCCCAACTTCACCCAGCAGGTGAAGGAGTATTGCAGGTCTTGTTACCTGTGTCAAGAAATAGGGAAGACGGGCAAGAAAACCCAAGCCTTCCTGATTCCATTGCCTATAGTGGAGGAGCCATTCCAGAGGGTGAGAATGGACATTGTGGGGCCTCTAAATACCCCCAGCTCCTCAGGGAAGAGATTCATCCAGACTGTGGTGGATTATGCCACCCGGTACCCAGAGGCAGTCACCCTATCCCCCTGAGGACAGACAAAGTGGCAGATGCCTTACTTGGGATTTTCTCCCATGTTGGGTTTCCGCAGGAGGTTATCACCGATCGAGGGGGTTCCTTCATGTTGGACCTGATGAAATGTTTGTGGGAGAAGTGTGGGGTGGTGTAGAGATGCACAAAACCATATCACCCACAAGCCAATGGGCTTGTGGAAAGATTTAATGGTACCCTGAAGTCAATGCTCCAGGCATTTGCTGAACAGCATGGGAGGGACTGGGAGAAATACCTTCCCCACCTGTTGTTTGCATAAAGGGAGGTGCCCCAAGAGTCGAGATAATTTTCCCCCTTCGAACTCTTATATGGACGCCAGGTATGTGGGCCCCTAGACTCGATCCGGGAGGACTGGGAAGGTAAGCATACCACCCAAGGAACTCCCATAGTGGATTATGTCCTTAGGTTTAGAGAAAGGCTGAAGGAGCTTATGGGGACAGCCCAGAGCAACCTGGCAGCTGCCCAACAGAAACAAAAAGTGTGGTATGATCGCAGAGCCAGAGCTCGCTCGTACATGGTGAGTCAGAAAGTCATGGTCCTTATTCCGGTCCAGAAAGACAAGCTGCAGGCTGAGTGGGCAGGACTGTACAAAGTAGTCAGGAAGGTAAATGACATGAACTATATTATAGAGTTATCTGACAGAAGACAGACAGAGAGGATGTGCCATGTCAACATGATGAAGCCATATGCTAATAGGGCTGACATGGTATTTGCAGTGTGTAGTCCTGGGGAGGGGACGGATGAAGGAGACCCCCTTCTGGACTTGCTGGAAGAAAGCAGTGGGAGTTCTCTGTGGAGGCAGTAAAATTGTCTCCCCAGCTGGCCCCGGATGAGATCCGGGAAGTAAGGGAGGTTTTAGCAGATTTTGCCCCATTGTTTAGCACCATGCCTGGACTAACCCACTTAGCAACACACGATATGGAGACAGGGACACAGCCGCCCATATGGTGTACAGCATATTGGTTGTCAGAGGCTAAGGACATTTGGAGAGAAGTGGAGGAGATGCTGGATTTAGGGGTAATCCAGAGATCCCACAGCCCCTGGGCCTCACCCATAGTCCTTGTGCCCAAGCCAGGTGGTTCTACTCATTTCTGTGTGGACTATCATGGATTGAATGCAGTCATGAAGTCAGATGCCCTCCTGATGCCCCAGATGGATGAACTCCTGGACAAGTTGGGAGGGGCGACCTATCTTACGACCATTGACCTGACCAAAGGGTATTGGCAGGTAGAGTTAACAGACAGAGCTAGGAGAAGGTTGGCCTTCTTCACTCCGATAGGCTCATTTGAATTTAAAGTAATGCCTTTCGGAATGAAGAATGCCCCAACCACTTTCCAAAGGTTGGTGAATCAGGTGTTAAATGGTGCTGAGGAGTACGCTGTGGCATACCTGAATGACATTGCCATCTTTAGTGCCAGCTGGGAGGAACACCTGTCCCACCTTAGGGAAGTGCTGGGCAGGATACAGAGGGTCGAGCTCACTATCAAAGCCAGGGAAGTGCCAGGTGGCCATAGGAGAAGTGGCAAACCTCGGCCATGTTGTAGGTCGGGGACAGCTCTGTCCTAACCAAATAAAAATAGAGGTAATCCAGGCATGACCCAGACCAAAAATGCAGAAGCAGGTCATGAGTTTTCTAGGGAAAGCAGAGTACTACAGAAAATTTGTACCCAATTACAGTGCCCTGGCTGCTCCCCTATCTGACCTGGTAAAGAAAAGGATGCCAAAGAAAATTCCCTGGGACTCAGCCTGTGAGAAAGCCTTTACCAGACTGAAGGAGGCACTGTGCAATGCTCCAGTATTGACTAGTCCTGACTATAGCAAACCCTTTATAGTTCAGACTGACACCTCAGACATGGGTATTGGGGCAGTACTGAGTCAGACATCCAGCCAAGGGAAAGATCAGCCGGTATTGTACCTGAGTAAAAAGTTACTTCCCAGGGAGCAGGCATACTCTACTGTGGAAAAAGAATGTCTTGCCATAGTGTGGGCCCTAAAGAAGCTAGAACCATACTTATATGGGCAGCATTTTGTGGTACAAACTGACCACAACCCCCTGGTTTGGCTGACGCAAATGGGAAAAACTAATGGTAGATTGTTAAAATGGATTCTTGCTTTGCAAGGGTATGACATGACAATCTTACATAGGGCTGGAGCAAAAAAAAACAGAACTCAGATGGCTTGTCGCGCCTCTATGAGGAGTGAACTGATTTGGGAAGCTTATCCCATGCAGGGGATAGAGCCCCCAGATTCAGTCTAGGTAGGGAGGGAGGATTGTGATGCTTGGCCAGCTGGTTCTGATCGCTCTATGATTTTTGTAATATAAAAATGTGTTATTGGGTGTCTCTCATGAGAAATCCTGTACTCCTGGGATGACCCCTCCCCGGTATCAGTTCAAAGGGCAGGATATGTTAAACAGCAGATCTCTGTAATTTGATTAACTTCCCAGTTTGCCTTGAAGCCAAAGGAAATGAAAATATCCATTTTATGACGTCTTCAGAGGAAGCACAGTTAATTGCAACTGATGTTACAAAGCATATTACACCTCACTGAGATCTGGTAGAGCTAGTCACAAAAAGTCCTTTGATGTCTTTGTGAAGCAGGAAACTGCTCATAGATCAAAGAAGGAACTGAGGAATCACAGACTTAATTAAGAGTGTCATAATTTGGGAAATGAGTTTTGCTGAACTCACAGTATTTAATATACCTCTTGATAGGACCTCTTGTTTTATATACTTTTATATTCTGGAAGGAGGAGCTAGATGGCCTCAGGGAAGGGGTGGAACCACAGTGTTTTAAACTTGTATTCTGTGTTTCTCAACTGACACATTCTTGTTTGGACTCTCTGAAGCAACAACATCTATAAGCACTGTAAGAAGGTATACATTAGATAGACAAGTCTAAGTGTACTGTGGTAGGAATTTGTTTGCACTTATTAAACCTTGTTCTTTTAAGTGATTGTATGCATTGTGCTATATTGTTCTGTATTTACATTTTACATTTTTATCTATTTTAAAGTAAACCTCTATTTTAAAGAGACTGCTTGGTGTGCCTTCGAAATTCTTTCTTTGACAAATGAAGCATATATGGTTAAAGTTGACACTGTGCATAAGCTAAATGGCATACCAAACTGGGAAAAGGTAAGAGTTTATCTGAGGTCTTTCATAGAGCTTTTAAGGGTTCATTTTGTACACCTGGTTAGGTGCCCGTAGGCGAAAGATATCTGGCATCCCCCGAAGAGCAGAATTATCTGTGCCTGTACATTGGGTACACTAGCAAGAGGTTCACAGTTTGAATCCCTCCAGAACTTGAGACCAAAGATGATTTGAACCCACAAAACAGACAGGAGGGTTACCCTATTCTGTTCCTGTTCACGATACTGCACTCAGAGGTTGGCACTGTGAGAGCAGAGGGCCAGACCTGCTGAGTGGGGTTGTGACACATATAATGCATAAAACAAAGGGATTCATACATCACAATAATCAGTCAATAAAGAGAGATCTTGGTGTAGACATAATGCAGGATGTGATACAATATGGCAGGATGCATAGAAGAAGGGATGCAGCAGGGAGATGAGCAGAAATGCATAAGATAAGTGAGAAAGGGAGATAGAAAAGAAGGGAGAGCTACAGGAAAGTGTAGGGACTGGGGCAGCTAGTAGGACAACTATTGAGGTGAGGGCAGGAAGGAGAGGAAGGGAACTGAGGGGGGAGGAGGGAAGGAGGAAGTCGTGAGGGCTAGGCCCTCTGGCAGTTGCAAACAGCCATGAAATGTCTTGCGGCGAGTGACTTAAAGACACTAATCTTGACCAGGCCAGTGAGTTTGAGTACTGCTTGAATGCAATTCCAGGCCACATGGAGGGAATGCAATATAGCTCCTTTGCCGAGGGAGGTTCAAGTTCTAGAGATGTCCAGGAGGAGGTAGGCGGATTTCCTTAGAGAGTAAATGCAGTGCAAAATGCTGAATAGGGAGAAGATATAATCCTGGAGTTTGTTATGTAGTGCTTTGAGTGTCCAAGTGCCAAGGTGGAGCACTCTTCTGGTGGCTAGGGATGTCAACACAGCAAGAGAATGTAAATTACAGTGGTGTGTCCTGGGGAGTGCGTTTGTAATAAAACGAAGGGCACGATGGAAGAGGACATCGAACCTGTGCAAGTTGGTTGCTGATATGCAGTTGTATATGATATCACCATAGTCTAAGAGCGGAAGGAAAGTTGCCTGTATGAGTCTGAGTCTGACCTCAGTTGGGAAGAGCGCTCCGTGTCTAAAAAAGAAACCTAACCCGTCTTTAAGCTTGGCAGAGAGGCTGTCAATGTGGGCACTGAAGGATAGCTTGTTGTTGATCCAAACTCCTAGATATTTGAACTTGTTAACAACTTGAAGTAGTTCTCCTAGGGAATTTGTGACTTGCAATGCTGACCTTTGTCCCAACGGGGGGGGGCATTATCTTAGTTTTTTTCACATTTAGTAGAAGCTTGGCACTGATGAGGTTATGTTCGAGTTGAAGGAAGTCTGTTTGGAGCTCATTACAGTCTTCGGAGAGGGTAGGCTTGGATGAATAAAGTACTGTGTCATCTGCAAAAAAGTGCAGTTCAGAGTTGTTGATGTTTGAATTAAGGTTGTTGATATAGATAGAGAAGAGGACAGGGCCTAGTATGGATCCTTGGGGGATGCCTCTAGTTATGGGAAGGGGGTTGGATAGAAGACTGTCCACTTTTACTTGCTGAATGCACCCGGTAAGGTAGCTGGAGAACCAACAGAGTGTGGAGGTGGCGGCACCTAGGTTGGAGAGGCTAAGCAGGGTTAGGTTATGGTCAGCAGTGTCAAATACTTTGCTCAGCTCAATGAATATCACTACAGTTACTTGCTTAGGGTCCTAGGTGGAGAACCAATCATTGGCGACTTTTTCTAGGGCAGATATAGTGCTGTGGTTACATCTGAAACTTGACTGAGCAGGATGAGGAGAGCGTGGCCTTCGATGTGCTCTTTCAGCTGTCTATGTACGAGTTTTTCAAGAATTTTGGAGAGCACAGGGAGGATAGAAATAGATCTATAGTTGTTAAGATCAGAGGGGTCACCAGATTTAAAGAGAGGCAATACGCGGGCCAATTTCCAGCTGGAGGGGATAGTGGCAGTAGAGATAGGTAAGTTAAAAATGTGTAGGATGGGGGCTGTGAGATCGTAGTAGCCAATTTTGAGAAAGAAGGGATTGATCCCATTGAAGCCACAGCCCTTGCTGGTGTAGAGACTACGAAGGTGGTCTTCAACTTCCTTATATGTTATGGGGTGTAGCCGGAGGGGGTTGGCGAAGGGGGTGCAGGAAGGACAGTGGAAAATGGAGGGGGGGCCAGGACAGTCTTGTGTAGGGGGAGGAGTTGAATGCAAGCCCAGCAGTGGCAAAATGAGAGTTTATTCTCTCAAGAATGAGATGTGGTCTTCAAGAACAACTCCATTATCCTTGATCTTGGGGGGTACCGAGGAGGCCGCTTTCTGCCCTTCTATGATTTTTATAGTACGCCAGGTTTTGACTGAACTCCCTTTGGCCTGATCAAGAGTGTCGACATAGTATTTGGATTTTCCTGAGTGGATATGTTTGATGCAGGAGTTTCTAGCAGTTCTGAAAGCCTGCCAGTCAGTTTGGGATTTAGTGCGTCTGACTTGGGCCCATAGTTTGTGTCGTGCGGTAAGTGCAGCTCTTATGATTAGGGTGAACCAGGCGTGGGAATGTTTACGAGCTCTGATTTTGATGGGGGGGGGGAGCTGCTTGTCAGCAAGGTGTAGGAGATGGGAATTGAGGGTCAATACGGCCTCATCCACAGATTTGGCGAGGTATAGGCTTTCCCAGTTAATCACCTTGAGGTCATTAATGTAGTGATGAGCGTTGAATTTACTGAAGCTGCGTTTGGTTATGTATTTGGTAGAGGAGGAGCCTTTCTCATGGGCCCTGGTACAGACAACAATGCTGTGATCACTCAGGTCATTGTGGAACACTGCAGTGTTCAGAATTTTGTGGTGGTGATTGGAAAGGATGACGTCGAGGATGGAGCTGTTGCTGCAGTTTCTGGGACTTTTCCTGGTAGAGTCTGTGATAAATTTGGAAAAGACGAATTCATCACAAAATTCTTTTAAAGCATTAGATTAAGATGTTAACCAGTCGAGGTTTAGGTCACCAAGTATGATAGTCTCACTGTTGCTAAGGGTTATCAGTGATTTGAGGGTACTAATGACTGCGTTGCCCCCAGAGAGGGGCCTGTGGCAACTGATGATATGGAGGATTTCAAAGGATGGAAGATGGGATTTCAGTGACATGTATTCAAATTCTTCTGGCACAGAGGAGGTCCAAATATCGATTACTTTAAATTTGTCTTTATATTAAATGACCCCCGCGAGGGCCTATCTGCGCGGTGTAAGTTGTTGGCAGGTATGGCTATCACTTGATCTGAGATGGAGTGCTTATGCCAGAAGTCGGTTATAACGATGAGGTCTGGCTTGGTGTGAGCTGCCCAAACTTGCAGTTGGTCAATTTTATTGATCAGGCTTCATGCATTTATCAGCATTAGTTTAAGGCTGGGGGCAGAGGCGAAGATTAAGGGGGAGGTGAGAGAGCTGCGAGGGCCAGGGTTTACTTCCACATTCCCCGAGCATATAAGGAATAGCAGAATGAGCTTCATAAGGTGGCGTCTAGCCATGGCAAGCACCTTTCTCTTTTGGGTGTGTCCCCTGAGCCACAGCCACTTAGGTGTCCATAAGGGGGAGGAGTAGAAATGGAGGGGACAGGTCATGGCAGTGAGAGAAAGGGCTCTAATGGATGTGGGGGCAAAGACAAAATTGCAACCTGTAGGTAAGTATTGGGCATTATATTTTGAGGTTTGGTGGTAGGCCAGGGTCGAAGTGGCTCCCCACAAGGGGGAGAGACCATTTCAACATTCCTCACTAGGGTGAGGGGCTGACTAAGGACATTATCTGCGACTATGTCGAGAGGCAGGGGGACCGCAGGTAGGCAGTCCCAGCAAGAATATGGGAGCAGGGTGAGGATAAAAAGTATATGAGCTAGCATGCTTGGGGATGAAGGCATAGAGCAAAGATGCTTGAGACTATACCTGTTTGTGTGAGGAGTGGGGTATGGATTAGGAATAAGGCAAGGTCCCTTTAAGATGGGTGGGTCACAGTATCAATAGATAAAAAACTAGCTGGCTAGAACATTATAGGGGTGGAGCTACTGATCATTTAATAGAGTGTCGAGGGCAGGGGCGGGCGAGCAGGCCGAAAAAACTCCCTCAGGAGCACTCACTGGGCACAGAGCAGCACTGAAGTGTTATAAAATAGCGGGCTGGAATTAATTTAGCTGACTCCTGTAGAAGAGCCGCCGACCGAGATTAGCTAAATAAGGCAGGCTCCAGCGGGATTTTTAGAGGTAGGGAAAAACTTTAATAGGCTCCAGAAGCAATTAGTTGTTCATTACAGCAGAAATAAAACAGATCATGACCTGCTGGCTGCAACTGTGTATTAGCACTAGGGAGATATTAGTTCCGGTGGCAGGTAATAGGCTGTGCGGTAACTAGCACTGAGTTCAGGATCTGCTGGCTGTGGGATAAATTAGCACAAGGGGCTAACCCAGTAGGAGGAACAATTTAATTCAAGCCAATCGGAATTAAACAGGATTGGAGCTGAGAAGCAGGCAAGGTCACACAGGGCTACAATTAATTTCAATAAATTCCAGCTGAAGGGAATTCAAATAAAATAAAATCTGAGCTTCCGAACTGAGCTATAATTGATTTCAATAAACTGTACTGGGTAGCCGAAAAGACTGCAGATGTCCCTGCAGCTCCCAGGAGAAAGGACTAATGCTCTAACACAAAGAGATATGGTGCCAAATTTAAAACTGGAAACACTGGCAGGTGGGTACTGAGTCCATTGGTGTCTTGGTGGGCATACCTGTTTCTGAACTTTGAAGGGTGGGGAGCAGCTCCTACAGCGATGATCATGGGCAGAGGAAGGCCCAGTGGGTTGGATATGGGCTGTTTCTGGACTTCGAAGGGTGGGGAGCAGCTCCTATGATGATGATTGCAGGCAGAGGAATGCTCAGGGGGGGTTGGGAATGGGCTGTTTCTGGACTTTGGATGGTGAGGAGCAGCTCCTACAGTGATGATTGAAGGCAGAAGAAGGCCCAGGGGGTTGGACATGGGCTGTTTTTGGACTTCAGAAGGTGAGGAGCAGCTCCTACGGCAATGATCGCAGACAGAGGAATGCCCAGAGTGTTGGGCACGGGCTGTTTCTGGACTTCGGAGGGTGGGAAGCAGCTCCTACAGTGACAAAATAGGGCAGAAGAAGGCCCAGGGGGTTGGGCATGGGCTGTTTCTGGACTTCTGAGGGTGGGGAGCAGCTCCTACAGCAACAATCATGGGCAGAGGAATGCCCAGGGGGTTGGTCACGGGCTGTTTCTGGACTTCAGAGGGTAAGGAGCAGCTCCTACGGCAATGATCATGGGCAGAGGAATGCCCAGGGGGTTGGGCATGGGCTGTTTCTGGACTTCAGAGGGTGGGGAGCAGCTCCTACAGCAACAATGGCATGCAGAGAAATGCCCAGGGGGTTGGGCATGGGCTGTTTCTGAACTTTGGAAGGTGAGGAGCAGCTCCTACAGTGATGATTGAAGGCAGAAGAAGGCCCAGGGAGTTGGACATGGGCTGTTTCTGGACTTCAGAAGGTGAGGAGCAGCTCCTACGGCAATGATCGCAGACAGAGGAATGCCCAGAGTGTTGGGCACGGGCTGTTTCTGGACTTCGGAGGGTGGGAAGCAGCTCCTACAGTGACAAAATAGGGCAGAAGAAGGCCCAGGGGGTTGGGCATGGGCTGTTTCTGGACTTCGGAGGGTGAGGAGCAGCTCCTACGGCAACGATTGCAGACAGAGGAATGCCCAGGGGGTTGGGCATGGGCTGTTTCTGGACTTCTGAGGGTGGGGAGCAGCTCCTACAGCAACAATCATGGGCAGAGGAATGCCCAGGGGGTTGGTCACAGGCTGTTTCTGGACTTCAGAGGGTAAGGAGCAGCTCCTACGGCAATGATCATGGGCAGAGGAATGCCCAGGGGGTTGGGCATGGGCTGTTTCTGAACTTTGGAAGGTGAGGAGCAGCTCCTACAGTGATGATTGTGGGCAGAGGAAGGCCCAAGGGGTTGGGCATGGACTGTTTCTGGACTTCGGAGGGTGGGGAGCAGCTCCTTTGGCAACAATCATGGGCAGAGGAATGCCCAGGGGGTTGAGCACAGGCTGTTTCTGGCCTTTGGAGGGTAGAGAGCAGCTCCTACAACAACGGCTGTGGGCAGAGAAAGGCCCAGGGGGTTGGGCATGGGCTATTTCTGGACATCAAAGGGTGGGGAACAGCTCCTATGGTGATGATCACAGGTAGAGGAAAACCCAGGGGGTTGGGCGTGGGCTGGTTCTGGACTTTGGAGGGTGGGGAGCAGCTCCTGCAGTGATGATTATGGGGAGAGGAAGGCCCAGGGGGTTGGGCATGGGCTGTTTCTGGACTTCGGAAGGTGGGGAGCAGCTCCTACAGTGATGATTGTGGGCAGAAGAAGGCCCAGGGGATTGGGCACAGGCTTTTTCTGTACTTTGGAGGGTGGGGAACAGCTCCTATGGTGATGATCGCGGGTAGAGGACTGCCCAGGGTGTTGGGCATGGGCTGTTTCTGGACTTCTGAGGGTGGGGAGCAGCTCCTACGGCAATGACCGTGGGCAGAGGAATGCCCAGGGGTTGGTCACGGGCTGTTTCTGGACTTTGGAGGATACAGAGCAGCTCCTACAGTGATGATCGTGGGCAGATCTAAGCCATCTTAGGTGGGAGAGGTAATACTTGCCCCACTGAACCAAACCTTGTCCCAGTTATACAGGTCAGTACAAGAAATGGACAACAAACTGGAAGAGTTGTTTGGGAAGGTTAACAATCTGGAACAAAGAGTAGATGCTGTCCAGACAACAAGAAAAACTATTAAGGCAAAGACTTGAAAACCTTGAAAATCAGTCAAGTGCCTGTAACTTAAGGGTGGTTGACTACCAGAGAGAGCTGAAGGGGATGATCCCAGGCAGACTGTGGAACAGTGGTTGAGTCAGGCACTGAATTTAATGGGACTGGAAGGAGAACTGTTGGTAGAAAAAGTGTATTGTATCATGCCCAGAAAGGTTGCTGGTGGAGTGCAGTGGCCAGGGACTTTGTTGGTGGTTTTGCCTGGAGTCAGAACAAAAGAGAATTTTAAAAGCTGTCAGAAAGCAGCAGGACATCATCTATGGAAAGAGTGGTGATCTACCCTGACCTCTCATATGGCACACATCAGAGGCAAAAGCAGTTTGATCCTGTATGGAGTGACTTATGTGAATTAAAACTCCATCTCCAGCTATTGATGCCGGCAAAACAGCTCATGACTTGAGAGGACCACACCTTTCTATTTAGTGCCTTGAAAGATGCAATTAAAGTCACAACAAAAGGCAGCAGGAGTATCATTAGCAGGAGACAGACACAGACGGTTTGGATAAAGAGGACTGATAAGGACCCAGTTCAGTAGAACCCTAAGTACTAGGGTGGCGTGGCCATGTTCGGAGAAAGGGTGATGAGGAGGCCAGCCTTACAGGATTGAACATGCAGATGGTGACGCTTTCTGTTGGGACATACTTAAAATCCCTAGAAGAGACTGGATCTGAGATGACGTCTTTCACCATTGATTGGTGCCCTTCCCTCCATTGCAAAATGCCCACAGTGAGGGAGAGTGGTATATTTGGTGAAATGATGATGCACCTCGTATAACGGGACCTATGCCAAATGCATAGTTTGATAATGTTTATTACCTTAACTGCTTTTCTAATATGAGAAATACCTTCTTTAAGATACATCTCAGCTGGGACTCTTTGTCTCTGTCTGTTTAATACCATTTAAATTCTAAATTTCATTAATGTTTTACTGTTTGATTTTTATTATCAAGCTGAAGTTTAATAAACAACAGTGGCACAGAGGGCTAAGACACTAGAAAAGTGCCTTACCTCTCCCACACTGGTGACCCGAGTTCGGTACCAAACTCGGGTCACTGGGAATCGGCTAGGGGAGGGGAGGTGCTGAGAGAGATATGAGCGATCGCATGGCAGCTCTCTTCTCCTGGATTGGGGAGGTAAGCCTTCATAGCTCTTGGCTGCCACCGGGTGGAGGGCCAGTGGTAGCGCCAATACTCGATCAACTGGCTGTTCGCCGGGTGGAATTGGGCTGCCAGTTCCAGAGTGCATGCGTGACCGTATCACTCAGCCTCATCCTCTGGCACCTCTTCTGTTTCTGCCCCTCAAAATGAAAAGTCTTCTTCATAGTTTTAACCAGTCTGCTGACATCAGAGAGGACACTGAAAATGTAATGTTTGCCTGTGTATGAGAGTAGATGATGAACCGGGATCTATAGAGCATGGACGACCCTCAGCTCATGAAATGCCAGTCTGACTCCATCAGCTGCCCGTTTCCTCTAATGGGTTGCATAGCTCAAGTACAGAAAGAGGTAAAGAGACACTGTTGGGTCAACTTGGGTGTCGAAAGCTGACCCAGTGCCATTACTGCTTGCAAAGCTCGAACTCATTCATATGTGTCATCCACTGAAATTGAAAGGGCTCGGGGCAAAGAGTCCTCAGCAGGCTTCTAACAGAATGATATTCTTTATACTTGCCTAATACAAATAACAGAATCCAGATTTAGCAAGGTTTGTAGATAAATGCCCAGCAAGATTGTCAGATCCTGGCTTTCTCTCCCCTTCTGGAAGTACA
Source organism: Neoceratodus forsteri (assembly GCA_016271365.2). Taxonomy (NCBI): domain Eukaryota; kingdom Metazoa; phylum Chordata; order Ceratodontiformes; family Ceratodontidae; genus Neoceratodus; species Neoceratodus forsteri. The sequence goes on along the minus strand of CM028138.1, from coordinate 346,369,531 downwards.
ATTAGCCTCAAAGTAGTTTCTCAGGCTGCATTCTCCAGACGTTCCAGGCATGTGCAAAGCAGCTTATTTTCCTTTATGACTCCTGATGTTACTGCCGTGGCTTTGATCCCCATTCTGACTACTTCCTTAGATTCACCAGAAACCACTTCTGCAGTGTTTTTCAGCAGTGGTAAGTTTTGTATTAAAATGTTCCACCTTTCTTTCAAGGTCTCTGACTGCTGGGAGTATGCCCACCCCCCATGCCTCTCACCAGGGTGGCGAGTTGCTGATGGCTCCCAAAGAGGTGGGGTCGGGAGCGCCGCCCAAGCCTTAGGGCAAAAGGAGCAGGCTCCCGGAAAGGGGCCCTATCAGTGGGGAACCACTGGAAAGGGCTGGCCCAGGCTGCTCCAGCAGGGAGGGCCTGGCAGGGCTTAAAGTGAGTGGTTTAGGAGGATTTCTCCCTGTTTGAACCACTCACCAGATAACACACCCACTCTCCCACCCCAGACTACCAGGCTGCAGCGAAATAGCTGTTGCAGCTCAATTTGTAGTTGGTATTAAGTGGATAAATGTGGGGCAATAATTGGCGATAATTCATGGCTGATCCTGTGTAATTGAGTCTTCTTGCATTAAAAGAAATGGCTATTGAGTGACACCTGGGAGAGGCACAACCCAGGGACGGTTATTTTTCGGGGACCCAGGTGGAAGGTCACTCAGGTGGGGCGTGCACAGAAATGCTGGAAGCCAAGATTCAGAGACAGGGAGTGTGGCCCTGGATGGGCATGCTCCTCGTCAAAGGGTCAAGGAGGTCCCAAATTCAGGGAAGATGGGGAAGGGAACTATCCAAAAGGAAGGCATGGCCCCAGATTGGTCTATCTGACTAATGGACCAGAGTTCCCTTGACGAACTGGAGGAGGGAGCAGGGGTTCAGTAGAGACATGAATTTGCTGCCTATGGGGTCTTACTGTAGGGTGATACTGTATGTATATAATTGTGATGCATATAATTGTGGTGTACATATATAACTGTATTTGAATGTGAATGAAGTATTACCTATAATTCTGAACAATTCTTATTAAGTAAAATAGCTGCGGCCTTTTCCATCCTAAGACCTGTGTGGTGTGATCTATTGATTTGCGGGACCGCTTTGGGCAACTGCTTTTAAAGTTGGCTCATCATCACTATCTGATGGGTGCCCTTTCCCACTCAGGGCACTGGCCACAGATGTAGAGGACACAGCTTTTTGTTTGCTCTGGTTGGTCTTGGGGTGACCCGTCCTTCATATTTTGAGTCCAAAATCAGCAAGTTGAGAGTCTCAAGGTTCCTGAACCTGGTGGTATACTTTTTACGAGAAAGTAAAAGTGAGAAAATGCAATTTAAAACAATTTTTAGTTAGGTACTGTTCAGAGCGATCACAATGTGGGTGCAACCAGGTCAGCTGCAAGCTCTGCCCCTACTGAGTCAGCTTTGTGTCTTTTCAGGGCTTGGGATCTAGTGAGCACTGACAGCATGAGCTGCCTTGAGTGTCACTGACTACACAATCTGCTATAAAATTGGGTGAAAGCCTTCAAATATGTACCATAGATATGTGCAGCTTACATCCTGCAGACTGTATTTGATTTGATGGGGTTTCAGCAGCACAACTAACATGTTTTGAATGGTCCTCGGCTTCCTCTATGGAACACATCATGTGACTCCATGCTATATATGTTTTGTTTAAAAAGAGTAAACATAAAGTAAAAAAATATAAAAAAATACAAACAACTCACACAACATGCAGAATTACAGTTAAAATATTATCATAGGTCAAGGGAGCACTCCCAACCAATCGGAACACATCTTTCCTCTGTGCGTGAGACACTCGTATTCTACGAAGAGTATCTCATGCGCAGATGCCCTGGAAACGGCCACATTTTGGGACAGTTTAAAAAAAATACATTATTACATAGAAATTGTTGGGAGATAAGGACTGCTAGGCCCATACAGTCTGCCCGTAGCCCTATACTTGTTTGCGGCCTCTGACCCTACCTGGTCAATGTTTTTTTACTTCTTCCCACCTCTAAGGTTCCCTTATGCCTGTCCCTGGCATGTTTAAATCCCTCCACTGTGCTGTCTCCTATCACCTCCTGTGGCAGACTATTTCATGTGTCCACCATCCTCTCCGTGAAGAAAAACTCCTCACATTTCCCCTTAACCTGCCACCTTCCAATTTCATATCATGCCCTTTGTTCTTATACTCCTATACTGGAAGATGTCTCCCCCTGTACCTTGTTTATGACCTTAAGGTACTTGAATGTTTCTATCATGTCACCCTGATCCCGCCTCTGTTTCAGCGAGTACATACTGAGGTCCTTTAATCTCTCCTCATATGTCTTCTGGTTCAAGCCCTGTACCATCTTTGTCGCCCTTCTCTGAACTGCTTCCACTGTGTCAATATCCTTATGAAGGTGCAGTCTCCAGAACTGCACACAGTACTCTAGGTGATGCCTCACCAGTGTTTTATACAGTGGCATCACCACCTCCTGCCTTCTACTAGTGATACCTCTGCCTATGCACCCCAGCATGTCACTGGCCCTCCCTGCAGCCTTTGTACTCTGCTTAGACACCTTGAGGTCATCTGAAATGATAACCCCCAGATCCCTTTCTTCCTTGGTGATTGTCAGCAACTCCCCCCCAATCCTGTAGCTCTCCCCAGGGTTCCCTCAACCCGGGTGCATTATTTTGCACTTCTTTGAATTGAACCTCAGTTGCCAAACTTCAGACCATTCTTCAAGCTTCCCCAGGTCTCTCCACATTTTCTCCACCCCATCTGGAGTATCCTCTTTGTTGCAGATCTTGGTGTCATCTGTGAACAGGTGGACCATCCCCTCCAGCCTTTCCACAATGTCACCTATGAATATATTAAACAGGACTGGCCCAAGAACTGATCTCTGAGGTACCCTGCTGGTCACCCCCCTCTCCCTGGATTGGATCTCATTTACCACCACCCTCTGCCTCCTGTCCATTAACCAGTTCCTAACCCAGTTTACCACCTTGTGTCCCATGCCCAGACTACCCATCTTGTTAACCAGATTTTTATGTGGGATGGTTTCGAAGGCTTTGCTGAAATTGAGGTAGGTGATGTCTGAGTTTGATCAGCAATATATTATTATGTTCCTCATTGCCACTGGTTCCTGTATAAGAGTGGTTTCACTTGCGTTCAGCTTGAGCCAGAGCAGCTCTGCTTTGCTTTGCTGTTCTTGCTCCAGCCAAATGCGCGTGAAACCACTCTTATACAGCAACAAGTGGCTCTGGGGGACATATTAACATATAATAAAATTGAAAATAGATTACCGGTGAAAAAAGATAAATTCTGACTTAGGTTCCTTCCTTATACTGGCACAGTAGTACCAGTAAGTTGAGTACTTGGTGTTTGAGTCAAAACCCTTATTTTTGGCAGCTTATAATTTGGCTGTTTTAGGACCCAAGATTTAGAAAACTGGCATGCACTCTGACCCTTAATATGAGGTTTAAGAACCAGGGCTATACATCAAAAACTGTTATCAAAGTGTTTTAACAGGCCCTGGCCACTCCTAGAGAGCCTACTGGAACCTAGCAGAGCAGGAGCCAGGTGCATTTATCTATGTGTCTGGGTCTGAAAGGTTTGATGACTGTTTCTCATGTAAAAAAGTGTGTAGAATTCAGATTTATAACTCTTATTCATCCATAGTTGTACGTTTTCTTGGAAAATGCACTTTCTTAGGAGTAACTAGAAGTTTTACATTTATGTAATAGACTCGGTTTATTTATTTATTTAACTTATCTAATTTATTTAATGGACTCATTTTACGTAGTTATTAATGTAATTTATTTAATGTTTCAGATATGGCTAACAAGTCTTCTCACAAACCGCAGAGGCGATGCATCCTACACACTGATCCAGGAGTTAGTACAGACCATGGAGACCCTCTACCCTTTGATGATGCTCATTGGGGGAACGTAGTTGATGCAAAGGAAAGGTATTCTAGTCAAACACTGTCAAAGTACAACATGGTGTCTCTTGAATTGCCTGAACATTACTCCAGCAGCCATGGGTATCATTATATCTGCTACAAGAACTTCACTGCTTATAAGAGTTCTGGTAAACTTGCAGCTGATGAAACTTTGAAAAAAGACATTGTAAAGAGTTATCCAGCAAAACTGCTTTGCTCCCAAGTTCATAGTGCTCTATCTGAATCTGCAGCTTCTACATCAGGCATATTCCCAAATGAATGTATATTTTGCAAATCATACAAGAAAAGGAATCCTAAGGGGTCAAAGGAAACTTTTGAATATCCTTCAACATGTGTAACTTATGGGGCAGCAGACAGCATAAAAAAATGCAGCAAAAGAAATGGACGATCGACAAATGGATATGATAGTAGGCAGTATTGATCTCATAACCAAAGAAGTGAAGTACAGCAACAGCTGTAAGACAAGTATGTAAAAAAGGCAGAATGAATAAACGGCACAGGTACAAAATGTGAATACAGTCAGTTGAGGGACAGTCACCAGGTTGCCTTTTCCAGACTTGTTATGTATGTGCAGTGTGCCACTGTTAATGGAATGCAAGAAGAATCATTGCTATCTCTACACAAAAGGTACATGGACATTCTTATGGAGTGTAGTGGGCACAAAACAAATTACAACCCACAGAGCTTGCAGTCAAAACTGGTGGATCACTTTAAAGATGGTATCATATTTGATACCAAAAGTAGAAAAGTGGGTACAATCATCAGGTCTGCTAAGAAACAGACTGACTGGAGGGAAGCACAAGCAGCGCGAGCAGCTCAACACATAAGAGAACAGTTGTGGAAATCCTAAAGGTACAGCCTCATAATAAAACCAAAGTTAAAGTTGAAGACTTTATAGTAGACAATACAAAACTGCCACCCATTCTTCAGGCATTCCTACGTACTGTACTCATGGATTCATCAGAAGTGGGCAGTGAATGACAGGAGAGGATAGTTCAATCTATTGCAGATGACATAGTGTTTGCAGTGTCAAGGGGAATATTCAAACCACAAAAACGCCTCTTGTTGGGCATGGGTATTAAATCCATGACAGGCAGTAAGAAAGTTTTAAGTGTTTTGAACAGGTTTGGTTACTGTGTCAGCTATCATGATATGGAGGAACTCAAAACTGCAGTCGCAACCAATATAATGGAGAAGAATATGACTACACCAGATGGATTGCTCATACAGCCAGGTTTTGCCACTGCTTTGACTTTCGACAATTATAATGAGATGACAGAGACACCTGACGATCATGACACTTTGCATGACACTGTGGGTACAACACACCAAAACATACCATCCAGTATTGAGGAGACAGCTGTACCCAAAGAAAAGTCTGAAGAAGCTATGACAAGAACACACATGGATGACCAAGCACCAGCTAGAAATGAAACACAATAGAAACAAACACAGATGAGCAAAGATCAGAAGTTGATGCCCACGACTAGGCAGGGCCATTTTTAACATCAAAGAGCAAATGACACAGAACATCAAAGACAAAGGCTGAAGATTTTGATGAAGACTATTTGCCAAGTGTAAAGAAGCAGATATTGTAGCCAATGGCATGACAGTAACAAGACACTGTACACAGGCGCATTCAAACGTCTCAGAGGAAAAGAGCTCTAGATATTGGCGAGAAAGACATTCGACCATATACATCTGGAAAACCAAATATAAGACAGTATCAATATCAGGTGACAGAAAGCTCTGAACCAAAAACCTCATGCAAGCTAAGAGAAGGGACGTTGCCTGGATGATATCTTGTGCAAGTGTAGATGCTACGCCAATGTGGCATGGATAGAATGCCCTTGTTTCTGTAGATGACCTGCCACAGCAGATCATATCATACATAGACCCTATAGTAAAGCCTCCTACAAGACTTGTAGTGCAAGATGCCATGAATACTGCTATCAAGGTTATGGATGAATGCCAGGAGGACTACATGCCTATTACTTATGACTTGGCCATAGCAAAACCTGCGCTACAAATTCAGTCCACAAAGTCCCCACACTATGACAGACTTTCATATGTTTTGGACCATTCCATATAAAATTAGCATATTTCAAAGGTGTTGATACCTCCTGAATGGTTCTGATGGAGACCACATTCTTGTTGGAAGTGGTGTATTGGCATTGGGATCCCTGAATGAACTTCTTCAAGGAACATTTTTCAATCGGGCGAAGAGGCTTCACCCAATGCTATCAGCAGCATTCAGAATTAAACATTTGCAGTGCTTTATACAATATAAAGGTTTGTCAGACTTTCCAATCTCAAAGCATCTGCAGCAGCTACTTAATGATCCATCACCTTCCTCAATGGTGGACCTAGAGAATATAGCTGAGTTCAAGACATTCATGGAAGCATATGAAACGTTCTCAGATTCCACACACCATGGTGAGCATAGCGCAACTGCCAAATTTTGGCTGCAGTACTGCAGTTTGGTAGAGTTGTACCAGCTTTTCTGCCATTCCATCAGGACAAATGACTTGCCTCTCTTTGTATACAGCTTGGAGAAGATGATACCTCTTTACTTCACAACTGGGCACCACAACTATGCCAAGTGGATGACCCTATACCTTTTGAATTTGCTAAACATGGATGAGACCCACCCTGGACTAAGGAAAACATTTGAAAATGGAGCATTAACCATTGAAAGATCAAAGAGAGGGTTTGGCAGAAATGATGTAGACTTGACCTTGGAACAGACAATTAATGCCAATGCTGCATTAAGACTAACTGGAATTTCTTCTTTGACACAGAACATCAACGCAAGGAGGAGGTGGAACATTCTGCGGTCAGCTCGAAATAAAATTGTTGGAAATCTTATGGAAAAAGTTGGTTTTGTCAGCCATGAAGAAGCCAGCCAAGAGATGAAGAGTTTGAGTTAAACGAGATTCGAAGGCTCTAAACAAGCTGTTGAACGCAACAGACTCCTCCATGAATCCATTCCGGGATATGTTTGAGGACAGCAATCTTTATTCAATAGGTAGTGGAAAAGCAGTGTCACAGGAGGTAGCGAATGAAGTGTTACAGTTTACTGAGATGGGTACTCAGATGTATCATGTGGTTAGAGATGAATGCATTACCAAAGGCAGTAGGTTTGAGGAACCCATCAAAAGATACAAGTTGAAGAACTTTGCACATGATACAATGAAAGCGAAGATTAAGAACAAGGACAAGAAAACTGTCAAGTTGAAAGAAACTCGAGACCTCTTTGGGTGCTTGCTATATCTATCTGCGACTTCAACAGTTGAACTTATGATGGTGTTTGCCTACCTGCTAAGCCCGGTACCCCTCTCCTTAGGAAACATTGATGGATCAATGAATACAACAATGAAGTCAACACTGTTGAAGAAACTTGAGACCAGAGTCCAAAGTAGCCACCCTGATGCTATAAATGCCATTGTGGTTGATACCATGTTCTTGATCAGAAGTCTTACAAACCTGCCACCAACATTTCATGGTGTGGCAAAAAACATCCTGTTTCTTGTTTGCTGTACTTCCACAAATGAAGTCCTCCTTATCAGTGACTGTTGCAAGTCACCATCGATCAAAGGTCTTGAACAAGAGAAGAGAAGAGAGGAAAGCATAGCATCGCTCCACTCTCCTGTCTCATAACTGGTCCTGACCAAAGCCGAGCAAGAGACTTTGCGGAATCCCCATCTCCATCTTCATTCAAGATGGCATTCCTAGGTTTTCTAGCTACAGCATGGAATTCTGATGTGTACTGTGAAGTTCTAGGTGATAAAAAACTCATGTATGCAGTAGGAGAAACTTGTTACTCATACAAAGTGGAAGCTGGACATATGCTCAGACTAGAGTGCAAGGCCCTAAAAAGCAAACACACAGAGGCAGACACACAAGACTCATGCAACACATACACTACATTTGCAGTCAAAATGAGGGTGAAGATGTGCATGTAGTGATCAGGGCAGATGATACTGATATTCTGGTCATTCTGCTGTATCATGCAAGTCTAAACAATAATCTCAAACTGCACATGGATGTTGGACATTCAGGGAATGACACAAGAAGATTCATAGATGTATCCCGCTTGTAAGCAGAGTTAGGCAGATCTGTGTGTGCAGCTCTACCAGGTCTCCATGCACTGACAGGGTGAGACTATTCACCAGTGTTCAAAGGCAAGGGGAAGGTGCAACCTCTAACAATTATGGAAAAGAATACAGAATACACACAGGCATTTGGAAAACAGGGATGTCCACACTTGTCTAAAGAAACTGAGGATACAACTGAGAGCTTTGTGTGTACCGTGCATGGACAGAAAGTAAAGAGTGTCAACACAGCCCGCTGCAGTATGTTCAACATCAAGTATCGACCAAGTGACAAAGACGCACCCTTAGAAACGATCAAAGGCACAGACGCAAGCTCACTGCCACCATGCCAATCAACTCTGACACAACATGTTTGCCATGCAAATTACATTTCATTGTTATGGAAAAATGCAGACAAACCAGAAATGACACTACTGAAGCCAGAGGACAATGGACAATGAGGATGCAAAATACAAGCCAACTTGGCTCACATGTGAAGTTGTATCACCAGCCTTAAGAGAACAATTGAATGAATGTGACAACAATCTAAATGAGGAAGATGACGACAGTGACTGTGATGTCAATATTGATGAGACAGATTTGCTTAACATGTCAGATAATGAAGACAGTGAACAAGAATACTGATTGTTGTACTTAGGTTCATAAAACTTCATAAAATGTTGATTGTTTCAAGTTAAATATAGCATAAAATAAATAATAATGTTAATATTAAGCTTTTGATACATATGTTGCTGTGTGTTACAATGTCTGTAGTATTTCAATAAAAGCTTATAGAATTGAAATTAAAGAGATTCACCAATCTAAAGAGAAATACCCCTGCACCTGAATTGTTGGTGCCTTACCACCACAGGAGTGGAGAATTGTGAAAACTGGCAAATATAATCCACTTTGAAAAAAACTGTATCCCTTGTAAAATTCTTGAAACAGGGTCCCACCAAACTTCCCTGTTATAGTGCGTCATAGACTCTCAGACCACTAACATTATGGACGAGATGCCAGTGAGTGCAGGGGTGTGCTCCATTTTAATCAATGGGTGACAGCTTTTCCATCAATTTTATATATTATTATGGCCACTTGGTAATGAAACGTGGGCACTGGTCGACTAACTAGGGGCTTATTAATTGACTGGTGCCCACGTTTCATTACCATTACCACCTATTGTTAGGATGTTATAAATATAACAGATGCACATTCTGCCAAGACATCCGAAGTCGAAACATGTTTGTGAACCCTGAAAATGGCAGTACTGTGCATGTAAAAAGATTTATCAACTGCAACACAACACTCGTGGTATAGTTAGCCACTTGTGACAGCTTTTATGTGAAAAGAAAACTTATACATAATTGTAGTTGGATTTTCTATACTTTCTGTTTTTATCTTCCCCATGTTCTCTTTTTTCACATATGAGGAGGTAGCAATGTTTTTTTTTCAATAAAGCCAGACTTTCTCAGCCAGCATCCCTTCAGATATAGGGAGGCCAAAGGTTAACTGCCAGCATATGGACACTGTCTAAGAAAAAAACTTGTTCCTGTGCATTTTATGATACCAAACTGTAAACACTTACTCAGTGGGGGTTCTAATTGCAAGCAATGTATGGACCATACTGTATCTGTTTTCAACAAAATGTAAAACCCATTTTTGCTTGTGAGAACCAAGTAATCGATATGATTGGGAAAAATATGTTTTTTTTTTTGCATATTCTGTTTATTGAAGATTTTCAAATACATGCACTTATACATACTACATACAACAAAAGACATGGAAAAAGATGTTTAATGAGACAAAGCCAACAAGCATTTGTCAATGCCGAATGTTGCTTGCTTGTATGTGCTGTTTAGGGATGGAAGTGATAGTTCCATGCCTTCCTCCCAAGACATGCACTGTGTCTTTCTGTTCAGTATTCACAGAACAGTGGGAGGAGCAAGGGCCACAGCAGTACAGCAGTTGCCAAGGGGGTGAAGAGGTGGACAATAGTCCATTCAAAGGCAAAAGAGTCCTGCAGGAGCTCAGTAAATTGAAGGTGGACAAAGTGATGGAACCAGATGGCATACACCCAAGGATATTAAGAGAACTGCGAATGGAGATAGCAGCCATGTTCACTGAGTCATTCAACTTGAGTGAATTGGAGGAGGGCACATGTGGTCCCTCTACACAAGTCCAGCAGCAGGGAGGAGGTAGGGAACAATAGGCCGTTCAGCCTCCCCTCAGTAGTGAGGAAGATCATGGAGACATTGCTTAAAGAAAGGACAGTGGGGCATCTAAAAGCCATCGGAGCCGAGGACCATAGACAACATGGATTCACAGTGGGGACATCATGTCAGACAAATCTGGTTGATTTCTTTGACTGGGTGACAAAGGAAGTGAATCAGGGTGGGGCAGTGGACAACGCTTACCTTGATTTCAGCAAAGCCTTTGACACCATCCCACATAGGAGGCTGATAAACTAGCTGGGTAGGCTGGGCATGGGGGAAAGGGTGGTAAACTGGGTTAGAAATTGGCTAACAGACAGGAGGCAGAGAGTGGTGGTAGATGGGGTGCAGTCTAGGGAGAGGGGGTGACCAGTTGGGTGCTGCAGGGATCGGTCCTAGGGCCAGTCCTGTTCAATGTCTTCATTAATAACCTTGCAGAATGGCTGAAGGGAATTTTTTCACCAAATTTTCAACATAGCCATTTTAAAACCTCTGCTCACCAACAGTGTCACTGTGATTTTCTTACTCTGTCCCAAACATTGATTGTGCACACTGACTGCGCCATTGTGTGCTACAAGCACGGAAACACATTTTGGGCAACATGTGAAAAATGACAGCTGTACTGCTCATAAGGAGGTGTGGTAAAATGGCAATGTTGAAAATCTGAGTGCACAAATATAAAAATTCATGAAATTATGAGCGTAGTATAGAACTGCAAGCACGCACGCCGTAGAAACAGACATTTTAGGAATATTTTCACCAAATTTTCAACATAGCAATTTAAGACCTCTGCTCATGAACAGTGTCACTGTGATTTTCTTAATGTATCCCATACATTGAGTTCACACACCAACTGCGCAATTGTGTGCTACGTGTGCAGAAACACATTTTGGGCAAGATGTGAGAAATGACAGCTGTACTGCTCATAAGGAGGTGTGGTAAAATGGCAATGTTGAAAATCTGGAGTGAAAATACTGAAAATTTGTGAACTTAACAAGCGTGCATAGGAACAGCGCAACGCATGCTCGTAAAACAGTCATTTTCATGAAATTTTTCACCAGATTTTTAACATAGCCATTTTAACATCTCTGCTCATGAACAGTGTCACTGTGATTTTCTTAATCTGTCCAGGACATTGATTTCACACACCGACTGCGCCATTGAGCGCTACATGTGTGGAAACACATTTTGGGTGAGATGTGAGAAATGACAGCTGTACTGCTCATAAGGAGGTGTGATAAAATGGCAATGTTGAAAATCTGGAGTGAACATATTGAAAATTCGTGAACTTACGAGCATGCGTAGGAACAGCGCAACACATGCTCATAAAACAGTCATTTTTGGGAATTTTATCACCACATTTTCTTCATAGGGTTTTTGGGGGTCTACCTCATGAACTGTGACACTGTCATTTTGTTACTCAGTCCCGAAAGGTGGTTCCACACAGTGACTGCAAAATCACCTTTCGGGTTCGATTAACGCCATGATAGTGACAGAATTCATGAGGTGGGGTCCCAAAAACCCCATGTTGAAAATTTGGTGAAAAAAATTCCCCAAATGCCTGAGATATGCAGTAAAGTTGAAAACCCCTATTTATTCCATTATACAGCTTCCCGGCATTTCCTCAGTTCGCGGTCAGCTTTGAAGAGTGCAGACGTGTTCCGGGTCCACCCAAGATTGTCGCGCCTGAGTCTGAGGTAAGTATGGGGTGAGATGGGGGTGTGGGGAGGCAGGTGTGCAGTGGGTGGGCGCGGGTGGAGAGGGGTCAAGACAGCAGTGAGGGAAGGTTTTTCTTTCAGGTTTTTTTAATTACTTGGACTACGGGGCGTTTGCCACACTGGGGTGGGCTCAAAGCGTGGCAGCTGGAAGGCTGTTGGGGGGGCGTGGAGCCAATGGGGGATTGGGCACCCCATCGGCCTTAGGAACTGTTGCCATGCTGGGGTAGGCTCCCAGCGTGGCACACGATAGTCTCGGGGGGGGGGAACAGTAGAGCCGATGGTTGGGCACCCCCGTCAGCCATACAGACTACTGCCATGCTGGGGTGGGCTCCCAGTGTGGCACCAGGAACTCTGTTGGGGGGAGCGCAGCATAGCCGACAGGGGATTGGACACCCCCGTCGGCTATACAGTGTGTGCGTGGGGGGAAGCACGAGCATGCAGTATGAGTGTGTGTGTGTGTGTGTGTGTGTGTGCGTGTGGGGAGGGAGCGCGCATGAGCACGTGATCTTATCTCTGCTCAGTGAAGCATAGCTCTCCCTTTCAACTGTACGGCCACTGCATTTTCAACTGCTGTCATAGACAGCTGCAGCGTTGATTGGAGAACTGCGGCCATGCCTGAAAACACACTGACTGAATTGGAAGAGGGCTGCCACACCTCCAAAAACTCGGATGATGGCACTATGTTTCTTGCATATGTGTGCAAGTAACATAAAAATCGGTTTAAAATGAGCTACCGTGATCTGAGAAGAAGAGACAAGTGTCAGTTGGTAGCTCTACAAGATGGCTGTGTGTGTGTGAGACAGTGGAGGAGAAAACTGATGTCTTCAGAAACTCCTAAGGCAAGCTGGCCTGGTGGCATTGAGGGTTGAGGTGCTGGACGCCACACCTCGCACCACGCCGGCGACCCAGGTTCGGGAGCGAGCCTGAGCTGCCGGGGGTTGGCAGGGGAGAGACAGAATTGAGCATCTGGAGGACTGCTCTCCTCACTCAGGGAGGGAAGGTTTGCTGTTCCGCTTGTTGATCTTCCTCTGGCGGAGGCCAGGGGAGATACAAGTCGGGAGGCATGTTGCCAATGTATGCCATTGGTGGGGAAAAACTGGAGAAAAATGGATCTGGCAGTCTCCGTGATGGCTCTCCTGCGCCTGTCCCAGCTTCCTCATCTATCTGGATTTTGCTCCAGGGGTGAGGGAAAGTTGGTGCCCCTTAGCCTCGGTCCTGTCATGAGGGGAAACCCGTGGGAGAGGTAGGGGGGGTCAGGTGGGGAATGGAGAGCTGGAGACCAAGTCTCTCCAAGGGAGGGACCAGAGCCGCCTGCCAGGTTCCCAGGTGCATAAAAAGATAACAGAAAAAAGAAACTCCTAAGGCAGTAGAAGTGTGTGTGGCAATGTCTGCAAGATTGTATCATTTCTTGTTTTCTACCTAAGATAGTATCTAGTGTGAGGAAAGCTAAAGTTTTGCGTTTCTACATAATTATTTTTTCTTTTGCATGTTTTCACCTGTAAGCACTTTTGTTTTAATTCTTGCCAACACTTAATATATTCTGTAAAGTAACTAGCCCTATATTTATCAAAACAGATCGACTGGTGGTAAATTTTAAAGGAAATTCCCAACATTATTTACGAACATATGACAATGTCGACAGATAAAGACCACTTTGGTCTATCAAGTCTGCTCAAGTATGCAGCTCTGTATTGTGTATACTAGAGCTACCCCCTTGCCATCCCCCGTAGATTCTATGTCCCCCCCTCATCCCCTTCACTAGCCCTTCCCCTTGCTACGATCCTCCCTTTCACCCTATCCCACTCCTCTTAAAGCTGTCCATTGTCCTTGATGTCACTACCTCCTCCGGGAGCTCATTTCATCCAGACACTACTCTTTCAGTGAAGAAGTTCCTCCTTATCTCCCTTTTAAATTTTCCTCCCTCCAATTTGAGTGTCCCCTCGTTTTCCCATTTCCCCTGATGTTGAAGATGCCTTCTATGTTAACCTTATTTATGCCTTTGAGGTACTTAAAGGTTTCAGTCATGTCCCCTTCTTTCTCTCTTCTATCCTCCAGAGAATACATGTTGAGTGCCCGCAACCTCTCCTGATAGGCTACATCCTGCATGCCCTGTATCATTTTTGTTGCTCTTCGTTGCACCACCTCCAGTAAATTGATGTCCCTTTTCAGGTGAGGGTGCCAGAACTGCACACCGTACTCAAGCTGCAGTCTCACCAGTGATCTGCACAGCAGCAGTAGGACCTTCCTTCTCCTTGGGGTGAACCCTCTGGCTATGCACCTTAGCATTCTGGTGGCTTTTGCTGCTGCTTTACTGAACTGGGCAGAGTGCTTCAGGTCCTTAGTGATGATCACCCCTAGATCCCTGTTCTCCTTGGTCCTAGTCACCTGACCCCCTCCCCCCAGCCAGTATTCTGTCCCTGGGTTCTTTGCTCCCAGGTGCATAACTTTACACTTTTTGATGTTAAATGCCAGCTGCCAGATACCCAACCATTTTTCAAGCCTAGTCAGGTCCTCCCTGGGTTCCTTTCTCCCTTTCTCTGTGTCCACTCTCCCACAGAGCTTGATGTCATCCACAAAAAGGCATATTTTACATTTCATCCCATCCGCTGTGTCACTAATAAAGATATTACACAAAACTGGGCCAAGCAGTGAGCCCTGTGGGACCCCACTGGTTATAGGTCTAGGCTTCAAGAGTTCACCCCCGACTACCACTCTCTGACTTCTACTGCGAAGCCAATCCCTGACCCACCCTACCAGCTTCGCCCCCACTCCTATATCCTCCAACTTACTGAGCAGCCTTTTATGTGGCACTGAGTCGAGTGCTTTACTGAAATCCAGGTACAGAATATCAACCACCTGGCCTCTGTTCATAGTTTTAGTGACCCAGTTGAAAAAGTCTATCAGATTTGTCTGGCAGGATCTTTCCAAGACAAACCCATGTTGTCTATTGCCCTGAAGACCATTTACCTCCAGAAAGTTCACCAGCCTCTCCTTTAGTATGGTCTCCATCAGCTTGCCTATAATGGAGGTGAGGCTGACTGGTCTGTAGTTACCTGGTTCATCTCTGGGTCCACGCTTCTGGAGAGGTGCCATGTGTTTCATTCTCCAATCCCTTGACATGTACCCTGTCTTGAGCGAGGTGTTAAACAGGTCTGCCAAGGGGCTAGCTGGTAATTCCTCTTAGGGCAGGGACATTAGCTCAAGCTGTGCACCCTGTAATATGAGCAGACTTGATAGACCAAATGGCCGCCTTCTTCTGACTTCTTCATATGTTCATATGTACTCTTCGGTGTACACCACCCGGCCCTGGTGCTTTATCCACCTAAAGGGCTCTGAGGCCCTTTAGAACCCTGCCCTCTGGCATAACCCCCTCCATTTCCCTCTGCCCCCTTTCCACACACCAGTTTTCCCCTGTGGCACTGGTCCGTCCTTTTCTCTCATGAAAATTGAGCTGAAGTATTCATTTTGTACTTCTGTTTGCTCCACACTACTCTCTACCCATTCCCCCCCTCACTTCAATCTAATCTAACTATGCCACCCTTTCTATTCCTTTTTTCCCTTACATACCTAAAGAAGTTCTTTTCCCCTGTTTTTATCCCCTTGGCCAGTTGTAATTCTTTGCTCACTTTTGCCACCCTGACAACTCTGCATGCTTCCCTTGACTTCTCCAAGTAAGCCTCCCTGTCAGCATCCTTCAGGGTGCTTTTATACTTGTGATAGGCTGCTCTCTTTTTCCTCATTCTAGCTGCCACCTCCCTGCTGAACCAGCTAGGTTTTTTTATGCCTGGCTTTCTTGCTTCGGACCTTGGTACACATTTTAGTGGCCTCAATGAGACCCGTCCTAGTAGTGGACCACTTCTGCTCCACCTCCATCTCTGCCTTATCCTGGCATGATGCTCCTTCAGGATCTCACCCATCATCCCAAAGTCAGCCCTTCTGAAGTCCACCACCTTAGTCTTGGTCCTTTTTATGTTTTCTTGTGCAGAAAATGTGTTGCTACAGTGAACAGCACTTCAGACGTGTAGCAGTGGTGTGTCCAATGCAGGTCAAGCTGCATTGGGCTTGTCCCTGACAGACCAATGAGCACACAAGCCGACGATGACAGTGAGTACATATTTATGGGCTGAAATTTTGTGTACTTGAAAGGAGTGAAGGGCTCCAATGAGAGGGTGTGTCTATCCTTACATTTGCATAAAGCTGCCCGGCAAGTAGCTGAGCGGCTTTATGACTGTGGATCATGATTCCCCCCTTTTCTTGCTTGCCCCTTTTCCCTTCCTCTCCCCTGCTGCCTGCCACTCCTTTGTCACCTTGCAGTGTTAGGTATAAAAAATATATCTTTGTGTGAGGAATTGGAGGGCTTTTGCCCGTGGTTCAATGTTGGGGAATAACTCTGCCCACCGGCCCTACTTAAACCTGCCTACACCTTTTGCTTAGTTTGTTTTTGAATGGCTGAGCTGTGTGGCCTTTGGCTGCTTTCCTTTCCTCCTCTCCTTCTGCTCATCTCTTCCCATTAGCTGCATTCTCTGGGTCACCCCTGAGAAAGGGACCGCTTGTTGGGCTCAGTGGGCCTACCCAGTAACCAAAACTGAAATAAAATTGTTCTTGTCTCTGCTCCTCCATCACTTTGTTGTGTATGAGTTTATGTTGCTATCCTCTCGCTCCTGTTTCCTGTTTTTTCGTCTTTGCTTTTTTTTTTTTTGTCATTGCCTCCCCCCAGCTCCCTCCATTCATGTTCTCCTTCTGTGGCCATCGCCCCACCCCCTCTCACTCCTTGTTGTTGCCGCTCCATGGCTTGTGTGCATTTGTGTTTGCTTGTTGCTTCCACTAGTTTGGTTTCCCCTTGTGTGCTCCATGTCCTCCTGTCCCTGTTTCTCTTCTCCACTTCACCATCCTTATCATTGCCTCTCCTGCTCCCCCCACCTGTTCGCTTCTGCCTTGCAGCTCATTTTCTGCTTGTCCCCCCCCATTCCTCATCCCTCTGTCTTGTCCTTCTTTACAGTCTTTTGGGGTTTATTTCTTTTTGCCTTATTCTTTTTGCTTCCAAGAACTCACCTCTTCTGGGTTAGTGCAATGTAAGGTCACACCCAGCTTAAAGTAACAGCTTCATATTCCTGGCTTTCCATCTCCTGCTTCTCCTGTGCTTTCTTGTTTACCTGCAAACTGCACTTGGCTTTCACCCTATTCCTCCTTTCCTCTCAGCTTCTCCATCTTATTTTACAGCCCTCGCCAGCAGTCTCCAAAGTTGTTCCCAGAATCGGAGTGCCCTTAAAGCTATATAGCACATCAAACTTTCAATCAGATGGATAATTCATCATCAATGCGGCCACATCTTTATGTTGGCAGTATATCGTGAACTGAGAGCACAGCTGTTAGATCTTGCAACTACAAAGGCTTAATGTGCTACAGGGACTTGTGCACGTTTCCAAACAAAGTTTAGAAACTCTGTTAGCTGGGACCAACTGCTTCTGCCCTACTACCCTGCTGCCTCTCCCTACCACCAATAGCCCTTTCAGCAAGTTTTGCCTCAGGATTTTTATTCTGCACTGCATTGCTCCAGCAGCACCTGTGGAACCTATTGGCTTGGTTTCCTTCTGCTTAAAGCCGAAGTATCCCTGCAACCTATTTGATATTGGCTCCTATGCTAGCTACTTAGATCCAAAGATCTCATCCGTGTTTAACCGGATTAATTGCTGACTGCTCCCTTACTTCTCATACAGGGCTTCATATTCGGATCTAGATGGTATGTAAAAAGTCTCATTAGGAGCAGGCTACCAATGTGACTTATGTTGCAGCAATTCTTTAAGTTCTCACTGGCAAAGCTTTTAATTGTCCTGCTGAACTACTTTACACTAGCTACAGTATACTGGAATTCCAGATGTGGCAGGTTCTAGATCTACCTGTTATCCGATCGTATGGGGCAAAATTTGAATTGTATCCTATCTGAGTCTTAGCTGTTTCTACTTTCCCAACTCAGCAAATATTTAAACAATAAAAATAAGTTTTTTCTCAGACCGACCATGTTATACCTCGCCATCTGACTTCATCTGTGCTCAAACTCCCCTCTACTTTTGGGAAGACACGAACAATTACGGTGCATTTAAGGTCATCCTTGCTAATTTGGTACAATTATAATGCTCTTATGTCAGACTAATTCATCCTCAGCTAATGATTGTTTTAGTTTTGTATCTGGGGACCTAAAAATAAGTCTCTCGGACACGCAGGAGCACCCCTCATTCTCTACAGCTTCATCTGTCCTCTAACCTCAATTTTCTATCCCAAACCTACATGAGGGTTTTGATTCTAAACATGTCTGGCTCCATTGAGAGTCTACAATGTTTATTCTCTAGCTAGTATTTGTGTCAGCTTCATAGTCCTTAGACATCGATCACTGATTATTCAACTGGGTCTTCAGGTAATATTTTGAGTGACGCTTGATTATGTGTCCCAGATGCATAATTAAAACAGAACAGCAGAACCACGTGTAACTGCTTCAATAGAAGATTCAGACTGTTCTTCTCGATAGTGACTCACGTCGCCACTGCTTGGCTGAAACTACAGTACTCTCATTCATCTTGTCTGCCTCACCAGCTTCAGACTGGTTACTTCATGAACACTGCAGCCAACTCGTTATGTCACCAGTAAATCCGGATGGAGAGGACACTTCTGATGCACTCTTGCAAATCGGAAAGAATACCTTAATTTAAGGGGGAAATGCTTTCCAACTGAACATATAAAATCCACATAATACATCATGGCTTGCCATGCTTGTGTTTAGTTATGTGTTGAAACTTAATCCCTCTTGTTGGAAAAACTCAGTAATGGGTTAGATTGAGTTTAATAGTTATTATTGATTTAGGTGTCAGCACGAGTGAATGGAAAAATGAACCAACATTTAACATGTTGTTTGCACTGTTCATTCCGCCACTGAAAAAAAGTGTGCATCACCAATACAATGACACTGTCTTGTACAAACATTCCAGTTTATAACATGACATTGGAAAATGCATGAACATGATTGGCTAAAACATGTACATGACTGTGCATTAAAATGCTTTATTGCATGCACAGAGTGTTGATCTTGCTTTTCAGTTTTTACATCACATACACCATGCAAGGAAACATTTGGCGCTGACAAATGCTTATTTCCTGTCCCAGATCTAGACAGAACCACACTGCTCTGTGGTCACTGCCTGCTATGGGATCTTCCACCTTTATTTCGTGGGCATGGTCTCCATTGGTCAGTACCAGGTCTCACCATCTCTGGTGGGATCATTGACCCCTGCACCAGGAAACTGTCCTGAAAGGCTTCCAGGATAGCCTGTTCTCTGGAGCACGAGGTCACTGGGATCCTCCAATTAACTCCAGAAAGATTGAAATCCCGAGTTATGATTACTTTACCCCTATTTGCCTGTGACCTAATCTGCTCCCCTAGTTTACCATCTATTGCTTCTCCCTGTGAAGGTGGTCTATATACCACTCCCATTCTAACCTTTGCCCCCTTGGCTGACTGAGCTGAACCCACAGTGCTTCCAGTTTACCTTCAGCCACTTGCTCCCTGGTACATGTCATCTCCTCTCTCCCATACTGCATCGATATCTCTAATGGTAAAGTTAAATCAGGGGCAGAAGAAGCTCAGAGCTTTGAAAAGCAATGAAGAAAAAAACACTTGGGCACCTAAGAACTTCACCTCTTTGTTTTTGTGCCAGTCATGCTTGAGGGCATCTTCCTTTGTTTTGTAACTATTTAAATTTCATAATAATTGAATGAGATCTGGCCTGTGGGTCATTGGATTTCAGTTGCAATGCCTGGTGAGCTCTTTCGATATTAAGAGCATAGTCTGTGCACAGTTCGAGGATATCCTGAAGGCGCTGGTGAAAAAATCTGTCATCTGGCCTGTGTCCAAGCCTTTTGGCATGCCATACATTCATAGGTTATCTCTTCTGGATTGACTCTCTAAGTTCATACATTTTTCCTGTAGCTCAGTGGTGTAGTGTAGCAAAGTCACTACTGCTTCACCGAGCTGAATCGTGCTTTTTTCAATTAGAAAGACCCTCTCCTCTGTGGCTTCCACCTGGTGTTCCACTTGTGTGTTTTTGATTTATTTTTTGAAATTCCTTCTTACTCTTTTCCTGGGATGCTTTGATTTCTTGCAGGAGAATTTCAAACCTGCTCTGACTGAGTTTCTTGGCCTCATGGTCGGTATCATAACCACGTTCTGTAGTACTTGCTGGGGATAGGCTCCAGCCGCCGTCAAGACTTTGTGTTGTTACTCCATCTTTATCCTGCTGTCTTGGCTTCAATCACTGGAGAGATCTGGTGCACCTCTCTTCCGTTTTACCTCCCCATGCCATTTTGCATGATTTGGAGCTGTTTTAGATAGGGCTGTGGAGGTTTTATTATCGGGCGGGTCGGGAGCTGTTCTCTCTCAGTCACCTATCAAGTCCGCAACGTCACTGGAAGTCTTCATATCACCTTTCATTCTGGTATAGTTAAATATGGATAATTTTGGGGAATGGATGGTATTTCTGAAAATAAGAACTTCATAAACAGATGCCAATTAGAAATGATTTTCTGTCCTCTTTAAAGAAGGTATTTTTGTGAACCTCTGAGGTAGCCATCATTCTGAAGGTACATGCTATCCTATTTTAAATAATTTGAGAAAGATAATATTTCCTGATACGGGAAGTGATTTGGGTTAATCTTGATAAGAAAAATCCACATTCCATCTGAGGTTTGAGCAGTCTGCCTTGGCTTGATACAGGTATCCTGGTGACTGGGCTCAAATGGCATGTAATTTGTCAAATGAAACAACAACTTTTAGTCTTTTTTTCAGGTGAAACAATAATCTGCTTCTGCAAAAGTTTCATGGAAGATGGATCACTGCTCCTGCTGCTTGCGTGATGTCATGCTCTCCTGCTTGAGACATGATAATTATTTCCAAGGCAACCAACTGTAATTCGTAATCTGAGGATTATGACATAATGGGCCAGATATTCAGAAATGTGCCAAAGGCTGGCGCAAGTCCAGAGCAGCGCAAAACCAATGCACCATAGCGCAACAGGAGCCATATTCAGAGGTTGCTCTGGCAGAACTGTGCCAGTGCAACACAGCTGAATATGGCACAGCTGCACCATGGCGCAACTGTGGATGCACCATGGTGCAACCACAGGTGCACCATGGGCAGACACAGAAGCCCTAGGGCAACTGTAGGAGCAGAGCACCAGAGCAACTGAAGGGGGCACAGCACAGAGAGGAGACTCAGGGACAGTGCCAGGGAAGCAGAGTGACAGGCCACAGGAGGCCACCACCAGCGGGCATAGCAGGGTGCAAACAGGCACCCAGACCCCTAACCCAGAACACAAGAGTGGTACAGACAGGAGGCAACAGGGGGTGCGAATGGGGGATGGAGGGCCACAAAGGGGGCCCCAACAGGCCATGCCCCCTGCACATCTAGACCAGGCCACACAACCATGACAGCCACCCCAAGGGCACCCCAAGGCACAGCCATCAACCAAGGGGAGGGACACCACCACCACCACCATGGGACACACAGCAGCACAAAGCAGTGATCCACAGAAGCACATGTGCCCCAACACATGCACACCACACGGACAGGCACTGGGCCACTGCAGCATGGCCCCTCATGCCACCTGCAAAGCAGACACAGACACAG
Source organism: Neoceratodus forsteri (assembly GCA_016271365.2). Classification (NCBI taxonomy): domain Eukaryota; kingdom Metazoa; phylum Chordata; order Ceratodontiformes; family Ceratodontidae; genus Neoceratodus; species Neoceratodus forsteri. The sequence continues at coordinate 346,347,865 of CM028138.1, read as the reverse complement.
GCAGGTAAGTCAAAATAGATATATATTCAAAAAACTATATACAGTAACAAGGGGGTGGGAAAGGGTAGGATAGTGAGGGAAGGGGGCAGGGAACAGGGATTGTACAGTGGGATGAGGGACTGGAGGGGGAGGTATGGCTGGGGAAACAGGGGAACACAAAGTTGGGCTAGCAGTGGCCACGCCCTGCCACCCTCTGCTGCTGTTGGTGCCTCCTGACTGCCAGGAGCAGTTTCTGGACCTGGAATACTGCCTCCATAGTTGTTGAGGTTACTAGGATGAGCTGCCTCAGGAGCCTGCAGTACAGGGGCCCCCTATGCCATCGGCAGACACCTAGGACAAGGGACAGGACAGGTGATCAGTGCAATGTCCCAGAAAACATGGCCCAACCACAGCGCATACCAGGCAGGGGGAACCCCCTGGAGGGCCCATACAGGCCACCCACAGGGGTGTGGGCCAATGCCTGCCGGCAAGGTGGCACACCACATCAGCACACAGCGGTGGTCCTTGCAGCACAGTGGCCATCCAACTGCACCATGGCAGTCATATCGTACAGTGCTCTGGCTGCACCACAGCAACATCAGTGGTGGCCATGTGCACACCCACCCCACCAGCAGCTGGCACACATGACTGATGGATGTGCCACAGTGACGGGCACCACGCACAGTGTGACACAGACAGCTGCCATGGCACATGGCACAGGTGGCCATGCCCGCACCCATGCCCTTGCCATCCCCCAATGATGGTGCGTAGAACAATGTCAGTGCCTACCTGCCTTCTGTGGCCCACTGGCACTGGAGCTGCTCCTCCTCCCTGGGCTGCTGTGGCCTGGCAACCTGCCAGCACCCGACATGTCACACAGAGTGGCAGCACAAGTGGTGGAGGAAAATGCCACCCCGCAATGCGCACAATGGTAGTACTCCAAACTGCAGGACATGCCAGGCAGCCTAGCCAAAACCACAGTACAGCACCAGGGCACACATGCATGATGGGCCTACTCACCTGGCTGTGGCACAGTCCCACACCTGACATGTGCCTCCATCCTCCTGAGGTGCTCTGGGTCCCTCTGCATCAGGTCCCCATATCAGTGGCAACACTGCTCACCAGTTCTGGCCACCTCTGTATGCTGAGTGAGTGAGGCAGCAATTGCCTGCCACAAAGTCACCCAGGGCTGCTGCAGTGGTGCCTGCCCAAACAGCTGGGGTGCATGTGGCTGGATGCAGGCCATGAGGTTGGCCAGCCCCACCTGTGTCCAGTTGGCCACCTGTCCACATCGCTGCTGCTGTGCCATCACTGTGGTGTGAGCAGCGGAGCAAAATGGTGGGAGGAGGCACACGTGGCCAGTGCATGTGTCAGATGCGTGGGTCAAGGGGACATGCGCTGTGTCTGCCCATCGCGCAGTCACAGAGATGCACGGCATGGGCGTGGCTAGGCAAGGTCATGGGTACGGGGTCACCCAGGGGCAGAGGTCACAGCAGAGGTCAGGGTTCGGCTGCCACACAGTGTGCACGTGTGCAATAGCAGGCATGGCACACTGTGCACCACAGTCCCTATTGCACAGTGGGAGCACAGTGCGCAATAGGGGGTAGCACACCGACTGGTGCATGCGCACTGCGGTCCTGTGCATTGTGCATGTGTGTGCATTGTGCCACGACTTGCTCCAGAGCAATCTCATTGCACACAGAACAAATTCACGATATTCAGCCACCACATGCAAAAGAGCTCATCAGCCAATGCGTGGCACACTGGGGGAACTAGCATGTCTTTACCGTTGCGCCAATGCTCATTTGCATACATTGCACCATAAAAGCGCCACGGACTGGCACAGGCCATGGACCAGTATTGCAACCCTCTGAGGTAAGTTGTGCATGCTGCTGGAGCAACACTGAACCCAGCCAGCACAGCAGGGGGCACGGAATAGGGTGTTGCTGACACTGACACACTGTGCTGTACATGTCCACAGGTAGCAACATGCCGGAACATGAGGAGGATGAGGAGCATGGGCCTGCTTGCAAGTGCAGGCCCAATTTTATGAAGGCAGAGGCAGAGGCCCTGTTTGAGGCCTACCTCGACAGGGAGCCACTGTTGAGTGGTGCCACAGGCACACCACAGGACAGGGCTGGGGCCTGGGAGGAGGTGGTGGCATGCGTGAACCAGCAGGGCAACCATCAGTGGTCAGTGCAAGAGTACCGCAAGAAGGTGGGCACAGATAAGCAGCACATCAAAGAGAAGGTGGCGGCCATCTGTGTGGCCTGGAAAGCCACCGGAGGGGGGCCTGCTGATGCGCCACAGCTCACGGCGCAGGAGGAGTTGATGGCAGCCACCATGCACCGCAGCACCGTGGAGGGTGTGCCAGATGGAGGATTCCAGATGGGTGACAGCCCATCACTGCATGGTAAGTATGTCAGGCATGCACAGCATGCAGTGGTTGTGTTGGGGGGGGCGAGCACTAGTGGACCTTGCATCACTGACACCTGTTTTCTCTTTCAGCACCAGCACGCTTGCCTGTGGAGGATGGGGTGCCAGCAGCAGCCGTGGAGGCAGGACCAGCCCCGGAGGACCAGCCATCCACCTCCATGGGCATCCGAGGGCCTGATAGACTGCAGCATATCACCACTATCCAGCCGGATGTCCTGGGCATGGGGTCGGACGAGGCCCTGGATGTGTTTCTACAGGATGCCAGTTTTGGCATCCTCTGCATGGAGACATAGATCGGGGCAGGGTCCAACACTGATGATGACCTAACCATGATCCTGGACAGCATGGGTGGTGTAGTGGGGGAGATGCTCATACCAGACACCAACACAGGCATTGTGCCCGGTGGCCTGACAGCAGGGGGAACAGCTGCCTGCTGCCACTTTGGATGCTGCTGTGTGCACTGCCACAGCTGTGCCATGGGGTGGTGGTGATGTGGCTACGCAGGTGCTGGGCAGCGTTCAGCTGCCGGATGGGCAATGGCAGCATGCTGCTGGAGCCACTGGGCAGCCAGATGAGGGGTCCACTGCTGGGTCACCTGCTAGGGACATACCCCATGATGACCCCACTGTGTAGCTTCCACCTGAGTGGGGGGCTGTGCAGCGTGGTCAGTCACTGCAGGAGGGTTGGCGCCCCACCCAGGTTACCCAGGGTGCCGACCAGTTGGCAGAGCACACCCGTTTGCTGCGGGCCTCTGTGAAGAAACAGGTGCTGCTTGCTGCTGGAGTACATGCACTGCATGTGGAGGTGCGCTAGGAGGCCAAGCAGTGCAAGGGGGTACTGCACAGCTCCTGGCGGATATACAGCACTTGTAGGAGGCCACAACTGCATCCCAGGATCTCATTGCCAATGCTATCACAGATGGCCTTGTACTCACGCAGTGCACTGTCCGCCCCATGATCCTGGCATCGAGCGACACCCACACTGTCGATACCAGGCTCTGCTGTTGGCATCCCAGGCATGCCTTGGGTGGTCCTGTTTGGGCACCTACACACCCCACTGCATGGATCTGGTCACGGTCCCGCAGTTCAACCTCTGGAGGGCTGTTTCTAACACCCCCTGTGGCTGATGAGCAGCCTGTGGCTGCTGATCGGCTCTGGCGTGGCCGTCCCTGTGGCCGTGGTGGCCATTGTTCCGTCCGGCAGCCCTGATGTGTGTGCTGCCCTGACCGCAGTCTGCAGCTGCTGCCCTGTGCACGCATGGGTGGTGTATGTGTGTGTGCATACCACTGGTGTGGTGCCTGTGTGTCGTGCTGCTCGCTGTCTGTGTGCATGCCTGCCTGGCCGCTGTCCCATGTGACGTGGGCGTGATGAGGGCCATTCTGCACCAGTTGCACCTGTGCACTGGTGCAATGCATCTGATCCCCGCCACTTGCCAGAGCCAGAGCGCATGGGTGTGTATGTGTGATGCTGTGTGGAGTTGTTTGTGGATGTGTGTCACTGACTCCCCTACCCCTGCACCATGCCTCTGTGTGTGCATGCCCATTACCATGCATACCACTGCATGTGTGCTGTACCTGTGTGTGTGGCCTTTGCATGGATTTGGCGCCACCTACCTGCGTACACCATAGTGCTCCTGTGCGATGGTGTTTCCATGCTGCCACGCCATCCTTTGCAGCCAGGGGTCCCTCCACCGGGGGGGGGCTGTCCACCACCCTCCAGCCCATTGCCTCCGTCATCCCCACTATTGTCACCCTAATCAGCCTCGACAGCTATCCCACAGTCGATGGCCATGTTGTGCAGTAAGCAGCAGGCCAGGAACAGGCCACAGGCTTTCGAAGGGCTGTACTGTAGGGCACCATCAGACCTGAATAGGCAATGGAACCGTGCCTTCAGCATTCCGAATACATGCTCAATGATGTTTTGCATGCCAGCATGTGCCTCATTGTAGTGTTCCTCAGCTGGGGACGATGGGCACTGATGGGGTGAGCAACCAGGGCCTCAGTGGATAGGTGCTGTCTCCTGTGTGGATAATGACATAGTTAGCCTTATGACATCCTTTGCTGTGTCCCTTGCCTGTTCCTGGCACCCTCGCCAGCACGCCCACCCTGCCCTTTCCCATCCCATGGCCTGTTCTGCCCGGCACCCCTTGCCCGTCCCATACTCACACACTAGGTGGCCCATGGGAATGTCCTCATGCTCGAACCTGTGGTGCAGTGCAGAACTGTGCCAGATGAACACATCATGTGCACTCTCAGGGTGTGTGGCACAGACGTTGGTGATGCACCCCTTGGCATCACACACCACCTGGCAATTGACACTTGAGAACCCTTTCCTATTGGTATAGGCCACACCCTCAGGGCCAGGTGGCGTGCGGATGCCCATGTGGTTGCAGTCAATGGCCCCAAGCACACCAGGCATATGTGCTACCCTGTGGAAGTCCTGCATGGTTGCTGTACGCTCCGCCTGTGTGCTGGGGAAATGGATGTATTCCGAAGCACGTGGCAGCAAAGCGTTGAGGAACTGTGTCAGGAGGCATAATGTGGCCAACTGGGTTATGCCTGTGGTGTCCCCTGTTGGTCTCTGGAAGGTGCCCGTGGTGAGCAGGCACATGACAGCCATCACTTTTGTCTCCACAGACATTGCGCGGCTCCATCTTGTGGGTGCCTGCATCTTCTCACTGCACGGCTCGAAGAGCTGCCTCAGAATGGCCCTGTTCAGGTAGTACCATCCCACAATCTCCATGTCAGTGTAGTTCTCGAGGGTGGTGCGGGCACGGTACCACCTGTTCAGGGCGTACCACTGAAGGGCCCTTCTTCGGCCACATCGCTGTTCCTCTTGCCCCCTCACACCCCTCATTACGGCCTCCATAAGGAAGGGCGTAATATCCATGGCCCCTGATGTCCTGTCTCCCCTGGATGATCGGCTGCTGTGGGCTGTGTGCCACCCTGGTGCACTGCCTGACACTATACCTGCCTGTCCCTCTCGCTCTCTCTGCCCCTGGCTCCCTCTCCACTGCCACCTCTGTCCCTCTCCCCCTGTGGCTGCCTGTGACAGTCTCTCTGTCTCTCACTTGCTCTGTCTCCCTTGGTCTGTCTTTCTGTCTGTCTTTCCTTCCTTCTTGCTGCGTTTTGCCACTCTCTCTCTCTCTCCCTCTCACCTGGTGCAAGTGCTGTCTGTGTGCTTGTGCCCTGTATTTATAGGCTCAAGTCTCCGCGATGCATCCAGGTTTTGCTCCGCACTTGCACCGTGGTTCCACGGCTGAATATCACACTGTGCCAGATATTCATGGGCACGCTCCCTGTTCTTGCACCTGCATTCATTATAATTGTGCATTGGCACAATGGGATTTGCGCTGTGCAATGACTCCCGCTGAATATCGCTCTTTGGCGCAAGTCTGCACTTGCGCCGGCGCAACTCAGTTGAGCCATGCGCAACTGTTTTGAATATCCTGGCCACAGCGCACACAGGGCAACAGGAGCAGATGAAGTTTGAGGGACAATGATCCTCTTTTCAAGCATGTGTCCTTAGTAATAAATAATGTGGGAAAAATAAATATGGAAATGTGTGACGTATTAGCAGAACTGCGTGTAAATGCACTGTTTTCCCAAAATGCCATAGACTCTTGTGGGTAATGCAAATGACTAAGGGCTGCTTCAGGAACAGTAAGACTTCCTCTACCATCAGGAAGCATCACCTTGTGGTAGTGATTGATGAAGATGCAGAACTGATACTGAAGAATGTGGTACGGAGACACAATATTGACAGCTCCAGGAAAGTCCAGCAAAATAGAATGGGAAAGGGTGATAATGATATCGTGGATGGAAACCATGCCACACTTCAGAACATAATGCTCCTGTATCTACACCTATACCTGCAGACCTCTGTGGACACTGAGATACTACATGCATTTTGTAATTAACTCTTTTGCACAGATTGCCCTGTGTATTATGGGGCTGGCAGTATAGCCTATAGGTTAGAGTAACGAGCTGTGAATGAGCTTAGTACAACCAGCAGACAGACATGGATTTGATTCCCACAACCACCACTTGCATACTGTGTGACTCTGAACAAGTCTCTTAACCTCCCCAGTGCTCCCGGGTTGCCCCTGAAAACAGGCACCTGTGCCTAGTGGGCCTTACCTGGTTTCCAAATAAGAATAAAATAAAGAAAAAAAAATAGTACACTTCAGAAACTTTTTTAAATGGCATTACGTACAGTGGCAGCTTCAGGAATTAAGAATGACCAGGGCACAGGCAGGGTATGGGGGGCTTGTGTCTAGGCATGCCGGGGAATTTAAATCTAGACTATGTTGCCAGCTATATATGTATGTATCACTACTGGGGCACAGCTTGGACACAGCAGATTTTTACTGGGGCATTTGCACTGCCTGGAGATGCCCATGGTTACACAAGTACTGAGCTACTTTTCTTTTATTTCTTTATATCTGCTTCCAAGTACTAGACTAGCACAAGAATCCTAGACTTGGTAGAAGCCCTTTTTGTGTTAACCTGCTGTTGTAACACTGCAAACTGTGATTAAAGCAGATTACAGGGAGCATGGGGCCCGTGATGAAAGATTCTATTCAAGGTGGAATTCTATATCTCAGTATCACAATGACACGCACACAATAAATCTTTTTACGAGTTTTTTCTTCATACCCAAACATTTTTCCGTGAATTGCAGTGACTGAAACAGAGCAACCATTTAGGAAGCAACTTTATATACAATTAGACCCCAAGTGCAATAAATAGGAGAGCTCAGTCAGCAAAGAGAGCAGTGCAGCAGCATTTCAGTTCTGCCATTTGTAGATCTGTAGAAAATGTTGTATGAAAGAGTAAGTATAAGCACCAGGCTGAACCAAGAAGGCATTGCTTAATTTAATCCCAGCACATGACTGAAATGCTGCTAACTCATCAGCCACTGGTTTCTAGATTAACTTTATTATCCTGAGATACAGTTTTAAAGCTACAGCCAAATACAATGCGAGGGTGATCCATCCAGTTAGAAGCTGTAATTATGGGAGCACAGTTAGGGTTTGATGGGTATGTAAACAATAAAAGACAAAGAATGTCAAACAGATGAGGCATACTGATGAGTCCTGGTAGGACGAAACACGTGTCTATGTCTTTTGTTAGCACCCTTTGCAAACTGTGTGAGAGGCCTTTCGGCACCATGCAATTCTGCTTAAAGTTGGACCAGCATAACATTCTGTGGTGATTTGCATATGCAGCCCATGATGCTTTGCATTGTGGGGGCATGTGTGATTTTGTATTTTCTGTAAACAATAACACACAACAGAGTGTGGGTTATGCTCTGATAAATGCATGCCTAGGGATGTTTGTTTGTTTGTTTAATTTTGTTGACCCGGTAAGCCCACTGGGCCTAGAAGTCCCTTTTTCAGGGGTGACCGGGGGCTAGCGGGGATACAGATGGTAAGCAACTGAAATTGAACCAGATTAAACTGTTGGTGGTATTTTTAGTGAATGAGGGAAATTTGGCCAGGACACCTGGGAAATTCCCCTACTCTGTGCCAGTAGGGGGACCCTGTCGCTGCGAGTTGCAGGCGGTCAGTCTGTTCCTCGCGATTCAGGAGGAAGGAGGTCTGGATGGGGCTGCGGTAGCCCAGAGTGTGATATCTTGTACAGTATCTGTTCTTGTGGATCCCGTAGTGCCGGCAGCTGGTATGCACCCACGGGTGGCCAGCAAATCGCCGGTGCAAGTGGGCCTCTGAATTTTCCTGAACCGTCTTGCCTGAGTTTAGCAGAGAAGCAGCGTTGTCTTGAGGAGGAACTTCTGAGAGTTAGCGACCTGTTGCAGAGGGAACGCCGGACTGCAGTTTTGGAGGAGGACTGGAAACGGAAGAGATCGGCTAATTTGCCGAGTGCTATGGAGTCTGAGGGGCCCAGCAAGCTTCTTACAGCTATGGAGAGACCTGAGGGGGACTTAGATGTGCCTTCCAAAGATTGGGGAGCCTTGGTGGAGGAGTCCTGGTCGCCGGAGCGAGCGCTGCGAGGGGCTGGATGGATCCAGATTTCTGGAGATGCATGGAGACCGGAGCAAGCTGTTCATGCTCCTGATGTGAATGTTCAGATAAGTTCTAGTGCCAAATCTGACTCTTTGGGTGTTGACTTGAGTACTGAAGCTATTGTTTCCCCTACCCCCCCGTCTAGCGCTACTCCTGATTTATCTTTGGGATCTCGGGGAGAGTGGGGGCAGGAGATGTGACTACTTCCCCTAGCCTTCCTGGGCCTGTTCTGAATCCTGTACCTAAACCCTCTTATGCTAGCTACTTTAGGCAGCCTCTGGAATTGGCCAAACGGCATAATGCCGTTAGATTGCATTATGTGGGACCTAGGGATACTCCCCCTGATAGGTTTTTCGCTGGGAAGACATTATTAAAGCACAGCATGGGTTTTTTTCCTTCGGAAGTTTATGCATTGATACATGTTCTGGGGGAATTTATGTTTGACGTCAGCTTCCGCACCCCTGCCTTGATGGAGTTGTTTTGGAGTCGATATCTGAATTTGAAGACTAACCCATTATGGTCTGACTTTATTGTATTGCCTTTATCACAGCAGGCCTATAGGATCATCACGATATTGTTTAGGAATGAAGGAGTGAATATTGTTGATATTGTTAACTGGTTGTCTAAATCTTGTGACATTCAGGGGAATCCAGTCCCTATCCTGGATGCAGAGGGGTTTTGGAATGGGGGTTGCAAATTTAGGGTAAAACTTCATTCCACGGATTCTGGCTTAATACATCTGCCTAATTGCTTCTTTCTGGGGAGGGATAAGGGGTTCCTTTTTTATCCTGGGCAGCCTAGAGTTTGCTTTAAATGTGGGTCTCGAACCCACATTAGTACCTCCTGTACTGTACTTAAATGCTCTTACTGTGGGGAGACGGGTCATCCAAGTGCCTTTTGTTTTCAAACCTCAAAATGTAATCTTTGCGAGGAGGTGGGTCACACGTTTGAAACCTGTCCCTTAGCTGCTAAAAATACTGCTGAAGCTGATTATGGGGTACAGGATCATTATATCTGGGAGGCAGTTAGACTTGGTATCCCTAATAAGGGAGGGAGGGGCCCTGATACTGGAGGGGATGTTCCTCCCTTGGCTGAACCTGGTTTGTTAGACTCAGCTGATTCCCAGATGGGTACCATGGCTCCACCTGAAGTGGGGGTTGCAGTGGTCTCAGGGGTAGATCGGGGGAAGTTGTGAGCCTAGCACCCTTGTTACCAGATTTATAATCTCCTGATGCTGGGTTTGTGGTGGTTACTGAGAAGAAAGGGAAATCTGCCAAAGGGAGGGGGAAATTGGGGAAGAAACCAGCTGCACCTGCTCCTGTTGTTTCTATTGTTGACCCGAATATGTTCTCAGTTTTGGAGGAGAGTCCGGTGGATGACCCTAGTGGGGCTGGGCCTCCTCTACCCTTGTCTGGGTTGGAATCTACTGAACCTGTAGCTGACCAGGTGGGCCCTAGACCACCAGACGGTAAGATTGGTAGGATTACGAGGGCGTCTAGTAAGGTGAAGTGAATGTTACCTCGCTATGCTCCCTGTTCCCTTTCACTTTCGGGTGGCATCCTTGAATGTGAACAGTATTAAGACTCCTGTAAAATGCCGAAAAACTTATTCACATTTTTTGTCTGAAAATCTGGATTGCGTTTTTCTGCAGGATGTCCGATTGCATTCTCTTGAGGAGGTAGAGGCTGCCACTGCTGGTTGGATTTGGTGGGGACTGTTTTTGGTCCTTAGGTGATGACTTATGCAGTGGGGTTGGAATGTGTTTTTTTCATTTTCATGTCACTGTGATACACCAGATAGAAGTTCTGGCTGGCAGGGCCTTGGTCCTGGACATTAAATGGGGTTCCTTATTCTTGAGATTGATTTCTGTGTATGCCCCTCAATCTAAGTTTGACCGGGTGTCCCTGTTTAACTCACTTTATCCCTTTTTATGCTCTCCTTATTACATTATTCTGGGGGGGACTTTAATTGTTCCTTGCCTTTAAATGAGGCTTCTGGGACAAGGAAAAAGGTGTATAGCGATGAGGCTAGTTTGTTGAAACTTATCTCAGACACTGGTTTAGTAGATGCTTTTGGGCCCTCTACTGGAGGGTCTAGGGACACTTATTTCTGTGGACCAAGGGCTTCCAGAATAGATTACTTTTTTCTCACTTCTGAGGTTACTGTTCAATCTAGATCCCTGCAGGATGTTGCTTCCTCTGATCACAGATTACTGAGACTGGCCTTGGCTGATGTTCCTACAGCTCGGAGAGGGCCAGGTATCTGGAAATTAAATTCTGCATTATTGCATATCCCCTGTGTAATGGATGGGTTACACTCTCTTTTTCTGGCCAGGAAGTCGATCTCCTTTTCATATGATAATTTAAATCTTTGGTAGGAGGACACTAAACGGGAAGTTCGTTTTTTTTTAAGGTTGTGGGTCGTTTAAATGGGCAGTTATCACATGCTGAGTTACGGCATCTTAGGGAAAGGCTTCATTTTTTGTCCACTCGTAGACGGTTTCTTGGCTCCGACTGTCTGCAACAAATTGCAGCCTTGAAAATGGAACTGGCTAAGGCTCAGTCTCAGGTTTTACATGATATTGAAATGAAACACAAATTTAAGATTTGTGGCAGGAAGAAAGATACTTTGCCTTTTCGAGTACTTGAAATCTCTTAGGCATTCAAGGGGTATGTTGTATCTGAACACCCCAGGGGGTGGGCGAGTTACTACCAATGATGATATTTTGGAAGAAATTCATGCCTATGTTTCTACCTCATTTAAGAGCAGGACGCTTTCCACAGACGCTATCTGTGATTGGTTTGCTGGTAGGTCAGTCCCGGCTTTGTCCTTGGCTGACCGGCTTGATTTGGTGCGACCTATTACAGTGGAGGAACTGAGGTCAGCGATTTGGTCTTTAAGATCGGGCATTACTCCTGGATCTGATGGGTTGCCTCATGAGGTTTATAAGATCTTACGGGAGATTTTGGGCGTTGATTTATGCCAGGTCCTGAATGATGGGCTGAAATCTGGGGTTCTTCCTCATAGTATGTTGCAGGGTGTGCTACTCCTTTTGTATAAAGACAAGGGCGATCGTGGGGATTTGGGTAATTGGACACCTTTGTCGTTATTAAACTCGGATTACAAAATACTGATGAAAATATAATGTCTACGGTTAAGGAAGGTTATGGGTTCCCTCTTACATCCAACACAGTTTAGTGGTGCACCTCTTAGAAGGGTTCAGGATGCACTGATCCTACTTAGGGAATTGGTCTCTAAAGGAAAGGCTGGAGAACTGTTTGGGCATTTGGTTTGCCTGGACCAGTCCAAGGCCTTTGATCAGGTAGAATATATTTATCTTTGGGAGTGTCTGAAGAGGTATGTATTTCCTTCCCAATTCATAGGATGGCTACAAACATGCTATAGGGGCATTACTCTGATCCCCTGTGTAAATGGTTGGGCGGGTAGGGAAATTGGGGTACATAGGGGGGGGTGCGGCAAGGGTGTCCATTAAGTCCCTTGCTTTATGTGCTTTCTTTAGATCCCCTTTTACATGCCTTTCATAGTTCAGATGGCATTGTTGGGTTATCGATTGGATGTAGGGACCCTCAGATAGTTACTTTAGCGTATGCTGATGATCTTATTTTGGTTTTAGCAGATAAGGATTCTGCTATTGCGGCAAGGGAGTTATTACATGTATTTTCTGATTTGACTGGGTCCTCTATTAACTGGCTCAAGAGTGGGATTCTGCCCTCGGGGTATGATGCGGCCGATGTGTCCTTGGTTTGGGTTTGCCTATTGTATTTGACTACAGGAAAATTCTGGGTATTTACTTTGGGGGTCTGGATGACCACCGGTATAATTGGGACTAGCAATTGTTAGAAGCTCGCAACAGGGTTCAGCTTTGGAATAAGGGCTGTATGTCCAAAGCTAAACGTATTTATTTGATTAAGACTTTTTTGCTGCCATATTTTTTATTTATTGCTGCGGTTTTTCCTCCTCCCATCTCTATGGAGGCTTCTCTTTATGGAGTAATTTTTCTTTGTTTATGGGGTAGCAGGCTAAATCCTCTAAAAAGGGGTGTTACGTATTTGCCTCTTAGTGAAGGTGGCTTGGGGATGGTTAATCCGGTAGTGTTTTTTCATAGTATGTTTATTTTTTACAATTTAGTGCCCTTACTTAAAGGGCAGGCTATGATCTGGTCCCCGTGGGTGGCAGATGGTGTTGATTCTGTATTGACGCAGTGGGGCATGGACTCCTTTCTAGCTCACCAGGTTAGGATGGGTGACTTGTCTAGTCATTTTTGCACAATGTTTCAGAAATCGAAGGCGTGGCATGTTGTTAGATGATCGTTTCTTTCTCAGACGCATCAACAATTTTATTTTTCCATATTGCATGATTTCTTTTTCATTGATCCCTGGTTTCATGTTAGGCCTCCTACTGAACAGCACACTAAATTACAGTTATTAATGAGAAAGAGGGTGCCTAGACATATGTGGGACTTTTTATGGCTCTGCTTACATAGGAAATTAGGGGTGAAAGGTAATAGGAAACATAAAGAACTGTCTGAACGATACTGCCCCAGGGAGGAGTCCTGTTTTGGAGTAGTTGAAACGATGGAACATTTTTTCATAGAGTGTCCTTTTACTGTTTCATTTTGGTCTCATTTTCACGATGCATGGCCTTTGAATCCCTTTAGGGTTCTCTCAACTGATATTTGGGTGGAGGGGGTTCTACCGAGCTCCTGGATTGTGTATGATGCAATTACACTGCGTCTTTTGATGGGCCATATCAGTTTTCAGTTATGGCAGGCTAGATGCTCTCTCACACTTAGACAGAAATTACTTTCTGAATCTCAGATTGTTCACAACATCCACAAAAATGTGTTTAGTTGGAGGGGGCAGGAGCAGGGAAAGTGCATCCTGAATTGTTCAAATTGTGGTGGAGGAAGATGACCTGGCTAGATACAGGGTGAGGTCTTTGTGTCTGACCTTGTCCTGCATTGGGATGAAACGGATTTCCCTTGTGGAGAGAGCAAGCCCTTCTCTGCATATACTGGTATGCCTTTCACTACTTTTATGTGCATATGTATGTTCCACGATAATTCTACATTGTCAGTCTTGGATTTTGGTTAACTTCTGTCAGTTTCTTGCCTTGTTTTTGATATAGATTACTGGGGGTTAGGTTTTGTTTTTCTTTCACATAATTAATACAAATGTCATGTATTTTGTTTCTGCATTAAGCAGCTTTTTTTTGCATGTGTATGTCTTAATTACTTATTTGCTTTTTATTATGATATGTACTTTACTTTTGTGTGCGGAAACACTATTTTGTATTGTTTTGCTTCTGTTATTGTAAATAAAAAATTCCCCTACTCTTTTCGATAAGTGCCATGGGATCTTTAACATCCGCCTGAACTACCACCAATCCAGGCAGATGGGACCTTGGTTTAACGTCTCATCCGAAAGACGGCACCTCGGAAGTGCAGCACCCCTCTCATGCTGCACTACAGTGTCAGTACTGGGATATTAACCCAAGTGCCAGATGTGGGAAATGAACCCACAGCCCTCTGATCTCCTGGCCTCAGAGGCAAGTGTGTTACCTACTGAGCCACTGACACTGCGATAGTAAGGCATAAGGCTGCAGGCCGAGTGCCTTACTGCCCCTAGAACTGCATTTATCAGAGCATAACCCACATCCTGGTGTGCGTGTGTTATTGCACTTATGTTGTGACATATTGTAACTTTTTTTAAAAAATTAAGAAACATTAAGTTTTTCTGTTTTGAAATACAATAGTCCCTCCCCTGCATCGGGAGGAACTTTTGAAAGCCACACGCAGGATATAGAACATAGAAGGGGATGGCCACAAAATATTTTTCTTCCCTGATTTATTTTTTCCAGTTAGGGAAAACAATGCAGTTTTGATGGGGGATAAGAAGCCTTTGAGGGGAAGTCAACATTCCTGTTAGCACCATTTTTCCACTTTGGCTCTGGGTACAGTACAATGGGCAAAGTTTTGTGTACTCAGACCCGGAAGATTTAAATAAACTATCAGTCAAGGTGGCAAAGCAGGATCCTATGTGGTGAAGGACAAGCACGAATCAGGTTGGTACTGGCCACCGGCAAGACGGAGATTTCCTTCTGGTCTTGCTGGCAGCACACCTGCCTCTGCAGCAGGGTCTTCCGTGAAAGTGCCGATGGTCTCACTCTCTTTCAGTCAGAAGCGAGAGACTGCCAGCGAGTCACTGAGGACCACATATCCAGGAGACAGATAACAGGTTGGTTTCTTGTTTCACTGCCAGTGAGTTACTAAGGATAAAGCAGGGCGCCGCTCGGCTACATTTCTGCCTTGGATCTGTTGTTACCATGAAAACAAGATGGTGGTTTTCAGTCATGTGAATGGAGGGTGGCATCTTTTTGGGGATGGTTGCCATTTTGGGGGACTTGTTTTTTAGTGTGGTATAAGCTAAAAACAATGTATGGCTGGCAAGGGGTGCCAGCCAATCAGATTTGCTGACTGTCCCTGCACATTTTATAAGTTACGTTAACATTCTGTTTTTACCCTGCTTAGCACAAAACATACATAAAACATGTAGTGTAATGAGAACACAAGCACAGTACACCACCCCCACCACCACCCTTGGTCGTCAGTCAGCTTTATAGGCTAGACCACGTGAGTGCAAACACCTATCAGCTAACTTTCACATTAGCTGGTTATACGGAGTAAACACTAGGTGGCTCACTATGAAAAAGATGATTTCTCACATAGTAAGCAGCATGTTAAGGAGCCAAAGGACATTAATACACTCTATGCTAATCATTGCATTAGCTCCTCACTCACTCCCTTCCACAAATCACTGCAACAATGACTCAATTAATCACCTAAACTCCCAATACCCTTTTTCCATTTAACCATGAGCCTAAGCTGCACCGTAATTGGGCTTGCATAGACAAAGCAATCACCCCAGCCTAACACCCACCTTTTGAATAACCCCAACCCTCTCCTTCAACAAGTGCAAATAGCCCAAGTGACCTAATCCATCCCCATACCAAGCAGTCTGCTTAAGTACAACACTAACCCACGTCACACCAAAAACACTTCCAAACGGCTACAGTTAACAGCACTCAGACACGCTCTCCTCCTCCTAGTACTCATGGCTGGAGACGTACACCCCAACCCAGGGCTGGTCCCGGCTAGCAGAACTAAAGGTCAGGGTTATGGTGGTCTGCTACTGGCCTCCCTAAATATCCACAGCCTTCCCAAAAAACTAACACTTTCACAAGAATGGGTTGCACAACACTCACCGGACATCCTGGCTCTGTCCGAAACATGGCTAGCTAGGAATGTTTCAGACTCCGCAGTTGCTCTAAATGACTACATAATCTTCAGAGAAGATAGAGAGGACAAGAGGGGAGGTGGCTGTGCTATATACGCCAGAATGAAATTACAACCACTACTGGTCCCCCTGCCATCACTGGAACACGGGGCACAAGCTGCCACAATCAAAACAACGATTGGCTCCCAAGGGAAACCACTATACATAATGTCAGTCTACATACCCAACAATCAGAAATTAGCCTTTGATTCCATACTTGCCAATATAGCGCTTCCCCCCCCCAGAAGTGAGCTCATAATAATGGGTGACTTCAATATAAACTGGTTAACAAAGGCATCAGACCCCTTCAAAGACGCAGCCAAAGCACACGATCTGACTCAAGTTGTCCAGACCCCAACAAGACAAGACCCCAGGACAGGGACTCACACTTTCCTTGACCTCATCCTAACAAACTTCCCCAAACACCTCTCTAATATCAAAATTCTCCCAGACGTCCTCGGTGACCACTCTCCCCTCTCCTGCCACTGGTCAAACAAGAGTCCGCCAAACCACCCCAAAATATCCCACCAAAGGCACCTCAATAAAGTCACCATAACCAAGATAATTCACTCTCTCTCCACCAGTGACTGGACATCAGTCCATACCGCCCAATCTGCTGATGAGGCCCTTACCTCCTTTATTAATATCTTCAACACAGCCTGCGACAAACATGCCCCAGTCTCAAAAAAGATTCTAAAAACAAGGTACACCCCGTGGATCTCACAGACCCTGCTAGATCAGATGCACCACAGAGATAATCTCTAGTACAGGGCACTTAACTCTCAGGTTCCCCATGACAGACAACTCTATAGAGAGGCGAGAAACAAGTGCACCAGGACTATTCAGCTAGCTAAGGCCAACCATTACAAACAAGCCCTCACCTCGACCTAGGGCTCAGGGAACAAGTTCTGGAGCAACGTCAAAGAGCTATGTGGGAAAACCATAAACCAAACGCCAATCCAGATAGTCTATAATGGTATCCTCTCACAAGACCCCACCATAATAGCCAATGTCCTGAACAATTCCTTCACGGACTTCAGCCACATACTCCCATCAAACTTCTTTGACCCACCCCCTAGGGTCCCCGCTACCTCCTACCCTAGGCACACCCTCCCACCTTTTTGGCACAGAACAATCTCCTGCAGTAAGGCCAAACAATACCTGTCAAAAGCCTTACGAAACAAAAGGTATAGCAGTGACTCTATAGATCTCAAGATCCTCTGGCTAATGCTAGACGCGACCCTCCCACACCTCATCAAAATATTCAACCAATCACTACGCCTAGGACAATTTCCCACTCTCTGGAAAAGGGGAATTATCACACCAATCCTAAAAAAGGGTGACCCAACCGACCCCGGCAACTACAGGCCTATCACGATACTCCCCCCACTCTCTAAAGCTCTCAAAAGAATAGTGTCAGACCAACTCACTGAGTATCTGACTAGCCACTCTCTTCTCTGCCAAGAGCAACACAGTTTCAGAACAGGACACAGCACCACCACGGCACTCCTCAAATTCACATCCTATATACACAAGGCTCTTGATGAGGGGGATATAGCAGGCGCAATCTTCGACGATCTAACCAAAGCATTCAATACCGTCAGTCATGACCTACTTTTACATCTACTCCCCTCCCTCAACCTAGCCCCGGACGCAATACACTGGTTTAAGAACTATCTCACAGACCGAACACAAGAAGTCAAAATCAACACCACCCTATCCACCAAGAACCCAGTTAGTCGGGAGTACCTCAAGGGTCAATCCTAGGCCCTCTATTATTCACCCTTTTCCTGAACGCTATCCCAAAAGCGTGCAATGGTAAACTTCTGCTCTATGCAGACGATGCAGTAGTTTACTGGAAAGAAAGCACCCCCAACTCCCTCCAACACAAGCTTCAAATTTACTTTCATGAACTAGGAGATTGGTTCACAAAGCACCGGCTAATACTAAACTATACCAAAACAAAATCCATGATCTTTGCGTACCGACAAAGCCCCTATAGTAGCTCCCACCTTAACATCTCCAACTACCAGGGCACCCAAATTGACCAGGTCGCACACTTCAAATACCTTGGCATCACACTTGATGCTTCACTTACCTATCACGCACACATCAACCACCTCTCCTCCTCAGTAAACACCAGACTAGGGATCCTCTATAGGCACAGACAATGCCTCCCACCGCAGGCCCTACGATTGGCAGTGACCAGCTCGGTCATATCTTTGGTAGACTATGGTATTATAATATATGGGACAGCTGACCTCACGGCCCTGAAATGAATCAATCTTGCCCTCAATAAAGCCAGCCGTCTGGTCACAGAAAATGACCGACTTACCCACACCTGCGACCTCTACAAAAAAGCAGACTGGCTGACCTTCAAAGGAAGGCTAAAATACCATACCTGCCTCCAAGCCAAAAAAATTCTATTGAAGATTGCACCCACTGGCCTTCACTCCCTTATACAACCTAACACCCACAGGAGCACCCCAAGGCACCTAGCAAACATGCCCATCCATGTTCCCCACCGTAGGACCGCACTAGGCCAAAGGTCCTTTAGCTATCGGGCACCCATCTGGCTCAATGAACTCCCCCCTCCCATCTCCCTGGCCCCAAGACTAGGTCAGTTTAAAACCGGTATCAAAAGGCACCTCATAGACTCAGAGACATGTAGCTGCAACTGAGCACGCTACACCACTTCGACGCAGGGTTGATAAGCAACCCCTAGATGCTATCCAAGTACTGTAAATGTTGATACAATTATGGAAAGCACTAACGTATTGTCCTTATGTGGCATGTTCAACAGACCCAGGGCTGAAAGCAACCCTTAAGAGACTATTCAATATCTGTATATGTATGATGTCATTATGTAAGCACCTCTGTATAACACTAAGCCATGAAGCATGTTTTCTCACAAAAATCTGTATGTTTGTCCCGAAGTGGAGCCTTTGCAAAGGAGTCTCTGACTCAAAGGTTTTAATTCTGAAACTTTAATAAATAAATAAAAAAAATGTTCATTCCTGACTGTATTGTATACAAATTCAAGTAAACAGATGCAGGGTGCCATCGGGTGGAGAAACTGATGGTTGCAGCATACAAGACAAGAGCCAGTCTAACACCTTGGCTACAGAAATTTCCCTCTTAGATGACTAATTAGAGCTGCTACCTCTGAGAACATTCTCATACTAAAACACACAAATCTGAGTAAGTAAGTAAGTAAGTGCAACAGGGTTATGCATACATATCATAAAATAAAGAATACAGACTCAGTTTGATAAAGAAGTAGAAGGTAGCATGGCATCATAAGCATGTGTACAATAATCAGAAGAGGAACAACATGTCAGGATATGGTGGAGGCAATTAGTCGAAATATTAGCTGAATGGTTACAGCTTGTGCCTCTGCAAACTACAGATCTGTCAGTTTGACTTCAGTGGTAGGAAAAATGATGGAATCACTTCTGAAGGAAAGAATTATTGAGTACCTAGAGTCCAGTTGGGCACATGACCCAATGCAGCATGGATTCATGGCAGAAAGCTCATGTCAGACAAATCTAATTGATTTCTTTGACTGGGTGACCAAAGTAGTAGACCAGGGAGGGTCTGTGGACATGGCCTACCTAGACTTTAGCAAAGCATTTGACACAGTCCCACACAAAAGATTAATAAACAAATTAGCCAGCCTGGGAGTGGGTCCAGGGTGGTAGCCTGGGTAAAACACTGGCTGGACATCAGGACACAGCAGGTAATAGTAAATGGAGTCCACAGTGAAGAAAGGGGGGTTACTAGTGGGGTACCGCAGGGTTCAGTACTGGGGTCGGTCCTTTTTAATGTCTTTATAAGTGACATTGCAGAGGGACTGGAAGGGAAAGTATGTCTTTTTGCAGATGACACAAAGAACTGCAACAGGGTTGATATGCAAGGTGGGGTGGAAAGGATGAAAAGGGACTTGGCAAGGTTGGAGGAATGGTCAAATGTATGGCAGCTTAGATTCAATGCAAAGAAGTGCAAAGTAATGCACCTGGGAAACAAAAACACAGGGGAAGAGTACACAATGGGGGTGAGATACTGACAACAACGAAAATGTAAAGGTACCTGGGGGTAGTCATTTCAGACGACCTAAAGGTGGGCCAGCAATGTGTGAAGGCAGTGAGGAGGGCTGAGGGGATATTGGGATGCATAGGGAGAGGCATCACCAGTAGAAAACAGGAAGTTGTTGGCCCTCTGTACAGACAGTTGGTAAGACCACATCTGGAATACTGTGTACAGTTCTGGAGACCCCATCTCCGTAAAGACATAGACAGGGTGGAGGCTGTTCAGAGGAGGGCAACCAAAATGGTGCAGAGTCTGCACCAGAAGACATATGAAGAAAGATTAAAGGAGCTTAAGATGTATAGCCTTGAGGAAAGGAAGGAGAGGGGACATGATAGAAACTTTCAAATACCTCAAGGGAATCAACAAAGTCCAAGAGGGTAGCATCTTTCAGAAAAAGAGATGTGCAAGAACAAGGGGGCATAATTTGAAGATAGAGGAGGGACGGCTCAGAGGTAATGTGAGGAAGTATTTCTTCACAGTGAGGGTTGTAGATGCATGGAATGGCCTTCCTGAGGAGGTCGTAGAGTCAAAAACAGTGGGGGAATTAAATGCATGGAACAGACATAAGGCAATTCTAGTGGGGGGGGTAGGAGGAAGTAGGCTGTTGGTTAACAAGGATCTGCAGCTTATCTGTTAGGTAGGGAAATGGGAAGATTAGGTGGGCCAAGCTTTCCTTATCTGCCGTCAAATTCTATGTTTCTAGGTTTCTATTGATCCTTGGGTCTGGCACATAAATGTGCAAGCCCGTAATTCAGGTTAAAGAGGCTGTCCCCTTATAAAGCTAGGGAAAGGACATTACATTAACAATTTTATAGACATGTAAATGTGTCAGAATTTTGGCTAAAAAATCACAATTTAATTCCTTACCTTCATTTAATTTGAAGATGAAGTCATGAGAATTAGACCTATGGGGTTTATTTTTCTTAATTTGCTTCATTTTGTATTTTTTATTTTAAAAGGACACTGTAAGATTGAAGGTTACTTTGGTCCTATGGCACCAGTGGGCCATTAACAATGTACGTTTCTTCACATTATAGGAATGGACTCCAGTCTACCTTGAATAGTATTTTTTAAATTATGTTTTTCTTCAAAAACATAATTTCACTCATTCATTCTGCACTAGTGGAGAGCACTCACACTTGCCAAAGCAACCTGAAAAGAGCAGATTTACACCAAAATGTGTAAATGCAGTCTTTTGCTTCTCACTGAGCATAGTGACAACAAAAGTCCGGACATCTTACGTTTTGCCAGACCCTCTGACTTCGACAGAGATAGTGAATAAATTTACACACAGGATATATATACTTAAACACCCAAGACAAAATGAAATAACAGCCAATCAATTCATTGTTATGCTAATTGTCCATCCAATCACAGTGTTCCAAGATGTTTTTTAAAAAGCAAGAATGTGATCCCAGATCCCATCAGTGAAATTTAAAGTGAAAAACATCATGTTCCACATTTATATGACTTCATTTTCAAATTTCATTAACTGAAACAATCTTCTCAGTTCCAGCTGAACCTGTATAGGGAAACATCACAGAAGTGAGGTTAGAATTAAAACATCACTCCCTGTTTCCATGGAATGTGTTTTTTAAACACCTATCCCAACAGATATAAAATAGCATAGATACTGCTAATACTGTTACTTGGTGGTGGTGGGGAGTTTGTGAGACACATAAGAATTCATCTCTGCATTCACAAAGGGCTTCTCCCAACACGGCTGCACGAACTGATGGAATACTCATGCATACATGAGTTACACAATTTTTATACCCCGCTATATTGTTATATATATTCTTTTGACCACGTAAGTGCATTAGACAAATTCTTGCCTATTTTCAGGCATGACCCAGGGGGAGGGGGATACAGATAAATGCCAACTGACTTTGAATCAGATTAAGCTGTTGGTGGTATTTTAAGTGAATGGGGGGAAATTTGGCCAGGGCACCGGGGAAATTCCCCCACTGTACAGTAGGGGGACCCTTTGGCTGTTTTGGTTGCTTGCCAAGATGGCTGCCGTCCTGGACCCTGGTGGAGGTGGTGGAGATGCTGCTCTCTGTCCCCAGGTTTTTGTTCCTGATTCTCAGCCTGTTGTTCAGCCCAGTGTCTGCAGAAATAGTCGTTTTGACTCTGTGCCTAACTTGGAATCTCCATCAGTGGTGCTCCCATCTCCTACTGCTGCTCTTGCTTTGGATACTGAAATGCCAGTTGCTGCTCCTGGGGCTTGCTCTGCTTCCTTGTCCTCATCGCATTTGGGCCTACTCTATGAACAGCATCGTTCCCTCTTACGGCAATTTGTGCAGGAAGAAGACGCCTGTTTCTGCTCTGTCTGCATTACTGACTGTGCACCACATGCTGTCTCACAAGGACTGTTTACTGCTCCTACCTGTTCAGCCATGCCTGCTCCCGGTTCACTCACTCCCATGACCGTACACAGAGGTAAAGTAATGAGTGGACCTACTCCATGATAGAAGTTCACAATTATCTTTATTGAACACTCTGAGAGTATTACAGCCAGAGCCTTGTTTCCCCAAACCTCCTGGGGCTCTATTGCCCCCTACCTGTCTGGACCCCTCATGACAGTGGTTACATCCATATCATTACAGGTACCTCCTTTCCTGATTCTGTCTGGTCCCCGGCTTCCACTCTCTGAGCCGCGGGTTGGACTCAGCAGCTTCCTGGCGCATCTTGGACTTCTCCTTGTGCAGTCAGCACCCGAGACATCATGCTGGACAACTCAGTTCCCGTTCTGCCCATTGCTGCTACTCCCTCACCTGTTTGGTCTCCTTTGGTGGTGTTGCACTATAGTTCTTTGGCTCCCTTCCAGGTCTCTACAGCTGGCCAACCGACAATTACACCTACAGACACTGAGCTCATACAGGATTTCTCCTCAGTACTGCAACCTTCTCCTGTGCACTCCTCCTCAGATGACGATTCCCTGCAACGCATGAATAATTCTATCTTGCCTTCTCTACCTGCAGGTCAGACTTTAAAGGACCGTTCATTTCGCCTCAGCGACCTATTTCAAAACTTGGGTGAACCAGCTCAGTGTAGGAATGCTGTTCGTTTAAAGTCTTTTGGTGACCTTACTACTGCTCCTAATAGGAAAACAGTATTGCATTCCATGTTGCGAGACTCTTTGGGTATTTCTGCTAGAGAACTGTTTGTCTTCATACATGTTAAGGGGGAGTCTATTTATGATTTAAGCTTTAAGAATGTTTATATATTAGAACGATTTTGGACCAAATATGAAATGGTGAAGTCTCAGCCTTTATGGACCCCCTTTATGCTCATTCCCCTTACTAAACCTATGGTAAAGATTATTACTCTTCGTGATGAAGGAGTGAGCATAGCAGATGTCCAATACTGGCTTAAGCAACGCTGCAACATTCTTGAGGCTCCTTGTCCTATTTTGGATGAGGACCATGTCTGGACAGGGGGCTGGAAGGTTAAGGTGCAATTAAGGCAGACTGACCAGGGTATTACACACTTACTAGGTAGTTTTTATATTGGTAGAGACAGGGGTTTATGCTTTTACCCTGGTCAACCCCACACTTGCCATAAATGCAGTGCCCGGACACACCTCAGTCATACCTGTGACAAGCCACAATGCTCTATTTGCTTAGCCTATGTCATGTTAGCCTGTGTTGCCCTAACCCACAGAAATGTAATCTCTGTGATGAGACTGATCATACCTACCACCAGTGTCCATGGGCTGACCATAATAGGCTGGATCGCCCTCCTCAGGACCAGGTGGCCCTCATATCTGACTCTCAAACTCAAGTAATTCACCAGCATGAAGGGGAACACCAGGGTGTGGTACCCCCCCTTTCAAGTGACGTTATCCCGACTTCTCCTCCCATTATTCCGGTAGAAGGTCCTATACTGCAGAAGCAGATCCCTCCCTTCGTGGACCCTGCCCCAGAGGTTGTTACTCCCCCGACCCCATTACCCCCCCCTCCAGACCAGGACCCCTTCACAGAGGTTTCTCAGGGTAAAAGGGAGGTGTCTAAAGGTAAGTGGAAGGCTCCTGGTTTCCCCACTCGGCAGTCCATTCTGACCATTAATCGTTATCAGGCTTTGACAAAGCAGAAACAGTGGAGTGACATAATGGATGAGGAAAATGATTCTGAATCCTCTCAGGCCTCTTCTCTCCATATGGACTACTCCTCTGATTCCCAGCAGGATCCCTCCCCCTCTAGTTCAGGCACCAGGCAGCAATCTGTGGTCACTTGACGCATTCTTGTTTAGTGTTCCCCTGTTTTTTCCTTTGTTTTTTCCATATTCTCCATTCTCCTTATGCCTGTGGGTATGAGCCTCCACTGCTTCATGCTTAATGTGTGCAGCATGAAATCCCATAGCAAATTCCTTACCTCCTTGCAGTATCTTTTGGATCTCCCACATGCTATCTACTTGATCCAGGATACTAGGTTGAAGACTCGCTATGAGCTGTCCCGAGCTTCTGCCGGATGGACCAAAGGCCCTTCCTATTGGTCCTCTGGTGAAGATAGATGTGATGGCTTGGGTGTTTTATTTTCTGGTTATGATTGTGCTGTTATGAGACTGGTTGATATAGTCCCTGGCCACGCCTTGACTGCACTTTCCGTTGCCTGCAGCTCAGGATTCTAAATGTTTATGCACCTCAAGGTATTGCTGCTCGTTCACACTTGTTTCAGTTATTGTAACCATATTTACACACCTCCTGACATCTTTACATGAGGGGGGATTTCAATTGTGGTCTTACCCTGGCAGACAGAGGAGGTTCCACTCAGAAGCTTTTCAGGGACTCTTCTGCATTACCGACTATTCTTCAGACTGCTTCTCTTAAGGATGGCTACTGTGAGGTACATCCCAAGGGTGTGAAGACCTATCACATGGACCTTCTGGCCACTCATATTGATTTTTTCTTCCTTTCCCAGAATGTTATGGTTCAGCAGGCAAAGGTTATTCCTTGTGAAACCTCGGATCACATGGATATTTCACTGCTTTGTTATCCTTCCACGGGCTTCCCATCCTCTTGTTGTTTCTTCTCATTGGAAGTTGAATAGATCATTGTTGTCCGATGGTTGCATTGTTGGGGATTGTGGAGAATTTTTGTTGGCCCGCATTTTGGTTCTGGATGCTCATGCCTTCCCCTTACTTTGGTGGGAGGATACTAAATTAAATCTTAAACATTTCTTTCTCAGGCATGCTAGGAGAAAATCTGCCTCCTCTTATCATCAGTATTTGCTTTTGAGGCAGCATCTACAGGATATTATCTCCAGAGCATGTGAGTCTGGACATGATTACTCCCCTCTTATTGCTTCTCTAAAGACCCAGATGGAAGAGCATCAATATGACAGGGCTCGCTCCTTGCGTGTTGAGGCTTCTTGCGGCACCTGTTCTTCTAAGGCTTCTTTTGATGTCTATAAGCGTTGTTCTGACAGGGCGGCAGCCATACACACATCGACCATCTTACTGACCCTGACTCCTCAATGGTCTATGACACTATGACATCTCTCCGGCCAAAAGCTTTTCCCCATCTAGCCAGTGTTTTTGGGACTCCTACAGTGACCATGCCAGCTGTTGCTTCCTTTTTTGATTTCCAGGACTGCCCTGATTTCCTTGTTAGAGGTGCAGGCAGCCATCAAGAAGCAAAAACGGTGTACTTCTCTGGGGAAGGATGGCCTTACGGTGGAGCTTTACCAAGCATTTTCTGACCTTTTGTCTCCCATACTTACCTTGCTCTTTAATACTATCATTGATACTCATTCAGTTCCTCTACATTTTTCGGATGCTATCATGTTTCTCTTGTTTAAGAAAGGGGGTAGGTCGGACATTCGGAATTGGAGACCTTTGAGTCTCTTGAACGTGGACTATAAGATTTTTACATCTGTCCTGCTTCACCAACTCCTTCCTGTTACATCCCATGTTATTTCAGATGTTCAGACTTGTGCTATTCCTCGTCGCACTATTGTTTCAAATCTTTCCCTTCTGAGAGATGTCTCTGCCTTTACCTCTTCTTCTTCTCCCTCACTTCTCCTTTCTCTGGATCAGGAGAAAGTGTTTGATAGAGTGAATCATGACTACCTCTTTCAAGTCCTATCTCACTACCGTATTCCACAGCATTTTATCCAATGGATTAGATTGCTCTATTCTACTGCTTGGATCCAGCCTTATGTGAATGGTGCCCCTTGCCCCCCCCTTTTGAGTCAGACCAGGGTGTGGCAAGGCTGCCCCGTAAGTCCTCTTCTTTACATTTTTCATATTGATCCCTTGCTTCTCAGGATTTTACTCCATCCATCTATCCCACATCTGTCTTTTCCTTCTGGGTGCCCTATTCATACAGTGTTGGCTTATGCGGATGACCTCTGTATTCTCACCACTCCTCAACTTCAAGAGACAAATTTACTCCTTCTTCTTACGGATTTTGAATGGGTGTCTGGTTCTAAGTTGAATTACTATAAAAGCTCAGCATTGTACCTCCCTATGCCACCACCCACTGATTCTCTTTGCTATATTGCTGGGGTACCTTTGCAATTTACCCCATCAAGGTTTTAGGATTGACCTTTGACACCACTGATGATGCCCTCACTAATTGGACTGTTGTTCTGGATAAGGCTTTCCACATGGTTGCTTCCTGGAAGGGTCATATTATAGCGAAAAGGAAGCGGGTTTTGTTGTTGAAGACTTTTGTTCTTCCCTTGTTTCTTCATTTAGCTTTGGTTTTCCCAGCCCCCTTTTCCTTGGAAGCCCATTTATATAATGTTTTCTTTCAGGGATCCTGGGGCAGTTGTTTGAATCTGGTTAAGCAAAATTACACATATCCTGATTATTGCCATGGTGGGGTTCAGATGTTGAACCCCTTGGTGTTTTTTCACTGTTTGTTTCTAAAATTCACTATTCCCTACCTTTTGCAAACCTCACTGGTATTTTGGTTATCTCTTCTTCATCATTGTGTTGCCCCATTGTGCGCTGCATGGTGTCTTCGTCCTATGGAAATTCACAAAACTTTCATAAATATAATCTCCCCCATTATATCATCCCCAATTTTTTGAAGATTTGTCAGTGGTCTTTAAACCCCACAACGATTCTCTCTTCCTCAAGGAAGCATTTATATCAGTCTATTTTGGGGACATCCTTTTTGGATCTTCCTGTGTTACGGGATTCCCTTGGCACTATTTTAACTCCTCCAGTGTTTTTCTCCAATTGACTGATCCCCGCATTCCTCAACGAGTTTGGGATGTTACCTGGTTATCATGTCATGGAAGGCTTGGTGTTCATGATAACCCGAAACATAAGGCTCAGGAGGAGAGGACTTGTCCTCGAGCTACATGCCCTTCCATTCCTGAAACCATGTTGCATTTTTTTTATTGGATGCCCCTATTCACAACCAGTGTGGACCCTTCTCCTCCATAAGTGGAAGGAAAAGGCCCTTCTGACCCTTACGTATGATATTTTGATTTACGGTATCTATCCCCCTGGCCTGAGTTATTATCACCCCAGCACTCTATGTTTGATTTTTGCATTTTGTCACTTCTATTTGTGGCAGGCCAGATGTGCATTTTTACTGCAACAGAAAGTGAGTAGTTCTACTCAGATAGTCTCTCAGATTATACAGGGTTTGCACACTGTTTATTGTTCCGAGAAATCCTCAGTATCACCTGGGTTTTTTTGGTGGTATTGGGATTTGTGTTCATGGATTTTTCTCTGAATATGTTGTTTTATTTTTTCTTGACCTGTTGATTTTCTGTTTTTGATTTTTCTTGTTATATGTTATGTTGCTGTTTTTCACTTTTGCTTCTTTTATAGTTCATATTTTATTTTTATTTTTTGTGTGCTATACCTCTGGTTTTGTAAGGTTTTGATTCATGTTTAAGGATTGTTTTATTTTTTGAGTTTTTATGTATGATGTAATACTTCTTTATGTTTTTGATTTCTCTTCCTAAGTTTTGTATGACTTAATACACTGTTGTATGTTTTGTTTTGAAGTTTTGAATAACAAATTCCCCTACTCTTTTCGAGAAGTGCCTTGGGATCTTTAACATCCACCTGAACTACCATCAGAACAGGCAGATGGGACCTCGGTTTAACGCCTCATCTGAAAGACTGTACCTCAGGAGTGCAGCACCCTCTTCATGCTGCACTGCAGTGTCAGTATCGGGATATTAACTCAAGTGCCGGGAGTGGGGACAGAACCCACAGCCTTCTGATCTCCTGGCCTCAGAGGCGAGTGTGCTACCTGCTAAGCCACTGACACTGCATCTTATATGTTTAGAAAGAGTTCATGATTCCAAGCAGGTACATTCCAGTTACACTGGAAAATAAGCAGTATTACTCTTTATAATGAGGGATTTGAAAATTGAAGCCATGACACTGGGCATACGCACTAGAATCACCGGCCTATTTCATTGGGCAACAAGTGGAACAAACCCTAAAGGAAGGTCCCCTCAGCCTTTTATTCTGTTTTCCTGTGCAGTTTGCACGCATGGCCGGTGATTGCCTTTATTGCACCATCCTAATTTCATCTGGATTTAAATGTAAATGAAGGTACTTAAGTTTGGTGTGAGAACCTGCTTGACTCCATTGCAGAGGTCATGACCCAACTCATGTAAGGCATTCTGGAATTTTATGATTTTTTAGTGCTAAAGCTTGCAGCAGTTACACTGTATTAGTGCTGTTGCTGTTCTCTGCAGTCCCTATATTCTTGTGTTTTGCTGGCCATGAAACTTTTCAAGGCATAATAAGTGCCCGGCTGTTTTCTGTAGTTTAAAGTGTATCTGAGTTAGAAAAAAATGCTTTTAGAGAATACAGGGACTTCAAATGACATGTACCAGAACTGAATGAGAGTATAGCTTCTGCTGGCTTGTACAGGTACGCATCATCAACAACCATGATCGCTTGCATGAGTGGGGTCATGACCTTTGCAATGGAGACAAACAGGTTTTCACACCAGGGCAAAACAGAGTGAACCAACCTCATTTATATTTAAATTAGGATGAAATTAGGCTGGCCCACTGGTGTAGTGGTTGTGCAACCGTTTGCGATGCTGGCGACCCAGGTTTGGAAGTCGACTCTGGAAGCTGGTGGGCTGGCCAGAAGGAGGACCTACTGGGTCAGTATGTCATACACTTTACAGGAACAGCATGGTAGAGAAGAGTAAGAGGGTGCAAAACCACGAAAGATGTATGGGTGGTAGTGCACCCTCTCACTCTTCTCAGGTACAGGATATGAATCCTGCTGGGATGAGGGATCAGCTAGCAGCTGCTGTGGCTCAATGGGATGAGCCACAGACAGCAAGGGAGGCAGTGCATCTGTGGATCGGGTTTCGATTCCTAGTCCCAGATGCATGGAATGTTTTTATTTTTCGCAATTTGTGCGAATTTAAGTGTTAACCCCCTGGAGTTGGTTAATTTAGTTGGGGGGTACGGGCGGCAGAGCCGGCGCAAAACACAGAATTATGCTGCTGGCACTATATCACGCTGTACTGGCAGTGTGGTATGTTGCTGTGGCATAATGTCTTTTGACGTTATGACCCCGTGCTGAAGGAGGAGGAAGATGAGCATCCAAGGTACTGCCCTCCTCCTCTGGGGGGTAGGGTTACAGTGCTCGGTGCATGCTTGGCCCCTAGTGGTGAGCTGGGAGAAGGATCACCAGAGCCTGCCAAGGTCTGGGTGGAGGGGCAGGCAGATGCTGATGTCTGCCTGCAGGAGCATCAGTCAACATCTTGGCATCATTGCATACTGCATCCCTCCTGGGGGAACATACTAAGCTAAGAAAAATCACCCCATGCCTTAGGACCTCCTGGCTTGGCCACTGATCCCATGCATATCTGCTGCAGGGGTACCCTGGGCATTACTGCTTCCTGGGATGGCTCCACCAGGAGAGGGTAAACTTGTGAGGTTGTAAGTCCTGTGGTGGGGTGTGTTTAGGAATCTGGGGCTAGCCGGTGGTGAAGAGTCTGCCGGTGAGCCAGAAACAATAAACTGAAAAAAAAAAAATTAGGATGAAATTGGGGGATGCAAGAGAGGGAATCATTGTTCATGACTACAGACTACACAGGTATACAGCAAATAGGTTGTAGTGACTTTCCCTTTAAGGATTCAAATGAAGAGACTAACCCTTAAAAGCTCTAGGGCTAACCATCCTATTTCCCACAGGTGAAGAGGCAGTGTTTCTACCACAACAAACAATCCTTTTGTGGTAAGGGCCCAGGAGGCTACCAAGAACACAAAGCCCAGCCTGCTTGTCAAAACAGAAAACACAACCATACACACAAATGCCCAATGCCCCTAGTGCCACCCTCTCAGTTTCAGGCCCTGTGTCCACCTCAGCTGCCCGAGGTGGAGCACTTCTCTCTTTTGGGGGGCATCTAATCAATTTCTACCATCAAAGGGAATCCATGACGATGGACAGATGGGTGGATATGAATACAGTGCAGGGCTTCAAACAGGCATGGGATAGGCATAAGGGAGCAATACAGATGAGTATGAATAAATAGGCCATTGACAGAGAAAAGGCCTATTGCACATTCATAAGGCAGAAAAATGGGCAGACTGGATGGGCCTTGCGGTCCTTATCTGCTGTCAACTTCTATGTTTCTATGTTAAGTATTGTTAAGTATTGTCCAAGAGGAATACTCCCTGGAATTGTTGGAAACCACCCTGGACAACCACAGGGGGAAACAATTCTCATTTACAGCCCACGTCAGAGCTGTTAAGTCAGAAGATTGCAGGACTCTTACTCAATGGGGCAGTAGAGATAGTGCCAGAGTGAAAATGGTACAAGTGACTTCTACTCCTGGTACTTCTTTGTACCCAAGAAATCTGGGGGCATGTATCTATTCTTGATTTCATGAAGCTGAACAACTACATGAATTGAGAAAAATTCAAGATGACTTCACTGTGGGGGGGGTCTCTGCTTCCATACCTCAAAGCCCAGGATTGGCTAGCTTCACTGGACATGCAATATGCTCAGATACCACAAGTACCTACTGTTCTTTGTGTTGGGAGGACATTACTAGTTCAGAGCTCTCCCTTTTGGGCTTTCTTCAGTGCTGCGAGATTTTCTCACAGCACACCTCAGAAAGCTAGTGTAACTCCCTTGGAAATAGGGGTTCCAAGAAATGCCTGAATGGGCTTACCTTAGCCTGTTTTGCCCTGTCCTTCTCCTGCTGTCTCTCGGGCTTCTCCCAATTTGTCCTCTAATTTTTCTGGTTTCCCCAGGACCTGCTTTGCCCTTCTGTGTGCCCCAGCCTGCAGTCCAATTGAAATCTAGCCCCTCGGGGCTTAAAACGCTGACCGTGATCTCCTGCTGCAAAAGTGCTGCCTCCAGGGCAGCGGGAGTTGCGTTGGCATGCAAAGCGCCTTTGATGTAGAGCCGCTTGTTTTGCGGTTGCCTCAGGGACTGTGCCGTGGGTCCTGGGATCCCTTACACCTATTTGGGACCTGGTGACCATGGACAGCCTGCTGGGAGGCTGCTCTGGTGGGAACTGAAGGAGTTTTGACTGGGGCTCATTTAAGTATGCCTGAGCAGGGCGCTGGTCATCTGAATAAATAATAACCAAGTTTTCTGGCTGCCTCCAGGGTAGCTATGTTTGGCTTCAGCCGAAAAGTAAAGAATTCAAATGTTTTAACTTGTTGCTGCATATTGGGAATGTACTGTACATGTGGGGGAAAGTGCTTAAAGTTAAAATTAATACTGTTTCCCTGGCAATTCCAGTATCTAGAACTCTTGTGTGTCAGCCTGTCAGCTGCTGCAGGGAGAGTTTGCTAAGTGCAGTAGTGACAGAAAAAGTAAAGGAGCCACATTCTTCATCTGTGCAGCGACTGCAAGTACAGTCTTTAAGCTACAGAACTGTGGGGCATTTGGGGCAAATAATTACTTCTTTCTAGCTGCACCAGGACATTGTTCAGTACTGTATCTAATCTGCTATAAGGGACAGCAGGTTAAGCAGCCATTGCCAGCAGCACAACCAATTGGAATGCCAGTAATAGAAAGCCAGGACTTGTGGGACATTCACTGCATCTCATGGGTAAGCACTCAAGTGCTTATAGGGACTTACAGGGACATTATTTTAGGTGCCAAGTCTACAACCCAATTGTACCTCAAGTGTTTTGATTGACAGGTCTCTCAGCCACTTGGAGTCATGTCACCCCATCTCTGCTACCAATCAGGAGTCGAGCTAGGAGCTCTATAAAAAGACAATGTTGCCAGTTTGTCTGGGGATTTTGAAGATTTTAGAGATTCAGAGATTAGACAGGGAAGCCAGAGCAGACTCCAGCCTACTGGGAGCCCCCTCAGGCCCCAGCCATGCCATCAGGCCTGAGCCACTTAATCCAAGCCCCTTCAGTCTTTAGGGGGCATTTATTATTTTCCAAAGTTAAAGTTACTAGTTATAGTAATTGTACTTTCTGCAACAGCAAGTCTGGAGGTTGCCAGTACTGTCTTCCAGAGGCTAGCCCTCCCTCCCACGTCGGGGAAAGATGTGGACCAAAGGTCCGATGCCCAGCAGTGGTGAGAGCGCTGACCAGACCAGACCAGATGACTTCATGCAGCGGTGAGAGCACTGACTGAGTACCTCAGCAGTGAGAGAGCTGAAGAAGTCTTCAGGATGCCTTCGATGGCAAAGTGACCCATTGAGGACCTGAGTGAGTACCCTCATAACCCCCAGTGTGAGGGAGAAGATTTAAAAGTAATCTTGGGGGCTCCAAGCTCCACTAAAAAATATGTGCTGTTAAGTCTGAAGTATTGCAGTTATCAGTCTGGGCTACTAACCCCAAAAGAGACTGCCTAGTTCAAGTAAATGGATGCATCTTGTCTGTGGCCCAAATGACTAAGTCGTAGGTGCAGCAAAAATCATATAAATGTGTTGCAGGTTGTGTAGCTATGAGTTAGAGTCCTGCCATCGTGGAGCAGACTGCCAATCTACGTTTGCCACTTCATGAGACAGGAGTCTCTAGAGCATATTATGTCTAAGATACCCTGAAGAGAATCTACCTGTGTCTGACCAGAATCTCATCTGAGAGTGCTTGGGATAAGTATACAGTGTCTAGACCTGCTTGATAAAACTCTGCTTGTGAAGAATGTTTTTGGTATATAGAATATAATGGATGTGACTGCCTGTAACTAAAGTATGGGATGCTTGATAAAAGTGTCGCTGTCAGCTTACTCGGGGATGGATGCCTTTTGGTATATAAAGTACTGAATGTGACCGTGTTTAAATTGCATGTAGGATGCTTGACAAAAGTATCACTCTCATTGCATTTGGATGGGACTTTCAAGTATTGTGCTGAATGTTCTGGATGTAAGATCCACATAGATCGTCCTGTTATGTTTGGAAGTCTGCAAGTGCAGGGCAAGCCCTGCTATGTTTGCTAAAGTGCAGGGCAACCCCTGCCTCGGTTGTAAATAGTTGTCTGTAGCTCGGTAAGGATCCGTTTCCCAAGTTGACCCCACCCTCAAATCAATAGCCAGCCACCTTGACCAGCTGCAGCTCACATCAGGCCTGCAACATCTTGGACTGTGGTATCTGTTTAATTAGTATGGTATGAGATTGCAGGGTTTCTGCTGTGACCGGTACTAGTGTGGGTATTAATAATAATTATGTTTAACATCTGATTTGTCAGCAGCTGGATAGCCAGGGAGCTGGGTGTCTTAAGTCAAATGGCAAAATGTGTTTATGTCTGCCTTTAGTATGTAGCCACCCAGCTGGAGGGTTCACCAGCAAAATCCAAATAATCTCTGTACATTTTGTATAGAGGATAAGACAACCTCTACTCCTCTTGTTTCCCTTTCCTAGCTCCTATATTACCCCCAAAATAAATATCTTGTTATTTGTTGTTTAAAAGTCTGGTGTGAGCATATTATTAGAGAGAGCCTTTAATTCAAAATGTTAAAACGTGGGGAACTGTGTATTGGGGCATGTCTGGGGAAGGTAAATGGTCACTGTGGGTGGTATAGTTGCTCAGGGGGCTACACTCAGTATCATCTCACCCACGTAAAGCACCCTGAGTGGAGGCACTGCGCAAAGTTTTAAAAAATGTTATCAGCTAGCGAGCCCAACCCCCTCAGCCTATGTCCAGGGTAGTGCTGCAGAGGTGTAACACTGGGGATAGCGCCACCCAGGGGTTACACTAGGACTACAGATCTTTCCTTATGTGGACAACTAGCTACTCAAAAGCCAATCCAGACTGAAAATGAAACAGGCAGTGGCTTCTTCCTCACAGTTACTCACTTCAGTGGGAGTCCTAGTCAAGTCTCAGTTAGTTCCCTCCCAGAAATTCCTATTTATAGGGACTGTCCTGGCTAGAACTTGGCCTTGAGCTTTCCTCCCAGGCAGTCACGCGAACTTCATAGTTCAGATGGCCTGCTTTATCATGGAATACCACTCAGAGTAGGCACACTTTGTGCAGCATATGCTGGGCCTCATGGCATTGTTGGCATTCACAACACCCCCGGCAAGGCTGCATATGAGAACATTCTCAGTGGATGCTCAGCAGCCAGTGGTCACAAACATTGCACCCTTGACAGTGCCCCATACAGGTATCCAGACTACAGGTATGATCTTTGCTATGGTGGTTAGTAAAGAAGGATCTTCTTTTTTTTTTTCCATTTGTAGTTTATCCTCCTCCTCCTCCAGGGAGACACCCTGACCAGCGGCTTTGGCCCCCCTGCCAGAGGGACACTCTCTCCGAACCTGTTCGCAACCACGCCTACCAACCCTGGAGTTTCCCCCACAGATTGCCCCCCGTGGTGGGGCCAGGAAGGAAGTGGCATGCTACACCTCCCCCTGGAGACCCAATCCAGAAACAGGCGTTGGTCCTTGGGTGCGGCAGCCATCACTGAGCACCGGCCAGGGCTC
Organism: Neoceratodus forsteri; assembly: GCA_016271365.2. NCBI lineage: Eukaryota > Metazoa > Chordata > Ceratodontiformes > Ceratodontidae > Neoceratodus > Neoceratodus forsteri. The sequence continues at coordinate 346,313,137 of CM028138.1, read as the reverse complement.
TCCTCCATTTCTCCTCTCCCCACCGACGCGAGCATGTCAGAAATGTGCCCCCAGACTGTACTGCCCTCCTGCCATTGCCAGGGGGCAGTCGGCGAACGGGATGACACATTACCCTATCCCCGAGAGAGGAGAGCAGTCCTCCGGATGCTCGATACTCTCTCCTTCCCTACTGACCCCTGGCAGCCCGAGCTCGTTCCTGAACTTGGTCACCGGTGTGGCATGAGGTGTGGTGTCCAGCACCTCAACCCTCAGTGCCACTGGACCAGCCAGTAAAGGAGAATCTTCACCAGTGTTTCTGTTTCTCCCTGCCAGAAATGACCCTCACAGTGGATGCCTCCTTAGTGGTGTGGACAGCACACTGTCAAGGTTTACAGACAGAGTCTGAGAGTGTGCATGGGATGCCACATTGAGGGTCAGGCCTGACTACAGCAGCTGCCACTCGGCAGTGCACTGTGATCAGGGAGGGATAATACTGCACCAACAGTGGCACTACACCAATGGTGTCACAGTGACCCCTGCGGTGGGCCAAGGGAGCTCACTTCCTCTGCAGGATGCTGCTGCTGCATGCAGCCAAGGCACAAATTGCTACTTGCATGCCAAGAAGAGGTGGGAGGACAAGTAGAAACTCAGGTGAGAAAATCCAAGAACTGACTATATGATGACCTGGATGCCTGGCTCCCCGGGTTCTAGTGCCTGCCAACACGTGATTCTAGCTCACACAATGGGCTGCCTCTGGTGGTGGAAGATGACCCTGGATCCCTTGCCATGGGAGTGGGTGGAAGCCATGGGGGATGTCGGCTGGTATGGGACCTGGGGAGACCTGGGGTCAGTGGGTCTGAACAGGGTATATCCCTGGTGGAGCATGGCTAGGAGAAAAATAAATAAAAAAAGTTTGCTAGCAATATGAGCAGTTCATAACAGCCTACAGAATGACCTCCTGACCCCTGCCCGTCCAGCATACTTGCTTCACTCCTATACTGAGGGTTTCCTAGCGGTTCCCAGGGCCTGTCTTAACTCCTCTGGTGACTGATCATTTGAGGTGGTGGTCCCAGTACTGTGGAACTTGCTACCAAAATCTTTGAGGGAGGCGGTAGAGGCTTTTAAGTGGGGCCTGAAGGTGCATCTTTTTAGGAAAACGTTTCAAATTACTTAGAGTTAAGACAGAAACCTCCTGCAATATCTTATTTAAATTGGATTCTTAGTGGTTTTATCTTATTATTCATTTTTATGTTTATTTATTGTGATATATGTTTCCTACCTACTTGTACAGTGCTCAGAGCCTCCGGGATGGGGCGCTCAACTAAATAAACTCTTACTTCACTTACTTACAGGTCCTATTGTACTTAGTCAGCCATAAAATAGTGCTCCTCAGGAAAGACAACACAGTGTCATGTACTACATCAACAAAGAGGGAGAAGTCCATTATCCTCTCTGCAGGGAGGCAATGAGAGTGCAGGGATGGTGTCTGGAACAGGGGACTCTGCTACAAGCAAGCCATCTGCCAGGAGTCCAGAACACTCTGCCAGACAATCTCAGCTGAATGGTAGCAGATCCTGCTGAGTGGTCTCTAGCAGATGATGCTATGCAGTCTCTGCTCGATGAGTGGGGGATACTAGATGTGAACCTTTTTGCGTCCCCCTTCAATATCAAGCGACCTCAATTCTGCTGCAGAAATCCAGATTTTTGCACTTTTTTGTCAGGATGCATTCAGGCTGCAGTGAGAAAGTCTTTTTCTGTATGCCTCTCCTCCAATCCCTCACATTCAAAAAGTGCTGTTCAAGCTGGAGATCAAGGGGGGCAGGATGATTGTAATAGCCCCTTGCTGGCCTCGACAGATCTGGTACCCTCTTTTGACTCAGTTGACAGCAAATCAAAGACTTTGTCATCCAGGCTGCACTTACTGACCTAGGTTCAGGGCTATCTAGTCCAGCCCAACATCTGCTTCCTCCTTCTGCAGGCTTGGCTTCTGAAGAAATAGAGGTGAACAGGTGCAAGGTGTCTCAGAGGGTCTCTGCAGTACTTACTGCTGGTAAGCCTTCTACTAGGAGAACTTATTGGGCCAAATGGACGCGTTTCTGTATCTCTTGTTCCCAAATCCCCATGAACCCTTTAAGAGTCCCCTGAAGAGATTTTGACATACAGAAATTGATTAGTTGCCGTACTGGTCCTTGTAAGAACAGATCTAGAAGCAAATGGTTTGATACCTTTTAAATGACCAACATAGATGTTACAAAAATACATCAGTTTCTAAGCTTTCAGACCAACCAAGTCCTTCCTCAGAGACTTATGACAATTGTTCAGAGTCACAATCTATTAACACCCAGATCATACTTAAAAAAACAGAAACAAATTCTCATTGGTTAAAAGTACCTTTTTCCAAAAATCACAAATTTAAATGGAATGAATAGCATCCCTTTTAGCCTGCTATTACTGAAAATCTTTTCAAGGACAAATCCATAGATAAGCTGAACACTCAAGCAAAAAAGTATTGCCTTAACTCCTCTGGTTAAAAGGTCTTGGAATACTTACTGGATCTCTGCAACCCAGGACTGCAATATTTCACAGTCAAGGTCCATCTGTTCATTGGTTTAGCACATTATGAACCTGTGGTCACCCTGTCCTTGGCTCAGCTGCCTCTGTTCAAGAGGTTCCTCAGGAAAATTCTGCACATGTGACTCCCAATATGGAAGCTAGTTGCTCCCTGGGATCTCAGTCTTCTGCTAGACATGCTCATTCATGAATCCTTTGAGCCAAATGTGTCAAGAAATTCCTAACTTGTAAGGCAACATTTCTCGTGGTTATCACCTCTGCATGCAGAGTTTGTGAAATCCATGCCCTGGCCACATATCCTTCATATGCTGTCTTCCAGAAGAAAACAGTGGTTCTGAGTACACCCCCCCCCCAAATTCCTACCTAAGGTGGTGTCAGACTTCCACTTGAACCAACCCTTGCTTCTTCTGATGTCCTTTGCCAACCATCAGAATGAGTAAGAAAGAATATTACACTTCCTTGACATCAAGGGAGTCCTTAGATTTTATCTGGAGAGAACTAAGGACTACAGGCAGGCAAAGCAGCTGTTCAGCCCTTTCAGTCCCAATCAGAAGTGTCTGCCTATCACTATCAAGTGTATATCTGCTTGGACTGTAAATTGTCACTACTATGCCATGGCAAGGGCAAAACTGGAGGGCAAGGTGCTGTACATGCCCTTTCCACAAGAGCAATAGCCACCTTCCTGGCAGATATCCACTTAGTGCCCATTGCAGAGATCTGCAGGACTGCCACATGGAGCACTGTCCTTACTTTTAGCAAGCATTATGATCTAGATGTTCATCCCAACAGGATGCCAGCTTTGGCAGAACTATCCTGAATGACTTACTATCCTGAGTGAGTCCTAGACTTCAACTTCCCCAGTCCAGGGTCTGCTTTTCTGAAGCTTGGTACTCTGACCCGTAAGTGGGACTATATGGAAAATATTGATTGTGGAAGATAGGAAAGTTACATACTTTCTGTAACTGAAGATCTTCCTAAATATCTTCTCCAGGATGTCACGTGCTACTGCATGACTTTCAGGCTATCCCTTCTATATCAGAGTGGCCAAACTTCTTTGCAGTGCAATTGCTGTGTTATAAAGCACTGGTGGTCCCATTCTGTTCCTGTTTTTTTTTTTTTTTTACTCCCCTCCTCCTTGCGACCCCCTTCTCTTCGGGAGACACTCTACGGCCTTTTCAGCCCTCGCTCACCTACCTGGTGACCAGAGCAGTCCATCCCCCATGGAGCCGTGGTTATCCTCCCAGGCGGGGTACGGGGTGGGGGCTCATGCACCCCGAGACGTCTGTGTTTCGTCAGGATGCTGTCTCTGGGCAGGTAGGGGCATTGAGGGTCGGGGCCTGGTCCTCCATCTACCCGGAGGCTGCAAGGTGTTTTTCCGGTGTTCTCTCGTGATGTGCCGTGTCCCCTGACGTCAAGGCGCTAGGCGCCGATGTCTGGCACATCACCCCCCCCATGTTAGGCATCGGTCTTGTTACACCTCGGGTCTCCACCCGGTCAGACAAACAGGCTCTAGTTCCCCCTCCCCGGAGAGGGGCGAGCAGTCCCTAGGTGATCAAACCCTCTCCCCCGGCCAGCCTCAGCTTCCCGGGCTCGTTCCCGAACCGGGTCGCTGGCGTCGAAAGCGGAAATCCAACCGCTGCACCGGCGGGCCGGACTGTTCCTGTTTTTGATAGTATCCCATTAATGTGTTGACTAAATTTGACATCGCAATTAGGGGGCCACAACAAGGGTGCGGGTGACAGGGATGATCTTGATTTTTGGTCTCCCTGCACTCACATTGTCTTTGGCATCGCAACAATTTTCCTCTCTTTCAGGGCATGCCTACCCTGGAGTTTGTTATATTTTGTTGTGGGGTGTGGGGGGTGGTTCCTCCTGCATGGGAAGGGTGCGGGAAGGGGCAAAGCCCCCCAAACCAGAAATGTTTTCCTGGACAGCACTTCAGCGCTCTGGCTCCGGGGAGTCACAATGCCTAGCGCTGCAGAGCCAGGCAGCATGTTGCCTGCGCTCATATCGGTGTTTACAAAATGAATGCCACACTGATAGGGGTGAACTGTTTTTGATAGGTACAATAAATCAGGAATTTACAAACATTAGTATTCTTGTGAAAAATGGGATTTATTAGGGAAGTTGGGGTCCTTGTGAAGAATCCTACATTATATTCTTTGGGGTTAAAATTTTGGATGTATGAAAGTACACAGAATTACACCTATGAAGAGACACAGATCCAGTCGTATCCTATAATATTACGACAATACATAACCACACAGTTCCATCCATATAGAAAGATTTTATCCCTAAAACATTTCACAGTATGTAATTTGTTAAGCCAAATTGGTCTGTTCAAAGGGAAAAGAGTAGATACAAGACAAATTATGTATATTTATTCACAAGCTTTTCCTGGTGAAATATACATTTGACATACTTCATAAAGTACAATATTGTGGTTATGTCCTGGATTTCTTCTTGTAGTCAGTTTCTCTTGTTCAAAAAAGGTTGGTCCAGCCCAGTTGGTGATTAAGGCCATATGCTTTATTGGTGGTTTGTAATCAATGTATCCGCCATTCCTTCTTGTGTGAACACCTTCCCAGTCTCCACCTCTTCTTGGTTTGTGTACATTTTCTACGTACAGAAATCTCAGTCTTGATATTCAATGACTATTTTCCATAAAGTGTTTGGCAACTGGGAAATTTTCTGTCCCACCTTCTTGTTGAGATTTTATGTTCTGAAATGTGAATTCTTAATGGACAAGATGTCTTCCCAATGTATAAGAGACTGCAAGGGCATTTAATACATAGAAGATAATGTATGGGCTTTAATTAATAACCATACTGTAATCGCTTCAAGAGGTTACCACAACAACTTTGTAAACCTTGAGAGCAAAGTTCAAGAGGTTTACAGTTGTCATGGTAACTGTGAGAAGTGATTACAGCATGGTTATTAATCAAAGCCCATAAATTGTTTTTTATAGTGTTATGGGATTCCAAGCATGCATAAAATCACCCACAGTGATAAACAGCTCTTGCAGTTATATTACAGCTTACTCACAGCAGTCAGAAACCAGGCAATGATATTTGTTTGAACACGTTTAATGGAAGCTGCATGAAAAACATGAAAAAAGCCAACTACAGAAATAAACTCTCTTTTGAATTAACTTTCACTTTTAAATAGCATTGAAATAAATAAAAACAATTCAAAACTGCAACAGTTTTAAAATAAAACAATAAAGAATGATCTGGTTGGTCGGCTGTTAACACGTGGTGTCAGGTAACAGGGAGTGCTGGGCAACATCAGTGCGTAGTGGGCCCAGTGGTGTGCATCACATTGCAGGACTGTGGATTTTAGGTCAAAATGAAAAGGTAACTAGGATGGGAACATAAAAAAACAGCTTTTTACTAACAGGCAGGCATAGATATTGCATTGGTCTAACAACTTATATAAAAGACAGCTTACCGATTATTCCTAGTCTAAAGAGGAGTATCTGATCACAGCTACTCTTCGTTTCTTCTGCGGGCTGTAGTAATTGTTGATTGTTACTGAAATTGTGGGCTGATAAATATTTCCATCACCAAATAGGTTGAAATTCACAAGCTCATTAAGTGGATTTCTCCTAGCTGTAGCAACGGTTTTCTCTGGCTGGGGAACAGGCTGTGTTGTGGGTGAAGTACTTGTTGATGGCTGCATGTTTTCAGCTGTACTCTGGGCACCAAAAATGAATGAGTTGTGTTTTTATTTGGCTTCCCTTAGAAAACTATAGTTAGTGATGGATTGAAGCAACCTGTGCCCCGACATCTGCTGAACTTCAGTCAGGGGCACGGTGCTATCAACCAGACATTGGATGGCAGTCTTTCTGGTTGAATGGTTGGTGATTCTTTTTTCACTTGACAGACCTGTGTTGGTTTTTATATTCTGCAGCATGTTACATATTTTATTCTCTCCTAAGGGCATGCTGCGAAACCAGAGTGACATGCAAGGCTTGTGGTTAATGTTGGGCATCAGATAGAAAGGGGAATCTGGTGTCTGCATCGAGGGAGGTCTCTGAGTACTGTACAGTGTATATGCTTGGATGGGATTTATTTCTGGCTTTGAGGTGTTTGCATACATCCTGGGCTTCACTGCTCTTATGTCCCTAGGATTTTCACCTGATCTTGTTTTGGTCTGACGCTCTGAATACTCGAGGTACTTGTGCCCCTCTGTGTCTTTCAGGAGAGTCTGATCAGACCACCTTAGGCTGTATTGTTCGGCCATCCGGAGTGCAAAACACAGGCCGTTGTTGAAAAGTAGCATATTTAATCACAGTGCAGTAGGACTGTGAAGCCCAAGGGTCCTGGTTATATACAACCTATCTATGTCACTTGGGGACATGGCCTCTGATCGGTTTGGCTTACTGCCCTTTCCTTTCATTTTTGGAAATTTTGGTTTGGCAGCCAGTGTTGCTAGGGTCTTCTTAAAGTCATAACTGTTGCCATGGAATACAGCATGTCCGTAATTATTTTTGATTAGGTACCTGTCCACACTCCCTAGAATACCTCTAATGTACTTGGTTCATACTCTGAACCATCATTTCTCTTTATTTTATAGATAAAGTCTGCTAAATGATGGCCGAGGTCACCAACTGGTATTTCACAGATGCTATGCTGCTCATGGACATCTGCAAGGTAGGATTTTGACAACCTGATGTCTGACTCTGTTTTTGTAATTGTACACTTATTTTCTTGCTCAGAAATGAACATTTTGTGGTTGGTATTGTCACTGTTAGCAGCTATGGTGGATGCCATCATGATTGCTAGTTCCTGCAAGCTGTAACTGCCAGAACAGAATTCTCATTTGAACCACTTGCAGGGGCTAGTGATCGACATTCTTGCTGAAGAATCCTGCATTTTGCTGGTGTTCCATTTTGTAACGCCATCGGTATGACACACTCAAGAAGGGTTAACCACAACCTGAAGTCACAGCGATGGCATTCCAAGGCTATAATCTGGTTGATTTCAGATAGTAATAAGCCCCTCCCATACATTATAATAAAATACAAGATCTGCAGTGCAGCTAAAAAAACAAACAAACAAACAAAAAAAACACTTTATTTTGAGGCTTCCATCTTTAATGGTGCTGTGTATGTCTTTTGCTTTAATAACCATTACCACAGACTATACACTTCCCACAAGAAAAGAATCCTACAGGTATCTGTCCCAACCATGTCAACAGTGTTGGTTCTGGACTACAATGTTGGGTTTTCACAATTTTGTTTTTTAGTAGTGTTTTTCTTAGCTATAACTCATGGTTTGTAATGAAATACCCTTGAGCTTATCTCTGAAGATTGCAATATGTGCCAGTGTTTATAAATGGTTTACTTAATGTTCCTGAAAGATTCGGAGAATGTGGTACTCACTGAGATGTTATGTTCTGTGTTGCTTGCTGGTTTGTCTTATGTCATCATTTGTCTTGATACTTCATCTACCTTTTTTGTGCTTGTTGTAATATTTGCTTGTTATAGCTTTATCATTCAAAACATTTTGCTTGTTTAGAGTTGTTTGTATATTTCTGTCTGGTTCCACTATTCCTTTTTCACATAAAATGTGACTATAGGGAGTACTCTCCTTCAATTTTTAGGGGTGAAAGATTGCTGTGTGGAAAATTGTATTTTTGTCCAACAATGTCCTACATAGGTCTGTTGACAGTGTGTTGTTGACAAATTGGATAATTAGGTACAAAAAGGCTATTGCCTTCTTACTGTACTTCATGGTAAATTTTTGGTATATCAGGCATCCATTTCAGTATTCTAAAAAGTTATTCAATATGTTTTCTGCATTGTTCCTGACTAAGAAAAGATCATCTATGTATTTCATAGAGTTCAATATGTGATCTGTATTGAATCTGTACTGAAAATGTGAATCTTTTCTTCAAAGTCTGCCATGAACAGGTTAGCATAGGTCTGAGGCATCATTGTTCCATGGCTGTTTTTTGTACTTGTAAATATGTATGGACCTCAAATTTGAAACAGTTGTTAGTGAGAACTAAATTCGCTAGATTTGAAAAGCTAATGCTTGTAGTTCTAAGACCAGCTGACCACACCCACTCCTGCTATAAATATGCAGCACTCTCTAGCCCTCTAGCACTAGCTGTTTTGCTTGTCCTCCTCCTGCCCCTCCTCCTTCTCCAGCACTCTTCATCTCCTGTTGGACCTTCTCATGCCCATTAGCCTGATTCCTGCTGAATACTTCTTTGTGGGTGGAGATGACAGAGAAAGGGCAAAATAAATAGGATACACAAGCACTACGCAACAAGTCAGCTGAACACAGAACTATTAAAAATTCATTCGGTGGCACATTTGTATTTCTGTTTTGCAGTGCCTTATATAAAGATTCCAGACCAGCTTTGTGGGATAGATAGGCTTTTTACAACAATGGTAACTAAACTCAGATTATCCATATCCATAGTTGGTGGACCTCAGGGTTGGGGATAAGATGGCCAGATGGGTGGAAAACTGTCTGAGGGACAGAACCCAGAAGGTGGTTGTGAGGGGAGCATTATCTGGCACCAGAGAGGTCACCAGTGGGGTCCTGCAGGTCTCAGTGCTCAGACCGGTGTTGTTTAATGTCTTTATCAATGACACTGGGGATGGCATTAAGGGCAAAATGTGCCTATTCATGGATGACATCAAGCTCTGTGGGAGAGTGGACACAGCTGAAGGGATACAGGACCTACAAGATGATCTGGGAAAGCTGGGGAGCTGATCTGGGATCTGGCAGCTTGGCTTCAATGCCAAGAAATGCAACATTATGCACATAGCAGCCAAGAATCCCAGGATGGCACTACTTGGGTGGAGTCCAGATATCTGCATCAGAGGAAGAGAAGGACCTGGGAGTGATGATCACTAGTGACCTGAAGCAGTCCACGCAGTGCAAGAAAGCAGCAGCAAGGGCAAACAAGATACATAGCTATGGGGATCAATAGTAGGAGAGAGGAGGTTATACTGCCCTTTAACAGGTCACTGATGAGGCCACATCTAGAGTATGGAGTTCAGTACTGGTTCCCACACCTCAAAAAGGACATTAATCTGCTGGAGAAGGTCCAGAGGAGGGCTTCAAAGGTGATAGCTGGTCAGCATGGTAAGGGATATGATGAGAGGTTGAGAGCACTGAACATGTACTCCCTGGAAGAAGGGCGAGAAAGAGGGGACATGATTGGGACTTCCAAGTACTTGAAAGGAATAAATAAGGTTGATACCGAGGGTCTCTTTAAGCTGAGTGGCAACCATAACATGAGAGGGCACAGTCTTAAGCTGGAGGGAAGGGAGGTTTAGGAGGGAGGTCAGGAAGCACTTCTTCACGGAGAGGGTGGTGGACACTTAGAATGCGCTGCTGGAAGAAGTGGTCTCATTGAAGACAGTGGGCAGCTTCAAGAGAGGCTAGGATAGGCATGGGGAAGGTGTAAGGATCATGGGTAGGGAGGATGGAAGGGAAGAGTGGGGTGGGGGGCAGGAGCAGTAGCTCAAGCTGTGGATCCTGCAACTTGAGCAGACTAGCTAGCTAGATCAAATGACCTTCTTCTGCAGGCTTCTACGTATGTCCATATGTCTGTATTGATTTGATTAAGTGTTTCCAATATCACAACAAGTGTTTCAAGTCTTTCACGTATGATGGTATTGTTGGAACTACATTTTTGCATGACGATCCACAAATATTGAAACTGGTTCTGTTACTGATCCAGTTTCTAAAGTTATCGGTCTTCCTGGTGGTTTAATGTGGTCCTTATGGATTTTTAGTAAGCTGCAGAAAGTAGTATTAGTAGTAGTAGTAACATATTTTATTCATGAAATTGCGTATGAATAAGGATTACCCAGTTAAGGCATGACTCATTTTCAATGGGGTCCTTAAAAAAAAGGCTGTTACAAGGTACAGAAAAGAAGCAATACATGCATTAATATTACTTTCATCATGTGCAAGTACAAATATCAATCAAGCATATGCATAGAGACCAGCCAGCCCGGGGGTATTGAGGACTGAGGCACTGTTGCGTGCCTTACCTCGCTCCATGCCAGTGACCCGAGTTTGAGAATAAGCTTGGATTTCTGGGGGTTGGTTGGAGGCAGTGCCAGGAGTGGATGCAACAGCTGATAGGTAGCTCTCCTCTCATCTCCTCTTCTGGATTGGGGAGGCTTGCCAGCTTGGCTCTTGCATGCCACCAGGTGGAGGTCTGGTGGCAGTGCTGAATGCCCGAGTGACAGACATGTGTCACTGGGATGGGAGGAGAGCTGCAGATTCAGGGTCACTTGTGCACCTCCATGTGCATGTTCCACCCGTGTCACCTTGGCTTGATTAAAGGAAGGCATAAAATGGAATAAGGGACCTGAGGGTTGGCCGGTGTACTGCACACCTCTCTGGAACTGCACCACCACCACCTCCTGGGTACCTCAGGCGCTATCTGGATATGCTCTTGGGGGGAGGGAGGCATTCCCTCCTCTCTCTGCCCTATCACGGGGGAGGGAATCTGTGGGGGATCTCATGTAGGAGATAAGTTTAGCGGAGGTCGCTACCAATCTGGGGGAAGTGGGGTCTGAGTGGTTGGCAACCCGAGGGGTAAAATGTTATATGAAAAAAATAAAGAAAAAAATATACATAGAGTTATATAAATAGAACATAGTCTACAATACATATTATGGGCCAGATATTCAAAGCTTTGCACGGTTCGCAAACAGTTTGTGCGGGATTAGCACGGGTCTGCCATATTCAAAAGGCCAACTAGCGCGTGCAAACAGCAGTAGTGCCGGGCAAAGCATAATGATATGCAAGGGGCATAGTGTAAATGAATAAAGGTGCTATGAGATATTCAATGGCTAGTGCCACGCTAAGGTGTTTAGCGTGACATAGTGTGACCCTTACCACGGTACAATTTACCGCCAAGGAAAAGCTGGTCTTAATCCTGGGCAAACAGCTTTTCATGTCATTGGTGCATTGCACAGTGTTGCGTGGGATTTGTGGAGCTTGTGTGACCCTAACATAGGAGTATGACACTTAGAAAATGCCAGACATGGAGGACACATGCTGCTCACTGATGGCACCACCATGATGCCAGCAGCTGCCACCAGTCCGAGCCAAGCACAAACAGTGAGGGGTGATCTGACCCACAGGGGACAGCATGGTAGGGTGGCCATATAGCACATACCTGCAGACCATATGGCTGTGGTGCCTAACAGATGCCAGCACACACATGCAATACTGTGGGCATGGTGGCCAGTGAGGGGAGGGTGTACGGGTGGCCAGACCTCACCACAGCCCAGGTGTGGCCACAAGGCTGGGACACATCATGCAGTGCACACATGGGCCAGTAGTGAGAATACGCCACCACCTGTGTGCCTGTCAGATCTTACATGCCTCCCCAGCCACCCACCACACAACTGTACAGATACCACAGCACACACAGCCGGCCATGTACATGACACTGTGTGCATCCCATGCCATAGGTGCAGCATCTGTGGTTCACACAACAGCGTAATAGTACTGTCCACTGTCAGTAATTACCTGCAAGCTGGGCCTGTCACTGTGTACAGTGCAGTGGTCAGCACTGCCCTACATACCATAGGCATTGATGTGTCCCTCACACTACCAGCCCCCTTGCTACTGTAGTGTCTGCTGTGCACTATAGCATGACCTACAGTGTGACAGTGGCATGCAGCACCACCACCACTTGTGCCTATGCTGTGTTGTCCCCTGGGGTACAATATGCTATGGTATGCTGTACTGTTCACATGTAGCCTGCAACTATCAACATGCACTGCCTGACCTACAGGTGGAGCTGCGGTCGGACCTGGCCAGCCCCTGTACTTCCAGACTGACCTACAGGTGGAGCTGTGGGACCCTGCAGTAACACTGGGCAAACCACATGCAAATCAGGGCATGATGAGATGCTAATGTGGCTGTATGCCCAGAGACTATCTAAGTAGGCTCCTTTGCATGTCACTTTTGAATATGGCAAAGTTTAGCGCCAGGCTAACGTGTTTGCACCAGGCAAACTGCTTAGCTCTGCGCTAAAGCCACACTAACGTGGTAGCGCGGCGCTAACAGTTTGGGAAATATTTTACAGTTCTGATCACTGTTCTTTCACATCCAATGCTGCCTGCAGCTGTACTGGGTCCACACATTTGCTGGCACACACATTGGTCACATAGTTCCTCTCTACATACCCTCACGTTGCTGTGTACTGTGTTGTTGTTGTGATTTGCACTTCCTGGTTGCTATTTTCAGTGCTGTCATATTCCAGGGCTACGGTTGCCCTGCATTCCCAGCCCAGTTTGCACGGCCTCTTTCCCATGCTATTTTCAGAGGCTGTTTGCCCCAGGCTATTCCTTTTGAATATAGCTTGCTTTGTGCTTCGGGCTACGTTTGCCCGCCAGGCAGTGTTATCTTAGCTCATGGGCAAAGTTTTGAATATCTGGCCCTATAAGTCTAATTAATTATTCATGGGCTGATGTAGCTGGCTGTCTGGCTGCCATGCCGGTCTGAAATCTCTTAGAAGTGACCGGATGACAGCCACTCAGCTGTTCCTGCTACAGTGGCACGTGCGGTGCCACAGAAACTGCACCGCAAAAACGATTTTAAAAATACATCATTATTGCGATTAGACTTATAATTGCAATAATGACCTCACTGCCAGTCATTTCCTCTCAATTAATGACCAGTGGGGTGGGAGTGGACCTTGGCTGCACCTCGGGCCACCCTTCCCACCCCAGCCGGTTATCAATCTCTAGGAAATGACCAGCTCTTCGGTCATTATTGCTTAATTATATAAACAATAAAATGTATTTATTTTATTTATTGAAAACTTTGGAGAATACCTTTTAGCACAGATGCTCATTTGCAAAGGTTCTATGTCAAATACACAATCACCGAAAACATTATGGGCCGATTTTCAAAGCCGCATGTGCCAGATGCAACTTGAGGCACAGTAAGGGGCTGCATCTGATGCAGCTGTGGCAAGTACAAAAGTAGCTATTTTAGAAGGTTTGCAGCAATTTGCCACTTGCGGCAAAACTTCTGGATTAGCTGCAACATGCTGCCCTGTGCCGAGAAAAGTGGCACATTGAGAGGCTGTGGTGCACGGCCAGGACGCATCCCCAGACTATTGCACAGGGGGCACCCCCCGGTGCCCCAAGGAGCAGCAACCCCAGAATCGGGGCATGGACGGTGACAGCTGATGCCAGGCTGTGGCACAGGGCAGTCCCTTGTGGTCCCTACCATAGGGCATTGTCCCAGGAGGCTTGGGGCACTCATGTGCCACCATTGTCTAATGTCTACTGGGGCAGGCTAGAGCCACCCCACTCTCTCTCCATCCATGTAGTGGTGCTATAGAGCCCCTCCATCCCGATCTCCCAGAGAAAAGGAAAAACACAACAAATCTGGTAGTTGTCCCAGGTGGTATAGTGGTTCCCACCCTTCCCTCCCTGTTACGCACTGCCGAACACCACCCTGCCCCCCCCCTCAGTTCCCATCCCAATCCTCGATCCTGCTACTGCCATTCCCCTCCACCCATTACTTTGGCTGGCCACAATACACTATCAAGGGCCTGTGCAGTACACACACTCCTGGATGGCGCATTATGTCTGGCCAAGGTGGTGAGTGGAAGGGAGCGCCGGTGGCAGGATCGAGGATTGGGATGAGGACCCGGGGGGGGGGGCAAGTTTGTTTTTGATAATGACTGACAGGAAGGGAAGGGTAGGAACCACTACACCACCAGGGACAACTACCAAGTCTGTTGTGTTTTTTCTTTTCTCTGGAAGATCGGAGATGGGGGGCAATATAGCACAGGGGACCACTTGCAGTTGTGTAGGGGAGATCAGGGATCATGGGGGGGCACTATACCACCAGTCCAAGGTTGATATATAGGCACCGGGGATGGGGGCTGACCTACCAGGGATATTTATTTTAGAGTCTTGTGGAAACTTTAACAAACAAGCTTTTCACGCTAAGGGACTTCTGTGCCCCCACACCCCCATGGCTCCTCCCCTGCCCTTTATGTACCTATGGCCCACTGCCTCACAAGTCCCAGTGGTGCAACCACTTAGATCACCTCCTGGCTGGTCTAAGTGGTGCCCCCAGCTGCGTCCATGGCGGAGGCTTTGAAATTCCAAAATAAGGGGATGTTGCAGCCCCACTATGGTGCAAGCCCCCCTGTGACCTGGCGTACCTGGTTGTGTGGCACATCCGGTAGCACAGGGGGTTTTGCCGTGGCTGCATCTGCACTGGACCCAGGCTGCCTTAGAAAATCACGTTTGATGCAAGTGGTGACGCAAGTCACCACTTGCATCAAACTCTTGGGATGCAAACCCCTTGCGTCCCTCTAAGCCAGTTGAAAATTATGCCCAATGAGTACAATAAGCAGTTCCAGAAGAAATACAGTCAAGCCAGGCTCAAAGCACTTAAAGAGCAGCTTACGCCTTCAGTAGAACTTCAACAAAACATAATATTTAGACACAGTTCAGCTTGTTTTTCACATTAGTTCGTTATTCCTCTTTCCCCATTATTTATTACTGAAGTCATTTACATGAAAACAGATCTTTGCTCCTGAAGAGTTCATCTATTTCTATTGCTTTCTCCCTACCGGAGGTCATAATGCACTGCTTTTAACATCACAGTTACATCAAATCACAGTTACTCCCATGGCAACAAATTGTGATGTCAAAACAGAGGATTATGACTTGAAGTAAGGAGTAAGCTATAGCAGACAAACTCTAAGGGAACTCTAAAACAGGGTTTCTCAAATGGTGAGGCCAGCCTCCCAGGGGAGGCCCCAACCTGTTCCAAGGGAGGCTCAAGCAAGCCTTAAAATGTACCATATTTAAATGTCAAGTTTTGGATCTTTTTTTGTGAAAGGATGCAGCAAACTGAAAGCGAATAATGGCATGCGAATTTATGAACAAAATGGTTACCAGGAAAGACATGCTCAACAAACACTTGTTTCCTGGTATGACATGGGGGAAAGCTTTATGGAGGAAATACAATTCTTGGAAACTGTGCAAAACAAAATGCAAAATAATGCAAATGAATAAGTACAAGGTAACAACTGACCCATTATACTCAGTGGCGTCACCACGCTGATTTTGGGGAGGCTACAGCCCCCAATCGATTAAAGCCCCCCAATGCCCAATCATTTCAGTAAAAAAAAACCAAAGAAAACAACATGATAAAAATAACTAAGGCAAAAGACAGCAGCACCATGAGCCTCAGCGACTAGTCTCCTCTCCTCCGATTTTACCTCAGTCTGAACTGCATGCAGAGCGCCGATCTGATTCTGCAGCATGCAGTTCAGACTGAGGTAAAAAAACATTGTACACTACAGTTCAATTCAATAAATCAATTCTTTAGCCCAGCCCTAAGCCCCTTAGCCTGCCCTGATCTCCTCGGAAGAACGCGCCCGCCCCATAGCCCTGCTGACCGTTCCAGATCCACCAGAGCCACTCGGCCAGGTCCGTCTCGGACGAGAAACAGAACTTAGGAAAGCCACCGAAGTGATCCGCTGCATCCGCCCGGAGCAGACGCAAGGACAGAAAGTTCTCATGGAGTCATTCAGGGAGGGTGCCCTGAAGCCATCGTAATTGTGAATGGGCAAGTCTGAAAAATTAAAAAGCCCATTTAGTATCACTTTAAAAATCTCCCTTAACTCTCCAGCATAACACATAATAGGCAGGTAAAGTACACTCAGCTCTTTTACTATTTGACCTGGGAGTACTGGTTGTACTGGGGAGGTTAGGTGACTACCTCACAGCACACAGGCCTCCTGAAAGGCATTCTAGCGGAAGAAGCACTTTGAAAAAAGGCAGCAGCTTTATGTATTTGAACGGGCAGCATTCATTCATTACAATTAAAAGATTGCAAATGCAATGGGAGCCTGTGAAAAGCCTCTTGTAGTGCAGCTCGGGTTAATGACTAAAACAGACCACAAATACAAAGATGTGCCAGTCTGCCGTCCCGGTGAGCCTCCAGTAAGTCATTTTATTGTCAGAGCTGCTTTGAAAAAGTGGTAGCATTAATTATTTAAACTAGCAGCTTTCAGTAATCTAAGCAGACTACAAATGCAAATGCATGTTCCGGCAGTAGTTTAGTGTGGGTGTCTTCATCTTACTGACCACAGTGGAATTCACAGACAACTAAAGATAATTCAAACATCATTCAGTTTTACCTGTGCAGGAACATGAGGAAAACGGAGCTGCATTAGGAAGTATTTAACACAGCTAATCGGATGGCAGTTATGATGGGATGAGTAATCACGGATCAGCCAGCCGATTAATTAGATGTCTTGATCTTTGATACTAGCCATTATCACCTAGTCAGGTTCCTATAGCAACGTGGCAATTGAAACAAGGGCTAAAAATATTTATGCATTCCGACAGCAACACGGAGGTCTCCTAAAGGCACAATAACATTGATTTTTGAAAGTGCCCTTGCGAGCAACACAGAAGGGCTTGGCAAGCCGAATATTGCTCGCAAGCCACGGGTTGGACAGCTGGGAGCTATTCTTTGGTAAGGTAACTGCGGAAATGCATAGTCCCAGATAACGGCAAGCATGCTGATGTAAGTGTGAAGGGGGGTGTCAATGAATCAATTAATCATCGATCACGATTTCGCATTCGCATCCGTCAAAGACGTTTTCTGTGTTGTGCCATCCGGCTAGAGAACAACAAATAATGCGCCCAAATCTGCTGGGATAATGGTGTGTCTGGCTGTTCTGGTCTCTCATTTGCTCTGGGGTCCTCCTGCAACCTTCCCAGCAGATCTGCTGGGATAATGGTTGATGTGTCTGGCTGTTCTGGTCTCTCATTTGCTCTGGGGTCCTCCTGCAACCTGTCCTTGGTGGACCAGTAACCACATTCTTCCACATGTACCATATTAAATATATGGCTGATAACTAGGCTTCTCAAACATATTTTTCACCAGTAAAATGCAGGAAAAGCCACCACTTGAAGGTAAAATTTCAAAATTTTTAGGAAGTCATGCCCCGGACCCCTAACTGTTAGGATTTTGACTAAGGGGCATTAGCCCCCCAAGTTTGTAGAGCTGGTGACGTCCCTGATTATACTGGCTGCAGAAAAGCACAAATACAAAGGCTAAGCAGAGAGATACTAGGAGCAAGGCCAGGAGGGTGCAAAATGATCCCTGAGAAGGTGTTTAAGGCAGGGTAAAACTGACAAAGAAAACAGTCTGACTCATGGAGGTGTTGCAATGAGGGGTGAATAGAGTCCAAAAATCAGACTTGTGGAGTGAGTAGGCTGACCGGGGGTTATAGAAAGGAGAATAACAAGTTCAATAAAATGAGAATAAAGTCAACTCAAATGCACTTCATTGGATTCTTCCTGTAATATGCAAAGTATGATAGTTATTCTAACTATGGGGAAGCCCAAAATTATTTCTGTATTAGGGGGAGGCTCAAGATCTTTTCCAAGGCTTGGGAGAGGCTCACTATGACAAAGTATGAGGACTCCTGCTCTTAGGGATACTGCTAATTTATTTATGCAAATTTATACAGTAAGTAATGGGGAAGAGAACTATTCAGAATATATATATAGAATGCAAGCTGAATTGTACTTACTATGTTTTTCAAAGTTTTCTTTGAGGCGTCATTTGGTCTTTAAGACAGAGCAATTACAGTACATACAGTTTTTAAAGATTCCATTCAGATTGTTGTATAAAAAGTCAGAGGATATGTACAGAGAGAGCCCGAATAAAACAGTTTAACATTATGGCCCAGTGGCATGGAGGGCTGAGGCGCTGGATGCCTTACCTTCTCCCACGCTAGCGACCCCGGTTTGGGAATGAGCCTGAGTTATTGGGGGTTGGCCGGGGGTGGGGTTAAGGAGCCGAACTGAAATGCTGCAAGGCAGATCTGCTCTCCCGGGGAGGGGCGTGGGTTTCCTCAGCTCTTGGCTGCCACCAGGTGGGGGCTAGGTAGCAGCGCCCAGCCACAAGGGAGACCAGGCATTAGGCCAGGTGGGAGGAAGGGGCCATCACCAGAGCCATGGAGTGCATGTGCGCCTCCATGCGCAGGCGCAACTGTGTTTGGGATG
Organism: Neoceratodus forsteri; assembly: GCA_016271365.2. Taxonomy (NCBI): domain Eukaryota; kingdom Metazoa; phylum Chordata; order Ceratodontiformes; family Ceratodontidae; genus Neoceratodus; species Neoceratodus forsteri. The sequence continues at coordinate 346,294,533 of CM028138.1, read as the reverse complement.
GAAAACGGGACAATGAGGTGGGGTAGATGAAGCCCTGAAGCTAACAGGGCAGATTGAAATCCTCTGAGACAGGACCGCAGCCGTGCCTGCCCAGAGCCCCAGTGGGAAAACCCCAGTTTAACATTACAATTGTAATAGACTGCAAGGGCAGACCGCAAAGATCTTGCAAACTGATTAATCTTGGGGAGATTCAGCAGAGTACCAGGCAGTTTGTTTAACTAATTAGCAGCCCTGACAGCAAATGATCGCTTACCACGCTAAGTACTCCAGAAAGGATGTTTAAGCCAGGGCATTCCTGGCCATATTCCTGGTGTTGAATTGGTTGCAAAATTAGTTAAAATAGTTCTACACTTAATAGACATTCAAGTTCTGGCAAATTTTTAAAAAGCCCAGGGAATAAAAAGATGGCTAAGCTTTCCACATGAACTGGGAAATTCCAAAAGTGTATGTTTATAGAAGTTTTGGGTATTTGCAGTAGCAAAGTGCTCACTCAGGCTTCTATAAGTACATAAACAGATATTCAACCTGCGTCATAGATTGGGGTAATATGGTAAATATTTAATTACAGAGACCATTGCCCAACTTTTCAGTCTATTTGATCAGCGAGTCATTTATTGGTCTCAGGAATTAAGTTCAAAATTTTCGGGCCTTGATAGAAAAGGAGGATCTCCGAGCACTAGTCCTTGGGGTTAGATTATATTCCCTTCACAGTTGACCTAAGCGAGCCTTTGTAACTTGGGACCCTGTCTCTATGACACTGATACAGAGAGTTAATAGTATGCAGTTGCCTTTTTTAAGTTTGTCGTGCACGAAAGCGCAGACGTACTTGTTGATATGAAAATTGCTAGAGAGAGGTGTGAGGGGTGCCAGCCCAATGGCCAGCAATGCTGCAGGGGCTGGTCTGTGGCCGGCAAATCAGCAGGCAATGTCCTTATGACACTGTTATGCTGAGGGGGCTGGTCTTGGCAAACATTTCAAAGGACAAAGCCGACGCTGCGTGCGGTTCTATCCTTTGAAATGCGAGCCCTTCAGCTGCAGCTCAGTGTGCCTTTCCTGGTTAAACAATTTCCCTTTTCCCTGAAGCCCCTTAGTGTGTCTTTTCTGGTTAAACAATGTCCCCTTTCCTTTTCCAACACCGGGATGCCCATTCTTCCTGGTGTCGGATGCGCTCCCCCCCCAACCCATCTATATCCCTAGCTGACATCGGAGTGCCCAATCCCCGGGTTGGCATTGCCCCACCACCACCACTATTGTGGCACACTGGGAGCCCACCCCAGTGTGCCTAAATGTATAATAATTCTATGTTTTCCCTGTAAATGAAGAAAACCTTCCCGTGCCGTCTTTTTCCCTTTTTTTCACCTGTAAAAACAAAAACTTTCCTCGTTGTCTTGCCCGTCCCCCTTCCCCATCCCGACCCTCCCTCTGCCCACCGACCAGCACCCCCCTTACTCCATACGTACCCTTTGAGGTCGGCGGACATGATCTTCTGCGGATTGGGACACATGTGCACTCTTCAAAGCCGACCGGCAAACTGAAAGAATGAAAGGTAAGCTGTATAATGGGAATCAAGGGGTTTCAACTTATGTTGCTATATTAGCCTTTCTTAGGAATTTTGGTCCCAAATTTTCAACATGAGGTTCTTGGGATCCCACCTCATGAACATGTTAGAAACATAGAATCTGATGGCAGATGAGGACCGCTTGGCCCACCTAGTCTGCCCATTTCCCTACCTAATGGATAAGCTGCAGATCCTAGTTAACCAACAGCCTACTTCCTCCTACCCCCCACTAGAATTGCTTTATGTCTGTCCCATGCATTCTTGAATTCTCCCACTGTTTTTGACTCTACAACTTTCTCAGGAAGGCTGTTCCATGCATCTACAACCCTCTCTGTGAAGAAATACTTCCTGTTTTCTACTGTCATTTCGTTCCTCGGTCCCGAAAGGTGATTTTGTGGTCGCTGCATGGAATCACCTTTTGGGACTGAGTAATGAAACAACAGTGCCACTGTTCATGAGGTGGGGTCCCAGAAGACCATGTTGTAAATTCGGTGAAAAAATGACTGCATTATGAGCATGTGTTGCGCAGTTTCTACGCACGCTTGTAACTCCGCCAGTTTTTAATATTTTCACTCCAAATTTTCAACATTGCCATTTTTTCACACCTTCTTATGAAAAGTATAGCTGTCATTTTTCACGTCCTGCCTGAAAATGTGTTTCGCACCAGTTGCACAGAATAATGCGGTCGCTGTGCAAAATCAACTTTCGGGATGGAGTAACAAAATCACAGTGCCACTGTTCATGAGGAGGTCCCAAAAGCCCATGTTGAAAATTTGGTAAAAAATTCAAAAATTACCACGTTATGGGCGTGTGTTGCACGGTTTCTATGCGCTTCGTAACTTTTCCAGTTTCTCAGATTTTCACTCCAGATTTCAAAATTGCCATTTTTCATACCTCACCATGAACAGTACCACTGTCATTTTCATATCCTGCCAAAATGTGTTTAGCACTTGTGGCACCGAATGGTGCAGTCGCTAGAAATCACCTTTGGGATTGAGTAATGAAATGATGGTGCCACTGTTCATGAGGTGGTGTCCCAAGAAATCCATGTCGAAAATTTGGAGTGAAAATACCAACAAACATCTGGGGTGTCAGGGTTTCCAACTGTAACGTCCCCCCACCCTGTAGAGACTGACAGGCGTCGGGCGTGTGCCTTGGGGTTGTCGCTGTAATGCTCACACCATTCCACCCCGACCCTGCAGCCAGTGACAGGCATCAGGGTGTGCCTTGAAGTCTTTGGCCCAAAAGTTCACACCATTTTCCTATACTGCACCCATCTTAGCTTATTTCATTATGGAATGGAGTGAGCATTAGGGCTGAAGACCTCAAGGAACACCGTGATGCCTGTCAGTGTCTGCAGGGTAGGGGTGGAATTGCATGATTTTTTTATGGCCGATGACCCCAAGGGACACCCCCAATGCCTGTCAGTCTCTGCATGGTGGGGGTGAGGCATTAGGGTTGGAAACCCTAATGCCTCATTAAGGAAGTAAATCAGGGAGGGATGTTTGATGTCACCTACCTTGATTTCATCAAAGCCTTCGATAACGTCCAACATAGAAGGCTGATTAACAAGATAAGTAGTCTGGCAACAGGGCACCGGGCTGATAAACTGGGTTAGAAACTGGCTGATGGATGGGAGGCAGAGGGTGGTGGTAATGGGATCCAATCCGGGGAGAGGAGGTGACCAGTGGGGTACCTCAGGGATAAGTTCTGGGACCAGTTCTGTTCAATATCTTCATTACAGACATTGCGGAAGGGCTAGAAGGAAAGGTCTGTCTGCCTGTTTGCAGATGACACCAACATCTGTAACAGAGTGAATACTCCAGGAGGGGTGGAGAAAATGAGCAGGGACATGGAGAGGCTTGAAACATGGTCTGAGGAGTGGCAACTAAGGTTCAGTGCAAAGAAGCCCAAATAATGCACCTGAGAAGAGGGAAACCTGTGGAGAGTTACAGGATGGGGTGGAGGTGCTGATGATCACCGAGGAAGAAAGGGACCTAGGAGTTATCAGTTCTGATGACCAAAAGGTGTCAAAGCAGAGAACGCATGTTGCAAGGACAGCCAGTGGCATGCCGGGATGCATAGGCAGAGGTATCATTAGAAGAAGGCACGAGGTGGTGATTGCATTGTATGATGCACTAGTGAGGCCTCACCTACAGTACTGTGTGTAATTCTGGAGGCTGCAAATGCGCAAGGCCATTGACAGGGTGGAGGCAGCCCACAGAAAGGCAACCAAGATGGTACACAGCTTGCAACACAGAAAATATCAGGAGAGATTAAAAGGACCTCAATAGGCACTTATTGGAGGAAAGGAGGGAGTGGGGGAACATGATAGATATGTTTATAGAAGTTTTGGGTATTTGCAGTAGCAAAGTGCTCACTCAGGCTTCTATAAGTACATAAACAGATATTCAACCTGCGTCATAGATTGGGGTAATATGGTAAATATTTAATTACAGAGACCATTGCCCAACTTTTCAGTCTATTTGATCAGCGAGTCATTTATTGGTCTCAGGAATTAAGTTCAAAATTTTCGGGCCTTGATAGAAAAAAGGAGGATCTCCGAGCACTAGTCCTTGGGGTTAGATTATATTCCGCCCCTACAGTTGACCTAGGCGAGCCTTTGTAACTTGGGACCCTGTCTCTATGACACTGATACAGAGAGTTAATAGTATGCAGTTGCCTTTTTTAAGTTTGTCGTGCACGCAAGCGCAGACGTACTTGTTGATATGAAAATTGCTAGAGAGAGGTGTGAGGGGTGCCAGCCCAATGGCCAGCAATGCTGCAGGGGCTGGTCTGTGGCCGGCAAATCAGCAGGCAATGTCCTTATGACACTGTTATGCTGAGGGCTGGTCTTGGCAAACATTTCAAGGACAAAGCGCGACTGCTGTGGTTCTATCCTTTGAAATGCGAGCCCTTCAGCTGCAGCTCAGTGTGCCTTTCCTGGTTAAACAATTTCCCTTTTCCCTGAAGCCCCTTAGTGTGTCTTTTCTGGTTAAACAATGTCCCCTTTCCTTTTCCAACACCGGGATGCCCATTCTTCCTGGTGTCGGATGCGCTCCCCCCCCAACCCATCTATATCCCTAGCTGACATCGGAGTGCCCAATCCCCGGGTTGGCATTGCCCCACCACCACCACTATTGTGGCACACTGGGAGCCCACCCCAGTGTGCCTAAATGTATAATAATTCTATGTTTTCCCTGTAAATGAAGAAAACCTTCCCGTGCCGTCTTTTTCCCTTTTTTTCACCTGTAAAAACAAAAACTTTCCTCGTTGTCTTGCCCGTCCCCTCCCCATCCCGACCCTCCCTCTGCACCCATAGCACCTTACTCCATACGTACCCTTTGAGGTCGGCGGACATGATCTTCTGCGGATTGGGACACATGTGCACTCTTCAAAGCCGACCGGCAAACTGAAAGAATGAAAGGTAAGCTGTATAATGGGAATCAAGGGGTTTCAACTTATGTTGCTATATCAGCCTTTTTTTAGGAATTTTGGTCCCAAATTTTCAACATGAGGTTCTTGGGATCCCACCTCATGAACATGTTAGAAACATAGAATCTGATGGCAGATGAGGACCGCTTGGCCCACCTAGTCTGCCCATTTCCCTACCTAATGGATAAGCTGCAGATCCTAGTTAACCAACAGCCTACTTCCTCCTACCCCCCACTAGAATTGCTTTATGTCTGTCCCATGCATTCTTGAATTCTCCCACTGTTTTGACTCTACAACTTTCTCAGGAAGGCTGTTCCATGCATCTACAACCCTCTCTGTGAAGAAATACTTCCTGTTTTCTACTGTCATTTCGTTCCTCGGTCCCGAAGGTGATTTTGTGGTCGCTGCATGGAATCACCTTTTGGGACTGAGTAATGAAACAACAGTGCCACTGTTCATGAGGTGGGGTCCCAGAAGACCATGTTGTAAATTCGGTGAAAAAATGACTGCATTATGAGCATGTGTTGCGCAGTTTCTACGCACGCTTGTAACTCCGCCAGTTTTTAATATTTTCACTCCAAATTTTCAACATTGCCATTTTTTCACACCTTCTTATGAAAAGTATAGCTGTCATTTTTCACGTCCTGCCTGAAAATGTGTTTTCGCACCAGTTGCACAGAATGGTACGGTCGCTGTGCAAAATCAACTTTTGGGATGGAGTAACAAAATCACAGTGCCACTGTTCATGAGGGGAGGTCCCAAAAAGCCCATGTTGAAAATTTGGTAAAAAAATTCCAAAAAATTACCACGTTATGGGCGTGTGTTGCACGGTTTCTATGCACGCTCGTAACTTTTCCAGTTTCTCAGATTTTCACTCCAGATTTTCAAAATTGCCATTTTTTCATACCTCACCATGAACAGTACCACTGTCATTTTTCACATCCTGCCCAAAATGTGTTTTAGCACTTGTGGCACCGAATGGTGCAGTCGCTGGGCGAAATCACCTTTTGGGATTGAGTAATGAAATGATGGTGCCACTGTTCATGAGGTGGTGTCCCAAAAAATCCATGTCGAAAATTTGGAGTGAAAATACCAACAAACATCTGGGGTGTCAGGGTTTCCAACTGTAATGTCCCCCCACCCTGTAGAGACTGACAGGCGTCGGGCGTGTGCCTTGGGGTTGTCGCTGTAATGCTCACACCATTCCACCCCGACCCTGCAGCCAGTGACAGGCATCAGGGTGTGCCTTGAAGTCTTTGGCCCAAAAGTTCACACCATTTTCCTATACTGCACCCATCTTAGCTTATTTCATTATGGAATGGAGTGAGCATTAGGGCTGAAGACCTCAAGGAACACCGTGATGCCTGTCAGTGTCTGCAGGGTAGGGGTGGAATTGCATGATTTTTATGGCCGATGACCCCAAGGGACACCCCCAATGCCTGTCAGTCTCTGCATGGTGGGGGTGAGGCATTAGGGTTGGAAACCCTAATGCCTCATTAAGGAAGTAAATCAGGGAGGGATGTTTGATGTCACCTACCTTGATTTCATCAAAGCCTTCGATAACGTCCAACATAGAAGGCTGATTAACAAGATAAGTAGTCTGGCAACAGGGCACCGGCTGATAAACTGGGTTAGAAACTGGCTGATGGATGGGAGGCAGAGGGTGGTGGTAATGGGATCCAATCCGGGGAGAGGAGGTGACCAGTGGGGTACCTCAGGGATAAGTTCTGGGACCAGTTCTGTTCAATATCTTCATTACAGACATTGCGGAAGGGCTAGAAGGAAAGGTCTGTCTGCCTGTTTGTAGATGACACCAACATCTGTAACAGAGTGAATACTCCAGGAGGGGTGGAGAAAATGAGCATGGACATGGAGAGGCTTAAAAAATGGTCTGAGGAGCGGCAACTAAGGTTCAGTGCAAAGAAGCCCAAATAATGCACCTGAGAAGAGGGAAACCTGTGGAGAGTTACAGGATGGGGTGGAGGTGCTGATGATCACCGAGGAAGAAAGGGACCTAGGAGTTATCAGTTCTGATGACCAAAAGGTGTCAAAGCAGAGTACGCATGTTGCAAGGACAGCCAGTGGCATGCCGGGATGCATAGGCAGAGGTATCATTAGAAGAAGGCACGAGGTGGTGATTGCATTGTATAATGCACTAGTGAGGCCTCACCTACAGTACTGTGTGTAATTCTGGAGGCTGCAAATGCGCAAGGCCATTGACAGGGTGGAGGCAGCCCACAGAAAGGCAACCAAGATGGTACACAGCTTGCAACACAGAAAATATCAGGAGAGATTAAAAGGACCTCAGTAGGCACTTATTGGAGGAAAGGAGGGAGTGGGGGAACATGATAGATATGTTCAAGTACCTCAAGGGCATAAACAAGGTGCAGAGGTGGACATCTTTCAATATATCAAACATTTGGCATTGACAAATGCTTGTTTTTTATCCTTAAAAATAAAGAAAACCGTCCGTCATTGTCCACTGTGTAACCCCCCTCCCCTAAACTGTATACAGACACTGAGACTGCCCAATCCCCCAGTGTCCTCATCTGTCTGTCTATTGATGTGTGCTGTGTAACTCCCCCAAACAGTATGCAGACATGGGGGGTGCCCAATCCCCCAATGTCATCTGTCTGTCCATTGTTGTCTGCTGTGTAACCCCCCCAAACAGTATACAGACACTTGGGGTGCCCAAACCTCCAGTGTCCTCATCTGGTCAGCAAACTCCCTGAAAAAGAAAACTGTCCCTTGCCGTTTTTTTTCCCTGTAAAAAAGAAAACTGTCCATCGTTGTCCATTCTGCCATTACCCAACCCCCTACCCTCCTACTCAGGACCCACCACCCCACACTCCCTGAACCCCATACTTACCCACCAAAGGTCTGTCGCCATAATCTACCTTGGACTACAGGCACATCTTTGCTCTTCAAAGCCCAACTGCGAACTGAGATTAGTGCTTCAATGTATTGCAATGGGGTTTTCTGTATCAATGTATTTCAATAGGGTTTTCAACTAAGTAGCATAACTTGCCCATTTTTAAATATTTTTGCCACAGATTTTCAACGTATGTTTTTTGGGACCCCACCTCACAAACAACTTCACTAAAGCAACTTTCAATCATCCCCCCATATAACACCAGTGCACATGACAAACTTTTGGCATTGACAAATGCTTGTTTTATTTTGTCTTAGCTATCCCAGCTCAGAGTACATTTGGCAATGGGGAACCCTCCAGCGGCATCAAGAATGAAATAAGCAAACCTTTTGTACATCACATCCAGCCTTTTCAGGTCCTTCGCTGATGTTTCCAGGAGCAGCAGGGCTCCATAATCAAATACAAGAATAATCACTGTGTTATCATCATGTCTTTGGGGCAAGCAATTTTAACCCTACAAAGCATCCCTACTTTTCAGCCCAATTTGCCACTGTCCCATCTACATGAATGTCCCATCTACATCTTTCATCAAGCTATACACCTAAGTATTTGTATGACTGAACCTATTGTAAAGTCATACTATCTTTGGTTAAAACTGTCAAAGTTTCCTCACATTTGAAATCCTTTCTAAATAATAAAGTTTGGGATTTTTTTTTACATTTAGCACAAGTTTATTCTTATGAAAGTGGTGCCCTTGTTGTATGATTTAATAATGCAATTACTGTACTATCTTGTTTTCAATGCAACTGTGTTCTAATCGGATGCCAACTATTTATTTTATTTATGATGTTAAATCTTACAAAATATGGTTGATCTTTTTTAATGTTTTGATTTCAACCAATTGTTTCATGCAGTCTGTTTCCTAGTCTGCATATTTTATTACGACCATGCCACCACTCTTTTCAGTCATATTGTTTTCAACTTTCTTTACCCTCCTTCCTATCATTCAGGTTCACCTTGTGGCAGCAGTACCATCCCATTCATTGAGGCCCTCTTACTTGGGACCGGGAGCTCCTAGATCACCCATGACACACCATGAGGCTGGACATTTTCTGGCTTGCCACCCAGAATGGGGTGGCCTTCTGCTCCTCGGCTTAGCTCTTCACACAATAGAGCTGCCCCCCCCAGGGAGGTCCAGTCCTGGTGCTGACCTCAGTCCTAGGGAGAAAGGCTGAATGTTGGATGGGGAAGGGGTAGGTGAGGCATCATTTACCCAGTCAGTAGCTTTTCCTGTTTCCTAGCCCCAGAGGTGCAGCCATGCAATGATGCCTATAATGTTCCTTTTTTCCACTCCCCCCACACAGCATGTCAGCATCTGCTGCTCCTCTTTCTGGTTCAGAACTCTCAGTTGCCTCACCCCCGGCCCTGCTAAAGGTTAGGCAGACACTGTGAATTTTATCCTTCCTCGACCCAGAGAAGGCAAGCTGCCACTTAGATGATTAACCCTCATTCCCCAGCTGGCGCTGCAACTTTCCAGGCTTGTTACTAAACCCAGTTCATCAGCTTTAGAAGTGGTAATGCTGCCACTTTTCTGGTGGCCTGGACTATTGTCAGACGGTTTTATTATAATTGAAAACAAGTAAAGAAAACAAGGCACTCAACTCTGTTACTTGAAACAATGCACAGTGACTGTCAAGGCTGGGTTACAGCAAAGCTCTGAGGAAGCATTACGTGCAAAGTGTTAGCCTGTTGGGTCGCTGAAAAGCATCCATTTCTCAGTCCTACTATACCTGTGGAGGTTTTTTTTGGTTTTTTTTGTTCCTCTGCTGCACCCTGCTCACCACTCCTTCAGGCTGTGGCACTGTTCCTTATGCCCACTAGGTTCACCCACTGCTACTGACTTCCTGATATTTCCCCATCGATCTTCCCTGTGGTCTGAGGGTTCCAGCTTATCCCTGCCAAAGGGTCCCCCTCCTGGGGGGGCTGAGAAGGAGAGTGACAGTTCCAAGTGCCCTGGGTGGAACCACAGGAGTCGAGGGGAGGAGTGAGCAGTGTGTCTGGGGGACAGGTGGCGTGGGGGGACATGGCAGCTGCCATCCAGGTCACCAGGGTAATTTTCCATTTTTCTGGGGCCCCTCCCATCACCCACAATTATACAGCTGCCACAGTATCCTGAGGACAGGGGTGTTGGACTGCATGTGGTCACTCACGCTGCTAAAAATGCCTCCACTAAGCCACCTCCAGGAGCTGTTATTGAGCAGTCCAGCATGGTCCTTCCCCCAGAAGGAAAGCATCCAAGGGACACTCTGACCCCTTCCTGCTGGCCTCTGCTCCTGACATCTGGGCTCAGGATGTGAACCTGGATCGTCAGCATGCTAGAGTGAAGCCCCATCACTCTGCACCATGGAGCCGGCCTATGCCTGTGTTTAAAAAATATTTGCACTAAGATTCTGTTGCACCTCAATAACATAAGTGATGTAATCCAGCCTTGAGAGTGAGTGTGTGTTGATTCAAGTAGGAGAGGTGGGTGTCATTTTACCTTTCCTTTCAATGACTGCATACCAAAACTGAGCACCAGTCTGCCATGGAGTATTCTCACACACACAGCAATACAGGTTACGTTATAATGCTTTTATCATTTTGTTCTCACACACAGCAATACAGGTTTTATTATATATTTTTTTTATCGTTCAACAAGTTGTTAAGGGCTTCTGCTTCAGTATTAGTAGTGCTATATTGTCTTTAGTTTTTTAATTACCCTGAATAATCTTGTAAATGCCTTTCTTTACTGGAGAGACATATACATTTACATTTGCTGGTGTTGGACCAGGTGGTAGGAAGATGGGTCTTATTTACAGTGTTTCCTTAAGTTTTCATTTTGTGAGATCAGTTGGCTCCATATTCTTTCTACACCCATCTTGGGTACTTCCAAAAAACTGTCTTAGCCTAATTTTCCTGAAGAATTTTTCTGTGTTGAGTTTAAGTCCCATGGTATCCAATAGTTTTGTCATGGATGATTTTAAACCCTTGTTCAGGAGGGAAAGCTCAGTTTCCAATAAATTTCTTTTTTTTTTTTTTGTATTTCTATTTTGTCCCCTCCTTAGAGCCCTTCTTCAGTCTACCGCCATGCCCAGTCCCCGGGACTTACCTTGCTCTGTGTCCCCCAGTTGATAATCCCCCCATGGGAAGGGTTGGCCAGGGGCTACCTCCCTTAACCCCCAGGCAGAGTTTAGCTTTTGTGAGGAGCGAGAGCCTGGTCGATGGAGTGGGACCTGCAACAGGATTGTGAATGGCATCCTGCACAAGCTGGGATTTTTCCACTTACTGCAGCTCCACCCTTGAGTATCGGTGGAGTGATGCAGTCTGATACCTCAACATCAGCATGGTGATTCTTCCCTGCCTGATACTGGCTCCAGCTGTACTGCCACCTGGGGTCCTCTAGGTGGCAGTAGAACAACAGAGACCAGAGCCCTTCCTCTTCCTGAGGAGGCAAGCGCATTCATGGGATGCTCAACCATCCTCCCCTGGCTGGTCCTCCAGTGATTTGGGCTTGTTTCTCAACTTGGGTTGTTGGCATCGCAAGTGGTAGTGCTACCACTGTGCCTCTGGGCCGACTCTCTAATAGATTTCTATCCAAGACATTCAATACACTGGGCCGGATTTTCAAAACCCCGAGAATGCCACAAGCCACTGGTGTGATGATCATTTGGTGCACGGGACTTGCTGCATTCTCCTGGCCAGCGATCAAGATTTTCCATCCTGTGCGCCAATTACTGCAAGCAAGACCAGCTATTTGCTGGTCTAACTTGTGTCAATCCTGGGTATCCTTTTCACGGGGCTTGCACTAAATATTTGGTGTGAGCTACCATAAAGTGGGAAAACTGTCATAACTGCACCTGATGTACTAACATCGGGCACGATTGTGGCACAGGTGTTTGGCGCAGCTGTGCCAAAAAACAGGGCTGACACAATGCTTGATGCAAGCCCTGTATCAGTGTTTGAAAATACAGCCCAGTTACTTCATTTTTTTTTTTTAGTCTGGTATATCATAAATATTTCCTCCTGTGTTGTTTGACCTGGGTCCTTCTTGTCCTCCTCCTCCTTGTTCTCTTTGAGTATTCATATTCATATGGCCGGGCATGTTTATGTATGTATGTATGTATGTATGCATGTACGTATATATGTATGTATTTCAAAAGTTTTGCCAGAAAGGACATATAGAGCTGACAACAGCTTGTTTCCCTGTGGAACTCACTTCCAAGATCTTTGAGGGAGGCCCCATCGGTAGAGGTGTTTAAGTGGGGTCTGAATATGCATGTTTTTAGAGAGGCCTTTGGGATTGCCTCTGTATTTCTGAAGGAGTAGACTGCTGAACTGTTGATTGAAACAGATGCTTGTATTTAAGTATCATTGTTTGTTTGTTGTTATTATTGACATATGTTCCTGTATTTATGTATTTTTTTTAACTAAAGTTTATTTAAAAATTTATAGAGTAACACATGAAGGAGATATGGTAAAAAAATAAGTAAATGCTCTTACAATTTGAATAATTGACAATTCAAAGAATTCTCCCTAAATTGAGAACATTTATAAAAGGTGGAAAACGTTATTAATATAGCAACTTTTTAAATGGAAACTTTAGAAACAACAGCAATAACACAGGGAAATAAATAAATAAATAAATAAATTAATTACCCAAAGGCCTGGTCCCCCAGTTTATTTATAAGGTATAACACAGCACCTGGAAGTAATGCAATCTATTAACATGTCAAGGGTTCCCGTGGACAGTGTTATCTGGAGAGAACAAACATATCCCAGAAAGAAAAGGGACAAGGAGGGTTGGAGAATTCCAAGATACAAACTTAAGGAACGCCCCAAGATGTACTGTGGAATTCTGGCTCCTCAGGTAACAGAGGAGCACCAACGGTGCAAGGGATGTCAAATTTCTAGAAATTTGGGTAGCTGAAGCCTGAGCACTGTAGTAATACGTTCCATTGATTCTATCGCTCAGACTTTCTGTTTCCATTGGGCACGTGTGGGAGGGTAAGGCGACAACCAAAGTAATGTTAGACATTTAAGGGCAGCTATTTTTAGAATTTGGCCTAATTTGACTGTATTATCAGGGCTTTGAAGGAGGTCTGGGAAGCCTAATACAATATCAGTAAAAGCAAATGAGATTTGGCAACTTAATACTGCTTGCATAGAGGCATGTATAGTCTGCCAATATGGAAGTATAATTGGGCAATCACCAAAAATGTGGACGTGTGAGCCAATTCCTCTACACTGTCTCCGGCAAGCATTGGAATGCATTGTGCCATAGTGCTTGGTAATTATCGGGGTTCAAAAATAGCAAACAAAAATCTTCCAATTGTACTCTCTTCACATCGGAGAGGTGACCACCCAGCCCCTTTGCAACCGAGTCTGCCACAGGTCAGAGGGAATGGGTGTTCCCAATTTCTCCTCCCACTTATTCTTTAAAGAGTCTGTTAACATATTCTTGAGTTTAGTAAGTAAAGCTTATAAACCACATATGTGATGAGGTTTAACTTTTAAGGTTACTAACCAATAAAAATAATTTTCCAAATCAGATTGTTGCCCTTTTATATTTATGTATTTTATGTAATTTAAACTACTGCCTGCCTGTACACAGCAGGGACAGATCCAGGAGTCCTAAAGAAGGGAGCGCTCAAGTCAGATAAAAAATTAAAACAATAGGCCGGGGGTCTAATGGGCATTCCTGGGCCCCCAGAAATTGTTTAACATTTTGGTGCATTCTGGGGCATTTTGGAGGGTATTTAACACAATTTCTACCCATTTCCTCCCTTCCCATGCTCTGTGAGTTCTGCCCTAGTACCATCCCCAGAATCCCCACAGTTCACAGTATGTTGCCCAAAATACCCTCCCACCCAAAAAATAAAACAAAATACCAAAACACTGTGGCTGGGCAGCAGCACATCCAAAACGCGTAAAAATGAGACAAGTTGAAAGAAACTTGGTGATACAGACAAATTATAAACAAATTAAATGACAATCTAAGTGAACAAGTTCACCAATGTCACTCACTCAAGCACATTATGGCATTACCATAAAGCCAACCCACCCCAGTTTGTCCTGCATTACAGATGAACCTATCCCCCAACCTTACCTCAGTAAAAAAAAAATAACTATAGAAATATGGAAACAAAGTCACTTTGCTACCTAGTTTCTGAAAATATAATTTCAAGTTTGCTTGCTATTTTTGCAAAAAAAGATTTTATTCTATAGAGCAACTTATTCCAAAGAAAATTAATTTTTAAATAAATAGAATATTTTTATTGCTTTAAAATTTCATTTACTGGGATAATCCCATGGTATGAGGCATCTCATTTTTATGATAAGCCCAAGAAGTCAGTAAGCAGACAGCAGAACACAGTCTTTAAACAAATATAAAAATGCAGTATTTTTAGATTAGCAACAGCACTTGCTTGGGTACATCACAACTTCATCGCCCCCTTCCCATTCAACACATATAACTACATAACCTAAATATTTGATTCTATCACTTTTTTCTCCGGTTTTGTAACTGCCTGTGCCAATGTGCCAAACAAGGTCTTATGACTTCTGTTGCCAATTTTGCTCTCCGAGCATGCAGAAACTCCTGCACATGCCGTAATATACAGCAGAACACCTTCGAACCCCCATTTCTATTAATTCCCTCTGTGCTTATTCACACTGTACAGCCACGACTGAAAAGACCCCACAAATTAGACATACAGTACATACTGAAGTTTTTACCTCAATTCAGAGGTCTCATGTACAAGTTTCTGCCTCTCCTGGTTCATGCTGTTGCTGAGACCAGACCTGCCTCAGCATTAGTTTTGTACCACTCCTAGCATGGTACAGGAGGGCACTACTCTCCAACTCCCTCTCTTGCAATCCACACCAAAATCAATTTGCCAAATAGGACAAAACCAGCAGTTACCTTAAACTATTTTAATATCATGAATTTAAGCTCCCCAAACTAGAAATTAATAACACTAGTACTACATTTATTACACACCCAGTCTGATGGAACACTAATGCCCTGTCCCATCCCAGCAGCCGCCACCCACCCACTATAGTTTGAGACTATAAAAGACATTTTTTTCAAAAGTAAGAAGTACCTGATTAAATGAAGACTTGATCCGTTTTCAGCAGGCTGAAGTCTATGTGCCCCTAGCTGAGTACTGTCTCTGGTCACTTGGCCGCTAAGCTTTCTCTCCGGACAGCACACACTGACCCCATGACTCCTTATGAGCAGAGCTCTCAGCTACAGCTTGCTTCAGCTGCTGACAGATGACCTGAACTTCACTCCAATGCCCTGTGCTGATTTACCAAGACCAGACTGACCCCGTGCTACTGGACCGCTACTGCCTGAAACCCCGGGCTCCGCTCTTCACTTGTGGGCTCTGCTCTTGCTCTGTCCACTCCTCAGTAGTACACTCGCTCCTCTCTTGCTCCAACTTTAATCTTCTGAGTGAATGAATTACAGCTCACTCTTGTTTCAGCAGCCCGGACATTTAAAGAAGGCACCCCTTGCTATTCACACCCACTACTGGATGCAGCAGAAAATCAGGAGCCGCAAGCACCAGGTGGACCTGGTTGAGATCTGTATTGTTAAGGTCTGCTCTGCTTTGCTGCAGCTGTAACCCCCATGCATGAACAAAGGAGCTATGCCAAGCCTGCAAAAGTAGAGAATGAATGATCAGGCTCACCAAGGAAAGACCAGCTGCTGCCACAGTGTTGGGACCTGACTGCATGGCGCAGGATGAAAGTTAGTAAGAAATCTTTTCGGGGGGATCAGCAGTATAATGTGGGTGGGGGTGGTTATTTACTGCACTACCAGGACACTGGAGGATGGATGAGACCCATGCAACTCAGGCAGCTTTCACAGAGGCACTAGTGCAGACCGATTAAGAATGCAACACAGTGTGCTACTGATAGGGGAGCGCCGTGATGGGGGAGCAATAGCACCCTTAGCCCCCCCTCGTAAATCCGCCCCTGCACAGAGCCTCCGGGATGGGGCGCTAGATTAATAAAGTTGATTATTATTTACAGATGCTTCCTGGGGTGGGGGAGGAGGAGGAGTAAGGAAGATAGTAAAAGAGGAGAAAAAATAAATAGTAATTAACAACAGTACAAAAATAGTCTTGTAGCATGGCTATCGGCAATGGTAGCTGCTGATTGGTGAATACAGCTCACCTGACCATGGATTAATTCCCAAGTAATTCACACTTGGGAGAATTAATCCATGGTTGCCATCCTGCACAAGCGCTGTTCCGTGAGGGCAACAGTATCTGGCGCACGCTTCACATTGTCACTGAACCGTAACCGTAGCAGCATTAGAAAATCCAGCCATCCCACATGTGTCTTGCCACTCCTACTCCCACTGTCATCACCGGCAGCACATTCCAGGTCACCACAGGTGTCACCGGTGGCACATTCATGATTGGCCAGTGATGGAGAACCACTTACCTTGGCTGCAGCACCTGGGCTCCTTGCAACAAAATCCACTGTGGATATCAGGATGCTCATCACTGGTGGCACATTCCGCATCCGCAGTGCTGTTGGATACAGTGACGGACAGACCTTACAGCACGTCCGCAGGTACGGGAGGGCAAGAGTGACAGGCTGAGATCCAGACTGTGCAACACATCACCAGGTAGACCTATGGGAGGGTGAGAGGGCAGGAGCCATGTTACAAGTGAATTAACCCACTCCAGAGCATGGGTTAACTGGGTAATTAATCCACACCTGGGTGGTTGGAGGCACTTGTGCCCCAACCCCCCTGGCGTGGATTAATTCTTTAGTAACCCACATTCTCTTGTGGGTTAATCCTTACATATTTAGCAAGTGAATAGGGTTATTTTAAACAGATTTCACCTCACAAGACGCACTAGACAGGGCTGCTCCATCACCGTCCTGCTTTTTACTGTATGTATCAAGCCCCTCACCATTGCAGTGCAAGGCAATGGAGAGATCCGGGGTATTGTGTCAGGGGATAAGATCCCACAAAGTATCCCTACGTGCTGATGATTCTCTGGTTTTCCTTACCTCCCTGCACACCTCGGTCCCTGCACTGCTTAGAGAGTTGGAAAGATATGAGGTAATTTCAGGATACAAAATAAATGTTGGTAAGTCTGAAGCTCTTAAATTTGGGGGCCCTTGTCCTTGTGCCATCTTAGACAACTTCCCATTGAAGCGGGCCCCTAACAGCACGGTAAGGTACCTGTGAGTAAAAATTTCACTTAAGCAGCCCGCCCTGTTTTGGCTTAACTATATGTAAGCCCCCTGTAAATGTGGGGCATATATTTTTACTGTTTAGGCATTTTTTTTACCTCTTTTCCAGTGCTAGGAAATGGGTTTAGGGCTCTGGGGGATATTGCTTTGGACATCTTAAGGTGGCAACAGAGAGAGTAGGAAAAGGGTATAAAAGGGGACTGACAGGAAGTAGTGAGGCCTTTTTCAGATCAGGCATTAGGCCTGAGGCTGGAGGGGGAGGCTTAAAGAGTAGTATTAGGACCAGAATAGGTGGGCAAGTGAGGGAGTTCGGCAGTCCAGGTAGGCCAGTGGGAAACCTCCCCAAAAGAATGCAGTTAGGACGGTTTTATGCGCCGTGGCTGATGAAAAGTGGGGGTATGGAGCTTTGTTGGGGACACAGGTAGCCAAGTTCTGTGCCGTGGGGGGCTAAGGTGTTAGGAGGCTTTAGTAAGCCTAGCAGAGCAATGTAGGAGCCCTTAGGAAGCCCATTTGTGTATTCCCAGTTTGCCAGGACTGGGAGGGCTGTGGCAGGGCCCTCTTAAGTGGGGAACTGGTGGCAGAGGTTCCCCTTGTTCCCAGTGTAGCAGGGCAGCCTGAGGGGGGGGTCAAGGGAGCCAGGGAACCTTTCACCCAAATCATGGGGCCTGTTTGGAGGGACAGGTCCTGGGCTGCCGGTTCAATTAAAGTTTGGTCGGGTTGCAGATGAAAGAAAGGGTAGACCTTGGAGGGTGGTTCCCATGCTGGAGCTTAATTTAAGCCCAGAAACTGTAGCAGGGATGTGGACCTGGCAAGAATTCTCCATAGGAAGTAGATGCCAGCAGAACCCTTTGGAGTAAACTGGGGGCCATGGAGTGCTGAGGCGGAAGCAAGTGATTAGTGTAGAAGTGGCTTCAGCTCTGTACATTAGTGCCAGCCATTTGGAAGATGGATCAGGGCCTGGGTCATCAGGAACATCTTTGAATGCCCTTGTGGTTTGGGCCCATGGGTCCAGGTGGGTAGGGCAGCTCGCTTTTTTACGCCAGTAAAAGGGGGGACGACCAGTGCCAAAGTAAAAGTGACCTGTTAGGGGAAAGAAAAGAAAGATTGGCTTACCAGATGTTTTATATGCTAGGAGATTGCAGGGATCTGTGTTTTATGGTCTTGGGTAGATTACCTGAGAGTAGAAGTGGTAAAAAAGGAGAATCCTTTCGGTGTTTGCTAAAGCTGTGGTTTTGCTGTTTATTAGATGCAGCTGAAGTGTACAAAGTTATAGCCCCATGGAGCTAATTATTTATTTATTAGAGAAGAATGGTGACCCCTGTATCGCTGGAATCATTTGCCATGCAGGTAAAAATAAAAGCCAGTTGGGGAGACAGTGGTTTGTGCCTTATTTGACTGTAGGGGGAGGCTAATGAAATAACATTTTTTTTTTTTTTTGTATTTGCAGTCTGACCAATTTTTCACTACTTATATTCCAGGGGCAAAATCCAGCCTGGTTGGGCTGCAAGGGTTTCCTGAGACCTCCGTAGGTGAAGAGGGAGGTTTCAGTATGATGGTCGGCTTGGAGAGGAGATCAGATGCTGAGATGGAGGAGGTAAAGTGCACAGCTTGAAGACAGCATGCAGGTAGGAGACATCTGTTTTCCCTGTCTCATTGGTGTGCAAAACGTCCTGAATATTAGCGCTTTGAGTGCTCCCTTACTCCTGCCTGGAAGACCTGCAAGTAAAAAGTATGCCCCTAGATGGAGTGGGGGGTTACACTGTGGGTGCTCATCTGGGATGTTCTCTGAACCCCAAAATTGCCACCGGACCCTGAGCCTTGTGGTCTGTGGTATGCCAGGCTTCCCGGCCTGGTTGGGCCCTGTTGCGCACTACTAAGGAATTGGTGTATATCTGTATTACACAATACCATAACATGTAATAATGGTTAGCGTTTCAAAGTATGTATTGTGTAATGAGATTGATTGTTTGTATTTTAATTTTCTTCTTTTATCTTCTTTTGTTTATTTTTCTTTCTTTATTTATTGTCGTATTGTAAACTGTTTTAATTTATATGTGATCCTCTAGTGATTGATGTTATGTTTTTAATGTGGAACCTTATTTTATCACAATATGGAACTTCACTGAAAATGAGCTCCGCTCAATTGAATGTATCCATTTATTCGTATATGAATAAAAAATTATATGAATAAAAAATAATTTACTACTTACTACTTAATTGCTGTGGGGGTAGGCCTGGAGCAGGCATTAGGTCTGGCCTACTGGTGTGGTGTGCGTACGTGACTTGCTGGTCACGTGACCCTCAGGAAAGGTCCTGATTGGAGGATGGGCAAAAGAGAACTATAGCAGCGGCACAAAGTAGTGCCATCTTGGGGAATCAGAGTGAGTGGAGCTAAGGGAGTAAGACCAGCAGTAGCAGAATGCTAGAGGAGAATAACAATAGCAATAGTGAGAGCAGAGCAAGAGAGATTGTTTCTGGAGTGCATTATTCAGAGCAGGCAAGTGGACTGAACTGCATATTTTGTGAACCAAAAAAACGGTGGGCTCCTAGTGGCTGTGGGACTGGGAGGAATCTTAAATGAAGCACAGGCATCAACATGGATTGACAAGTGGTAACAGGGGGAGATGCAGAGAGACCTAAAGCAACCCCTCAGGAGGAACCCCTGGCTACAGTTCCTGCCTCACTTCTCTCCTGGCTCTGGAAAGCTGGGGAAAAATGCAAGGGATATGAATGTTGTGTGAGGTGTGGATTTATGGGAGAGGCAGTAACCCAGTTGCCTATATACCTCTATTGTATAGGCAGAGCACCAGTACCATGTAGAGGGATGTATGCTCCCAGTTATACCACCAGCTTATTTATCCCGTGATCACCAGCCAGTAGAAATTTGGAGGGGTTTGAGAGACTGTCCCTGGGAGAGAGCACCCATGTCCAGATGGAGAAAACCCAAAGTAAATCCCCGGATGTGATAGTGGAGGCTGTTATAAAAGAAGGTTGCAGGTGTACCAAAAAGGGACAAAGGTGACGGGGGGCACAGCCGTCTCCCAGCTCTTGGCCACCGGCTACCGGCTATCCCACTAGCAGAGGGAGGGGCAGGGACCTCAGACAACTGGTTGAGAATCCTGCAGGGCCCATGAGACCCTCACCACAGCCCCTGTCCGGCGGTAGCCCACAGGCTTTATCCAGTAAATTGGAGCCTGTCTCGGGTGCCAGTAGCAAAACCAGATCCATAGAGAGTGTCCCTGAGTCTGAGCCTGCACCCAGTTCAGCTGGAGGAAGGGTTGGTAAACCACAAAACCTAAGGGAGCTGGATGAGGAAAAACATGTTGGCAGCCAGTTCCAGTTCTAGGACCACATGGTGGTCAAGGCAATCCCTAGGCCTTACCACTGCCCAGTTATCACCTTTGGTGATACCACCCCACAGCTCCTGGTCTGGGCTAAAATCCTCCGGACATGGATGGATGGGTTAAACCCAAATGACTCATTGAACCTAAAATATTGACGGGGATATGGCTGCCAATAGGACAAGCCAGGAGAACTATTATGAGGGACACGCCGAGTAAAGTAAGACCAAAAGGTGGGTTCGCAGGAGGCTGCGGGTAGAATATCCCAATCTAAACTATCCTTATGTGCCAAAATAAATTTGAGACATTACTGAAGAGATGCGGAAGAACTAAATTTTCAAGGAGCACTTGGAGAGGTTAAAGAACTGTCCAGGGGGAGAAAGTGTCCCATCTCAACAGTTGTTCAAGCTGGCATGATTGATGTGCCACACATGGACCTGGTCTGGACTAACCATTTTCAAACATTTCACTATGGTCCAGGACTTAACTGGAACTCGGACCAAGTATTACATTTTGGACTGAGATTGTTTGGAGAGATGACCACTAAGCCAGACCCAGTGTATTATTTCCCTCCAGGTGGGGGACCTGCAACCTAGGACTCTTGGTCTGAGACTTGTGAACTGTGCCAGGAGAATTGCTCCACGAAGCTGATATGGTGACTTTGATTCAGTTTACTAATCAAGCTCTTAAACTGAAAAAAAGTTTTATGGTAACTGTTTTGTGATCATGATAAAATATGTTTCCAAAAATTGGTAAAGAAATATATGTGTGCATGTGTGAATAAGTGGTCTGGGGTTTGTGCACAGAAAAACTTATTTTAACATTTTGGTGGGAGGTATCCATGAAAATGTCTAAACAGTTTCTACCTCATTATTATTGTTTAGCAAAAACCTTAAAAAAAATATTTTAAAATGCATAATCATCAGCCCGGTGGTGCTGAGGATTGAGGCGCTGGATGCCACACCTTGTGCCATGCCGGCATCCCGGGTTTGGGAACGAGCTTGGGCCATCAGGGGTTGTCAGGGGAGGAGAGGATTGAGCATCCAGAGAACAGCTCTCCTTTCCTGGGGCAGATAGGTGACTGATTCCCAGGCACTAGCAACACCCTGTGGAGGCTGGGGGTGCAACAGCCGGGGGATCACGCTGACGAAGGGTGGGAGCATCAGTGGACGTCCGCAGTATGGGTGCAGGAGTGCACTCAGCCCACGCTGGACGTCATTGCACGTCCATGCTCTGGGGGGGGACTCATGATCATGAACAAGGAAAGCACCCATTGGCTGGGAGGAAGACATCACCTGCCCCCACCTCCAACTGTAAACCCTGCCCAGTGGATCTTGTCTTGCCCTTCACCTCCAGCCGAGGAGCATCAGGAAAGATAGCACCATGGAGCAGAAGGCAGCCTCGCTCTGGGGGGCGTGGACTGGGGGACTCTCCAGAGCTGTGTTGTGGGTGGAGAGGGGAGATCGAGTGTACAGCTTGGGTGGGTCTCAGAAGTAGGGGAACAGTTAGGATGACCGATGGGGCCCCAGCCAGGGGTGACAGAAGGGAAAAATAGTTAGGAAAAAAAAAATGGCATAATCATTATGAAAAGTTATTGCTATTCACTGTTTAAAAAAATAATAATAATGGTTGTGACTAGCACTTTAGATTTATCTCCTAGAACAGGTAGGGTTTAAAAATTAAATTTTAGGGTATAGTTTTGGGCTAGGCAGGCAGGTTGGGTGGTGCCTGGTGGCCAGACATGGTGTGTCCATCACCAGTGGGCAGGAAAGTAAGCATACTCAGTCTGATGGAAGTGGGCCATCACTGAGCCCTTGCCATCATTCCCAGGAGGGAATGATTTCCCAGGTTGGGGAAAAGTGTAAGCCCCCTGAAAATGTGGAGCTTATATTCCCACTGTTTTTTTTCCCTACTATCTTTCCCTCCTGTCACCACTGGCTGGGGCCCCATCGGTCGACCTACCTGATCCCCTCCTGTCAGAGACCCCCCCAGCTGCACCTCAATCCACCATCACCTGCGACACACTCGTGGAGCAACCCCAGAATCTACCCCCCGGGGTGGGGCCGCCTTCTGCTCCTCTGTGCTTCTTCCAGTGCTCCTACGGGCAGAGGCAAATGGGGAGATGAGGTCCCAGTGAGCAGGGCCAAATGTTGGAGGTGGTAGTACATGACGTCTTCCCCCCAGCCAATGGGGTTTTTCCAGTGTTCATGAGCATGATCCCTGGAGCCCAGATGTGCAATGACGTCCAGTGCGACCAGGAACACTCCCGCACCCTTACCGTGGATGTCCACCGAGGCTCCTCCCAGCACCTGCATGATCTCCAGGCTGTCGCGTTCCCAGCCTCTGCCGGGGAGTCAACCACTCACCCTTCCCAGGAGAGGAGCGCAGTCCATTGGACGCTCAATCCTCTTCTCCCCTGCTGACCCCAGATGACCCATGCTCGTTAGCGAACACGGGTCACCAGCGTGGCGCAAGGTGTGGCATCCAGCGCCTCAACCCTCAGAGCCACCGTGCAGGCTTATATTCTCACTGTTTAGGCATCCTTCCCCCTCCTACCCCCCCGAGCTAGGAAATGGGTTTAGTGCTCTGGGGGATATTGCTCTGGACACCTCAAGGTGGCAGCAGAGAGTAGAAAAAGGGTATAAAAGGGGACTGACAGGAAGTAGTGGGGTCTTTTCCAGTCCGGGTATTAGGCCTGGGGTTGGAGGGGGGAGGCTGAAAGAGTAGTATCACGACCAGAATAGGTGGGCAAGTGAGGCAGCTCGGTGGTCCAGGAGGATCAGTAGGAAACCCCACCCCCAAAAAGAGTGCAGTCAGGATGGTTTTATGCACCATGGCTGATGAGGAGTTGGGGCATAGAGCTCCGTTGGGGACACAGGTAGCCAGGTCTTGCTTCGTAGGGGGCTAGGGTGTTAAGAAGCTTTAGTAAGCCTAGTCGAGAGATGTAGGGGCCCTTAGGAAGACCGTTTGTGTATTCCCAGGTAGCCAGGGCTGGGAGGGCTGTGGCAGGGTCCTCTCAGGAGGGGAACCAGTCACAGTGGTTCCCCTTGCTCCTGGTGTGGCAGGGCAGCCTGGGGGGTCAAGGGAGCCAGGGAGCCTTTTACCCAAATCAGGGGGCCTGTTTGGAG
Source organism: Neoceratodus forsteri (assembly GCA_016271365.2). NCBI lineage: Eukaryota > Metazoa > Chordata > Ceratodontiformes > Ceratodontidae > Neoceratodus > Neoceratodus forsteri. Next base: position 346,270,941 of record CM028138.1, on the reverse strand, counting down.
GGACAGGTCCTGGGGTGCCGGTCCAGTTAAAGTTTGGGCGGGTCGCAGACCAAAGAAATGGTAGACCCTGGAGGGTGGTCCCCGTGCTGGAGCTTAATTCAAGCCCAGAAACTGTAGAAGGGATATGGGCCTCGCAGGGATTCCCCATAGGAAGTAGATACCAGTAGAACCCCCGGAGTAAATTGGGGGCCATGGAGTGCTGAGGTGGAGGCAAGCGATTAGTGTAAAAGTGACCTCAGCCCTGCACATCAGTGCCAGTCATTTGGAAGATGGCTCAGGGCCTGGGTCATCAAGAAAATTCCTGGATACCCTTGTGGTTTGGGCCAATGCCCAGGGGTCCAGGTGGGGAGGGCAGCCCGCTTTCCCATGCCAGTAAAGGGGGGATGACCAGTGCCAAAGTAAAAAGGGACCCATTAGAAGAAAGAAAAGAAAGGTTGGCTTATGGGATCATTTATATGCCAGGAGATTGCAGGGATATGGGTTCCAGGGTCTTGTGTGGATCACCTGAGAGTGGAAGCGGTAAAATTGAAGACTCCTTCTAGTGTCTGCTAAATCTGTGGTTTTGTTGTTTATTAGATGCAGCTGAAGTGTACAAATTATAGCCCCATGGAGCTAATTATTTGTTTATTAGAGAAGAATGGTGACCCCTGTATCGCTGGAATCATTTGCCATGCAGGTAGAAACAAAAGCCAGTTGGGGAGAAACAGTGGTTTGTGCCTTATTTGACTGTAGGGGGGAAGCTAATGAAATGAAATCCTTTTTCCCCCGTCATATTTACAGTCTGATTAATTTTTGACAAGTTACATTCCAGGGGGAAAATCCAGCCTGGTTGGGCTGCAAGGGTTTCCTGAGACCTCTGTTCTTAAAAAGGGAGGTCTTGGTCTGGTGGTCAGCTCAGGAAAAAGATCAGATGCTGAGATGGAGGAGGTAAAGTGCTCAGCTTAAAGACAGCATGCAGGTGGAAGACATCTGTTTTCCCTGTTTCATTGCTGTACTAAAGGTCTCAAATGTTAGCACTTTTTTTTTGTGTGTGTGTGATGTTTTTATCCCCCTATGTACCCCAATGGCCTCTACTACTTCAGGCTGCCAAGTTTTTCTCCGATACCCCATTTGCCCCCACTCGAGCCACTCCTCAGCCCCACATCGCAGCCGACCTGAAGTATCCCGGCATAACCCTTCACCGGGTGGGTCCCCCCTCCTCTGAGGGGGAAGGCACCGGGGAGGGCATACCAGCACACTCTTAGTAGGTTCGGGTACTGCTGAGACCAAGAGGGGGCGCCTTGGAGGACTCCAGTGGTAGCAGAGAACGACAGCCGTTATCCGACGGGCCACTGGTGCTGTTTCCGGTTTTCTGTTTTTTTGTCCCTCATGTGCCGCTACTTGTAGTGCCCCCGGTCTCCACCAGGGGGCTGCTACAGAGCGAGGCTTGCTACCCAACCCACCCGAGGAGAGCAGTCCACAGGATGCTCAATCCTCTCCTTCCTCTGCCAGCCCCAGGCGCCCAGAGTCCGTTCCTGAACCCGGGTCACCGGCGTGGTTTGAGGTTTTGCGTCCAGCACCTCAACTCTCTGCACCACCGGGCCATGTTAGCACTTTAAGTGCTCCCTTCTTCCTGCCTGAAAGACCTGCAAGCAGAAAGTATGCCCCTAGATGGGTCGGTGGGGGGTGAGTTACATACAACAAGCTCTTCGCTGAGGTCCAAGCCGATATCTTGAGATGGGAGCTACTTCCTTTGTCTTTGGAAGGCAGAGTTGCCATCTTAAAGATGAATAACCTCCCCTGTTTCTTATTCTTATTTCAAGATCTTCCCATTCCTTTCCTGGACTCATACTGATGAAAGAAGGCTCAAACTCCTTATGGCCTTCGTCTGGGCAAGAGGGAGGCACAGGATTAAAAGAAGGACATTGCCCCTACCTAGAGACAGGGGAGGTCTAGCTATGCCTGATCTCCAGCTGTACTATTTTGCTGCTCAGCTGGTCCCCATTGTCACTTGGATGAAGCAGAGCAGTGACTCAGGCTGGAGAGAAATCGAGGCCCAGCAGCTCTGCACATTTCCATTGTTTGCTCTCCTACATATCAGGCTCTCTGTCCTGGTTTGGAGGGAGGTCTCCAACTCATGGACGTGATGTACCCTAAAAATTCTAGCTCAGGCTCGCCTGTTAACACAAACTCCCAACACTGTAGGGCCACTCTCGGCCATTATGGCTGACCCTGACTTCCACTCCCTGACTGTCAGTCCGGAATGTACTCGATGGGATAGGCTGTCACTAACATGGTACCAGGCCTTTATTCAGAATGATGGTCTCATCTCTTTTTCTGCTTTAAAGAAGAAGTACAGCCTCACCCAGGCCAACTTTCATAGGTACCTGCAAGTCAGACATTAGCTCCAATCCCACAGTTTAGTTCCCCATGTTGACCAACAGTTAACTTTCCTAGAGAACTTTCTATACGAGGCAACTATGCTTCGTGGGAAGAGGGGTATGGTATCCCAAGCCTATAGGATGTTGAAGGGTGATGGTCCTCCAGAATTCATCATCTTGAAACAAAAATGGGAAGAAGAGGCAGGCCTTCCTATCATGGATAAGGTCTGGAAAATAATTTGGGAGAGGGTTGGAGGGTCACAGCCTGTCCAGGCTGGCAGGAATTTAAGTGGAAGTGTCTCTTTAAATTTTTCCACACTCCCACCATTACAGCACTTTTCCAAGATGGCAGCACTAGCTTATGCTAGAGGGGTTGTGGCCAGGTGGGATCCCATTTCCACATTTTCTGGTCCTGCCCCAGAATCACAGCATTCTGGAGGGGGATCTGTGATGTACTTAGAGGTGTCTGGGGTGTCTCCATTCCAAAGGATTTCTGATACCTCTCTTCCTTGGGATGCCTCTGCCGGCCCTCAGCAATCAGAAGCAGCAGAGCCTTCTGAGGGTCCTTTGCTTGGCAGCAGTGAAAGAAGTCACGGTCAACTGGTTGAGGGAATCTACTCCCTCCCTAGATTCTTGGATCCAAAGGGTGGAAAATACTAAGAGGGCCGAGGATCTAACTGCCCAGTTGAGACTCACGCTGGAGAGATTTAAAGAGATATGGACCTCATGGGTGTCCAGAGAGTTTTTCCACTACTGGAACAGACAGCGGTGGAGATTCCCAGGTGTGATCTCCCTCTCCCAGGGAGGGCTGGATGCAGGTATTGTCCAGAGAATTTCCCCCTTAGTGGCTGGTCCCCCTTGTGCACAGCACCCTCTATGGATTTCTGTGTAGCAGTGTCTTTAGTTCCACTATGGCTGGCTCTGTTCATTCCTGTTATCCTGGTTTTGTAGTCAATTGTATTTACAAGGCAAAATTTTCCAGTATGAAGCAACTGCCATTATCATAGTATTTCACCAAGTGTGGGTATGCATTGTCTAATCAGTCGACTGTTTCATGTCCATTCTTTAATGACTGTCCGTAATGATCTATTGTCAGCTCCATCTTCTTAGACCGTCAACTTATGGATGTATCCACACCTTGTGATGTTTTATTTTTTATCAATGAAGCTGAGTTAAAATAAAAAAAAAACAACAACCCCATGGCGTGCAGGAACCGGGAAGTCAAGATGATGGTCCAGCCAGACCCTTAGGTACATATAGGAGGATACATCCTCAATCACTGCACCATCAAGGGAGTGGAATAATAAGAGGGAGGTGAGTCTGGTAAGCCTCTGCTGGATGCCAAATGTTATGGAAACTGTATTTTTGGGTTTGTTTGTTTTTTTTGCACTGAGGAACAGTTGGTTAGGCCAGAACCAGTGCTGAAGATTGTCAAAATCCAGCTTTAGCTGAGAAGTAAGGTCATGGGAAAAGCCCCACTGGCTCACAGTTGCAGACCACACAGCAAACTCCAAAATGACGCCTAAAAGCCGATTGCATGAGTGGTATCTCAAAATGGTACCCTTACAGGTTCCCACGGCTCACTATCCTGACACTCCCCTGCCCAAGCACTATTGCCTGACAGGTGCAGTGTCCTGATAGCGATCATCCTGATGACTACATGCCCGACGGTGTTAGGGGAGGGGGTAAGGTAGCGGATGTAATGGGTTGCTACCTTACCACTGAAAACACCGATGGATCCAGAAGATGGCCAGGCTGCCCCTGTGGTGTGGAGGGCTAAAGCACAGGCAGCTTGGCCAGCATGCTCCATTGGACCCGGGTTCTGGTCCGGCCACATCCTTTTGCCTCTTGTAACTGATATATTTTTAACTCTGGGGTTCACTCCCTCTCGGAGTAAAATATATTAGTTACGGAATGGAAGAGTGGGGGCGAAGCTCCCCACATACGGGGGCACAGTCCCCCTCATTGTAACAAACAGCATATGTTACTATGTTGACTGACATTACGTTGGGCAAGTGGTGCTGTCGAGTCTGTACAATTCGGGAATCTGGTCTCGGTATCCTGAGCGTCAGGATATTGAGTTTCTAGATCATATAATATATCTTTAAAAACCTGCTCTCAGTTGCACTGTTAGTTCTGTCCACTTTCAGAGATTTCTTCCAGTTGGAGGAAGCAAGTAGGCTCCAGGCAACAAAGCACAGTCCAGAACAAAAGGTCCAAGATGCAGTTCACCAGCACAAAGTCCCAAGACCATATGCTTCTTGCTCTAAAAACTCTTGCCGTCTTGCATGTTTGTCTTGACCTCATTTAAAGTATTGATTTCCAGTGTTATCTTGTCTCCCTTAGTATGATATGGTATATTATACACTTCATTATATGGGCTTTGATAGCTCATGTATTGTGGGCCTCAGTGTCATAGCGTGTGGAACTAAACTTCAGACAAAGCAAGTTTACAGGTTTAACACACACCGTGGTGTGATATTTTTTTTCAAACGTTAGAAAAATAATGAATGAAAACAAAAATAAAATTGCAAAGAAAATCACTACTTAACATCAGTAATTTCTCACATAATACAGTCCTGAATCTTAGAGCTCCTAAGACCCTTTTCATCTGCATTCAATAACTTGTCCACAGTAGCACCTCTCTCCTTCACTCTCAAGACTGAACTCTTCTGGACTACCCTGAAGTGAACTCAGTAAAGAGGTTTTTATATCTTTTGGTGAGGTCACCTGACTGAGCCCTTTCTCTTTACATGTCTGGACATGTTGTTTCGAAACCAAGGGGGTTTTGTTTCAGGGGACTTCCTGGTTCAGTTAAAGGTACAGGGTTGCGCCAGCGCAAGTCCGAAATTGCGCCATTCTGCGATATTCAGCAGGAGGCAGTTGCGCCACAGAAAACATGCTGAGCAACAGCGCAAAGCTAATGAAGGTATGCGCAACCGAAGGGGGTGGAACCATGCATAAAGTGCGCAATGCGATATTCAAAGGCGTGCGCAATGCGCAACAGTGGATCAGGCGGAAGTTGCGCCATAGCGGAAATGAGCCAAAATAAAAAAAGGCTCAAGGAAGAGGTGCAAGAACACGACAGGGAAACCACATGAGGCAGGGAGACAGAGAAGGCCAGAGTGACAAACAGTGCAGGCCAGGGAGTGCACAGGACAGAAGAGGGGCAAGGGAAGGTGTGTGGGGCCACAGAGTGCAGAGACCAGTAGGTGTACCTGGTGCAGTGGAGGTAGCAGTCAGGACAGTGGGGGTAACAGAGCAACAACAGCCAGGGGGGGAACACAAGCCAGGGACATGGACAGTGTCAGCTTCCACATGGAAGCTGTAATGAGGGGGGTGAGAAGGCATGCTGCAGGGGGATGTGGCCATGGAAGGGCCCATCGGTGGTACGCCCCCCAACAGGTAGTACCGAGCCCGCATCAGCTTTGCGCTCTATTCAGATGTAGAGATTGTGGGCTGGTACCGCCTGAACAGGGCAATACTGAGGCGGCTCTGTGAGCTGTGCAGTGATGTGATGCAGGCACCCTCACAATGGAGTCACGCTCTGTCACTGGAGACAAAGGTAACAGCCTGCATGTGCTTGCTCGCCACGGGTACCTTCCAGAGACCAACAGGGGACACCACAGGCATAACACAGTTGGCCACGTCATGCATCCTCACCCAATTCCTCAGCGCACTGCTGCCACATGCTGCGGAGTACATCCATTTCCTCAGCACCGCGGTGGAGCGTACAGCAAACATACAGGAGTTCCACAGGGTAGCACGTATGCCTGGCATGCTAGGGATGATAGACTGCACCCATGTGGCCATTCGCGTGTCACCTGGCCCCGATGGGGCAGCCTATTGGAATCAGAAGGGATTTTCCAGTGTCAACTGCCAGGTGGTGTGTGATGCCAGTGGGCGCATCATCATTGTCTGTGCCACGCACCCTGGCGGAGCACACGATTCATTCATATGGTACCAATCAGCACTGTGCCATCGATTCGAGAGTGGGGACATCCCCACAGGACATCTAGTGGGTGAGTATGCATGTAGGATTGGCAAATCAGGGGCAAGGGTGGGTAAGCCACAGGTGCCATGGGAGTGGCACACAGGGTTAGGGGCAATATGAGCCTGAACAAGACACTAACCTCCACTATCTCCACACAGGTGACAGTGGATACCCTCCGTCCCTGGCTGCTCACACCCTACCGGCGCCACGACCCCATCGCAGCAATGCTTCAATGAGGCACACGCCACACGTAACATCATCGAAGCGGGTTTGGGATGCTGAAGGCACGCTTCCGATGCCTAGACACCTCCGGCAGTGCCCTACAGTATAGCCCCTCAAAGGCCTGTGGGATATTCCTGGCCTGTTGTATCCTGCACGACATGGCCAAAGACTGTGGATAGCCATACAGGTCGAGGAGGGGGACAGCGATGGGGATGCTGGTGATGCCGGTGATGATGGGGATGAGCAGCCCCCCCTTGGACGGTGTGACCCCCGACTGATCCGGCTGGCCCAGCTGCACTGGGATACCATCACAGAGGAGCACTTCACCCAACACAGGTAAGTCATGGGGCCATGTGCAACCAACAGTGGCTAGGGCACAACCCACATACACACAGGGAAACACACCAGGAGTGCATGATGGCAAGGGAAGTGGCAGGGCACAGAAGCACACACATACAACCAGGGAGGGGTGAACAGTAACACGCCACATGGACAGACACACACACACACACACACACACAACAGGCACAAAGTGCACAGGGGTCAGGTGCACAACAGAGCAGTAACACAGACACTAAAAACACACACATCCACAGGCCACCACCACCTGTACTGTCCATGTACGTGTGTCAGATGCTGGGCACCCTTGCACTTTGGTGTACAGTGCAATGCAGGCATCATCATGCACACGCACCTGTGGACAGCAGTCGGGAGGGTGTGCAGGTGGTCCGTGTGTCTGCGTGTAGGGCAGGGCACCCACTGGTGCACTGCCCACCGAAACACACATTGCACACAGGGCAGCACCAGACAGGGCCCGCACTGGGAGACAGCTCACTCATGCGGCACAGTGCCACGGCCACCTCGGATGCGTGGACGGCCCCACCAAGACCCAGCAGCACTGGCAGGCTGAGCACGGGCCACATGGGGTGGCACCGATGGACCACCAGGGGTCCCACTGCGCGAATGTGACCTTGTCCGCATGGGAGTCTGCAGCATACCAAACATACCTGCACCAGGGGTGCTCGGGATGTCCACAGCTGAACCTGGCATCGACAGGGTGGGTATCGCATGATGCCGGGAACGGGGAGTGGATAGCGTACTGTGCGGTGTGAGCAGCACAGGGGCACCTGACTGTGTGCCCAATGTGGCCACGACACCGACCACTGCCTGTGTCAGCCTGTCGATGGTGGCAGTCACATCCACCTGCAAATGGTCAATCCGGGACAGGATCCTCTTGGTGTCCCTGCTGTGCCACTCCAGAGCCACACACAGTGCCTCCATGGATGTTGCAACCCGCATCTGTTGCTGGACTGATGCCTGCAGCAGGCGGGTGTGCTCATCAAAGAGGTCATCTGCCATATCGGCAACCTGTCCCTCAGGGTCTGGAAGGGCCTGATGTACAGCACCCCTTGAGGATGGGCACTGCTCACCAGGACCAGATATGGGCATGTCCACAGGTGGTGCACCTACATCACCACTGAGCCCTGTACCCCCAATCCTGGTGGGTGACTGCTGCTGCTGCCCCTCCACCTGCTGTGCCCACGGAATCAGTGGTTCCACTGCTGTGGCTGCAACAGTGCCAGTGACCTGCACAGCCACCAGTGCTGCCCCACCGGTGCTGACAGGCACAGCCTGGGACTGTGCTGACATGCTGGCACACACGTCGGAACCAGCTGGAGCCATGGGCATGAGCTGTCCTGCTGTGTGTCCATTCTGTGACACACACATGTCAATGCCCATAGTGGTCGGTGTATCATCGATGGTGCAGGTCTGTGCCACAGCCACAGCCACAGCCACAGCGTGCTGGCATGCTTGCATGCCAGACCGCTGAGACACAGGAAGGGCACTCCCCACACCTGTCTCAACATCAGTGAAGGTAGCCAGGCGTGCACACTGGCGCAGTGCACGCTGGCAATCTGCGGAGGTGGATGGTCCCTCCTCCAACTCCAGATGGCTGTCCGCAGTGGACCGGCCCTCCACTGCTGACCCCTGCAGACGCACAGGATCTGTAACAGAAAGGAAGGACACATTAGTGCATGTGAACTACCTTCCCCTTCCCGACCATGACATACCATGCAGTGATGGGCTACCACCTGTCTGGAAGCCACCTCCAGGAACACCCTCAATGGCACTGCGCTGCATGCTTGCAGTGAGCATGTCCTCCGCTGGAGTCAGCTGCACCACCTCCGGCTGTCCCCCGCCTGTTGCAGCATGTGCCGCCCTGATGGCTGCAACCTTCTCCTTCACCCTCCTCCTGTCAGTCCCCATCTTCTTTTTACACTCCTGCACAGAGCGCTGGTGGCTGCTGTGCAGGTTGACGGCACGTGCCACCCCCTCCCATGCAGCAGCACGGGTCTGAGGGGTGCCCCGCCATCCACTGAGAAGTGGCTCCTCATCCAGTTAGGCCTCAAACAGTGCCTCTGTCTCCGCCTTCGTAAAGTTGGGCCTCCTCTTCCGCCCACCATCATCCTTCTCACCCAGTCCTTGCTCGGTCATTTCACAGCCTGTATGGGTGAGAGTGGTCACCTGTGACTGTGCGGTACATAGCAATTCTCTGAGGCCATGGTCCAGAACAGCACAATGCATGCAACTGACCTATCAACTGCAGTAACCGAATATGGCCACTGTAGAACAGTGTCGCATATTTATAGCGCAACGCATGCAAATTAGGACAGGAGCAACTTTAATGAGATGCAAATCGTGCTGCTGCGCCATTGAATGGCTGATCGGATGATTTGCATATGACGGCTGAATATCGCACTGTTGCGCTTTGTGCAATATGGTTGAACCGGCTGAGTCAATGGCGCAGTTCTGTGACTGCGTAGTACACCGCACTGCGCATGCCCAGGTAGCTTACGCAGGTGTCTGCTGCGCTGATGATGTGCTGTGTGCGATAGGCAATTCAGGACACGGCCACCATTGTGCCAGTGGCGCTACAGCGATGGTCACTACATGGCGCTGTGGCACAACTGCGCAATAGTCCACTGTGGCAATGGCACACAGGCGACCAATCGCGCTGGACACATAGACGTCCGATGGCGCTGTGCGTGGCCTTGCGCCAGGGACCCATGACCCGTGCCTGACCTTTGCCCTTGGCTGTCGTATGGCATGTCTCAGCAGTTTCATCGCGCTGTTCGGTAACAGCGCCATAGGGGCCTCGGCGGGCCATACCAACAGCGCGATAGGGAATAGCGGAGTTGTATTGTGCAACAATTCCCCGTGGGGTTGCCGCGCTGTGGAGTGCCATATTGCTTACTATATACATGCAGAGATGGCATGCAGGAGAGCCCTCCAATGGAGTTCTGTGGAACTCGCAAACCTGGTGGCCATAGTGGAGCCTCACCATGGCCCACTATTTGGGGATGAACCCCTCCACATGGCAAGAACCCATGTGTGACAGCAGGTGGCCACTGCCCTTGAGGAGGCCACTGGCCGGCGGAAGTCCACAGAGCAGTGCAGGCACCGGTATGGTGACCTGCGGAGGAAGGAGCCGGCACTACTGGCACATCTATGGTCACGTGCCAGTAGGGGCATGGTGCCTCGGCCAGGTGGGTGAGCCGTCTATGCACCTGTATGGTCCGTATGGGTAACACTGTGTATTGTGTCCAGCACATGGGGGAGGGTTGGTCTATGGTTGGCTGTGGCGGTGTTTACAGGATATGTGATGTATGGGTCTGGCTGGGTGGGCAGGCACACTCATTGGGGCAGGGGGATGTCTGCTTTGGGATTTCACTGATGTGTTTCTCACCTTTTGTTTCCCACAGGCGTGGCGGAGTGGAGGAGGGCCCAGGCTGAGGTGCAGCAAGGGTGGCAGCAGTGGCTGTGTGTGGTGTTGGTGGTGGTGGTGATGGACCATGACAGCAGCAGCAGCAGCAGCAGCACGATCAGGGTGAGTGACATGACATCATGAATGCTATTGCATGCTGTGTGGGGGGGGCAGGGCATGGCCACCATCCATGGACAACACTGCCATGCACGTGACATGTGACAGTCAGCACTGTCCAGTGGCACTGCATGTCTGGGAGTGTGTCAATGGTGGTCCATGCGTGCACTGGGCACATGGCTGTGGCACTGCCTTCCCACCGCGTAGCCACGTCACTGTACAGCCTTGGTTGTGCTGTGCTGGACATGGGTGGTGTGTGTGTGCAGTGGCACACATGGCTGTTGCTGCCTGGTTGGGCATGTCTTGTGCACGGTCACTGTGGGTGGGTGCAGTCCATCACAGGAGCGGGGCACTTGGCTGTATGCCATGCATGTTGGGTGGGCTTCAGGGATATGGACAGTCACAGCCGTTGACTCTGGTCCCTTGTCCTAGGTGTCCGGATCCTGTGGAGGATTGAGAGATCGGTCCAGCAGCTCATACAGGTGGCCATAGATTCCCTCACCATCCTGAGGGACCTGCATCGCCATGGTGTTAGGCACAGGAGGAGGCCCCGGGACCAGCAGCAGGCAGATGGAGAGTGGGCTGGCAGGCAGTAGCTGCCCATCACCTCCTCCCTTTACCCATCCCTCACACCCTGCCTTCCCTCTCCCAGTTGTTCACCCCTGCCCCTTACCCACCCCTACCTTGTACCCGTACCCCCGCCCCTGTATTGTATATATTTGTATATAGTTATGGTTGTTTCTATTGTTGTTGTTATTATATTAATTAGAAATATATAGTTTGTTATGAATACTGTGGTGGTCTCTGATTTGCAGCTGGCTATAGGTGCTCAGTTGCAGTGGTGTGCATGGCATCTGGGGTGGTATTGTCATGGGTATGTGTGTGTGTGCGGGGGAGGTGTCTCTGGTGTGGGTGGCTTTCAGTCAGTCTGGCGTGTGCCACCACCCACTGCTGGGTGCTCATGGTGGGTCTGGCTTGTGTGGTTCTGTGGTACACGAGGTTGCAGTGTGATGGGGGGATGCATGGGGATTCCTGCAGTGACGGTCACTGCTCATGGGTGGTGTCTTGGAGTCACAGTGCAGGGTGTGCTGTGCACAAGGGGGGGGCTGATGTGCACTGGGGTGGTCCGCCCCCTTTGTATGGCAGTCTCAGCTTGCCAGTGGGTGTGCTGGGGCAACATGGCCCAGCTGTGCTTTGTTGGCTTGTCCCCATGGGCCAGTGGATATTCCGTCCCTCCCCCACTTATGCTGTGCTTGGGGTGTGGGGGTGCATTGTTAGTTCTGCAGTGTGTTCCTGTGCCCATCTGTGGCATGGGTGGTGGGCCCCTGTCTACCTCCCTGGTTGTGCAGTTCCATTACTCTGCTGCTGGGGGGCTCTCTGCTTGCGCTGTGGTGCCTCTGGACTGCTCAGCTGGGCTGGCCTTGTTGCGCTTTAGCGCATCATATCTGCTCAGCTTCCCCTTCCTGGTTGCGCTATGGCGCAGGTTGTGCGATATTCAGACATTGGCTGGTTGCGCAATTTGCCTTGCTCCATGTTTGAATATCGCATCTATTGCGCATGTGCGCAATGGACTTGTGCTTGCTCCTGCTATTGCGCACATTTTGGGCGCAGTTTGAATATCCAGCCCACAGTGTATATCTCCGCAGATATTGACTCTCTATATCTCTGATCCACAGTGACTAAGCACTTTTATAAAGCTTACCACAGTTTTTTGTTCAGCCTCAGACATAGATTCTTATACAGCACAGGTTTATAGTGTGAATTTATGAAAATACCTTAAGGATTTCTTATAACTGTACTAATCATGAAATTATTATTGTTTCATATGGCTTCTGAATCCTTTTTATTTAAAAAGTCTTTATTAACTGTGTGTATTCCTATTTAAAATAGCCTTCATGTTTTTTGTACACAAAATGCACGTGTGCACTTTACACAACACCTCTCCAGGTGTTTGGCATCATTCCAGGGAATGGATGGAAATGGAAAAAGAATGAAAAAAAGAGAGAACTAGTAGGAAGTTTAGTAGGGATAGTAAAGAGCTATGCTAGGTGGCCAACCTAAGCTGCGGGGGGAGAAGAAAAGCAAAGAGAAAAAAGTTAACTGTTGCACAACAGAAGTTTTGGTAGCTGGGAAATAAGGAGATAGAAAAGTGATCCATCAGTCACAGCTGAGGGTGTAGCCAAACTTCGCCACACTCAGGTATAATTTTTGATTCTATTTTTGTTTCTTCCATCTGATCTATCCAACTGCCCTCATCAGATCAACTCCCCACCCCCACCACCTGGCATCTCCAGGGCTTACCTCACTCCTGCTCACCCTCAGCCAGAGGGTCTTTTTGAAGGTGCCCAGTCACTGATGCGGGGCCTGCGGGAGGTGCCTGTTCACTGATGTGGGGCCTGTGGGAGGTGCCCGGTCAACATTGTGGGGCCTGCAGGGGGGTGACCGGTCACTGATGTGGGGCCAGCAGGGGTGCCCAGTCACCGATGCAGGGCCTGCGGAGAATCAGGCATCATCCTGCTTCTTGGAAGTTTTCTTCATTTTCTCCCCAAGGGACCACCGCACATGCTATGGCTGTGATGTGTAAGTTCCTCTTCCGTGAAGACACCCCCAACATCCTGTGTGCATCCCCTTCCCCTGGTATGACCCTGCTGCACTGCTGCCCAGATTCCTGTAGGTGGCAGACGAGCAATGAGGCCCTATAATCTCCCTCCTCGAGGGAGGAGAGCTCTCCTAAGGATGATCAATCCTCCCTCCCTTCCTGGCTGGCTTCCTATTGACCTGTGTCCATTTCTGAACCTGGGTCACCAGTGTGGCAGGAGGTGAGGCCCTCAACACCTCAGCCCTCCATGCCAGCAGGCTGGCCCCCAGGTATAATGCTGAGTTCTTTGTAGTCTGTATCTAGATCTGTATGAAAATTTTCTGTTAAAATGTCATGGTTGGAAATTCCCTTGTTCTTGTCTACTGTCAGAGTCTTAGTTATACTGAGAGCTGTGGGAGACTGCCATCCTGTATTGGTTTTACTCATTTCTGTTTTTTTTTCCCCCAATTACAGATTTTACCATCTTTAACATCAACCGTATAGTAACATATAGTAACATGGTGTAGTTAACGAGCAGAAGTGGGCCATGGCCCTTGTTAATTGCCTGCCTGTTCTTACTAGGTGGTGTGCTGAAACTGTTCAAAATCCATACATTTATCTAACTGTGTTTTAAAACATGATAGCGTTTTGGGTTCAACTACTGATTTGGGTTGCATATTCCAGTTACTTATAATCCTTTGTGTATACTAAAATTTCCTCTTGTCTGATCTGAATAAGTCACCCTGCTGTAATTTATAATGGTGAGCTCTAACCCCTGATTTGTTTTTGCTCTGCTTAAGCCATAGTATACTAGCAAGGTCTTGGTCTCTACTTGCTTTGAATGCCAACCTCATATCCTCTCTATGTCTCCTCGTTTCCAGTATATCCATATTTGACTCTCCCATCCTCTCTTCGTAAGTTTCCCTTCCAGCCTCTTTAATCCTTTTGGCATACCTCCTCTGTGTCTTTTTGATTCTTTCTATCTTTTTCCTGGTGTGTGGATTTCATACCTGAACTGCATATTATTATGTTGATTGCCCACATGCACAAGAAACATATTGGCCAGCTTTCTCAGAAGCAGGTTGTGGGCCTTTCTGTTGTGACACCCCCACAGCCTGTAAAGGCTTCGGCTCGCTTCCCCAATGCCATGGCACACTGCTGCTAACACTAGTTCAGCCAGCATGCCACCAACTTAAAAAATTAGCAGCTGCAATCAGGGGCTGCCTCATCATTCTGGCGTCAGCCATTAAAAGCTTACGTGAGGGCGAACATTCATTGCAGGGGTGAGATCTTGAAACCCTGATATTGTTTGTGAACATGGTGGAGGCTTGCCGCCATGTTCACAAACAATATTAACCCCTCACCGTGTTTATTTGCCACGGGGGCCCAATCCCGTCAGCTTCAGTGCCCCAATGTTTATGTTATTATGCAACCCCCGCTTTTATTGTCTACTGACGGGGTGCCCAATCCCCATCAGCATAATGTCACCCCTTTTGTTGTGTGCGGCGGGGTGCCCAATCCTCCATCAGCTACAGCTACCCCCCAAAGAGCTCTGGTGTGCAGCTGGGAGCTCACCCCAGCATGCCACATGCCCCTGTAAATGCGGTCCCATAATGTCTTTTTGTTTTTAACCTGTAAAAGGAAACTGTCCCATGAGGTCTCCTGCACCCCTTCACAACCCACCAACCCTCGCACCCTGCCTCCCCACACCCCCTCTCACCCCATACTTACCTCCGGAGCTTGGTGCGATGAACTTCGGTGGACAAGGAACACATCTGCACTCTTCAAAGCCGACCAGCGAACTGAGGAAATGCCAGTAAGCTGTATAATGGAATAAATGGTGTTTTTTTTTTCCAACTTTAATGCATTTCTCAGTTATTTTGGGGAATTTTGGCAGCAAATTTTTAACATGAGGTTTTTGGGACCCCTCCTCATGAATTCCGGCACTGCCATGGCATTAATCAGCTCTGAAAGGTGATTTTGTGGTCACTGCACGGAATCACCTTTTGGGGCCGATTAACAAAATGAGAGTACCAGTGTTCATGAGGTGGGCTCTCAAAAAGCCTATGTTGCAAATTTGGTGGAAAAAATCAAAAAAATGACTGTTTCACGAGCGTGCTTTGCGTAGTTGCTATGCACGCTCATAACTTCGTGAATTTGCAATATTTTCAAGCCAGATTTTCAACATTGCCATGTTTTTACACCTCCTTGTGAACAGTAGAGCTGTCATTGTTCATATCCTGTCTGAAATGTGTTTTCGCACTTCTAGTGCAGAATAGCATGGTCGCTGTGGGAAATCAGTGTTTGGGACAAATTAAGAAAATGACAGTGACACTGTTCATGAGCAGAAATCCTAAAATGCCTATGTTGAAAATTTGGTGACGATACTCCATAAAATGACTGTAATACAGTGTTTGCGTTGTGCAGTTTGCATACGCGCTTCGTAACACCTACCAGTATAATATTTTCACTCCAGATTTTCAACATTGCCATTTACCCACACTTACTTATGAACAGTACAGCTGTCATTTTTCCCATCCTGGCCAAAATGTGTTTTCGCACTTCTGGCTCAGAATAAAGTGGTCGCTGTCGGAAATCACTGTTCAGGACAGATTAGGAAAATGACAGTGATACTGTTCATGAGCAGAGGTCCTAAAATGCCTATGTTGAAAATCTGGTGATGATAGCCCACCAAATGACTGTGTTACAAGTGTGCATTGTGCACTTTCCACGCACGCTTGTAACTTCGCAGATGTGTAATATTGTCAGGCCAGATTTTCAACATTGGCATTTTTTCACACCTCCTTATGAGCAGTACAGCTGTCATTTTTCACATCCTGACCGAAATGTGTTTTCACAGTTCCGGCGCAGAATAACGCGGTCACTGTGGGAAATCAATGTTCGGGGCAGATTAAGAAAATGACAGTGGCACTGTTCATGAGCAGAGGTCCTAAAATCCCTATGTTGAAAATTTAGTGACGAAACTCCATAACACGACTGTGTTACAAGCGTGCATTGAACTGTTTTCAAGCACCCTTCTAATTTCGCAAATTTGTAATATTTTCACGCCACATTTTCAACAGCGGCATTTTTTCACACCTCCTTATGAACACTACAGCTGTCATTTTTCACAACCTGGCTAAAATATGTTTTTGCACTCCTGACGGAGAATAGCACGGTCACTGTGGGAAATCAGTGTTTGGGACAGATTAAGATCAAGTGAGTGAGAGGGGAGTGACCGAACTCAACTGAGCTCAGGACTGCTGTGGATTTGTTTGTGGGCAGAAAAAGGCCCCAATGCAAGAGCCCAGTACAAAAGGGCAGCCTGCAGCACTGGGAGAAACAGAACTAGAGAGTGAGTGAGGGAGGGGGAGTGAGCAAACTCACCGTAGCGCCGTCAGGACTGCTGCGGATTTCTTTGTGGGCAGAAAAAGGCATCAATGCAGGCAGAGGCCTAGTACAAAAGGCCAGCCTGCAGCGGTGGGAGAAACAGTAAGAGCGAGTGAGATGGAGGACTGAGTGAGCTTAATGGAGCTCTATCAGGAATGCTGCAGATTTCTCTGTGGGCAGAAAAAGGCGTCAATGCAGGCAGGAACCCTGTACAAAAGGGCAGCTTGCAGCGCCAGGACAAAGAATGAGCGCGTGAGAGAGGGAGACTGAGCAACCTCAACGGAGCTCTGTTGGGACAGCTGCGGATTTCTTTGTGGACAGACAAAGGTGCCAACGCAGCCAGGAGCCCCGCAGGCAAAGTCGTAGCCTGCAGCGCCAGAGAGAAACAGAATGAGTGAGTGACAGAGCTGGTAGTGAGCGAGCTCTAACTGAGCTCTATTGTGACTGCTGCAGATTTCTTTGTGGGCTGAAAAAGGCGGCAATGCAGGTAGGAGCCCAGTACAAAAAGCCAGCTTGCAGCGCTGGCAGAAACAGAATGAGTGAGTGAAAGAGGGGGAGTGAGCGAGCTCAATGGAGCTGTGTCGGGACTGCTTCAGATTTCTTTGTGGCCAGAAAAAGCTACCAACACAGGCAGGAGCCCAGTACAAAAGAGCAGCTTGCAGTGCCAGGAGAAACAGAATGAGTGAGTGAGACAGGGGGAGTGAGTGACCTCAACGGAGCTCTGTCAGGACAGTTGCGGATTTCTTTGTGGGCAGAAAACGGTGCCAACACAGGCAGGAGCCCAGTACAAAAGGGCAGCCTGCACCACCGGGAGAAACACAACGAGCGAGTGAGAGAGGGGTAGTGAGTGAGCTCAACGGAGCTCTATCGTGACTGCTGCAGACATCTTTGTTGGCAGAAAAAGGTGGCAACGCAGGCAGGGGCCCACTACAAAACGCCAGCCTGCAGCGCCAGCAGAAACGGAATGAGTGAGTGAGAGAGGGGGAGTGAGCAGGCTCAACAGACCTGTGTTGGGACTGCTGCAGATTTCTTTCTGGGCAGAAAAAGCCACCAACAGAGGCAGGGGTCCAGTACAAAAGGGAAGCCTGCAGCGCCAGGAGAAACAGAATGAGCAAGTAAGAGAGGGGGAGTGAGCCACCTCAACGGATCTCTGTTAGGACAGCTGTAGATTTCTTAGTGGGCAGAAAAGGTGCCAATGCAGGCAGGAGCCCAGTACAAAAGAGCAGCCTGCAGCACCGGGAGAAATAGACTGAGCGAGTGACAGAGGGGCAGTGAGCGAGCTCAACAGACCAACGCAATCAACGTTCGGCATTGACAAATGCTTGTTACAAGTAGAGTCTCACAAGAGACCTGCAAAGTGACAGTAACGCATCTCTCTCTCTCTTGATATATATATACTGGTTATGTTGGGTTTTATGCAGCCTGACACTTGATTTGCTTTTTTACTAATACTGTCTGTGTGTTTATTCCACTTGAGGTCTTTGCTTACAAATACACCTAGGTCATTTTCTGCATTACTTTTCCTTAATTCTGTACCTTGGGTTTTCCTTTTTGCCAAAGTGCAGTATTGTACCTTTTTCTGGATTGAATGACATGACTAATTCTACTAACCATTTTCTTAGCTTATCGAGATTATCTTGCATTAGCTTATAGTTTTCCTCAGTTTCTATAATTAGCCCAATTTTTGCTTCATCTGTAAATTTCACTGGCCAGCAGTTAGTTCTTTATTCATAATTAGAGGGGTGGTCCCAGGGCAGATCCCTGTGGTACTCCGCTGGTTACATCTGCCCATACTGATGCTGTAGATACAGATATCTTAAATGATTCTTCATCATCTCTCTCTCTCTCAGCTTCCTAGCCTCAATCACACCTTTATTGGTTAACATGAAACAAAATAATGTATTGATCTCTTGTGCTATGTCCTTGTAACTTTCTGTTTGTGCATTGTTTATTTCCAATGGGCCAAGAATGATTTCTACCTTTTTTTAGTTAATGTATGAGTAAAACTGCTTATAGTTGTCTTTAACATTTTCAGCTATTTTTTTTCATATTATATATTAGGCACGGGGTCATGCCGTTTAAAACAAAAACCACACAGCAAGCAATGCTGCAAGCAAAAGGGCGTGCGCTGCAATATTGTCAGGTAAAATACCAACCTGACACAAACAGCGCATGTCCTTTAAAATAAAGGGCTTCCTTGTGTTTTTTTTGGGGGGGCTTTGCCCCCACATCCCCTAGAATTAATATAACAAACTCAGGGGGGTGGACTTCAGGGATGGGGAATAACTTGGGAGGGGGAAAAGTCTGTTTCCAAAGCAAAACAAAAAGCCACAAAATGTTGCAGCACAGGAAGACCTGGGTGGAACTGAATCACCCTGGTTTGGTTCCCCCCAGGTCTCCCTTTCCACCGTGTGCTGGGGTCTTAGCCACTCCATCATAGGAGTGGCTTGACCAGGCAGCCAGTATATGGCAACTTAATCCCTTTCCAGAAAAGCATACAGCGACAGGGATAGTAGTAATTCCCTACCGCTGTTCTACCCATCGCTGTAAAGCCATGCACTCTCTACACAGTACGGCCAATATTGCGCTGTCTTTCTTGCATGGTATTGACCTGGTACCCATATATTAATATGTTCCCCAGAGCCACTCATTGTGGGATAAGACTGGTTTCATGCGTATTCTGCTAGAGAGAGAAGAGCGAAGCAAAGCTAAGCTATTCTGGCTTGAGCAGAAGGCAAGAGAAACTATTCTTACCTACAACGAGTGGTGATGGGGATGTATTAAAATATTATAGATCAGGGAGCGCTCCATGACATTTAAAAGAAGGAAAAATGTCCCGAAATGTGCCCATTTTCAGGGCATCTGTGCTTGAGACATTCACAGAATAAGAGTGTCTCACACGCATGAAAAAGGAGCACTCTAATTGGTCTGGAGTGTTCCCTCGATCTACAATGCTTTTTTGTTTCCTGGTGGTGGTTTCACAATTTTTTTTGCAGGTCTCTGTATCATGTAACCAGTCTGTTATCAGAACTTTATTTGTTTTTTTTGCAAGCTTGTTCCTTCCTATTTATCAGTTTCCTAATTTTATATGTCATCCACCTTGGTGTTTTACCTTTAATAATATATTTTTGTTTAAGTGGTACTTAATTATTAGACAACGTGTTGATTTTAATTTTAAACAACTCCCACTGTGAGTACAATGTTTTATTTTTAAATTCCCTCTCCCAGTCCCAGTGTGCTAAGTCATTCCATATATCATCAATATTTGCTTTATGATAATCGAATGGTGTCGTTTTCCCCTTTTCGTTTATGAATTTTCTCTTTATTTTAAAACCCAGCTTACTATGGTTGCTGTTCCCTAATGCCTCCCGTGTTTTGTACCTATTGATAAGCTCCTCAGTGGATGCAAGCATTACATCTAAAACTGCATCTCCCCTGGCAGGTATTGTGACATGCTGTTTTAAGTTATACCTTTGTACCATTTCTTAAAACTTTTTTTCAGTTGCTGATTTGTCAGTACCATTTTCCCATTCTATGCCAGGCATGTCTAGGTCTCCTAACAATATATTTATCTTTAGAAGAATTACAAAATCACACATACCCCCATAATGCAAAGATCATGGGCTGTATATGCAAATCACCACAGAATATTACACTTGTTCAACTTTAAGCAGAAATGCATGGTGCCACCATACATTTCTGCACCATGCATTTCTGCTTAAAGTTGAACCAGCATAATATGTTGTGGTGATTTGCATATACAGCCCATGATGCTTTGCATTATGGGGGTATGTGTGAATTTGTATTTCTTTGAAACTTGGCTTCCTGGCCAATGCCCTTTGGGGTAACCATTGCCTCAGTGCTTGTGCACTGAAGTTCATTGTCTTTCTGATATTTATCTTTATATTTCTGCATACTTTTTATTAAGGACTGTAGCTGTAGAGCTTTGGTATTATCTAAGTTGGGTGGCCTGTATATAAGTCCTATAGCAACCTGAATTGTTCCTTGATCTTTGATTTCTACCAATAAAAATTCCAGATCTCCTGTTTCAATATTAATGTGTCGACTGATAATATTGGATTTAATTAGAGGTGCAGTTCCACCTCCCCTTTTATGCAACATAGCCCTTCTGCAAATGTTGTAGTCAGATATTCCCTTGTTTCAACTATCCCTCTGGAATTTCTTTAGTTTCATATTATTTATGTTATCCTCAAATTCTTTCAATCTATTTCAATTCTTTCTGGAAGGAGTCAATCTGTTGAGGTCATTATTTGTTTTAGTTGTTCCTCTGTATCGCTGATCTCTTTATTTGTAGTTGTTTGTGCAGAGGTTATAGTTTCTATTAGCAAGAGAATAAAATAAATAGAGCATCTGGCTTGGATACTGTACCATTGCTTTTCTAATCTTTTGCTGTGAAGCCAAGGTTGGTTTCAACCAGGATCCTGAGTCCTCTGGGAATCCTTAATTGGTTTACATAATCTGAGATTACCCCATGCCAATCCAGACTGATTTCCATTTGATTAAGATTTTGCACATTTATTAATGAGGGCTCTAGGTATCGCAGGATTAGAAAGGTTTCTTTTGCTTCTGACTAGGTTAATAATTCCCTCTTCATCTGCTGAACTGAAATGAATTAAGTTGGATCTCATCTCGGTGTGCTCATCCAGTTCTGTGATGTTATTTATTTTTATTTATTCATTCAAGTCTCGGATTACAGTACCTTTGAGTTAAAGACTTTTTTACAAAGGTTCCACGTCAGAGTAAAAACAACACAGCAAAGAACTAAATACAAGACAAGTGTAATACATGACACATGGAGTTTGGTACAATCATTCATAAAAGTTACAGACAGGTAAAGAGTTAACAATTCAGGTTACAGCAAGAGTTACAATCTGGTTAAACTTTTACATTCAAGTTTCAGTAAGAAGTGCAGTAGGTGTCGGGACTTAAGGAGGTACACAGGGGGAAGGGCGGAGAGGGATGCTATCAGGAATCAGACATTGTCATAAGAGTGCAGAGGGGAGAGAGAAGGGAAGGATGCTGTCAGGATTTGACATTGTCAGGTGGAGAATTGGGCGATGAGGGGAGGACAGAGTGTTGGGAGGGAGTGTAGTGGGTGATGGGAGGGGGGACAGGGGTGGGAGTAGGACAGTGGGGGTTGGGGAGAAAGGACAGGCAGGGGTATGTGAGCAGTGTTTGGAGTGGAAGTGCAAGGAGAGGAGGGAGCACAGGAAGGAAGAAGGGAAGGAGACTCAGGGTGGGGAAGGAAGAGGAGGAACTAATGGAGGGAACAGGGAAATGAAGAGGGGGAGAAGGGGTGAGACAGTGGATGGGGAGGTCAGGGTGGTGAGGGTGCAGGGAGAAGGCAACGTGTAGGCCGAAAAGGGCCCAAGAGTGGCAATCACAGCTACTAATAGCAGTGAGGTGTTGTCTAAGTTTCTGTTTTAATGGGACCAGTTTAGGTTCTTCTAGGACGTCGACGAGGAGTTTATTTAACCAGTTAGGAGCATGAAACCTTAAGGACTGTTGGGCTTTTGTGGTCCAACAGAAAGCGGTCAGGTAAGCGTTCCGGGAGGCACTCCTGGTGCCGCACCGGTTGGGAGCATGCATGATAAACTGCAGAAGGCATGGGAGTGGGTCAGCCCCAGTGAGATTTTCTTCACAAGCAGACAGGTATGATAAGTAGTCCTACCACTGAGGTTCAGCCATTTGGCAAGGGTGTAGAGGTCACATGTATGCATGCTTCTGGGTGCACCTGAGACTAGACAGCAGGAATTGTTGAGGGCTGTGCATATGCTTTTAAGGAATGTCTCAGAGGCTGAGCCATAAATGGTTAGGCCAGTAACTATTAAGGAGAACACAGAGCTAGTAACAACAAGTTGAAGGGCATCAGGGGTTATGCTCTGTCTGTGCTTGTAAAGGATCCCTAGTCTTGAGTTAACCATCTTAGAGACATTACTGATATGCTCACAAAAAGATAAGGTACTGTCAAGGGTAATTCCAAGGTACTTAAAGGTACAGACCTGCTCTATAGGGACATCAAGGTTGTTCCATATGATTAGTGGTGTAGAGTTTTGTTTATTATGAGGGCTGGCGAAAATCATAGATTTTTTTTTTTTTTGTAATTCGTAACTATCTTGTGCTTGGAGAACCAGGTCTCCACAGTTGTGAAATCGCGTTGTAGGCTATAGGCTAATAGGAGTGGATCTGAGTGGCTGGAGAATATAACGGTGTCATCTGTGTACAGTAGGAGATTATTGATGCAGACAAGTGGGAGGGAGTTTAGAAAGAGTCTGCAAAGTAGCGGCCCCAGTATGGAGCATTGGGCCATGTCAAATTTGCTTTTCTCACAAAGGCTTCTGGATATTGAAATCCCTGAATGTAGACACTTTCCTTATTTTAAGTAGGATCCCTGTGAACTGAGAACATCTGGTAATAGGTAAAAAAATGGTTACATGCAGTATCATTTGTTTTGTCAGAGGGGTCCATACAGTGAAACTGGAGAATCCACAGTCAAACAAGGTCTGTAAAACTCTGCTCCATAGGTTTCTCCACTAACTGTTTTCTCCACTTAATATGAATTTAATTCAGTTGCTATTCATCCATTAAAGGAGAACAGCACCGAATCTGTACATCATTTCCCCTAGTAGAAGCTGATTTTTAAATACTAGTGCCCATTCTGTTACTGTTCCATGCTACACTCTTTTTAATTATCTTAGTGGTTGTTTCTATTTTTATTTATTTATTTATTTATTTTTATTTACTGTATATTCAGAATTACAATCCTTTGAGTCATAGACTCTTTTGCAAAGGCTCCATGTCGGTTACAGGGGTGGAGGGAGAACAAAGTACAAGGATGACAGACGGAACGGGTAATTATATACAGGCAGGGGTGTAGCCAGATATTTCAGATTTGTACACCGACCTGGCACACTGCTATCCCCTCACCTACTGTTGTTCATGCCTGCCTCCCTATGACTTGAGTCCAAGGTTCCTGGCTCCAGTCAGATGATTCCCACACTAGACCGTCTGTCTGTCTGCGCTGCTAGTGTGGTGCATGCTGCCCACTGGTAGAAGCCACTAACTGCACCACGAGTCCAAGACCATAGCAGAAATTTCTTCTCTCTCCCCTGTAGGTAGGCAGATTCACTCCACTTGCCACTCCACATGAAGTTTTTTTTTCTTTTAGCTGGCTCTGAGTCTGTTCTTCCATCTGCTGCTCCTCAGTTTTCTATTGCTTCTCTCACTCCCAGTACAATTGAACTAATAGTATGGCTTCTAACTTTGCTGCGGCATTTAAACTCGCTGCCCCAGACTTGCCACACCCCCTACCAGATACCACAGCCAATCACTATGCAGGTGGACCATGCGAACCTAATTGAGACCTTCAGCTTTAACATTCATGGTCCATTCTGCCTCCACCCCCAAAACAAAGCAGAAAGAGAAAAGAAAAAGTCTGCAAAGCCAAACAAAGGAATTTAAATGCGATGGACTAGAGTGGGCAGAGAGTGCTGGCCAGCTTGTTTGCTACCCCCTGCTACTAAACATGGTACACCATGGCTTACTTGGAGTATCAGTAGCTACACCCTTGTATACAGGTTTCAAGTTCAGACAATATTTATACAATGGCTCCACGGTGGTTACAGGGGGTGGAGAGACACAAGACAGTATAAGATAATAAAAAGAAACAATTTTTATATACGCTTAGATTATTTACTGGTTACAGTACTGACATGGTAGTAGAGAAGCTTATTTTTAGAGCATTAGGAGGCATACATGTGAGCCCAAGACAGGGCTTAAGGGGAGGGCGGTTCGTAGGGTCTAGGAAGCCCCTGTGTCAGTAGAGGGGGTGTGGGAGGGGGTTTCTAATTTACACAGTGCTGGTAAGTATCATTTTAGAACTGTATGATGCAGTTTATGTCCCTTGTTCAGTTGTTCCATTGTTGGCACAATGCAACCATGTTCTACTATAGAACTCTGTGGTTGATTGGGACATGAACTACATCATATAGTTCTACAATGGCACTTTATATCAGAGTGAAAATCAGAAACACCAACGGAGGGTACCAATAGGTCTGTAAAGATGGAACAATAACAGGTTTGACACCGGTGTTTAAAAAACTGCTTCTACTGGGAAAAATGACTTTCAGGGTGAGTGCAGTTCTTCTTTAATATGCTACTTTTATATTATGCATATAAATGCTATATAATAGAGCCACCCTGTGGCCCAGTGGGTAGTGCTACATGCTCCTGTGCCAGTGACCAGAGTTTACAACCAAGCTCAGAAAGCTGCCTGGGTGGCCTGAGGGCTGGTAGGTGCTGCTGCTTGGCAGTGCTCCCAGTCCAGGGAGGGAGTAAGGGCATTGGACTCCATTGCTCTGGTGACCCCCCCTTGCAGTAGGCCTTAAAGACTACAGGGAGCTGGCATGGGCGAGGCAGACAAAAGGTAGTGCCAGATGCCAGGGGAGGTGGGTGGGACCAAAATAGGGTGTAAAAGCCTTGCTATGAGGCAGGCTTTGTGATGCTCTGCCTGCTCGACCTCTGTGCACACCATCACCATAGCACTCACCGAGAATCTGGATTCTAACTTTGGTAGAGGATGGCCTTCCCCCTCCCAGTCCCACCATGGGGGCAAGTCATACTGGGACTTCTCTTGGTGGGTAGCTCAGAGAGATGGGGGCTGGTGGGGGTTAGCAGGGACAGGGATAATTAGCTGCCTGCTAATGCAACAGGGGCAGAATAACATCCATGGAAAACTTAAAAAAAATCCATATAATGCATATAACTGAAAGTTTGGAACTAGGTTTTTGCTTCAGAGGGTGTGGCACTAATCCACTCATACAGGGAAATATAAAAATGGTTTAAAAAAAATTAGGCAAGGCAGAGTTTATTTATATGACGCCCAATCCAACATGGGCTCTGAGCGCTTTACAGAGTTAGATCCTAGTCATGACATAACACATTAAAACATTAGAACAATAACTGACGGATAAAATCAAGATACGTCATACTGAATAAACTTGATCAAACAAAAACATTTTCTAGGAAGCTTTAAAGGCCTCCACCATGCTAACTGAGCAGAGGTGGAAGGGAAGAGAATTCCAAAGAATAGGAGCTGCCACTCCAAAGGCTCTATGACCCGAAGATTTAAGCCTTGTAGGAGGGACAGCCAGCAAACCAGCATAGGTGGAGTGGAGAGGGCAGACTGGGTGGTATGGAAGCAGGAGCTCTGTTAAGTAGTCTGGTCCCAGACCACATAGGGCCTTGTATGTTAATAAGCAAGTCTTGAAGGTGATGCGCAAGCACATAGGCAGCCAGTGCAGAGAGCATGCAAGACCGGCATAATATGGTCACTCCGCAAGGAGTCCACCAACATCTAGGCTGCAACATTCTGCACTAGTTGCAGTCAATGCATCCAACCTCCAGACAGCCCTAGGTAAACAGTGTTACAGTAGTCCAACCTAGAGGTGACGAAAGCAAGGATAATTGTCGCTAGGTCATCCTGAGTTAAGTACGCCTTGATCCTGACGATATTCTGTAAATGAAGAAAGTCAGCTCAGACAACAGAAGACACCTGATGTTCAAATGTCAATCTGTCATCCAAACCCCATGTGCCTAACCATACCAACTGCAGCAAGGGAGTAGCCATCCAATACAGGGAGAGCCCTATCCCCAGCAGAAGGAAAGCCCCAGTGACCAGGTTCAGTAACCATGACCTCTGTTTTGCCTGGGTTAAGGCATAACCAGTTTGAGGCCATCCAGTCAATAGTCTCAGACAAACAATGGTTCAGCACCAGAGTCGTGGATGTGTCATCAGGGGCACAAGACAGGTACAACTGGGTATCATCTGCATAGCAGTGAAATCCCACATTGTACCATCTCACCTAGTGGCAGCATGTACACAGAGAATAGAATGTAGGTGAGGATTGAGCCTAGGGGAACTCCGCAGGACAATACAGATGCCTCCGAGGTAAAACTCCCCAGAGCCACCTGCTGTGTTCTCCGGATTAGATAGGACTCAAACCAGTGCAAAACTATGCCAGTGAGGCCCACATAGTTCCTCAGGAGATCCAGCAGCACCCCATAATCCACTGTGTCGAATGCCAATGAGATATCCAAGAGCAGCAAGACTGAATTTTGCCCTTGGTCCCTCACAAGAAGGAGATCATGGGTCACCCTGACAAAAGCCATCTCAGTGCTTTGCTGAGGCCGGAATCCTTACTGGAGAGGTTCATAGATAGAAAGAGACTCTAGGCAATCTGTCAGTTGCTCAGCTGCCACCTTCTCAATAACCTTCCCTAAAAAGGGTAAGTTACTGACAAGCCTGTAATTTGCTAGAATGTCAGGGTCCAAAGATGGCTTTATTAGAAGGGGCATGACCATGGCCCTTTTCAAGACTGAAGGAAAGACACCCTTCCTCAGGGACCCATTCATAGCCTCTGTGAAAACTGGACCTAGGAACTCAGCGCAGCTGAGAATCAACTACGTTGCACCCAGGTCGAGTATACAGTTGGTGGGATGCAAATTGAAGACCACTCACAGAACTTTACCCTCAGAAACAGAACAAAATTCATCCAGACAGGCTGGCACCAGTCAGGCCACTAGAAGTTCCCGATCTAATGGCGGGCACCTTGTCAGTGAAAAAGTGCCCAAACTGCTCACACTTTTCTGCAGAAATGGTTTCAATGGATTGCAGACAGGGAGGATTTAATAGACTGTCCACAGTGCGGAAGAGCTGGGCTAGGAGATTGTTCCCTGCAGCAATCGACCGTGACAGGAATTCTGTCTTTTTCAGGTTGATTGCCTATTGATATTCAGCATAGTGAATTCTCAATGCCAATCTGTCCTCCACAGATCCGGATCGTCTCCAGGAATGCTCAAACCTCCACCACTTAGTCTTCAACTGCCACAACTCAACACAATACTATGGTGAGCTACGACAGGAGGTCAAGGGGTGAATGTGGAATGGTACAATAGAGTCCAGCACTCCACATCTACAGTACCTCTGGACCTTGTGCACAGGTTAGCAACATACCCAAGACATTTAACATACCCGAGACAATTAGTTTTATCCAGTTCATAATTTTAATTGTTAGGTACGGCTGCTTGGTGGAACTAACCTAGCAAGTATTTATTTATTTATTTCAACTTCAGATTAATACCTTTGAGCCGAGAGGCTCCTTTACAAAAGGTTCCAGGTCAAAAATACAAGACAATACAATCGTTACAGATATTGAATGGCATACAAAACAGAAATTACAGACAAGGTTACATGGAGATTCCAGTTACAGAAGTGCTAGGGAAAATAACAACAGCACTCAAGGAGTGCGGTACAGTGATTGAGCAGGTTCAGTATTCAACTTAGGTCAGGACATTCCTGGGTTACCAAAAGTACAAGGCATTGAGTATATTCGTAGCTAGAGGAGGTTTTGTCAAGGATTCAGAAGAGGGACAAAGTAGTGAATGGGGGGGAATAGTAGGAGTTGGGGGGAAGGGACAGAGGAGGGGAGTGGGAAATGACACTACACCGGGGGAAAAGCCAGTAGTGAGCTCTAGTATTATGTAAGCGGAACCTAATGTCACAATGATCCTGGTAAGATGAGGGAAGAACAACTCACTTCTTTAATGTTCTTGATTCTGTAAATATGAATCTTACTTTGAGAGGGTTCCTGCAGTAGGTCGTAACTTATAGGACTGCGCCCCTGACATCGGGACCACACGGCAGACTTTTGCTAGCAATGTCTGGTGGGGAACCGCCCACCCGATGTCACCTGATTAACGTCAGCGTGACCTTATATAGTGGGTGGTCCCCATGCCCGCCTTCCAGTTCTTTCTGTCGACCTGTGCACGGACCTCGCGGAGTATTCCTTACTTTTCTTCCAAATTTTGTTCTTTTTTCATCAGTTGTATGTCTTCTTTACTTCCCACTCCAAAGGCCAAGAAGAAGTGTGAGAAGTGTGGCATGCAGATCCCTCACAAGGATGGCCATAAACTTTGCCTCATCTGCCTAGGCACGGATCACGACACCGAGGCCTGCCCAGATAGCAATCTGTTCAACCCGGCCATGCGCAAACGCATGTAGCAAGCACTGGAAGCCCACCTCCTTAAATCCAGGATTGCTACCTTAGAGCAGGAGATGCAGAAGCTGAGGGAATCCCTTCTTTGCCCTCTTCGAAGCACAAGAGAAAAAAGAAAGATAAGGAGAAGCACTGAGAGTGAGAGCACTTGGAGATCCAGAAGAAGCTGTCCACGGGCAAGACCACTGGGCTCAAGACTGTGGTGTCCCTGACGGACAAGGCCGAGCCTCCTCCACCTGCTCTGGTTATGGTCCAGACCTTTGCTACCAGTTCTCCCGGTCCTTCTTCTGTGTTTAAGCCCATTAAACTGGGCTTCAAACCGGCCAATAAGCCATCCACCAGAGTCTCCAGAGGATGCACAACTACTACCGGTAAGTCGGACTCCGGCTCCTCTGGAGTTCACCATGACATCGGTAAGTCAGATTCCCCCCCAAAGGGAGCCCACACAACACCCACTGATAAGCCATCCAGGGACTCACCCTCCGACCGCACAGTGGTGGCTCTTCTTCTTCTTACGACCGATAAGTCTGCTGCCGAGGACTCTGGCACCTGTCTGGTCGAAGCTTGCCCGTTGGGAGCTGACACCGGATCACCCGACGCCCAGCTGAGCTCGCTGACCTCCACTGGTCAGCCCTCCAACCAGGTCTCCCTTGAGCAGGAGCCTTCCCCTCCACCCTTGCTGGTGGCACCTCCTGTTCTCGATACTCTACCCAGGATGGAGGGGAAAGTGGGTCCCCTGGATGTGGTCCCCTCCTCCACCACTCCAGTGTGGGTACCCTCCAAGAGCCCCACAGACCCTTTCCCCAGGAATCTCACCACTGAGTTGGTTCCTTCGGCGACTCCAAGGGACCTTCCTCAACAATTGGACCTCATGTTAGTCCCGACATCAGGGATCCCTCCACCAGGCATGGTGCCTTCTACACCTGGTGCCTTGTCGGTTACTTCAAGAGGTCTGCCATCGGTGCCTCCATCAGGGCCCCTTCAATTGTCCCTGACGTCAGCTGATCTGATGCCAGTCGATCTGACACCAGCCAATCCGCTGCCAGCCCCGATGCCAGGCTTCCCAACGCTGGATCATTTTCCAGGTCCTTTGGCTCCACCTTCTTCAAGGCCTCTAGAACCTCCTTGGGGCCCACATGGCATCCCTCAAGGTCTCTCCCCATGCTAGCCAACGCCGGGTTACCAGACGTTGGGTCAGATGTCAGTACCTTTCATCCCCAGTTTACCCTCTGGCTACTATGCTGGGTATCAGACACCAGGCTATGCTCTGCCCATTTATCAGGCACCGGAGTACCCTCCCCTTCAGAATGCAGGCATGGGACGTCCTTACTACCAACCTTCACCTTCTCCTTCTCCTACACCTCAACCTCAGCAGGCCCTTCAGGCCATTTTTCAGTCCTGGTGGCAGGAGGCCAGATAGCAGACCTGGACAAGAGACTGCCAGCCTTGGTGGTCACCCCTTCCCCCTTTCCTTGTCACCTGTGGACTCTCACAGGTCGAGCCACTCGGCCATGGTGCACATTTCAGGGGGAGTTACACAGGAGGTTTTCCTTACCAGTCCCAGATCCTCTGATAGAGGGGAGTCTTCTGAGTCAGAGGAGGGCTTTTCTTCCTCATTTTCTGGAGAGCAATCCAGAGCTACGGAGTCCAAGGGCAAGAAGTCACCAAAGTCCCCCCCCCCAGGGCCCCTCCTTCACTGAGCTCCTCCGTATCCTCCAGCAGGCCCTATACCTGGCTGAGGCTTCCCCTAAACCTATCCCTTCTTGGACAGCCCCCATGAGGATCTTACCTCTACCATCTGGCAACTGCCTCATTCTATCCCGGCTGTCCCCAAAAAGGCAGACAGGGCCTATCACACTCCAGAGGGTGCACCCTACCTGAGCACTCATCCTAAGGCAAACTAGACCATGATAGCTGTGGCTCATGATCATACTGCTAAACCCAAGCACATGAACACCTCCCCTCCTGATAAGGAGTCAAGGCAGTTGGACCAATTTGGGTGTAAGGTCTACGCCTCTTCTACTTGTGCCTTACGTTCACTGAAAATTAGCGCACATGGTGTCCTATCAGAAGGTCACCATGGCCCAATTAGAGGCTATACTGGAGATGGTGGAGGACTCAGAGCTTAAGCGAGAGCTCACCAAGGCGCATCTGTCTAAAATATCCTGCAGACATGCACTATGAGCAACCTACTATACCATGGATGCTGTAGCTCGCTCCTCGGCCACAGCAGTTTGCCTCAGAAGGCACGCCTGGATGTGTATCTCGGGGCTCTCCTAGGACATGCAGGCAGCCATCCAAAATGCTCCATTTTGAGGGACCGTCCTCTTTGGGGGAGACACTCAGGACATAATAATGGGCCTCCAGGACAGTGGTAAGGCCCTGAGATTGGTCAGGTCCATGTACAAGGGGGACTTCAAGTCAAAGCAGCCTTATCACCGCCAACAGAAGCGGCAGGCAAAGCAGCCCTTCAACAGGTGTCAGACCAAAAGGAGAGCATTGGGAAACACTGTCACCTCTCCCTCTGCCTCCAAGACCCAGAGAGCTGCGGGAGGATCCCTTCCCTCCTGCGTCTCTGCCTCCTGACTCCTCCAGTACACCCCCCATTTCTTCGTCACAGCAGCGGGGAACCAGTTGGGGGAAAGATTCGCCCTTCATCTTGAAGAGTGGCAGGGCATCATGTCAGATTCCTATGTCATTCAACTTATTGCAAGAGGTCATACCATCGAGTTTCTGGGAAGACCCCTAGACTCTCCTCCAGGACGATCTCATTATCCTTCAAGCCGTGTGCCTCTGATAAGGGACAAGATCCTGGTTCTGCTACTCAAGTCAGCGATTGAGCCAGTTCTGTGGATGCAGAGAGGAAAAGGGTTCCACTCCCATTTTTTCTTTCATCCCCAAAAAAGACAGGCAACCTAAGGCCAGTCCTGGACCTCAGCACACTAAACCTTTTCATGGAATACAAAAGGTTTCACATGCTGATGATTCAGGGGCATCTGCCCCTGCTTCAGACAGGCCACTAGCTCTGTGCTCTGGATATGCAGGATGCTTACCTGCACATTCCAATCTTTCCCAGCCACTGCTGCTACCTGCGATTTACTTTCCAGGGGGAGCACTTTCAGTTCAAAGCCCTCCCCTTTGGTCTTTCCTTGGCACCTAGGGTTTTCACCAAGTGCCTAGCGGTAGTGGCAGTGGGGCTCTGCCACCAGGGAATTTGTGTGTTGTTCCCGTACCTGGATGATTGGCTCATTGCAGCCCCATCCAGGAGCAGTCTGGAGGACTCCCTGTCCTCCACCCTGGACCTTTTCACATGACTTGAGCATTACTATCAACTATCCCAAGTCGTCCCTTGTGCCTTCTCAACAACTCCAGTTCATTGGGACAGTATTGGACATGGTCCAGGGCAAGGCTTTCCTCCCCCTGGACAGGGTGGATACTTTGCAGGAGCAAGCCAAACTGGTAGCTTCCTCCAGCCATGCCTCAGCCAGGGCATTTCTTTGCCTTCCTGGGTTGATGGCAGTGGCCATTTCTACCATCCCCTTGGCCAGGCTGCACATGAGGGTCACTCAGTGGACGGTGAGGGTCCAATGGGATCAGTGTTTGGACTACCTGGATCACCCCATCCTGGTGCCAAGCGCTCTCAAGAGGGATCTACTGTGGTGGCAGGATCCTCTGAACCTTTCTCAGGGGATGCCCTTCAGATCCCCCATGACCCTCACCACAGATGCTTCGGGTCTGGGCTGGGGAGCTCACCTAGGAGACCACCAGACCCAAGTGACGTGGTCCCAGCTGGAATCCTCTCTCCATATAAACATTCTGGAGATGAGGGTGGTCCTGTATGCTCTTCAGCTGTTCCAGCCCATCCTTCCTTGGGGAACACTGTTGGTGCAGACTTACAACATGTGTGTGGTCTGGTACATCAACAAGCAGGGAGGCACCCAATCGTATCTCCTGTGCAGGGAGGCAATGTGTGTTTGGTACAGGGTAGTCCAGCACAGTTTTCATCTCACAGCCATGCACGTTCCAGGCGTTCTCAATATCCTGGTGGACAGTCTCAGCTGTCCCTTAGCCCAGGCCCAAAAATTGGAACTGCACCAAGGAGTGGCAGAACAATTGTTACGCCATTGGGGGTATCCAGAAGCAGATCTCTTCACCTCTGTATACAACACAAAGCTTCCTAAGCTTTGCTCGCTCATTCAAGGCCTGGTGTTATTTGGCTAGATGCATTGTCTCTCTCCTGAACAAGGAGATACTGGTACGCTTTCCCTCCTTTTACCATTCTGCAGAGAACTCTGCTGAAGCTTCAGGCAGAAGGGGCGCGAATTCTTCTAATTGCCCTCCTCTGGCCCAGGCAAATTTGGTTTCCTCTCCTATAACAGTTGGCAGTGGAACCCCCCATACCTCTGCCTCTTCAACATGATCTGTTAACGCAGGAACAGGGCAGACTGGTGCACCTGGGCCTCAAGTCCCTGCACCTTCACACGTGGCTCCTTCAGACACAGTTGCTGCATGCTTTGGTGTCTCAGAGAGAGAGAGAGAGTCGCCCAGGTTCTAGTGGAGGCCAGGAAGCTGTCCACTAGGTCTACTTACGTGATGAAATGGAAACATTTTTCCATTTGGGCAGCCTCAAAGGGTTGGGACCCCTTTTCCTGCTCAGTACCCCAGGTGATGGAGTACCTCTTGCACCTGTCTGACTCAGAACTCAGCTACTCTTCGTTGAAAGTCCACCTGTCCGCCATTTTGGCCTATCATTCTATGGTGGACGGTAAAACTCAGGTGCGGCTGGAGATCTCCAAAACCTTTTTTTTTAATATACATGTTTGTTTTTTTTTACGGATTTTCTCCCAACCCAATCCCATGTGTCCCTGACGCCATGCATGCATGTGGAAGCACACACACGCACACCTTGTGGGATGCCCCTCCCTTCCAGCCACACCATTAACCACCTGTGCCAGCCACCGTTCCTCCATCCAGTGACAGCAGGACTATGGGCAGGTGACCCCCCCCCATCCCAGGAGAGGAGAGCCACTGCTCAATCCTGCTCCTCCCCCCGTGCTGGCATCCCGGTGACCAGAGATCATTCCCGAACCCGGGTCACCGACGTAGCATGAGATAAGGCATCCAGAGCCTCAATCCTCAGTGCCACCAGGCTGGCCTCCAAAACCTTTTTAAAGGGGATCCTCCACTTAAAGCCCCCTATCTGTAACCCTGCCCCTCCTTGGGATTTAAACTTTATTTTGGAAAAGCTTACATTGCCCCCTTTTAAACCAGCAGCAAACTGTGAGTTGTGCTACTTGTCTTGGAAAGTGATCTTTTTAGTTGCCATAACTTCTGCTCGAAGAATTTCTGAGCTTCAGGTCCTGGTGTGTAAGGAGCCTTATTTAATTATCCACAGAGCAGGTCGCTCTGCGTACAAATCCTAAGTTTCTTCCCAAGGTGATCTCTGAGTTCCCCTTGAATCAAACCATTGAACTACCAGTGTACTACCCTACTTACTCTAATAGGGGCGAGTCTCTCCTGCACACTTTGGACGTGCACAGAATATTATGCTACCTCACTAACAGAAAGAAGGACTTCCGTAAAGAAAATCAGCTCTTTGTTTCCTTTGCCCCCAAGACTCTGGGGTTGGCAGTCTCTAAGCAGTGCTTATCCAAATAGCTGGCCAACTGCATCCATTTCTGTTACCAGAAGTACAGCAAACCTCTTCCGAGGGAGATCAGAGGTCACTCTACTAGGGGAATGGCCACTTCTGTGGCTTTCCCCAAGAATGTTTCAGCAGCTGAAATTTGTGCAGCAGCAACTTGGAGTTTGGTCCACACTTTCACCAAACATTACAGTCTGGACATTGCCTCTAGATGTAGAGAGAGTTTTAACCTCACCGTCCTGCAGGGCCTCCTGTCATAGACCAGTGCTGGTCTTTCGGCAGACTCTTCCTCCTCTTGTACTTCATTTTTTTCTTACTGAGCATGACTGCTTGGGATTCAGTCCTATAAGTTATAATCTACTGCAGGAACCCTCTCGAAGTAAGATAGTACAGTTACGTAAGAACTCACCGTAACAGTAGATCTTTGAGAGAGGTTCCTGCAGTAGGTCATCTTTTTTCCCTCCCTCCTTCCCCCAGGTTTCAGCAGGCTCTTGCAGACCTCTCTGGATTGGGCTCTAGGAAGGTTATCCTTTTCTCCTGTCGTTCCTTCTGTGGATCTCCGGCGGAAGAACTGGAAGGCAGGCGCGGGGACTGCCCACTATATAGGGCCATGCTAACGTCAGTCAGGTGATGTTGGGTGGGCGGTCCCTCACCAGACATTGCTAGCAAAAGTTTGCTGTGTGATCCTGATGCCAGGGGGCACAGTCCTATAAGTTATGACCTACTGCAGGAACCTGTCTCGAAGATCTACTGTTACAGTAAGTTCTTACGTAACTGTGCTTTATAACATTAAATAGTTTACTTATTTGAACCTTGTAGTTGTCTGTCTTAAATATATACTACTCTTACCTGTTATACATTTAGGCCCAGATATTCAAAAGGGTTGCGCTAGCGCAAGTCCGAAAATGCACCATTCTGCGATATTCAGCGGGAGGCAGTTGTGCCCCCCAAATCACGCTGAGCAATAGCGCAATGATAATGAATGTATGCGCAACTGAAGGGGGAGGAACCATGCATAAATGGCACAGTGCGATATTCAACAACATGCGCCATGCGCAATAGGGGAGCAAGTGGAAGTTGCGCCATAGCGGAAATGAGCCAAAATAAAAAGGAACAAGGGAGAGGCGCGAGAACGCTACATGGAAGCCACAAGTTGCTGAACTATAGCCAGCCACACAGGCAACACACACACACAGGGCAGGACAGTGAAAGGGCACCTGGAACCCACAGGCTCAGGGAAGGTGTGGGGAGCCACAGCCACAGTGCAGAAGGGGGAAGTGCCACACAGCACTGAGGCCAGCACAGTCAGGTGTTTCCGGTACACGGGAAGTAGCAACCAGGACAGTGGGGGGAACACAGAAACAGCTGCCAGGGGGTGAACACAAGCCAGGTACATGGCCAGTGCCACCATCCAGATGGAGGCAGTAATGAGGGGGATGAGAAGGCGGGCAGCAGGGGGGCGCGGCCGTGGAAGGGCCTGTTGGCGATATGCCCCCAACAGGCAGTACTGAGCCTGCACCAGCTTTGAGCTGTATAGCGATACTGAGATTGTGGGCTGGTACTGCCTGAATCGAGCAATTCTGAGGTGGCTCTGTGAGCTGTGCAGTGATGTGATGCAGGCACCCACACGACGGAGCCATGCTCTGTCAGTGGAGACTAAAGTGACAACTTGCATGTGCTTGCTCATCACGGGTACCTTCCAGAGACCAACAGGGGACACCACAGGCATAACCCAGTCGGCCGTGTCACGCCACCTCACCCAATTCCTCAGCGCACTGCTGCCACATGCTGTGGAGTACATCCATTTCCCCAGCACACCAGCGGAGTGCACAGTAAACATACAGGAGTTCCACAGGGTAGCACGTATGCCTGGCGTGCTAGGGGCAATAGACTGCACCCATGTGGCCACCCGCACACCACCTGGCCCCGAGGGGGCTGCATACATGAATCGCAAGGGCTATGCTAGCATCAACTGCCAGGTGGTGTGCAATGCCAAGGGCGATAATCAATGTCTGTGCCATGCACCCTGAGGGAGCACACGATGCCTTCATCTGGCACCAGTCAGCACTGTGCCACAGATTCGAGAGTGAGGACATCCCCACTGGCCACTTAGTGGGTGAGTATGCAAACCACACGGACAAACATAGGGCTTGGGAGGGGCATGGTCAGAGATGACATGGATAGTGGCCTACATGGCCCGAGGCAGGGCGATGCTGATCACCAAACTAACCTCCACCCTTTACACAGGTGACAGTGGATACCCACTCCGTCCCTGGCTGCTCACACCATACCGGCAGCCCACGACCCCATCACAGCAACGCTACAATGAGGCACATGCCACCACACGTAATGTCATTGAGCGGGTGTTCAGGATGCTGAAGGCACGTTTCCATTGCCTGGACACCTCCGGCGGTGCCCTACAGTACAGCTCCTCAAAGGCCTGTGGGCTATTCCTGGCCTGTTGCATCCTGCACAACGTGGCTAATGAATGTGGGATAGCCGTACAGGTTGAAGAGGGGGACAGCGATGGAGATGATGAGGACGCCGGTGACAATGGTGATGGGCAGCCCCCCCTTGGGTGACGGGACCCCGACTGCTCTGGCTGGCACAGCTGCACCGGGACACCATCATGGAGGAGCACTTCAGCCAACCCAGGTAAGTCATGGGGCCATGTGCAACCACCAGTGGCAAAGGCACAACCCACAAACACGCATGGACACACACCAGAGGTGCATGTCGTCAAGGGAAGTGGCTGGGCATGGAACCACACACACCACCAGGGATGGGTGAGGTCTAACATGGCACGCGGACAGACATACACACACACAACTCACCAGATATGCACAAAGAGTAGGATGCACTCCGACCCAGAACGCCACCCCTAGCCACACACATGCCCACAGACCACCACGCCCACTGTCTGTCATTGTGTGTGTGTCAGATGCTGGGCAACATTGCACATTGGCGTACAGCACAATGTAGATATCATGCACATGCAACTACGGACAGCAGCCGGGAGGGTGTGCAGATGGACTGTGTGTCTGCATGCAGGGCCGGGTACCCACCCGTTCATTGCCCGCTGAATGACACAATGCACACAGGGCAGCATCAGACAGTAGCCGCGTTGGGAGACAGGTCAGTCACACGCCACAGTGCCCCGGCCACCACGGATGCATGGGTGGCCCCGCTGAGACCCGCCAGCACTGACAGGCTGACCACTGGCCTCATGGGGTGGCACCAATGGTCCCCCAGGGGTTCCACTGCGTGAACGCGACTGTGCTCACGCAGGGGTCTGCAGCACACTGAACATGCCTGCGCCAGGCGTGCTCGGGATGCCCATAGCTGAACCCGGTGTCGACAAGGATGGTGTCGCATGATGCTGGGAATGGGGGGTGGACATTGCACTGTGCGGTGTCTGCGCCGCATGGGCAAATAACTGTGTGCCCCCTGTGGCCATGGCAGCTGTGATTGTACGTGTCAGCCTGTTAATGGCGGTGGTCACATCCTCCCACATCCAGTCCATCCCTGCCAGAAGCAGAACGGTTTCTCTGCTGCGACGCTCCTCTGCCCGCTCCAGAGCCACACTCAGTGCATCCACCGCCATCACAAGCTGCATCTGCTGATTGACTGATGCTTGCAGTATGCGGGTGTGCTCATCCAAGAGGTCATCTGCCTGATCGGCATGCTGTCCCTCAGGGTGTGCATGGCCCTGATGCTCAGCATCCCTTGAGGGTGGGTGCTGCACACCAGGGCCAGGCCTGGGCATGTCCACAAGTGGTGCACTGACACTGCCCTCTGACACTGTACCCCCAAGCCCATTGGCCGACTGCTGATGCTGCCCCTCCGGCTGCCGCTCCCCAGGGCTCACTGGTGCTGCTGCAGTGGCTGCAACAGTCCCACTGTCCTGTACACACACCAGTGCTGCCCCACCGGTGCTGACAGGCACAGGCTGGGTCTGTGAAGTCACGCAGGCCTCCATGGCAGCACCACCCACAGCCATGGCTGCGATGTTACCTGCTGTGTGGCCATCCTGTGGCACACACGTGTCACTGCCCATGACGTTAGCGACATCATCATCAGTGACGGACCCGGCACCATCCCAAGTCCCAGCATGCCGGCATCCGTGGATGCTGGCACGCTGGGACACGGGCAGGGCCTCCTCCGCACCTTCTCCAACAACATCAGTCTGGACATCCAGGTGGGCCCACTGTCGCACTGAGCCACGTATTCCTGTGGAGGTGGATGGGCCCTCCTCCATCTCCATCTGACTGGCCTCAGTGGAGAGGCCCACCACCGCTGACCCATGCAGGCGCTCAGGAGCTGTAAGGGAAAACAAAGTCGCGTTACTGCATGTGTCCTACCCTGTCCCCCCAATAGACAGACCATGACCTACCATGCAGTGATGGGCTACCACCCATCTGGAATCCACCACCCGGAACACCCTCAATGGCGCAATGCTGCATGCTGCCAGCAACCCTCTCATCCTGTGGGGTCAGGCGTAGCACCTCCGGCTGTCCCCCACCTGTCGCAGATCATGCTGCCCTGATGGCAGCCACCTTCTCCTTAATCCTCCTCCTGTCTGTGCCCATCTTCTTCTTGCACTCCTGCATGGAGCACTGGTGGCTGCCATGCAGGTTTACAGCATGCGCCACCTCCTCCCATGCAGCAGCATGGGCCTGTGGTGTTCCCTGGCATCTGCTGAGAAGTGGCTCCTGGTCTAGGTAGGCCTCGAACAGGGCATCCGTCTCAGCCTCCGTGAAATTTGACCTCCTCCTCCTCACACAACTCTGTTCCTCTTCCTCCACAACTCGCTCAGTCATGATTCAGCCTATGAGAATGACAGGTGTTACTTGTGACTGTGCAGTCCCATGCATGTCCCAAAATCCACAGTCCACACTCCCAAACAGCATGCAACTCACCAATAGACTGCAGTAACCGACTATGGCCAGTGCAGCCCAATATCGCACTTTTATAGCGCAACCCATGCAAATGAGGCATGGCGCATCTTTAAGTGGATGCAAATGCAGTGACTGTGCCATTGAATGGCTGATTAGCTGATTTGCATATGGCGGCTGAATATTGTGCTTTTTCGATTTGCGCAATTGTGTTGAACGTGTTGAGCCAAGGTCGCAGTTCTGTGACATGCGCAGTACACACCTAACTGCGCATGCCTGGGTTGATGACACAGGTGCCTGCTGTGCTGCTGATGTGCTGTGCATGGGAGGCAATGCAGGGCACCGCCACCATTGTGCCAGTGGCGCTACAGCACTGTTCACCTATATGGCGCTGTGGCACTGGGGGGTCGTAGGTGCACTGGGGCAACAGCGCGGTAGGCCGCTACAGGAAGTGGCACACAGGCACCCAATCATGCTAGACGCATTGGGTTCCACTTGTGCTGTGGCTGTTTGTGTGCCAGAGACCCTTGACCCTGTGCCCGACCTTTGCCCCTAGGCGCCATGCGTCAGGCATGGGTGCACCACTATTGCACTGTTCGGTGACAGCGCAATAGAAAATGGCAGCACTGTACCGTGCAGCACCTGCACGTGGCGGAACCGCGCTGCAGAGTGCCATTTTTGACTTAACCGAGCAATAGAGATGGCGCGGAGGAGAGCAGCACAGTGGAGCCAGGTAGAGATGGCAAACTTGGTTGCCATTGTGGCGCCACTTGTTGGCCCACTATTTGGTGAGGCATTCCTGGACAGGTCCAGGAGTCAGGTGTGGCAGGAGGTGGCCGACGCCCTGGAGGAGGCCACCAGTATGGGGCAGACGGCGGAGCAGTGCCACCACAGATATGGGGACCTGAGACTGAGGGACCCAGACCTGATTGCCCACCTGCGGGCACATGCCAGGAGGGGCACGGTGACACGGCCAGGTAGGTGCAACATCCATACACTTTTATCTTCCATACGGGTATCATGGTTGCATGTGTCCGGCACATGGGGACCATCCGGTGTTGGCCGTGGTGGTGTTTTCAGGGTGTGGGGTGGGTGGGTCTGGCTGTGTGGGATTGCACACACATGGGGGTGGGGGGACTTTGCTATAGGATTGTACTGATGTTCCTCTCTCCATGTTTGCACCTTAGGCCCAGACAAGTGACGGCTGGCAAGGGAGAGGAGGCACTAGCAGGAGGACCATCAGTCCGGGAGGGGCAAAGGTCCACAGAGGCAGAGGGATGAGCCTGATGATGGTGAGTGCCTTACAATCATGATTACTATTGCATGCTGTGTAACAGGGCGGGCAGCGGAGCATGGCCACCATCCATTGACACCACTGCCATGTACGCAACTTGTTACAGTCAGCACTGTCCAGTGGCACTGCATGTCTGGGAGTGCATCAATGGTGGTCCATGCGTGCACCGGGTACCTGGCTGTGCCACTGCCTTCGCACCACATAGCCATGTCACTGAACAGTCACGGTGGTGCTGTGCAGGACTTGGCCGGTGTGTGTGTGCAGCAGTCCGCATGGCTGTGTGTGCCTGGGTGGGAAGGTCTTGTGGATGCGATCACTGTGGGTGGTCACACATTATCACAGAGGCATGTACCATGGCCGTATGCCATGCACAGTGAGTGGGTGGGCTGCATGGGGCTGTGCATTCACACCTATTGACTCTGCTCCCTTGTCCTAGGTGGACAGCAGCTGCAGGAAATAAGAGCAACACTGCAGGAGATCCTACAAGTTGCCAGGGCCTCCCTGCAGATCCTGGAAAGGATTGACCATGTGGGAGTTCGACGGAGGCATGGCTGGAGGAGCAGCCAGAGCAGGGAGCGGGGCTCCCGCTGAGCATATTAAGCCCCTGATTTTCCCTACCCCCCTGGACCCACCCTCACACCCCTTCTTCCCTCTACCATTTGTTCACACCTGCCTCTTACCCTCCCCCACCTTGTTTGTGGCCCTCCCCCCAACCTTTTGTAAATATATGTAAATAGTTTTGTGTGATTTTTTTACAATACATTTGCTTTGATATACCTAATGTGGTGGTCTCTGTTTTGCTGCGGGCTATAGGTGCTCAGCTGCAGTGGTGTGCATGGCGTCAGGGGTGGTGCAATCATGTGCATATGTGTGTGTCCGTGGGGAAGTGACTATGGTGTGGGAGTAGCTATCAGTCACTGTCTGTGGTGTGTG
This sequence comes from Neoceratodus forsteri, assembly GCA_016271365.2. NCBI lineage: Eukaryota > Metazoa > Chordata > Ceratodontiformes > Ceratodontidae > Neoceratodus > Neoceratodus forsteri. The sequence continues at coordinate 346,229,671 of CM028138.1, read as the reverse complement.
TGTTGTTCCCTGTGCACTGGATGACTGTGTGCAGTGGTCCATGGTGCATACTCTGTGTCCATGGTGCACCTGTCAGCCCATCCATGGCCTGTGCAGCTGACATCCTTGCATGTCTGTGACCTGCACGGTCCGCTGGCATGTCAGTGGTGGCTGTCCATACAGGACAGCCACTGTACCCGTCACAATGCCAGGTTGCCTCCTGTCACTGGTGTGGTGCATGTCTGCCTCGGGTGACACTGTGGCCTCTACTGTTGTTGTCCCACCTCCATGCTGTGGCTTGTGTGTGTTGCAGGGGATGTGCACCACTGTCTATCACTTGTGCTGTGGGCAAATGCTGGTGGTGTACAGCTCCACAGTGCCTGCGCAGGGTGGCTGGCACTCCTGTGCCATGGAGGAGTGCTGGCCGTATGTACACGGTTTCCATGGCCACACATTGGGGGCTTGGTTGCCCCGCTACTGTGTCCCTGTGTTGGTGTGCCCTTGGGTATGGGTGTGTGTTTGTCCATGCACTGTGTTGCATCCTGTGTGGTACATGCTTCCATGCATCACTGTGGGTGTCTGCGCTGGCTGTTGTGGCCAGTGCTGGGTTGGGGTGTGTCCGTTGGGAGGGTGTGCAGGGTGCTGTACCACTGGTGGTGGGGTCCGGGGCATGCCCTGTCTCGTGTGGGGTACCTTGTGTGCCGATGCATGGTCAGTCTCTCAGCTGTACCTCAGGGGATGTGCGTGGTGGCACTGTGTATGCAGTCATTGCATCGCTGTGTGCTGCCACCCGCTGATGGGTGCTCGTGGTCGGGTGGCATTGCATGGTTCTGTGGTGCACAGGGTTGCATTGTCACAGTGGGGGTGGTGGCATGCATGGGGTATCCTGCACTGGTGGATGCTGCTCCTGGGCAGGGTGTCTGGGGGTCACGGTGCAGGGTGTGCTCTGCATTGGTGGGATGGTGTGGCATGGGGTGGTCGGCCCTCCTTGTGTGCGGTCACAGCTTGCCAGGGGGTGTGATGGGGCACCATGGCCCAGCTGTGGGTTGGTTGCTGGTCTCCATGGGCCAGTGGTTATTGCAGCCCTCCCCCAGTTGTGCAGTGTATGGGGTGTGGGGGGATGATGTCTGTTCTGCTGTGTGTTCCTCTGCCCATCTGTGGCATGGGTGGTGGGCCTCTGCATCCCTGGTTGTGCTGTTGTATTGCTGCCCTGCTGCTGGGGGGCATCCCTTGTTGCGCTATGGCGCATCTGGACTGCTCAGCTGAACATCCCTTGTTGCGCTATGGTGCATCAGATATGCTCAGCTTCACCTCCCTAGTTGCGCTATGGCGCAGTTGGTGCGATATTCAGTCGTCGGCTATAGGCGCATCTTGGCCTGCACAGTTTTTGAATATCGTGCCTCTTGCGCATGGGCACAATGGATTGCGCTTGCTTCTGCTGTTGCACACTTTTTGGGTGCAGTTTGAATATCTGGGCCTTAGTGTTTAATTTCAAGCACTCATTTTTTGTTGATTTTCTCTTTGAGTTCTTAAACTTATGTGTATAAAAACAAATTCATGGATAAATACCATACTGACATTTCAAATCTGATGCATATGACATTGTCATATGATGCTGTAGGGTTAATAAATACACATTACTTGAACTGGTTTACATATTATTCCAATGCTTATCACATATTGGTAGAGTTTCAGTCTATAACACCTTACTTGGGTCCATTTAAAAATGTCATTGGTCTATATTTTTTTTAATCTCTATTCTTTATTAAAATTTCCAAATATAAACAGCAAGTGACAACGAACATTAAATTCAATAAAGTTAAACAACAAACAACAAGATTAACAAATATAAAATCATACCTCTAAGAGAAGCCCCTAATAATCCTCCTCCTCCCCTTACTCTCCACCCCGCCCCTTCCCAGGAGCAAATAGATCTATAAGTAAAACAATATATTCTAAAAACTAGAAAGAGGTAATAAGGACTTAGACATTGTGATAGTTTAGACTACCCCCTGTTGGAGATAAGGCTATGGCATTTTTCTTTGTACCCCTACAGTCTATTGCAGTAGCATTTCTTAAACTTTTCTGTTTAAATAAACTTTCATTTTTCTGCTACTATGGGTAGGCCACCCACAATAGTACCTCTCCTCCCTTGGCTATTCCTGCTTTGTATTCCTTTTCCTCCCCTGCCATAAGCCCTTATGAGAACGAGCACTAGAACAGTAAACTGAAATAAAGAAAAAAGACTAAATAATAATTAGCAGAAATAATCTGCACAGAGTTGGGTTGTGTCCTTGTTTACTATGTTATGCTCCGTTAAAGAGTTTAATATAATACTTAGTCAGAGGCAGGACAATGTCTTTTTGGGCACAGTTGTGTTATTTGCTGTTTAAAATGTGCCCTGATGCGCAGTTGCGCTAATGAAAGTGCCCTGGAGTGAAAGGCAGTAAGCAAGCATCCCCTTTGAAAAGCTGCTCTCCGTTTCAAGAAATGTTTAGCAGCCAATTGTTTTTATGTCCTTTTCGGTCTGCAAGGGTAGCATTAAGGGAGCACTGTAGTCTCACTTCCTAGCAGCAGTGTAGGAGGTAGAGCGACTGGTTGCAGCCGTCGGGTGTGTTGAATACAGATGTGGGATTTGTCTTTTTAAAGCAGTTTGTATATAAACACCCTAAAGAAGACATAACTAATGTGCAGAAACTAAATATGGGAGTGTTTCCTTTAATATTCTATGCAGAGAGTGCTCTTACCTGAGCTAAGCCTTCTTGAAAAAAAAAAGTACTTCTAGGAGCCAGCAGCCCCATGATGAGGCTGTTATATAAGAAACTCCCCAGCTGTCACTCAGCTGAAAAGGGGTGGAGTTTTCTTGTTTACAAGTAATTAAAAATTCTTTCTCAACAGCTTCAGTGACAGAGTGTTAAAGGCAGAATGAAATAACACCTTATGATTGTATGTTTTCCCTCTGTATTTACAGTCAGTCTGATCCCCCATATGTTTGTACTAGCCAGAATATTCCCCTGTATTAGAAAAGGGGTGGATCAGCTGACACTAGTGTCATACGAGGACTGCACTATAAAAGCTGCCACTAAGCTAAGGTTAGTCAGATCATCCTGGGAGAGTGTCCTGAGAGGCTGGTTTGAGAGCACAGAAGTTCGTAGACAATTGTACTGGTTAAAGTATTCTACACTGTGCCAGAATCACTGGAGGGAAGTGATTCTGGAGCTCGAGGAGTGCTCATCTATTTCTTTATTGTTTTCTTTTGTTTATAGTCTGAAGTTTAAGACAGTATTACTTTATCTTTGATTTGTTCTTATTTTTGTATAGCATGATTTGCTCTATATTATTTTTACAAAAATAAACCACACACAATTTGTGTGTTGAACAAATCTTGGAGTAACGTGTATGCTTTAATTACCCTACCCCGCGAACCCTATCACAGACATGAAGATTCAGGAATAAAAGAAGGATGGAAGCTACCATCTAAGAAGAACTGCAACAAGAGCAAAAAAAAATAGAACTATATATACCTAAGGGTTGCAGACAACAAGTTTCTTATAGCATTGAAAATGTATTAAAGGGTGGCAACTAAATCTAAGAGACTTCCCCAATGTTTAGAAAAGAAAATTTGTTTACCATGGAAGTAGGAGATAATCTGAATCACAGTTAAATTGTGTCTTAATTGGGCCTTCCACTCTTTAAAAGCAGGGGTAGAATGATCTACCCAGCGTTTAAGTAAAACTTGAGTAGTTATGACCCCTGTGAGGGCTAATATAGATTTATCAACAAATAACAAATCAGGTTTAAAATCACCTAAAATACAATTAAACAAATTAAACTCATTACAGTTAAGTGTTTTATCAAGGATGTTACCTTTTATTTCCTGCCACAACTCCAGAGTATGTTGGCAGGACCAGAACAAGTGATCCAAGGATCCAATGTCCATATTACATTTATGGCACGTGTTAGACTGTTTAAGTCCCATTTTATTTAATCTCAGTGGAGTTAAATAAGCATTGTGTAACATTTTAAAATGGATTAATCTTAGGTTATTAAGTGGTATAAACTTGTAGATATTATTCCATAATTGAGACCAGTCAAGGGAGTGATTAAAGGTGAAATTGTCCCAGAATGGATTTTTGAACGGCTTATCTGAAAATTTTAGTTTCAGGAGGAATTTATATAAATTTGAAATCAGGTGTGGTTTGATGACCATAGAGGTTAATTCTGATATGATATTTGCCTCATCCTTGAGAAATAAACAGTTACCAAAATAAGCTTGTAATACGATTTTTATTAAATAGAAATTAACTGTGAATTTCTTGGACCAGTTAAAATCCTTAGACATCTCAGAAAAGGAGCAGATGTAAAAAAGCTTTCACCTGTGTGTTGTACTTATCAGGAAAAAACTTCAAGGTTATTATTTTCCTATGTAAGCGAAGGTTTGGATAGTATAAAACAGATTGAGAAGTACTTTGGGCTAACTTAATACTGAGGAATTGACAAAACTGACTATGAATCTTAATAGATGTGCCACCAACTGTGTTTTTAATATCTTTAGGGGTATTTTTAAATGCCGTGCATAAATTCACTTCTGGGCAAATGTTATGTTTTTTAAGTAACTCATGTTCTAGCAGTACCCATATGGGGAATAAAGAGGAGTCTGATTTTTAAATGTAATCAATTTTAAGTACCTATTCATGTGAGAAGCAAAATAGTGGAGTATGAAGTTTGGCACCTTCTGTCCCCCTAGATTTTTAGGAAGCATGAGTTTGTGTAAAGCTATTCTGGGTGTGCCCTTTAACCATAGGACATTATTTATAATTGAGTGAAGTTTAGAAAACCAATTAAGAGGGAGAAACATGTTAAGCATATTAATTGGAAAAAATATTCTGGGGAAAATATTCATCTTTATAATATTAATTCTACCCTGAAAAGAAATAGGGAGATTGGACCATCTATTTAGGTCTTAATTAATCTTTTGTAGAAAAGTATCCAAATTTAGCTTTATTAGCTGGGATTAATCTTTTGATAAGTTTATATCTAAATATTTGATCCCTAAAGGCTTCTATGAGAGACCCAGGTTATCAATGTTTTCTTTACAAAAACAATTTGCTAGGGGCATCACCCCAATTTTTTCTCTATTTAGTTTATAATTGGAGACTTTATTATAATCATCAATAGTCTTCAAGGCTGCTTTAATGGAATTTAGTGGGTCTGATACATGCAAAAGAATATCATCAGGAAAAGCCGATCATTTTAACTGTTGTTTAAATAGGGGAATTCCTTTAATAGCCTTATCTGAATTTTGTAATGTATGAGAGGTTCTAAATAGAAGTTAAAAAGAATGGGTGAAAGGGGTCAACCTTGTCTAGTACCTTGATATAGTTTAAAAGGAGGAGAAAGTAGATTATTGCAACTGATTCTGGGTATTGGATTTGAATATAACATTTTTAACCAGTTACTAAATGTTGGAGGAAAGTCAAATTTAAGAAGGGTAGCAAATAGAAAGTTATGGTGGATTCTATCAAAGGCTTTTTCCACATCCAGAGACACAAACGCCAAAGAATGTTTGGTGTCTCTGGATGCGGAAAGGATATGTGAAATCTTTCTGAAATGGTCTGAGGCTTGCCTAAGAGCCATAAAATCTACTTGACCGGGGCAATCAATTTTTGCCATATTTCCTTAATTCTTTGAGTAAGAATATGAGTTAAAATTTTCATATCATAATTAATTAAAGAGCTAGCGCAATAGTTGACAACTTTTTGTTTGGATTTATTAGGTTTAGGAAGCAGTATAATTTGTGCTTCTAATAACGATTTGTCTGAGATACCTTCTGTTAAGATAAAATTGAATAGTTGTTTTAGAATGGGAATAAGGAAATGTTTAAATGATTTGTAAAACTTTGATGTGAGGCCATCTGATCCAGGAGCTTTGCTAATCTTGAACTTATTTATAGCCTCTTCAATTTCTTTTGAGGATATTGGAACCACTAGTTTAGGGATTTCATCCTTACTAATACGTGGGCAGGAAAAATTCAATAGGAAATTATCTATTTCTTCTGTGTTGGAAGAATTAAAGTTAGGACCATAAAGATCGGAGTAGTACAAATGAAATTCATTAAGAATATCCTTGTGGTTTGTAAGAACTTTATTTTGATTTTCCGAAATTATAGATTTTATATGTCTGGAATGTTCCATCTTCTTAATTCTTTGAGTGAGCAATTTGCTAGGATTTTTCCCTAGGTCAGCATAAGAGACCCCAATAATCAGAAGTTCAACTTGTTCTTATTCAATATATTGCAGTTCTTCTTTAATCTCTTGAATTTCCTGGTTTTCCCGAGATGAAAGTGAATCCAGGTCTTTCGCTTCTAGGTCTTTTAATTTGTTAGTTAATTCCCTTAATTTTTCATTCTTTGCCCAAAATCTTATAAACTCCCGCTTAAATAACATTTACAAGAAGCCCAAATTAAATCCAGTTTCTTAATAGAGTTTATGTTTTAATCCCAAAAAACCTGAATAGCTTCTTTAATATATTTTGTGATATATTCCTGTCTCAAAAGATTGGGATTGAATCTCCACGAAGAACATCTCTGGTAAGGGATACCAAATTTTAAAGTATGTATTAGGGAATGATCTGAAATTATCATTGGTAATATCTGTGGGTCAAGTACTGAAGGGAGTAACTTATTAGAGAGAAGGAAATAATCTATTCTGGAAAAAGAGTTGTGAGCCTGTGGAAAAAAAAGTTAATGATTTTTACTGGGGGAAAAGTTCTCCATGGGTCAGCTAGGTCATAGATCCTGATTAAATCATGAAGAGCCTTATTGTCCAATGAGATTAAATAATTTACAGGGTTGGAGTTATCTAATTTATAGTCAAGAGGTACATCCCAATCTCCTCCTAAAACAATTTAGTAAGAGTGGTAAGGCATTATGTTGGAAATTAAATTCATGTGAAAACCTGAGGAGGCATTGTTCAGGCCATAAATAGACCCACAAATATATTTAGTTTGAGCAATTTCTCCCATAGCTATGAAATATCCACCTTCTTGGTCTGAAATGAGTTTAAGTACATGAAAAGCCACGGATGAATCAATTAAAATTGCCACCCCTGATTTGGCAGTGTATTTGCCTGATCCAAATATAGAGCTGAAATTAAATTTTTTCAGGTAATCTACTTCAGAACTTAGTAGAAGCGTTTCTTGTAAGAAAACTAAATTGAATCCCATAGCGCTTAAATAATTTAGGATTTACATCCTTTTAGTTTTTGATTGCAGCCCTTTTACATTCCAGGAAGCTATTTTGAGGGTTATTACACTCATGAGGGAATAAAAATATTGAGATAATCTTAAATAAATGATAACTCCATCTGAGTAACAGGCAACCAGTATAACATAAGGCTCCCTGCCTCCCTTCCTCACCCCCCAGTTGTCTCACCCCCTAACCTTCCCCCAACATATTCCTCCCCAAACTATGTAGAAATCTCCCAACATGAACAATAACATAATTTAACAGTACGAAAACCATTTCTGAAGTTGAAACAGTATGGTGTATATACCTCAAAACTGGCCCCCCAGTCCCTAGGACTACAAGTCCACAGGTTTGCCACTGCTATGCAGCAAAATGGCTCTGGCTGCACTGTTCAGAAGGTGGCTAACCTCCACAGTAAACAAGATGACCAAGATTAACAGTGCACTCACATAGGAACCAAATAAAGATACAGGAGCCAAATGTAGTATCAAAAACTCCTTTAGTAGGAAATAAGTTTTGCATCTTTATTTGATTCCTATGTGAGCGCACTGTGAATCTTAGTCATCAATCTAAGAATGACCTTCTAAAAGCTCTAAACTTAGTGGGCCAGATATTTAAAAGGGTTGCGCCATGCGCAATAGTGTTGCGACTGCGTAAGTCTGAACTTGCGCCATTCTGCGATATTCAGCAGGAGGCAGTTGCGCCACTGAAAACATGCTGAGCAACAGCGCAATGCAAATGAATCCATGCTGAACTGGAGTGGGAGGAACCATGCATAAACTGCACAGCCCGATATTCAGCCGGGCTGTGCAGAGTTGTGCAGGCGCAACCCCCAACCTGTGCCTGCACAACTTTGAGCCAAAAAAAAAAAGGATCAAGTCGAGGGCCACCCACAGGTAAGCTGCTGCATTGCAGGGTGGAACACAGCAGCTGCCACCTGTGGCTGGCCCTCAACCCACTCCCTGTGCCCCCCCTGCAGCCCGATCATGGGCAAAAGTCTAAAAGTCCCCCACCTCTCCACTGGCCCAATCGCGGGCAGCAAAGTGTTCCCCAACATATCCCTGGTGGTCCAGTGGACTGAAAAGCCCAATCATGGGCAGCAAATGTATAAACACAACCCCGAACATATCCCTGGTGGTCCAGTGGACCGATAAGCCCGATCGCAGGCTGCATTGGTTTAAACACAACCCCCCTCCGAATATCCCTGGTGGTCCAGTGGACCGATAAGCCCAATCACGGGCTGCATTAGTTTGTGACCCCCCACCCCCAAGACCACATCCTGGTGATCTGAGTGTCCCCACCCCACCCACCCACGAGCCCCACCACCCGCTCCCCATTCACAAATCTGGACTGCCTTATACGGTATGGGCTGCATGCCCATTGGCTCTGCTCTGCACCAATGGGCATGCAGCCCTCAGCGCAGTCAATCGGCAGGCGGCGGGCGGGCAGGCAGGTAGGATGCTGCCGCCCGCCGGCTGCAGGGAGGTAGCGGGGTGGTGGGGCATGATGGGTGGGGTGGGTCGGGGACACTAGATCACCAGGGATGTGGTCTTGGGGGTTGTAAACTAATGCAGCCCACGATCGGGCTTATCGTCCACTGGACCACCAGGGATATATTCGGGAGGGGCGCGGTTGTGTTTAAACTAATGCAGCCCTGCGATGGGCTTATCAGTCCACTGGACCACCAGGGATATATTCGGGAGGGGTTGTGTTTATACATTTGCTGCCCACGATCGGGCTTAGCGGTCCACTGGACCACCAGGGATATGTTCGGGGGGGACACTTTGCTGCCGGCGATTGGGCCGGTGGGTGGGTGGGGGGATGTTTTACCCTTTTGCCCATGATCGGGCTGCAGGGGGCGTAGGTCCACGATGGCTGCTGCCTGGCAGGGCGCCAGGCGCAAGTCCTCGGGGATCGGCGCACCTGCATGCTAATGGCATGCAAATGGGGCCATAATCAGATGCAAATGCCCCCCCTGAGCCTTGCATGAATTATGGCCCCATTTGCATATCTGCTGAATATCGGAAATTTGCGCGTAGGCGCAATGGTATACCACACGCAAGTTGAATGCACCACTCTGACCACTTGTGGTGGTGCAAATTCCACCTGCGCCATGCACAGTGGCTGTGGCGGGGTGATATTCAAAGGAGTTGCTCAAGGGCGCAACTCCTTTGAATATCGATCCGGCCACACCCCTGTGCAACTATTTTGTGCAGCTCAAGGGCTTGCACCACAAAATAGTGCAGTTTGAATATCCGGCCCAGTGAATAAAAACTCTACACTAACCCCGAGTGTCCAACCCAACAGCAACCTAATTACTTAACCATTAAAGTACCGCTTACAAATGGTTGTTATTATAAGGATTTTTAGAAAAAGGAAAAAAATACCATGGAAACAAACGAGTGGCATGCAGTAAAATGTAGCAATGAACAAGGAGTTATAAGATTTAAACTCTTTTACAATAAAACTCAGAAGTTATTTTGCAAATATCTTGTGACTTATTTTGACTGAATGTATGATAAGGTGTTTCTAAACAAAGAATCTGAAATAGAAAAAAAAACCCAAAACAATCACATTATTCAAGGTTGACCATTTCTCTGTTTGTGAAACTACATTCAAATGGAAGCCTCACTACAAGTGTATAATACGCTTTCATAAGGTGATCACTCTGGTGAAATATAGAAAAACCTTGATTTAAAACAAAAAGCAAAATTAGAGTACTTTTGAGAGAATCGGAGGTGTAGCCAATTTAAAAGAATGTGTGAGAGACACCATTGAGAACCAGCTCTCAAAATAGTGTAGATCTAGCGGTATAATGTATAAGGAATGGAGGATACCAGAGGAAGTATGGTATATAGAGCCATTATGTTGGTGGAGAGCATTTGTATTTTTAGTGCGTGACCACTCACCCCCAGTATGCCGGAAGCAAATACATATTTAATATTGAAAAGAAGAGATGTCTGCTAGGTACAGAGACAAGAAAGCATGCTGGTAACAAAACTAAGTCCACTCAGGCTGGAAAAACAAACAAACCACCCATCCGAAAATTAAGCCCCTATCTAATGGGATCTTTAACCTTTATTTGGGTGGTAGCACCAATATGTAAGCTCTATTTAACGGGTTCCGGCTGAAAGAAAGACTTGTATTCAAGTTGACCGCCTCCACTATAAATTAACAGGTTGGAACAACCTCTGAGGCGGAGGCTATAAGCCATTCACCTTAGACCTTATTTAACGGGGATAAAGGACCTGCATGTGTTAAAATGCAAACTATAGTCTCTCTACATGTATTCAGTCAGTACCTTCAGGTGAGGCAGAGACATCTGGATTGTACTTAATGACCCCTATTTAACGGGGAGCCGTAGGAAATGAAATTAATAATAAGTGAGATCTGGCATGCAAACTTGTAAGTGTGCCCTTTAAAAAATAATCTGTCTAAAGAGTGTTTCAACACAGTCAAAAATAAAGAAAACAAAAGAGAACCCCCAAAACTACGAGTTCCACTACAATAAATACGAACAGGATCCTATTTAATGTGCCTGCCCAATGGCTCTAAGCCAACATCCCTTCTTACTCTACCACATCATATTTGTTAATAATTCCCCTCATATCCCTGAATCAACACATCAATTTTTGCTCATCTGTGTTCTGTAAAATAATACACTTTGATGCAGCTTATAACCTCTGGAGGTCTCCCACACATTCCAACTAGTGCAAGGCCAATAAAAACTAAAACCTCAAAAAAGGAGAAAAAGAAGAGCCCTAACATTGCAGTTTAAATCTGTATAAATGAGCATGATGAACCACTCGACTAACACCCTCGAGATGCAGTATTGTCATGAAAGATAATTACTTAAACCTAATTAAATATGTGGTGAAAACAACTCTCAAGCCTAAATTAAAAATCAAATGTGTTAGTCTGTTAAGAAAAGGAAAAGGCCTTTAAAAAAACCAAGGCTTAACCATACAATAAGTACATCATTTCACCAGTCATTAATGTATTGTCTCCAAAATGATGTCCCCAGCTTCTGTGACATACATAGCCACCGTGGTACAACAAGAAGGTTCCATATCCCTCGTATGTCATATTTCAAAAGAATAAAGACAGCTATTAAACTGTATCACAAAAAAGTCTTTCAAATCGAAAAAACATTTCTTGTGGCAGATATTAGGTCATAAGCAGAGTTCACCAAAGTCTTAGCTTATGGTCTCAGTGTTTTTAAAATAAATCGGGGAACAGACCTAAGAGTTGGGAAAAAGCTTGATCTGGCGATTCAAAGGAATAATTTTTTCCATCCTTGATGATAGACAGTTTTGCTGGGTACGCCATCTGAAATTTAATCCCTGCAGAAATAAATTTGCTCACGGTGGGAGAGAAGTCCCTTCTTCTTTGATGAACTTCATGAGGAAACTAATTTTTCATTGAGAAACTAATTTTTTTGCCATCCCAAGATAAATATTTGAAATCTTTCATTTTACTTAAAACATGGACTCTGTCGAGATAATTTAGAAAGCAAACAGTAAATGGTCTAGGTAGTTCGCCATTTGCTGGAGGTAGTCTCAAGGCCCTATGGGCTCTCTCTATTATATATGAGGTACCATTGGGAGAGCTGCCGGCAATATTTTCACACAACACTTGAACAAAGTGTATAGGGTCTGTGCCTTCAGAAGGTTCCGGAACCCCATATATCACAATATTTATTGCGTAGTGATCTTCCCTCCAGGTCTTCCAATTTTTGCTTGAGTTGTTTAGCTTTCTGTCTTATACTTGGAAGCTCCGGATCAATTTTGTCCTTCCAGTCTTCTATTGAGACCCTCGCCTCTGCATCAGTAAGTTGGGTAGTTATTGTATTTAAAACTTCTCTTGTGTTTTTGGATTCCTGAACCAAGTGGGAAATGACATCTTTCAGTTCCCTGATTTCAGACACACATTTTTCTTCTGAAAGTAAACTTTTAGTATTAGTTTCAGGCATGTTTTTGCTTGGATTTTTCTTAGGCCTTTTGGAACTTCCCGTCTTGTCAGGAGTCGGTGGCGGGGTATGTTTAATCGGTGTTTTGATGTCCACATCCATTTCAGTCCCGTTGAGGATTTTAAAAGCAGTGCTTATGTTAAAATCTCCCAAGGTGTTTTGAAGCTGGAATTAAACCATTTTAGATGAAAATAAAGGTATTTGTTAGGCTGGAAAAACAGAGCTGCGCAAGTAGCATCTTAGCTGAGCAGAGCCATCACCAGAAGTCATGCCATCAGTCTAAATGCTATTAATGCATGTGAGCATCTTTGTGGAAACAGAATGGATGGCAGCATGATGACACTGAGCATCATGAGTCATGCACTGACACATGATGTGCCACACAGCCCGCTCTTCATAGGGAATAGCCACTCTTCCATACACCTGTAGGTTCTGCACTTCAAAGCGCTATGTGGCTCCCTCTGTTCCTAAAAGTAAATTGACATTGAGTCAGATATATTTTGCACGTTCCCACATGGTCATAACATGTTGTATATCCATTTCATTTATAGGATAATCTTTTTGCTATTTTCTAACTTCTCCTGAGTTTGTTTGATGAAGTTACACATCATATATGCCAGCAGCAAAATATCTTTATTAGTAACACCAATCGGCGCTATACTTTTACATGCCATTGTAATGTTATGTGAGAGTATGTGACATGAAGCAAAGCTTGTTCTTACCACATAAAAAGTTATTTGAATCCAACTAAGGCTTCTTATCCATGTTTAAAAACATCAAAGTTCTTCCTTTCTGTACAGTGCTCAAGCCTCTTTTAAAGGGAAACTAGGTATTGGGAAAAAGTGATAAGCCTGCTGTTTAATAAGGGGGAACATCACCTGTATGGATTTCATGCTGGATTATATTGCATTTGCCACGATTACTGCAACCTCAACTGCAGATGTTAGAATCCTGTGTTCTAAATGCTGACATTAGCCTGATTTTCTTGCTTGGCCGAGCAGATCCAGGGATAGAATTACATCAGCAGGTGGTGGTGCGATGACTGTACAGACTGAAACTGGCTCAGGAGTACGATGGTTCTCATTTTTAGACACCTGATGAAACTGACCCAAATAAGCACCAAGATGAATTTTCATTGGTTTATTTATAGTATTTAATACATTAACTGCCACAATGCCTTTTTCCACTATTGTAAGAGTACGGGCTACCAGGAGTTCAGGTTTGTTATTCACATAAGGGTCCAAAATCCTAATATAATTCTCAGGAAGCTCTCCTGAGTCATTATGTGACTCAGCTCATGAAGTAGTGGCTATTAATTTCTGATGCTTTCACAAGAAAAATGTATCAAAGCATAAAAAGATTATGGGGTAGCGTGAACAGAGATGTATTTTATTGTGACACAACTGCACCACTTTAGAGTTACATCCCACTGAAAAATCACACCATTTTTGTTTGTTTATGCTGGATGTGAACCAAAAATCTGAAAATTTAAAATAATGTGTTTAAAAATGTCTTAAATTTTCACAGGAAAATGTATATCAATATGTTTTAATGCATAGTAACATGACTTAGTCATGTAACTCTGACTTTAAGCTTTCCTTCAAAAAAAAAAAGAAGTTCTTAGGGCTAACAGTTCCAGAATTATACCTTTCTGAAGATAAGTTTATGAGAAGGGCTAGTTCTGGAACCATTAGGGCAAGAAACGTATGTTTTTTTAAATGAAGGTTAGCTTAATTTTTTTAAAACTTAAAGCTTAGTCAGTACCAGGGGTGTTGGTAGGCATATGCACTGTACTCAGCAGAGAACAGTAAAAAAATCAGGCAGGGGCAACCAATCAGGCAGAAGCAACCAAAAAGAGGAAAGCAAGGATATTGTGAGTCACATTTTGTCTGTGTGGCGCTGAGCTCTTTTGCCTTTGTTGTTCACTATGGGGGACTCATGCCACCAGCCAAATACACAAACAAAAACAACTTACCAGGCAGGCAGAAAAACAAAAGGAAAAAAGGAAGGAGGATTACAGGAAGAAACCATTACTTGAACTCAGACATGGCAAACGGGGGGGGGGGGGAACTATTGTTGTAGCGTGGCAGCTCATATTTTGTTTTATGTTTACATAATGAGGAGTGGGGCAACAGTGCATCAGTTTTGAGTACAAGTTTAAAATTCCTGGCTACACCCCTGGTCAGTAGCACATCTGAGCTCAATCGATATACATTACGTTCCATGTATCAATATATGTTAAAACATGTCTATATCTATATTGATATGCATAAATACATGTACCAATATATTTTAATGTACAGTAACACATAGAAAGTGTACTGTCGAGGCTTAGACATGAAGTGCTGCCTCCAAACTTTCTTTAAAAAATTAAGTTCCTAGCCCTAACGGTCCAAAGTTAGACCTTTTGAAAAAAAAAAAAGTTTTTGAGAATGGATGATTTTGGAACCATTAGGCCTAGGAACTTAAAGCAGCAGTGTGTGTTAAAATTCTAACCTATACTTTTTCATTCTTTTTATATTGCCCCTTATCTCTGTCTTGTACAATGCCCTTCCCCCACCATTAGAGTCTGCTTTGGCACTTTTTAAAAAAATTGAACTAATAAAAGCAGTGCTCCTTTTAATGTGGATCAATCCAGGTTTTTATCAGTATTCTTTGTTGTTTTTGAATGTCCGTTGTTTTACATCCCTTTTCTTGTGACTAAAATGAACTAGCATGTAGCAGACACTGCTCTTTATCCTTCTAGGACAATAAGTGCAGAAATACACCTGAGAATACTGATGAAACCCTAGGTTTAGTCACATCAAAAAGAGTTATTTTATTATTTTACACATAAAAAACTACTGAGGCAGACTCAAAAAGGAAGAATGGGTTATTGTACGGATCAGGAGATAAATGACTATCACAAATGGATTGAAGAAATATATATCAATATTTTCACAGTAACATGAACTGCTGCATTAATTTCTTTTTAAGTTAAAGCTCGGAGTTAGATCTACATGCCTAAGCCACAGCACTATACTTTCATACATCAGTATGCATCAAAAAGTGTTGATATATGTCAATATGTTTCAATACTGTACAAGTATTGGTAAGTTTTAATGGATATTGATAAATGGAAGGGGAAAGGAGAAATTGTTTAACTAGGAAAGGCACACTAAGCTGGAGCTTGTTATCAGGTGTGACCTGGAAGCACAAGGAAGTTAAGTGACTTGCTCAGGGTCACACAGTATGCAAGTGAGGGGCTGATGGGATTCAAACCAGGTCTCCAGGTTTGCAACTCAGTGCCCTATCTAATATCTTCTGTCTGATATATGGAGTAAGCAGCCGGGTGGACCCCTTCTGTCCACCGGCTGCCTTCCTTGCTGTACTGCCCGCCGATCACCAGACCGAAGCTTCACCCTTAACATGGGTGCCGCTGCAAGCAGCCGGGTGGACCCCTTCTGTCCACCGGCTGCCTTCCTCGTTGTATTGCCCGCCGATCACCAGACTGATGGTACGCTGCAGAAACTGGACTGTCCAGAACCATACACTCTGCCTGCTGATGGGCTGCTGCAGTTCTTTAATTCTTTGCTACTGCTGTTTCCTCTGGACCTTAAGCTAATGTTATATTCTGATTGTGGTACTTGTTAAGTCTCTCAAATTGTCTTATGAAATCCTAACTTAGCATGAACCTAAGCCTGTTTACAGCAATTTTGCACTCCAAGGGTAGTTTGAAGTGCTAGTTCATTTAGGCTGCAGGTCTGTAGATTGTAAAATATTACAGCTCTTTTTGTTTTAAGGCCCAGTGGTAAGCTACCCTGGATCAGAAACTAAGTTTAAAGTGATACAGTTTTTTCTGTTTAGACCAGATTCCATTTGGGTCACAGTTGTAAGCTTTGCCCTGCAAATAATTCAATTTCTCTTTCACTTTCTGTCCTTCTGTCTCCTTACTGCTTGAATTTTTGCACCCACCCTCCCATGCCCCACCTCCAGCCTTTATTAAATACTCTCCCTCCCCCCTCGGCACCACCCCTAGCAATGTTCACCCTCCCCTCTCACTAATATTGCAACTCCTCTTAAAGATACAGAGTGCAGCTATTAGGCCTAACACTTGTCCTGTCTTCCGTTTAAAGACATCTTCCTATTTTCACCATCTGCTTGCCTCTCAGCTTTGCTTAGCGCCTGCTCTGCTATCTACTGTGCAGTTCCATACCTGGTCTTCCTCCCCCTGCTACCTTGAGTAATTTTCAAGTTGCCTTGGTACCCCCCTGTCCTAGCTAATAACATCCTATCTTAACCTACATTTTATATCTTAAAATAGATCCACTGTGCCTGATCATGCTCCCAGTGAGTGGCGCAGCTAATCCTGCCAGCCGCCCGTACCTCCATCCTCCTGATGAACAGGACACCTTCAAATCCGATTAAGTGTCCGGGGCTGCTCTGGGGTAGCACTGTGCAGGTTTGATAGACAGCCACCTGCTGCCATCCTCCTCTAATTGGACTGCTACTCTCTGCTCGGCCACTGTTTGGCCCTGCCTTTTCTCTGTCGGATTATCAGTCTCTGGGCTTCAGCGCCCTCTGCTTTGCATTGACTTTTGCCGAACATTACTGCTATCTGTCTAGTCTCCCATTGGTTCCTTATAAAATTCCGCCATTAGGGGTGCCTTCTAACATATCTTGAATAGGTCTTCATTTCCTCACTGTAATCTTTACCACAAGTAGAGCCTCCGGTTGGTCTGCTTTCCTAATTAACCTTTGCGGGGCTTTACTTTCTGCTTCTCTGATCCACTTCTTCTGAATAATTGCTACGCTAGCAGGAAATACTTCATTGTTTTTGCTCTATCTCTAATTTCGGGCCAAGGGTTAAAACGGTGTAACACGGTCACCCTTGGCAGTCTTAATTTTACACACACTATCTCTTTATCCCTAACAGCTAATCCTCTGTCTCAGTATACCACTAGCCTTCCTACCCAAGTCAAATAGTAACACTATGGTGAAGTATAGTCTGCTATGGGCACTCTTGTCATTTGTCCTTTTACTCAGCCTGGACACTGCCACATGGGCTCTCCCATGTAACCAAATAGCAAAAGACTCCTCAGAGGCTTACCGCAACTATAGCTTCTCTAACTTGATTGCAGAGACAAAGCCTGATCTTCAACCTAACCCTATCCTCCTTGTTAGAGGCAGCATCTATTACCCTCTACATGCCAGGAGGAAGCTGCCATGGAGGTGTGCTTTCACCCTAACCTGCCACTGTGCAAGGCTTTGGTTCCTAGCCATGATCATTATTCTGCTATCTGGGGACGTCAAACTAAATCCAGGTCCACCTACCTGTTTCTTTTCCCCAAATGAGTTATCTGGCATGCCAAGAAAAGATTATTAATTGCCCATATCAATATCAGAAATCTTACTTGTCACCATGCGGAACTCGAGGCCTGGGTGAAACTTTACAATCCTGCTGTACCTCAGTCTCACAGAAACTTGGCTAAAACCCGGTATACTTGATGACGTATGCTCCTTGCCTAACTATTCCCTGTTCCAGCGGGATAGATCCTCATCCAAGCGTGGAGGTGGAGTTGTCCCATTCTTCAAAAACCACCTTAACATCTCTATTGTCCCGCATCTGCCTCTCCTGCAGTGTGCAAATTCATACAGGCAACTATTGTATTGGGGAAAAGAAGCTTCATATTATCTGTGCCTATAATCCCCCTGCTGGGGGAATAGGAGGTCTTCAAGAACTCCTTGACATCACCTCCCAGACTGTAAATCATAATGAGGCTGTCATCCTAGGTGATCTTAACCTCAGTTGGTTAGGGTCAGCTCAAATATCCTTGCAATCACTCATGCTTAGTTATAATTTTCACCAGTTGATCTCTGAAGCAACTAGAGCCACGTCATCCCATCAAGCGGGTACACTCCTAGACTGGGTGATGGTTAACCATATGGAACATGTGTCAAGCAGGAATCCTTGCAGATGCACTAACAGACCACTCACCCACTTTTTGTATCCTATCTATGGTTGCACCTCCATCTCCTCCATCAAGACTAATCACGTTTACAAATCTAGCTCATATTGACCAGGATGCATTTCTCTATGATGTCTCCAATATCGACTGGGCAGGTATCTATCAAACAAAGGATATGGAGGTTGCTCTACATATATTCATAAATTAATTTCTTACCGTTCAATATAAACATGCCCCCAGGACTACTAGGAGGGTCAGAGGAAAACAGACGAGGTGGCTGCATAAAGACCTCCTTGCTAATCTGTGCCAGAGGGACAAGCTCCGGATTCGCTACAAACAAACTGGCCTACAGTCAGATCTTATTGTTTATCATGAACTAAGGAACAGATGTAAGAGACAAGTTAGAGCTGCTAAAAGAAAATACTGCAAGGACCTTCTGTAAAGCTCAGCCTGCGACCCAAGGAAATTCTGGGCCCATGTCAAAACATTTCTGGGTACCTCGCAGTAGGTCACTCCTGATGAAATGATCATAAATGGGGTACATTGTAATGACCCTAGGACCATCTCAAACAGTTTTAACAATCTTTTCTCTACTCTGTCACACTATACCTTGGCTTTACAACCTAATGGATCACACTCCAATCTACCTACTACACTACCATCAGACAACCATACTGCCCTATCGTATGATGCTCCTCCAGCGCCACCATTCTATTTCAAGGCTATATCAAGAGTGGAAGTGATGAAATTACTGAGACCCATATCTGCCAATACCAGTTCTGGTTCTGACTCACTGGAACCTCATCTTCTTAAGCTGGCTGCTCCACTCATTGCCCCTCTGATTGCCAGAATCTACACTTTAACCCTTATCCATGGCACTGTGCTGGACTTATGGAAATCTGCAAGAGTAACGCTTGTCTTTAAAAAAAGGTGACCCAAAGGACATGGCCAATTACAGACCTATAGCAATTCTTTCTGTCCTTAGCAAGATCCTAGAGAAAATAGTTGCATCGCAGACCACTGAGTATCTTACACGCTACAATCTCCTCTCAGACACCCAGCATGGTTTCAGAAAAGGTCATAGCACCACCACAGCTCTTCTTCAACTAACTACTGATATTCTGTCCAACATGGATTCTGGAAAACTCACAGGTGCCATCTTCATTGACCTCACTAAGGCTTTCGACCTTGTAGACCATCCCCTGCTTCTCTCCACTCTCCATAAATTCCATTTCTCTACCCCTGTTGTGGACTGGTTCTGTAGCTACCTGTCAAACAGGTCGCAAGCTGTCAAATTTAACTCCTCCCTGTCCAACACATCTACTATCAACCTTGGGGTCCCCCCAGGGCTCTATCCTTGGGCCCCTTCTGTTCTCAATTTTTATCAACAATGCAGCTGAGGTCCTGGAATCCTGCTCAGCTATTCTCTACGCTGATGACCTGATCATCTATACTAGTTCTTCTAGTGTTGTCTGCATAAACACATCACTTACTTCAGACTTTAATAAGGTCTTAGACTGGCTACTAGACCGTAAGCTTGTACTTAATGAAAAGAAAATGAAAGCCATGCTCCTAGGTTCCGCACCGAAGATTAAGGCCTGTTCTAGTTTGCTGGAGGTTCTTCACCCAGGAGGATTTCCACTTGAAAATGTTACTTCCTTCAAGTACCTTGGGATCCTGCTGGACCAGTCCCTGGATTTTAATCTTCACATTCAGTCCTTGTGCAAAGCTGTAAACTCGAAACTGGGAGTAGCTTTCAAAATGAGCTACATGCTTATATCCTCGGCCAAATTAGCAATTGCCCGAGGTATTCTGCTCTCAACCCTTACTTATGGTGCCTCTATTCTTACCTCTGCCCATAAAACCTCCCTACTAAAATGGGACGTAACTTGTAACAATATATGCCGATTTACCTCTTCGTCTCCTCGACTCAAACATCACTGCTTTCTTTATAAGGATCTGAATTGGCTCTCACCCTCTGCCAGTAGACAATACTACCTTGGATCATTAATGGACTCGATCATCTGGGGAAAAAAAACATCCCAGCTGGCGGCGTTGCTGGACCCTCAAGCATCCTCCCATGGCCTGTGATCAGCTGACAAATCCTTGCTCTATGTTCTGAGATGTTGGATGACTAAAGGCACAGGGGCCTTCCAATTCTCTGCTCCCAGGCTATAGAATGCTCTTCCACTTACCCTCCGGCTGTCTCAGCCTCACTTTGGATTTAAAAGTAAATATCGTCGCTATCTATCCTTAGCTGATGCCTGTACATGCTTTGACCCAACCTGAAGCTCCTGAGACTTACCAGTAATGTCACCCCACTCTAATCCAGCTCCAAGACTGTCTCCTCTTCCCCTCCCCATATTTTTCTTTCTCTTTGTAAATAACTTCTTGACTACTAGCTCTCTTCCTTCTCGAACCTTGTTGCTAACCATCCACTGTTGTTTTGCCAATTACCACCCCTGACCTTCCTTCTGTCAGTCTTTCTTGTTATGTTTGAACATTCCTCACATTTCTCTCTATATAACCTTACTATCTTATTAACCCTTTCACTCCACAGGTCGGATCCATGGTTTCTGCACTTATTATATATCTTATTGCCATTATCTGTATAATGCTTGCCATTATTTTTTGTTGTTTCTACCCATTGTATTTTTGTAGCACTGCTGAACTGTTCCTCTATTTCTATTATTGTACCCATGTTGCTGTTGTTCAACTGTTCTCTTTTTGTTGTACTCTCCTGGGTCGTGCCTGAAAATAGTCATTTTATGGCTAGTGCACCTACCTGGTTAACAAAAATTAAATAAATAAATAAATAAAGAGTGTGTTGGTATTATTTATTTATTTATTTTAAGAGTTTCACCAGGAAGGGCACACTGAACAACTAGTTGCACATCTCATGGTGTATCCTGGGTGAAGGAGAATTTGGAGGTTACCATATTCATGAACAGCACAACAGTATACATAGCAATAAATGGTGGATGGGCATAACAATTGAGACATAGGTAGACAGAAAAAAAGAGTAGATAGTGGCAATATGCATTGGGTACAATACATAGTAGAGAGCAATATACAAGCAATAACAGACATCAAGAAATAATAATTTGTAAGTAAGTTTCATTAACACAGTTACAGAAGGGTGGTAAGTGCGATAATAGGATACCTATATACCGCTCTAAAGGAGCAACCAGGTAGCTCAGTTACAATTACAATTCACAGATAGATAATTGTGTAATGCAGAGGAGGTGGAGGGAAGGGATGAGGAGTGGCATATCTGGGGGGGATTCCATAACTTAGGTAAGCGGTGTGAGAAGACTGCCTGGCTGACTATAGTTGTGCAGCGAGGGACACCTAAAGTGTGGGAATCAGAGGACCTGAGAGAATGGGTGGGTGGAGAAGGGATAGATAGTGAAGAGCTAAAATATGTAGTGAGAGAACCAAACCAGAATTTGGAGATGAATTCAGCACAGTGGAGGAGGTGCCTGTTATCAAGAGAAGAAAAATCCAAAGAGTGGTAGAATTGACAATAGTGAGTAAGGGTAGGGGCATCCAAAGTGAAACAACAGAAGGAATTAAATAGGGAGTCCAATCTGGCTAGGGAGGTCTTAGGTGCAGCACTGTAGACTACGTCACAGTAGTCAAAGATAGGGAGGATCAACTTCTGGACAAGTTCACGCCTAGCCGGGAGAAAGATGCTGTCCCGGTTCCTGTATAGTGCACCTAGCTTGGGGCGCAGCTTTTTTAGGATGGCATTCACATGATCAGAGAAGGTGAGGTGTTGGTCAAGCCAAACCCCCAGATATCTGAAAGAGGAGGCATCCTCCAGGACCGTCCCATTGAGGGTATGGAAAGTGGGAAAGGAGGGAAGCCTAGAGAGTCTCTGCCTAGTGCTGAAGGTCATGGAGACAGTCTTCTTGGCATTTAGAAAAAGCTGATGAGAGCAAAACCAGTGCTGAATATTGTTGAAATCGTTCTGGAGTCTGTATGCTACATTGGAGGGGGAGTGACCAGACGCATAAAGTACCGTGTCGTCTGCATACATATGGATAGAGGTAGATGTACAGACAGATGGCAGGTCACTGAGAAAAGAATGGGGCTCAACACTGAGTCCTGTTGGACCCCTGTGTCAGTAGGGAGGGGGGGAGGATATGGATTCCACTATTCTAACAGATTGGGTCTGGCCTATAAGATAGGCATGGAACCAGTTTGTGGCAGGAGCAGACAGGCCTGCAATGGACAGGGAGTGGAGCAGGATAGAGTGGAAGACAGTGTTGAAAGCCTTGGCTAGGTTGACAAAGATGGCAGATGTGATTTGACCACTGTCCATCCCAGAGAGGATGGAGTCAGTGAGCCTAATCAAGGAGTTGGTGGTGGTGGAGTGTTTTTTTTGAAAGCCAGGTTGGAAGGGGGTGAAGAAGTTGGAGTGAGAGAGATAGGCAGAGAGCTGAGATAGGACTAGGTGTTCTTGCAGCTTAGTGAGGGTAGGAAGAAGAGATATTGGGCGATAGTTTCCGGGGCAGGATGGGTCCCCACCCTTAGGGAGAGGGAGAACAATGGCATGCTTCCAGCCAGACGGGATAGCTTCCAGAGTAAATGAGAGGTTGAGTAGCTCTGTCAGTGGAGCAGAGCTAGCCATAGTAGAAATGTAGAGCAGCTTGGGGTCCAGTCTGTCAGGCGAGCAGCCTTTGAAGGGATTTAGGGAGAGCAAGGCATCCAAGGTGTTAGAGGGGGTTCATAGGTTGTAACTGAGCATAGAATACATATGTCCATATAGCTTGCCAATGTCCTAGGAGTAACCCAATATACCCTTATCTATTAAGTAAGAATCAAGCCTCTTTTTGAAAGTATTCATGGTCAGACTCATCACTACCACACTAGGAAGAGCATTCCAGATTCCTGTAACTCTTACATTAAACCAGTATTGTCTCCTGTTAGTATTATACTTGTCCTTATATAACTGAAAAGGGTGAGCACTAGTGGTATGTGACTGCTTCTTCAACTCCAGGCCTAACTGTTCCCTCAATTGGTCATCCTTAAGAGCCCTAAATATCAGGCACATATCTCCCCGTAGGCTGCAAAATTCCAATGAGTACGTTCCTAGGTTTTGTAGTCTCTGTTCATGACTAAGACCCTGAACTTCTCTGATTCTTTTGGTGGCCCTCCTCTGGACCCTCTCCAAGGACCCAGTGTCCTTCTTATAACCTGGTGCCCAAAACTGGGCACGGTACTCCATATGTGGCCGCACCAATGAAGTATACAAGGGCAATAAGACTGCCTTGTCTCTACTTTTGATATGTTTGTGTACACAGTATTGTGTGATGTGTTTGTGTATACAGTATTGTGTGATATGTTTGTGTATACAGTATTGTATGATATGTTTGTGTATACAGTATTGTGTGCTACTTGCTTTCTTTACCACCGGACTGCACTGCATTCCAAATTTAAGTCATTACTGACTTTTATACTCAAGTCTTTCTCATCATGAACCACCCAAAGCTCTCTACCTCCCAACCTATATTTAAACTGCATATTTTGTTTCCCCATGTGCATAACTACATGTTTATCGCTGTTAAATATAGATTTCTTCTTTGAGGCCCATGTATCCAAATCTATGAGGGCTGCCTGTAAGGTATTTGCCTCTTCCAAATTGTTAACTGGGTATCCCAGGTGTGTATCGTCCGCAAATTTGGACAGCCACAACCCTGCTTGAACATGCATTGTGGAGATGTAAAGATTGAAAAGGCAGGGGCCCAAAACGGATCCCTGAGGTATCCCACTTGTCACTTCTGCCCAGTCTGAATATTCTCTCTTATACACACTCTGCCTCCTGTCTTTCAGCCATGCCTCTATCCCTCGGGATAAACTAACATGAATCCTTAATTCCTTTAGAGCTCTGATTAACTCTTTGTGTGGCACTTTATCAAATGCCTTTGCGAAATCAAGGAAGATGACATCAACGGAGTTGCCTATGTCCAGGGCCTTGTTGACCTTACCATAGAACTCTAGGAGATTAGTCTGGCATGACCTACCCATGCTGTGTGCTATCAATAATTCCTTTCTTGCTTAGGGTGTCTAGGATCTGATCCTTTATTATACCCTCTAAGATCTTTCCCAAGACTGAAGTCAGACTCATAGGTCTATAGTTTGCTACCTCCTGTTTTGAGCCCTTTTTATGAATGGGAATAACCACAGCTTGCCTCCATTCATCTGGAACCTCAGCCATGTCCAGAGATTTCTGGAAGATACAGGTAACTGGATCTGTCAACACTTGTGCCAGTTCCTTGATGATTCTTGGATGCATACCGTCAGGTCCCTGTGCCTTGTTTGGATCTATTTCCATAAGTCTTTTTGCTACATCAGAGGCATTTAGTGCAAGGCTACAACCTAGTGACTCAGTTCTGTGATAATTTATTACTTGTGTCCCCTTATTAAAAACAGAAGAGAAATATTTATTACATAGGTCCGCCATCTCCTGGTTTTCTGAGATCAGATTACCAATGGGATCTTTTAGAGAAGTAATTGTTCCACCACTACCCCTTTTGGAGTTAATATAAGAATGAAAGGTTTTATAGTTCTATATTAGTGAAAGAGAAGTGAGAGGGCTGGGATAAGGTGTGGGGTGGGTCTGGGGAGGAATAGACTGAGGAGGTGGTAAGGAGGATAGGAGGGCAGAGGCACAAGAGATGAAGTCAGTATTAAATTCAAAGACGACACTCAAGTGGTCAGAGATTAGGATGTTGTTAATAGAGAGGAGAGGTGTAGGAAGGGAAGGGAAGGGAAGAAGGGGGAGAGAAGAGGGAGTGGATGACCTTCCAGAATTTTGAAGGTCTGTTAATGTTCAATTGAAAGGTAGTGGTAAAGTTGTCAGCTTTGGCCAAGAGAGTGGCTTTGGTGCACTTGTTGCGAAGTTGCTGATAGTAATCATAATCTATGGGGATCTTAGAGATTTTGTGTCACTTCCATGCCTGGTCCCTTGCTCTTTGGCAAGCAAGTAGTTTGGGTGCGAACCAAGGAAGATGATTTCTGCAGACTCTGACTTTACATAAGGGGGCGTATTGGTTCCAAACTTCGAGGAATTTGCCTTTACAGTATTTTGAGGCTTTGCTGATTGTGTTTGTTGTTGTTATAGGGGACCAGTTAGTGCACGATAGGTCAAGCAGGAGCAGCCCAAGGTGCATGGAGTTGTATGAGCGAGTCATGAGGGTTTTGTGTGGGGCTTTGGCGCAGTGGATTCTGCGTACTAAGAAGGTCATGCAGTGGTCACTCTGAGCATCAGAAAGTACTCCAGATTTGATGACTCTGTGTGGGTGGGAAGTGAGCGCCTATTCAAGTAGGGAGTGGTTATTTAATTTTGGGTTGATTCTGGTAGGTTCAAGGATAAGTTGGGTTAGGTTGTGGGTAACAAAGTTATTTTTGACCTTAAGGAGGGAGGGTGATAACCAGTTTTGGTTAAAATCACCCTTGATATAGACTTCTCCCGAGGAGGTGTGGGAAAGGATGGTAGAGGTGAGGTCAGTCAACAGAGAAGGCTTGAGGCCTAAGCAGCAGTAGGCTCCTGCAACAAAAATATGGATTGAGTATGGGAGGGAGAGTTGTAAGATGAGTACTTTATATGCTTTAGGGCAGAGGCGGAGTACACGGTAGTGAATCGGATACCTGAGGAGATGTAAATTGCCACTCCTCCGGCCCTCCCAGTCCGGTCTTGGTGGAATATAGAAAAGCTTGGGATGGCAAGTGGAGGGTCGCTTATTTATGATTTAGCCATGTTTCTGTTAGGATGAAGGAGACAGTATAGTGCAGTGGTTTAAGGCTCTGAGCTACAAACCTGGGGACCTGGGTTTGAATCCCACAGCCCCTACTTGCATACTGTGTGACCCTGAGCAAGTCACTTAACTTTCTTGTGCTCCCAGGTTGCACCTGTAAACAAGCTTTCAGGTTAGTGTGTCTCTACTGGTAAAACAAAAAAACAAAATGATTATGTCAGGGCCTAGCAAAGCAACGAGGGGCTGGAGCTGGTCAATTTTTGGGAGGAGGTTGCATATGTACAGGTGCAGTATTTTCAATCCATGGGGCAGGCCAGCAGGGTGTGGTGGGGAGGCTGCTGGGGTAGAGGAGGTGGGTGTGGTAACAGCAGGGGTGCAGGGCCCCAGGTTGAGATTAATATCACCAGATGAAAGGAGCAGGACTGCAATGATTAAATAGTGAAATTTTGCACTCTTATGCCAGAGAATCCTAGAGGTGCACCTTGGGCGGTGGAGGATGAGCCACCAGTTGGAGGGCGACAGCTGACGGAGAGTATGAGTGTACAGTAAAGAGGGAAAAGCAAGAGGGAGGTGCAGGGGAGCTCCGGGTAATGATTTCATGGGAGAGGCAGGGCGGGTGGAGGAATAGCATTGTAAGGATCCAAGTGGAGAAGTGGTGGGAGTGCAGGCAGGGGGAAGGGGTGCTAGAGATGATGGGGAGAGATAGAGAAATGAGGACAGTTAGGAGGAAATTTAGAGTGAGCATGGTGAGGAGAGAAGAAGCTAATAGGGGGACCAGAGTAATGAGAAAATGTAGGTGGGATAGCAGTAGTACTTCTGCTAGTAAGGGACTGGTGGCAAAAGACAAATGGGATTAGAGCAGTCTCAGGAGAGCAGGACTTGTGGCAAGAGATAGTGAACCTAGGTAAGCTCTAGTGGAAGCAGTGATCTGGTATGGCTGGAGGGCGAGGGTAGCTCTTAGTAGCACACAGGGAGGCAGGGCTACAGATATAGGCTGAACAAGGCTGTTTTAGGTCCGAAAGAGGAAACACAATGGTTGAGGGTCAGGTGCTCCCTCTAGTGAGGATGCCGTATAATCTGCAAATAGAAAACTGGGGACTTAAAAGTATTGCACTGCGCAAGTCAGGTGAGAGTGGTAGCTATATAAATAATTCCCCAGATAGGGTGAGTGGGTGGGAAACTAATTTCTTCAGCAGGCAGAGTCAGAGAAGCAGCTGGCAGTCGGTTGAACCCAACGGGCCGCTAGCCTAGCAGCGAGCCCTGTTCAGGGGCTAAGGCTAAGGGGGAGAGAGGAGAAAGAGGCACGGGTTATATTGCCACAGGGGGCATCAGTGAAATTATTAATTGGTGGGAGTGTTTAGCTTAGAGAAAGGGTGGAAGGGGAGGGAGAGGAAAGCAGTCCAAGGCAAGCACCACGCAGCAACAATTAAGTCTCGCTGGGGGTGGTGGTGCCAAGAAGGAGGAGAACAAAAGAGAGATTAGGGACAGAGAGTTTAGATCCCTGCTAAAGAATCACAAAAGAGCTGTAATTACTTTAGCCAGGGGTAGGTTCAAAATTCAACTGCTAGCACAGCAATTAGCAACTAAACTTCTACTCAGTAAAAAACAGGCTTTAAACAGATACAATTCAGTGAAAACAGACTTTTGATTGTAGCAGATAAATTAGTTTTAAACCTGGCAGCTAGATTAACAGTCAGAGAAGGGTTGAGCGTAGGACCAGAGAAGTAGTTTAGCGAGGAGAGATTCGGAATAGCCAATCATCTGACTGCACCAGAGGAACCAACCAATCAGCGTGAAGGCACCAGCAGTTTGAATGGTAGTGTACTTTGCAATTTCTTCAGCAGGCAGGGTCAGAAAAGCAGCCTGCGGTTGGTGGAACCCGCCGGGCTGCTAGCGTACAAGTGAGCCCTGTTCAGGGGCTGAGGCTTGCAGTTTCTTCAGTGGGCAGGGTTGGCAAAGCAGCCAGCGGTCAGTTGAACCCGCTGGGCTACTAGCATAGCAGCGAGCCCTGTTCAATGGCTGAAGCTTGTGGTTTCTTCAGTGGGCAGGGTCTGAGAAGCAGCAGGCAGTCAGTTGAACCCGCTGGTCTGCTAGTGTAGCAGTGAACTCTGTTCAGGGGCTGAAACTTGTGGTTTCTTCAGTGGGCAGGGTTGGAGAAGCAGCTGTAGGTCGGTTGAACCCACTGGACTGCTGCGTAGCAGCGAGTCCTGTTCAGGGGCTGAGGCTTGTGGTTTCCTCAGTGGGCAGGGTCAGAGAAGCAGCTGGTGGTCGGTTGAACACGCCAGGCCACTAGCGTAGCAGCGAACCCTGTTCAGGGCTGAAGCTTGCAGTTTCTTCAGCGGGCAGGGTTGGAGAAGCAGCCGGGCTGGTTGAACACACTGGGCCACTAGCATAGCAGCAAGTCCTGTATAGGGGTTGAGGCTAAAAGGATGGCTTAGGCATGCAGTGCTTACACCAAAGGGATGGGAAGACATTTATGGGGGGGGCAGTCATTAGCTATACAGCTAAGATAAAAAAGAAAAGGGGGAACAGAATAAACAGGTTGAAGTAGACTGTTAAAGCCTTGAAACGCAAAGTTATAGGGGGAAGAGGAGTAGAGGAGAGGAGGAAATTGCAGGTTGCTAGGGATTCCTTGAATGACTGTTACACAGAGGAAGCAAAATCAAGACTGTTCTTAGCCAGACAAAAAAAATTATGAATGGGGCAATAAGCCTGGTCCCTTATTGGTTAAGCTTATGAAGGGGGGCAGGGTTACAAGTCGAACAGTGGCTATGAAAGATAAGCATTGTAAAATTATCCATGATGGTCAAGCCATCTGCACTTTTTTTTTAAAGATTTATACAGTAAATACCAGGTTTAAATAAAGGGAGACCAGTGGAGTGACAGGTGGCCTAGGTCAACAAACCGCACAGCAATCGCAGCACGCCCAAAGCAATACCACAGAGAAAGGTGGCCCAAGTGGCATGAGTGGAGTGGGTGATCCCCTGCCGTGAGACTCTGTGCTGCAGTTGTTGAAAGAGATAGACAGCAAGATCAAAAAGATCTTGAACAGAATAGGGGCACAAGATGCCAAAATTGAGAATGTCGCTGTGACAGCCAAACAAGCTTATGAATGATCTCTCCAGACCCAGGCAGCTTTTGCCAAAATGACAACTGAGAATTCTTACTTCAGAGCAAGGCTGGGAAAAGACAGCAGGCACACAGGCTCTTGAAGCCTCTCAAGAATTTGTCTGATCCCTTTCCCTGTTGCTGGGCAGAAATTAGATCTCTCAATCTCAACTGTCCCTGCTTATGAGGGACATCCCTCATTTTACCCCTCAAAATTGCTCTGTCCCTCATGGAGAAGATGCTGCCAACCATGAGAACATGCTTTTAAATTCAGACTTTAATGCAGAAATTCATAATATTCTAAGATGATGCTAGATCAAAAATAAACTTTGTACAAGTAAATACGATGGTTTCCACAGTGTTCTGTGCTTGTATCTCCATGTTTAGGCTGTGTGCCTAATAATGAGGGTCGATGTTACTCATTGTCCCTGTTCTTCATTTCAGTGACATAAGGTTGGCAGGTATGGGTAGGGAGGGCAGGGGGAAGGGTTAGATGCAGGATCCAGGTATGTAAATGTTTTTCACCCAGGTTGGATATCATAAGAACCAGGCAAAGTTTGAGGTGTGGGGAGTGTCCCATACAAAGAGAACGGTAAAGAGGGCTCACTTGAGAAGGTGGAGGGAAGGGAAAGGCAGTCTAGACAAGGTGGTGGATGGTATGCCCATCTCAAAAGGGTTTTACAGGTACAGTAAGGAAAGCATGGGGGGGGACAAGAGAGCAAGGCCGTTCTGTACAGCCTAATAGTAAGTGGGAGCAGGGGAGCTCTGCATAGTAACTAGAAAAGGAAAAAAAAAATTGATGAGCCCAAATGAGTGCTAGATTCCCCACACCAGCCTGCCACTGCACACCTCAAGTCATTGGTAGTGGGAGTGAACCGAGGGCAGGTAGTGGAGAAGGGTGGTGGAGCCCGCTGAGCAGGAAACAAGAGTGGGGGAAGTGGTCCTCATGGACGCCTTGAGTATGGGGCAAGTACATGCATGCTTCTGGTTGAGGGGGAGGAGAGCTTTTGATTTTCTTTTTAGAACTTAGATTTTACTGTTTTTTGCAGATTTACAGCTGTATATATATATATATATATATATATATATATATATATATAAAATTACATTACATAGGTCATAGGAGCTCACGAACAGTAAGGGGAAACTCACAGTATTTTATCACCAAATGTTCAATCACTGCAATGATTAGCAGCAGAAATACAATAATAAATCTATACAATAATTTCATAAGCCTGTATTCTATACCCCAGGTACACTACTGAGGTGTGTGTAACAGTGTTACAGATGTGCCCTTCCCCTTTCTCCCATGTTCCCCATATAAATCATTCCTTCTGTTTTCCCCACCCATCATGGTATCACATCTGGGCTATGGGATATGATATGTGATAACCAGATATTCCACCTGTTTTGTGGCTTTGGCAGAGTATTTTGCAATTTAGCCATCAGATTCTCTATTTGATATATACCTAATACTGTATCTTCCCACTGTGTGATGGATGGTTGATCCTGTTTTAACCACAACCTGGAAGTTTTTTTTTTTGCTGTTGTCATTAATATATGTAGTAAATGCATGTGATCCTTATTTTTTAATATGTGAATGGCACATCAGCAGGAGTACTGCCTTTGGTTGCAGCATTCCTTATCTTTGGAATATTTTGTCGAGTTCCTGGCCTACATGTTCCCAGCAGGGCTCAAGTACACAACAGGACCCAAAGATAAGGGTGTGTGCTGCTTTCTTCTTCCCATCCCCTCCAACATTGCAAAGAGTTTCCAGGGCTATATTTTGCAGTCATATGTGGGGTGCAGAAATAGCGTATTGCAGTCTTCCAACTGTATTCACGCCATTTATATGAATTTGTTACTTTATGCTGTATGTGCCACACTTTGTCCCATTCCTTGTCTGTCATCATAATTATTAGTTGTGCCTCCCAGGTCTGTTGTGTATTAGTCACATTTACTGCTACTCCAGCGCTCACAGCCTGGTAGGGCAACAATACAAAATGGGCTGTCTGAAAGCCTCTGATCACCCCTTCTATTAGTGCAATAATGGGTGTAATGTGGTGACAGTCTAAGTTAACACCTGGGCTTTTCCTTAAGTGGGTTCTTAATTGTAAGACTCTGAAATGGTCCTTTCTTTCTAGACCATATTCCTTTTGTAACTGTTTGAAGGACCTACAGTAAGTACATTGTTTTCATAAAATAGGAAACTATATGAGAGATCAGATCTAACCCATCTAGTGCACCTGTGATCCACTCTAGCCAGTTGATAGAATATGTCATGCGCTGGAATGCTCAACCAGATTGCTCCTTCCTGGTTCATCTGGTGTGTCAAAAGTGAGTGCCACATCTGTATGATTGGTGTGGTTAGATAGCTCAGCACTTCTTGTAAACTGGGTTGTCCCCCCCGAAAGAGAATTCTGTCTACCTCGAGGACAATGGTCCCTGTCTCTGGCTCCACCCATCTGGGCTTCTGATGCATCCTTTTCCACTGCAGTGCATGTTGAACTCAGGTGGCCTAAGGATATAGTTGTAAGTTTGTCAGTGCTTATCCGCCTTTCATTTTGACCAACTGCAGTTTTGTGAGAGCTATCCTCAGGCACCCTCCAGCCCATATATATATGGAGAGTAATTTATTCTATTCTTGGAACTCTAGCTTGGTGGGGGGATGGGTATACATTGAAATAAATATACAAATCTTGGTAATAGATTCATTCCGATCAAGTTAACTCACTCCAGAAGAGTAAATTGGAGGTTGTGGCATTGGGTGAGGTATCCTTTCATGTTGTGCATTAGAGGTGTAGACTTAAGCCTGTTCACCTCTCCTGTGTCCTGCAGGACCTGTATCCCTAAGTAATTAATTGCTGTTGTAACCCC
This sequence comes from Neoceratodus forsteri, assembly GCA_016271365.2. NCBI lineage: Eukaryota > Metazoa > Chordata > Ceratodontiformes > Ceratodontidae > Neoceratodus > Neoceratodus forsteri. The sequence continues at coordinate 346,197,781 of CM028138.1, read as the reverse complement.
CTACAAATGGGGGTTCCTGAAAAGTCTTCCTTGAGCTTGCCTAAATGCTCACTGCCAGGCTGGTGTTCTGCGTTTTAGCAGTTTAAATGTATTGCCAGAGAGTGCCTGTATAGCCTCTGTGTACTGTCTCTTTAAGAGCTGCCCGGATTGCAGTCATAATTAATCTGAGAGGGAGCTCTGTTAGAAGATGTACTTGTTTGCTGATCATTTGTTAGAGCAGTAATAATACTGCAGTTTGTTCTAACCTGCCTTCTTTGCAGCATGGCCAGTTCTGTTTGTTTCCATCATCTTGGTCCTGGACTGCAGAATGGGCCAATCAGTACATTTGGGACTCTAAAATGGAGCCTGCCTACAGGGGCTTGGTGAGGCCAAAACTTGTAGGAATTGTAGTTTTGGGCTTTTGGTGCCTAAAATAACCTGAAGGGGGAGCCCTTGTTGTGACTGACAGACAGATCAGCCAACCGAACCCTTTGGATCTTGGGGAAAGTCCCACACTGCTTGCAGTTTCAGTTATATCTGAGTTGGGAAGTGAAGAAGTAACAGCTCAAGATAGTTCGAGCAGCAATCCATAGTGGATTTGAGCGGGAGAACTGTGGAAAGGCCTGAGTTTGGCCTACATGCCTGCCTGCTGTTCCTGAGAGGGAACTTGTGTTTTTTTTTTCGGACTGAATCCGAATTTGGAGAGCGAATTAAGTCACTGAATTGTGACCAGTCTTTAACCGGAAGAAGACCGAAGATTTGCTGAATGCGATCGGCCTGTCAGGACTTCCAGCTACCTCTGAACTCCCGGATTGTGCAGAGACTCTGTAATTGGGACCGGGGAGCCATTTGCCTGGTACAGTGGAATTTCCTTAAATGTGAATGTATTGTATGCTTATAGTGGGTCGTGATTGGGTTCCCCACTGTGTGTCTGAACTGTGTTTTGCTTGCTGGAGGCTGTATCCAGCTCCACGGACTGAATCCGTATCCATTTCTGTTTGCCTAGGCCCTGCTACACAGGCCCAGCCAGAATACCTGTTACGCAGAGAAAGTCATTGACGAGGGACCTGCCTGGGGATCATCCCCCTGCTCAACGCCTTGAACAGGAACGATGCCTCGGTGATTTGTGTGGGCCCTGCTTCTCCGGGCACTCCAGCTCAACAGCCTGCAGTCTCGATTTCATCCTGCCTGTGTCCAGTGTTGGGTATCATGAGCAAACATCAGGGTAGCTCCCTGCAACAACAGCTAAATCTAAAAGTGTTGTCATCTGATTGTCTTGTTGCCTTTTCTTTCATGAACTGAGCCCTTTGGCTCCGGATTACAAATAGTGTGTGTAGTGCATGTTGCTTCCTTCCATCACAGTGCCCCAACCAGCTGCAACGTTCCTGGCTAGCCCACCGTTTTCCTACCTGGGTACCCAGAGTGTGTGACTGTGTAGGGACTCTGAACTGCATGCATAACTGTCTGATTAATGTAGCTTTTAAGCAAATCAACCTGATTACGCCCCTCCCTTGTTCAAGTCCCCTGAATAAATCAGATTTAACTTTGTTTGCATTTAACCTGACTGTGGTTCCAGTTTGTGCCAAAAGTATTGTACTGTTGCTATTTGCTGTGATTAACCTTGGTTTACAGGGGGTCCCCAGGGTCAAGTTAGAGGACCCAGCCCTGATGGTAAGTGCAAACAGTGTGGGTAATTGCCTGGTGAATAAGGGTCATTGTGAAAGTAATTATTGTATATTGTTCAGGACACTAGAAGGGAAAGAGGGGGTTTACAATGTCCTGGAGGGCTGTGCCCAGGTTAGCTTGACCACTAACAACCCTGACCTCTGGGTGGAGACACCCGTTTCATTACCCAGGCCCCTTAACCTGCTACTAACCAAGCAGGCTGGGGTAGTAGCCCTTGGGATAGCGCCACCTAGGGGTTACATCTTGGAAGCACCACTGGGATTTTGTGCCTTCTAGTGGCAAAAAATTATTAATTATTGTTAAAGATTAATGGCTACCCCAGTAGAAATGGCTATACACCAGTTGGTGGGGTGGTGTACTGGGCAGGATATCGACTCCAAAATGCTCTGCTTATACTGGATATTCCCCTGGGTACCAGTAAGCACATTGTAGAGGGAGCACTCTCCAATGTTGAATGTTTAAAAAACCCTGCGTTGGTGGGTTGACAGGCTGATTTGATCGCCCAAACTTTCATAACCTTGGTAGAGTGTAGTGACCTCGTGGACAGTGCTTTAGTGAAGCAGACTATTGCCTCAGAAGGGGTCCTAGCCGCCTGGAGAATGATAACAAAAGACAGTAAAGACCCTGGGGAGGATGAGCTCCCACCATTATCTGAGACTTTTGAGGAAAAATTTGCTAAGTTGTTGCTGGAGGAAGGGAAAACCATAGAGGGCTTTAAGAAACTATTCCTGCCACCTGCGGGTGTTCCTTCCCCAATACCCCCTCCCACTGCAGCACTTGTTACTGCCCCGCCTTCTGTGCCCATGCCAGTGCTGGCCCCTATATCTGTACCTGCCATTAGTCATGACTCCTACCAGAGGCTGAGAAGCGGAAAAGAATCACAGAAAGTGTGAGGGGCACCGCCCTCGAAGCCATTACATTTTTGAGGTCACGAACCCTGATGCATCTGCTCAGAAGTACCTATCTGTACTTGAAGGCAATTTTGGGAGCACTGAGTCAGGGGAGACGTTGATGTGGAAATTCCAAGGTACCAAATAATGGAAGGGGGAAAGTTTGTCTGTGTATGTTACTCGCCTAGAAAAAGCTCTGCAGAAAGCTTACTGGAAAGGTGGGGTAGCCGCCAGTGATTTGAACCGTGTGAGATTGGGGCACATACTGCAACATGCTAAGCATTCTAAAGTGCAGATCATCCAGTTAAGGCTCCAGGATAGGAGAGGTAACCCACCTGACTACTGTGACTTGATGAAAGAACTCCAGGAGGTAGAAGGTGGCGAGGGAGATTGTAATTATGGGGTGAGTGCAGCCTAAGTGATCATGGCACCAGAAGGCCCTTCCAAAATAGAGACCACTATGAGTGTCCCACCGTGGGCTAAATGGTGAGGGGAGGAGTTGCTGAAGGAAGTCAGAAAAGTACAACTGAGTGCATTTGCTGAGGTATCCCCTGCTGACAGAGACCCTGGCCCCTATCAGGATGTGACTGTTATGGGGTGGGGGTGCACCCTTAGGCATCCTCTACTGAGGTTGGCTTCTCGGCTGAGCTCAAGGAATTGACTGCCACCCTAAAGGAACTTTTGAGACATGGTACACTACCAGCAGAAGTCAAATCACAATCTCATCGATGCTCCAGCATCCCCTGCTATGATTTTTCCAAGGATGCCCCTAAAGCCTGTCATTTGTCACAATTGCGGCAAGGATGGCCATATGGAGAGGGAATGCCGGTCTCAGAAGGACTTAGAGAAAGTGGTGAACCGGCTTCAAGGAGAGCTTCGGAAAATGAGTCAGTGGTCAAGGGGTGCATGAAATGACCGCAGTGAAGGCTTTGGCCATCCTAACTCAAGCCCCTCTGTGGCTAAATCGTCTGTCCAGGCCCCTGCTCTTGTCCCTCCAGACTGGTCCATAATAGTGGGCCCTTCAATGAAGACTACTGTGGCTGTGAATGGTATTCCTACTAGGGCTGTGCTTGACAGTGGGTTGCAAGTGACCATTGTATTTCAGGACTGGTATGACAAACACTTATCTGATATGCCATTACAATCCCTGGAAGGCCTACATGTGTGGGGGCTGAGCGACAAGTCTTATCCCTACCTAGGATATGTCCGCCTCTGGTTGTCTTTTCCTGTAACTGTAACTGGTGTAGAGAAGCAAATAGAGACACTGGCCCTAGTGTATCCCCCACCAGACTGTATGATGGGGTTCCCCTGTTAATTGGAACAAATGCCCACATGTTTGGGAGACTAGCACAACTCTGCCATGAGAAGCAAGGGCAACTGACTGGATAGGCCCTAAGAATTCCAGCCTTAGTAAAAAGGGCATATGACTTACAGCAGAAACCCAATGAAGAGGACCCAGATGAGCCAGTGGGGATAGTGTGGAAAAAGGAACCTGACTCCTTGGTATTGGCCTCCAACGCCCAGTGCACAATCCATGGAGAAGTCCATCTAAAGAGAAACGTAAAGAACAAAATATTAATGTTGGATGCACCAGATGATGGAAAGTTGCCAAAAGGATTATTGGTTAAACCCAGCATCTTGCCTGCCCGTGCCCATGCCTATGCATGATGAGTGATGGTCCATATTAGAAATGTGTCAGATCGGGAGGTTCGGGTGAACAGAGGGTGAACTCTAGCTACAGTGCACTGTGCAGACACTGCAGTATTACCCAATAACAAGTACTCTGGCCAAAAGGAAAGAGTGACCCCGGACTTATTTGACTTTGGTGATTCCCCGCTGCCAGCTGAATGGAAGGCTAGGATTAGCAAGAAACTCGTCCAGAGAGACCAAGTGTTTTTGTTAAAAGAATGGGACGTGGGGTGTGTCCAGGGTGCAGAGCATCATACACGCCTGCATGATGACTGGCCATTTTGAGAGAGATCCCAACGCCTCGCCCCAGTGGACATAGATGATGTGAGGAGACACCTGCAGGAAATGCTCGCTGCTGGTGTGATACAGGAATCAAGGAGCCCATATGCCTCTCTCATTGTGGTTGTGCATAAGAAGAATGGGTCGGTGAGGATGTGTGTAGTTTTTTATCGAACCCTGAACCGGCGGACCATCCTAGATCAATACACCATGCCCCATATACAAGATGTCCTGGATTGCTTGAATGGGAGCAAATGGTTCTCAGTATTGGATCTTCGCAGCAGATATTACCAGATTCCGATGGCCACGGAGGACCATGAGAAAACTGCCTTCATCTGTCCTTTGGGGTTCTAAGAATTCCTGGGAATGCCACAGGGGATTTCGGGTGCCCTGGCCACCTTTCAGCGACTGATGGAACGTGCGGTGGGAGATATGAACTAGCTGGAATGCCTAGTGTACCTAGATGATGTCATTGTGTTCAGACGCACATTAGAGGAGCATGAGACCCGACTATTTAAAGTACTTGACCGACTGGAAGACTTCAGCCTCAAGCTGTCCATTGACAAGTGCCAGGTTTTTCAAACCTCTGTGAAGTATGTGAGGCACATAGTATCTGCAGAAGGAATAGAGACCGATCCCGGTAAGGTCGAGTCACTGACCACTTGGCTCCAGCCCCATAACTGGAAAGAACTACAACATTTCATGGGGTTCTGTGGCTACTACCGCAGGTTCATAAAAGACTATTTCAAGGTGATTTGCCCGCTCCTGAATCTCACCCAGGGTTACCTCCCTACCAACCATAAATACAAGAAAGGGGCTGTCAAAGAACCCAAGAAAGTATACTTCCAAACAGGTGAACCTTTTGGGCCCTGCTGGACACCCGGATGTGAAGCAGCCCTCCACAAAGTCATATACCAGCTCACCCCCCCCACATCCTTGCCTATGCTGATCCTACCAAGCCCTATGTGCTGCATACGGATGCTAGTCTGCAAGGCCTAGGAGCTGTGCTGTATCAAGACCATGAGGATGGTTTGAGACCAGTGGCTTTTGCCAGCAGGAGCTTGACCCCGTTAGAACAAAACTTTCCTGTGCACAAGCTGGAGTTCCTTGCCCTAAAATGGGCCATTGTTGACCAGTTTCATGAGTACCTCTATGGGGCAAAGATATTGGTGAAGACCGACAATAACTTGTTAACTTATGTACAGACTTCAGCTAAGTTGGACGCCACTGGGCACTGGTGGCTCTCTGCTTTATCAACCTATGATTATGCTGTTGAATACAGGCCAGGACTGAACCATATTGATGCTGACGCCCTGTCATGAAGGCCAATCTCCAAGAGTGATTGGGTCAGGTGGTCTGAACCAGACATCCGAGCACTGTGCCAAAAGTTTGATAGAGATGAACAAATGTCTACGGACACAGTGGACTGTTTAGTAGATTGCTTGAGCTCTCCTGATGCCAGCATACTGGCTGCCTATTGCCATTTCTCTGCTCTAGATATTAGTGCATTACCTCAATTTGACAATGACAGCATCCAGTGGGCTCAATCCCATGATCCTATGATTCAGCCAGCACTTTATGCCCTGAGTGCAGGGAAAGATGTATCCCAGTTGCATTCCCCTGACTTGCGAACTGCCCCATTGTTAAAAGAAGGCCCCAGGTTGAAGTTACACAATCAGTTGTTATACAGAGAGACACTGGATCGCAGTGGTTGAGTAGACAAGTGGCAATTGGTCCTGCCCACAGCCTTTAAAGATTTGGTACTGAGGTCCCTCCACAATCACATGGGGCACCTCGGTATTGACAGAGCTCTCGCCCTGGTACGATCTCGATTCAACTGGCCCAAGATGGGGGCCGATGTTGAGCACCATGTAAAGACCTGCAGTCGTTGCCTGCAAAGGAAAGCCCTGCCTCAGAGGGCTGCCCCCTTTGTCAAGATTACTACCAGAACCCCCATGGAACTGGTCTGCATCGACTTTTTGTGTTTAGAACCTGATCAGCAGAATATTGGCAATGTGTTAGTGGTTATGGATAATTAAACATGGTATGCACAAGCTTTTCCAACTAAAGACCAGAAGGTCTCTACCGTGGCCAAGGTGCTAGTGAAACATTTCTTTGTCCACTATGGTGCCCCCCAGCAGATCCACTCTGACCAAGGCAGAGACTTTGAAAGTCGGCTAATCAAAGAAATGCTCTCTCTGTGGGGGGTGTTGAAGTCAAGAACCACCTCCTATCACCTGCAGGGGGACCTTCAACCAGAACATTTTAACCGCACCCTTCGAGACATACTGGGCACCTTCCACCCAAAAGACAAGCATAAATGGAGCCAGCAGATTAGCACCTTGATACATGCGTGCAATTGCACCAAAAATGATGCTACTGGGTTCTCCCCCTACCACCTCATGTTTGGGAGGGAGGCCCACATGCCAGTTGATGTCTATTTTGGGTCTCTCCAGATGTGGTCCGAGCTGAAAACTACCTGCAATATGTACAGAAACTGAAAGCTCAATTGAACCATGCATATCAACTGGCCCAGACAATGGCCGCTAAAAGAAATCTTGCCAACAAAGAGAGGCACGACAAGAAAGTAAAGGCTCAAGAGTTACGGCCCCGGAGACAGTGTGTTGTGATGCAATTTGGGACTACATGGCAAGCACAAAATTGCTGATAGGTACACCATCTTCCTCGTGTAGTAGTTGGAAAGTCGGATGATCTACCAGTATACAAGGTACGCCCAGAGAATGACTCCAAAGCTGTCAAGACCATGCACCGTAACCACTTGCTGCCTATTGGCCAAGTTATTATTGAACCTAAGCCAGCAGACATTGCCTCCCCTGGGCCGGTGACTCGTGCTGCTGCAAAAAAGAGACAGAGTCAACCTACCCCAGTAGTTACATGTAACCCCCCCTTCAAATGGGGGTTCCCAAAAAAGTCTTCCTTGAGCTTGCCTAAATGCTTACTGCCAGGCTGATGTCCTGAGTTTTAGCAGTTTAAATGTGATTACCAGAGCTTGTATAGCCTCTGTGTACTGTCTGTTTAAGAGCTGCCTAATTGCAGCTTAAGTAATCTGAGAGGGAGCTCTGTTGAAAGATGTAACTATTTGCTGAAAGCCATTTAGAATGATAATGATAATGTAGTTTGTCTAACCTGCTTTCTTTGTAGCAAGGACTGTTTTGTTTGTCTCCACTATCTTGGTGCTGTACTGCAAATTGGACCAATCAGTTCTGGTGGGACCTAAAATGTAGCTGGACTATAGAAGCTGTCTGAATTCAAAATCTGTAGGAACTTTAGTTTGGAGTTTTTTTTTTTGCTCCTTTTTTGCAACTGAAGGGGGAGCTCTTGCTTTGACTGACAGCCAAATCAACCAACCAAAACTGTTGGATCTTGGGGAAGTCCCGGGCTGCTGGCAGTTTTCAATTAGAACTAAGCTGGAAGCTGAGCAAGAAGGAGCTGAAGTGATTCTGAGAGCAATCCTGAGTGGATTCGCATGGGAGAGCTATGAAAAGGCTGAGAGTTTGGCCTCCATGTCTGTCTGCTGCTCCTGAGAGGGAGAGAAGAGAATTATTTTGGACTAAATCCAAGTTTGTGTGACTAAAGTAAGCTACTGAAGTGGGGCAGGCTCAACCTGAAGAAGACCGAGGCCCAGATATTCAAAAGGGTTGCGCCATGCGCAACAGAGTTGTGCATGCGCAAGTCCAAAACTGCGCCATTTCGCGATATTCAGAAGGAGGCAGTTGCGCCCCCGAAAACATGCTGAGCAACAGCGCAATGAAAATGAAGGCATGTGCAACCCGAAGAAGCGGATCCATGCATAAAGACACTTGTCGATATTCAAAGACTTGCGCCAATGCGCAATAGCGGCACAGCCGGAAACTGCGCACTAGCGGAAATGAGCCAAAATAAAAAGGCTCAAGGAAGCGGCGCAAGAACGCTACCAGGCTGCCAAGTGGGGGAGAGAGAGAGACAGACAGAGACAGACAGACAAACAGAAAAGGGCAGGCAAGGAAAGTGTGTCCCATAGTTTGTAGAGGCCAGCGGGGGGTGCCCGGTGCAGTGGAAGAAGCAGTGAGGACAGCGGGGGTAACACAGCAACAGCAGCCAGGGGGGATCAGAAGCCAGGGAGATGGACAGTGCCAGCTTCCACATGGAAGCCGTAATGAGGGGGGTGAGAATGCATGCTGCGGGGGCGTGGCCGTGGAAGGGCCCATTACGGTATGCCCCCGACGGCGATACCGTGCCTGCATCAGCTTTGAGCTGTACACAGATGTAGAGATCGTGGGCCGGTACCGCCTGAACAGGGCAATACTGAGATGGCTCTGTGAGCTGTGCAGTAATGTGATGCAGGCACCCTCACGACGGAGTCACGCTCTGTCGGTGGAGACCAAGGTGACAGCCTGCATGTGCCTGCTCGCCACGGGCACCTTCCAGAGGCCGACAGGGGACACCACAGGCATTACACAGTCGACCACGTCACGCATCCTCACCCAATTCCTCAGAGCACTGCTGCCACATGCTGCGGAGTACATCCATTTCCCCAGCACCGCTGCAGAGCGTACAGCAAACATGCAGGAGTTCCACAGGGTAGCACGTATGCCTGGCGTGCTAGGGGCCATAGACTGCACCCATGTGGCCATCCGAACGCCACCTGGCCCCGATGGCCATGCATATCGGAACAGAAAGGGATTCTCCAGTGTCAACTGCCAGGTGGTGTGTGATGCCACTGGGCACATAATCAATGTCTGTGCCACACAGCCTGGCGGAGCACATGATGCCTTCATATGGTATCAGTCTGCACTGTGCCATCGATTCGAGAGTGGGGACATCCCCACGGGGAAACATCTAGTGGGTGAGTACACATGTATGGAATGCAAACTCTGGGCAAGGGTGGGAATGACACAGGTGCCATGGTAGTGGCACACAGGGAGATGGCCAATATGGACCTGAACATGACACTGCTTTCCACTATCTCCACACAGGTGACTGTGGATACCCACTCCGTCCCTGGCTGCTCACACCGTACCGGCGCCCCACGACCCCAGTGCAGCTATGCTATAATGAGGCACATGCCGCAACACGTAACATCATAGAGCTGGTGTTTGGGATGCTCAAGGCACGCTTCCGATGCCTAGACACCTCCGGCGGTGCCCTACAGTACAGCCCCCAAAAGGACTGTGGGATATTCCTGGCCTGTTGCATCCTGCACAACATGGCCAAAGACCATGGGATAGCTGTACAGGTCGAACAGGGGGACAGCGATGGGGACGCCAGTGGCGCCGGTGATGATGGTGATGAGCAGCCCCCCCTAGGACGGAGGGACCCCCGACTGATCCGGCAGGCCCAACTGCACTGGGACACCATCACAGAGGAGCACTACGCACAACACAGGTAAGTCAAGGGGACATGTGCAACCAACACTGTCCATGCGTAAACCACAGGCACACAGGGGAACACACCAGGGGTGCATGGCCGGTCAGGAGTGGAATGGTCCAGGCATACCAACACACCATCAGGGAGGTGAGCACTCATATGGACACACACACACACCAGGCACAGAGCGTGCATGGGCAGATGCACAGCACTGCAGAACCAACATTGCTAACACACAGCACCACCGACCACCCCACCACCTGTACTGTCCAGAAATCGTGTGTCAGATGCTGGGCACCCTTGCACCTTGGTGTACAGTGCAATGCAGGCATCATCATGCACACGCACCTGTGGACAGCAGTTGGGAGGGTGTGCAGGTGGTCCGTGTGTCGGCGTGGTGAGCAGAGCACCCAGCAGTGCACTGCCCACCATGACACACATTGCACACAGGGCAGCACCAGACAGGGCCCGCACTGGGAGACAGCTCAGTCATGTAGCACTGTCCCATGGCCACCACGGATGCGTGTGCGGCCCCACCGTGACTCAACAGCACGGGCAGGCTGAGCAGGGGCCACATGGGGTGGCACTGTTGCACCACCAGGGGTCCCACTGCGTGAACGTGACCTTGCCCACACAGGGATCTGCAGCACGCCGAACAAACCTGCACCAGGGGTGCTCGGGATGCCCACAGCAGAACCCGGCGTCGACAGGCCTGGTGTCGCACGACGCCGGGAATGGGGAGTGGAGAGTGCACTGTGTGGGGTGTGCGGTACAGGGGCACCTGACTGTGTGCCCAATGCGTCCACGACAGAGACCACTGCCTGGGTCAGCCTGTCAATGGCGGCGGTCACATCCATCCGCATACGGACCAGCTCGGCTCGGTCCCAAGCACACTCCCTGCTGTGCCGCTCCACGGACACAGACAGTGCCTCCACGGACCTTGCAACCCACCCCTGCAGCTGTACTGATTCCTGCAGCAGGCGGGTGTGCAGCGTCAACGTACTGTGCCCCAATGGCATCCTGACCCCAGGGTGTGGGCGGTCCTGATGCACATCACCCCTTGAGGGTGGGCGCTGTTCACCAGGACCAGGAATGGGCGGATCAAAGGGTGGTGGACATGTGCCACTGCTTGACACTGTACCCCCAGACCTGGTGTGCGACTGCTGCTGCTGCTGCCCCTCCAACCGCTGTGCCCCCAGGTCCACCTGTTCCACCACCGTGCTGGCAACAGTGCCAGACACCTGCACAGCCACCGGTGCTGCCCCAACGGTGCTGACAGGCACAGCCTGGGACTGTGCCAGCATGCTGGTACACATGTTTGAACCAGAAAGGCCCAGGGGCACGAGCTGGCCTGCCGTGTGTCCGTCATGAGACACACACCTATCACTGCCCATTGCAGGCCTTCTATCATCAATGGTGCAGGTACGTGCTACTGCCATGGTCACAGCATGATGGCATGCTTGCATGCCAGACTGCTGAGACACAGGCTGTGCACCCCCCGCACCCGTATCACTGACACCAGAGTTGTTGGCCCAGCGTGCATGCTGCTGCAGTGCCTGCTGGCTGGTGGTGGAGGTGGATGGTCCCTCCTCCATGTCCAGCAGGTCAGCATCACTGTCTGGACCCACCACCACCGTCTCTTGAAGACAAACAGGATCTGTAACAGAAAGAGAGTACATGTGAGTGCATGTGAACAACCGCCACCCCCCCCAAACACCACCACCATGTCATACCGTGCAGTGATGGGCTTCCACCTGTCTGGAATCCTCCGCCTGGTATGCCCACAATGGTGCTCGGCTGCATGGCTGCGACCAGTGTCTCCTCATGTGGGGTCAGCTGCAACACCACTGGCGGGCCCCCACTAGTGCCAGCACGTGCCGCCCTGAAGGCTGCCACCTTCTCCTTCAACCTCCTGCGGTCAGTCCCCATCTTTTTCTTGCATTCCTGCACGGAGCACTGGTGGCTTCTGTGCAGGTTAATGGCCCGAGCTACCCCCTCCCATGCAGCCGCACGGGACTGAGGGGTGCCCTCCGTCCACTCAGTAGTGGCTCATCTTCCAGGTAGACCTGGAAGAGGGCCTCCGTCTCTGCCGCTGTGAAGTTGGGCCTCCTCCTATGCCCACCGTCCTCACCCTCACCTTGGCTCTGCTCGGTCATGGTGATCTGTATGGGTGGAAGTGGACACCTGTCACTGTGCAGTCTACAGCATTTCCCCATGAGCATTGTCCTGAACATCACACAGCATGCAACTCACCTCTCACCTGCAGTAACCAAATCTGGCCAGCACAGCCCACTGTCGCACATTTATAGCGCAACACATGCAAATTAGGAGTGGAGCAACTTTAATGACATGCAAATCACGCCACTGCGCCCTTGAATGGCTGATCAGATGATTTGCATGTGTCGGCTGAATATCGCGAATCTCGCTTTGCTTGTATCATGGAAGAGTCGGCTGAGCCAATGGCGCAGATCTGTGCCTGTGTGGTACACTGCATTGAGCATGCCCAGATAGCTTACGCATGCATCTGTCGCGCTGCTGACGTGCTGAGCGCGATCGGCAATTCAGGCCATGGCCACCATTGTGCCAGTGGCGCTACAGCACTGGCCACTATATGGCGCCGTGGCATTACTGCGTAATAGTCCACTGTGGCACTGGTACGCAGCTGGTCGGTCACGCAGGATACCTATACGTCAGATGGCACTGTGCCCCCTCACCATAGCAAGAACAGAGGTGTGGCAGCAAGTGACCACTGACCTGGTGGGGGTCACTGGACGGTGCTGGTCTGCTGAGCAGTGCCGGCACTGGTACAGTGACCTCCGCCGGAGGGAGCCAGACATGTTGGCAAGGCTGCGGGCACGTGCCAGGCGGGGCGTGGTGCCTAGGCCAGGTGAGTGTACCATCTATGCACCTGTATTCTCTGTAGGGGTGTGTGTGTGCTTTGGTGGCTGTGCATAGGTGACGGCTCGGACACGGTTGGCTGTGTCAGTGTGTGCAGCTGTGCGATGGATGGGTATGGCTGTGTGGGCAGGCACTCTCACTGGGGCAGGGGCACTCTGCTTTTGAGTCACACTGATGTTGTCTCAACATATGTCTCCCACAGGCGGGATGTGAGGATGCAGGGCCAGGTTGAGGAGGGTCGTGCCAGGGCCTCCTCGTGGCAGCGGAGTCGCAGCCCGGTTGCAGCAGCAGCAGCCGCAGCAACAGCAGCAGCAGCAACAGCAGCAGACACAGCTGCTTCAGCAATGTGAGTATCATGACTTCATGGATGCTATTGCATGCTGGGGAAGACCACTAGCCCTGCACAATACAACCATGCAGGACAGGGGAGGTCATAATTCCACTATACAAGACACTAGTGAGGCCCCACCTGGAGTACAGTGTACATTTCTGGAGACCATACCTCATAGGGACGTAGAGTGGGCAGGAAGGTTCAGAGGAGGGCAACAAAGATGGTGCATGGCTTGCATCACGGGTCCTATGATGACAGGTTGAAGGAACTGAACATGTACTCCCTGGAGGAGAGGGGGAAGAGAGGGGATATGATAGAGACATACAGGTATCTTACAGGGGGGATCAGGGTGCAGGACACGCTATTTTGAAGTGAAAAAGATGTTCCAGGACTAGAGGGCATGGGATGAAGTTGGAAGGAGGACGATTCAGAGGACACATGGAAAAGGATTTCTTCACAGAGCGGGTGGTGGACAAGTGGAACACCCTGCCAGAGGAAGTGGTGGGGCTGAAACAATCACGGATTTCAGAATGCAGGACAGACATAAAGGAATTCTGGAGGTCAGGGGTAAGGGGCAACAGACTTCTAGGAAAACAAAGTGAACTTACAAGCTCAAATGGACAGACTGGGTTGGCCATAGGCCCTTATCTGACGACACTGTCTATGTATCTATGTATGTATGCACGACACAGGTGACATGCATCACTGTCCAGTATCACAGCACGTCTGTGTATGCGTCACTGGTGGTCCAGGCATGCACTGGGCACATAGCTGTGTAACTGGCATCGCACCACGTTGCCACGTCACTGGACAGCCTTGTTTGTGCTGTGATGGACATGGGCAGTGTGTGTGTGTGCAGTGGTGCGCATAGCTGGTGCCGCCTGTTTGTGATGGCCATGTGCATGTTCACTGTGGGTGGGTGCATGCCATCACAGGTGTGGGACATTGGGCTATATGGCTTGCAGGTTGGGTGGTGTTCAGGGTTGTGGTCAGTCACAGCCATTGACTGTGTTCCCATTTTCCTAGGCCTCGAGGTTCTCAGGAGGATTGCTCGTGATGTTCGGGGCCTCACACAACTGGGAATGGAGAACCAGGCGATCCTGCAATCCATCCGGCGCCATGGAGTTCGGCGGAGGCGGCACAGGACGGTGCGCCAGCAGGGGGAGGACCAGCAGCCGGCTGGGCCATAGCCCATATTACTCTTCCCACTTCTCCCATCCCTACCACCCTGCCTTCCCTCTCCAAGTTTTTAATCCCTCCCCCTTGAACACCCCTACCTTGTACCCATCCCCCCCCCTTGTAAATAGTTTCTCTTGTTTGGGTTATTTACTATTTTTAAATATACATTTCTATTTTGATATGAATACTGTGTTGGTCTCTGATTTGCAGCTGGCTATGGGTGCTCAGTTGCAGGGGTGTACATGCCATCTGGGGTGGTATGGTCCTGGGTGTGTGTGTGTGTGTGTGTGCGTGTGTGTGCGTGTGTGTGCATGGGGAGGTATCTCCAGCATGGCAGTGACTTTCTGTTGGTCTTGCCATCTGCTGCCACCGACTGCTGGGTGCACAGGGTGTGTCTGGCTTGTAGGCTTCTGTGCTGCACGGGGTTGACGTGTGCTGGGGGGATGCATGGTTTCCTGCAGTGCCAGTCACTGCACATAGGTGGTGTCTTGGGGTCACAGTGCAGGGTGTGCTGTGCGTACGGGGGGCTGCTGTGCACTGTGGTTGTCAACCCCCTGTGTGTGGCACTCTCAGCATGCCAGTGGTTGTGCTGGGGTGTCATAGCTCCGCTATGCTGTGTTGGCTTGTCCCCATGGGCCAGTAGATCATCCGTCACACCCCCAGTGATGCTGTGCTTGGGGTGTGCAGGTGTGGTGTGGGTTCTGCAGTGTGTTCCTGTGCCCATGTGTGGCATGGCTGGCGGTGGGCCCCAGCCTGCCTCCCTGGATGTGCAGTTCCATTGCTCTGGGGGGCTCTGCTTGCGCTATGGCACCTCTGGAATGCTCAGCTGGGCTGCCCTGGTTGCTCCATAGCGCAACATTTCGGCTCAGCTTCTCCTTCCTAGTTGCGCTATGGCGCAGTATGTGCGATATTCAGACGTTGGTTGCTTGCGCAATTTGTTCTGCTCCATGTTTGAATATCGCACCTGTTGCGCATTTGCGCAACTGGTTTGTGCTTGCTCCTGCTGTTGCGCTCATTTTGAGCGCAGTTTGAATATCTGGGCCCGAATATTTTTGCTGAATGCGATTGGCCTGTCAGGAGTTCCAGCTACCCCTAAGCTCCCGGTGCGTGCAGAGACTTTGCGATTGTGCCCGGGGGGGGCACTTTGCCTGGTACAGTAGAATTCCCGTACATGTAAATGTGCTATGAGCTGCTAATGGGTTGTGAGGTAGTTCCCCACTGTGTGAACTGTGTTCTGCTTGCTGGAAGCTGTATCCAGCCCAAAACGGACTGCTTCCGAACTTGTCTCCATGCGGTCTGGACTTTGCCAGACTGGCCCAGCCTGACTACCCACTGCACAGAGAAGCCATTGACGAGAGACCTGTCTGGGGATCACCCTCCTGCTCCATGCTTGAACAGGAACGACTCCTCTGTGACTTGTGTGGGCCCTGCTTCTCCTGGCATTCCAGATCAACCACCTGCAGTCTTGATTTTCGTCCAGCCTGTGCTCAGTCTTGGATATCATGAGTAAATACCAGGGTAGCTCCCTACAACAACAGCTTAATCTGAGTGTGTCATCTGATTGTCTTGTTGTTTCATTTCCTTTATGAACTGAGCCCTCTGGCTCTGGATTACAAATGTTGTATACTGTGCATGTTGTGTTTTCCATCACAGGGCCCCAACCAGTTGCAATCCTGGGCAACTGTCCTGGCTAGCCCCATCTCTTCTCTACCTGGGTACCCAGAGGTGGACTGTGTGGGGGGACTCAAAGCGCATGCATGACTGCTTTACTGATAAAACCTTCAAGCTAATTAACCTGATTTTGCCCCTCCCTTGTTCAAGTCCCCTGAATAAATCAGATCTAACTTTTTCTGCATGTAATCTCACCGTGGTTCCAGTTTGTGCTCAAAGTACTGTACTGTTGCTCTTTGATGTGCTTAGCCCTGTTTTACAGGGGGGTCCCCAGGGTCGAGCCAGAGGAACCAGCCCTGGTGGTAAGTGCAAACAGTGTGGGTACTTGTGTGGTGTACTGGGGTATTGTGAGAGTGATTATTGTACAGTGTTCAGGCCACTAGAGGGGAAAGAGGGGTGTTACAGTGTCCCGGAGGGCTGTGCCCAGGTTAGCTTGACCACTACCAACCCTGACCTCTGGGTGGAGGCACCCGTTTCAGAACTCAGGCCCCTTAACCTGCTACTAGCCAAGCAGGCAGGAGTAGTAGCCCATGGGTTAGCGCCACCTAGGGGTTACATTCAGAGTTAAGGTTTCCCCCGCAGCAGGCCCAGAATGATAATGACTGTCAGTCCACCTCTGACGATAGTTAGTGTGACAATGCCTATTACCCCTCCTATGAATTGAGTCAGATGTTTCGAGGCAACCCTATGACTAATTGTGGGGATGAAGCTGGGCCTTCTGGACTGCCTAACCCCATCTTCATCCTTGGAGCCAATGCTCCCTGAAAGTGAGGTGCAAAGCATCACATCTGAAGTTGAGGACTCTCTGTGTTTTGTAGAACTGTGTGAATTGCCCGAAGAAGGGGCTGATGGTCTGAGTCTCCCTGGTGACACACCAGAACCTGAAGAACAATGTGAGAGTGTTGACAGCCCCTCTTCAGTGCCGCACAGCCTAATTGTGCTAGAGCCTCCTTAAAATGAGCAACCTGGGCCTTTGTCAGATGATAATAATGAGCAAAGTGTTGTAGAAACAGAGCCTACAGAGCAAGGAGCTGACGGTGCTCCCAGTTTGGACATTCCCATCCATGCAGAGGCACCCCTCACAAGTGACGCAAGCTCCAAAGTTAGTGCTGAAAGTACAGAGACTGTGGCTGCTGCCCTCAGAAAGACTGGCCAAGCTGTCAAGCCAGTACTACGCTTTAGTTATGATTCCCCTCGGAGGCCAGTGGATTTGCCTCTCAATGTGGTTCACAAAGGGGTTTATGTCTTGCCAAGCTCACTGCCAAAATTGAGCTTGACGGCCAATTCCAGGTTAATTGTTTTCCCTCTCACCATGGTGCCCCTGCCCCATCCGGCCCCAAGTTAGCTGATAGGGAAGGGCCCCCTCATACATTGTTTAATGTGCAAGAAGTTATTACCTGAAGCTGTATTGTGATGTTACTAATGCGTTAATCATAGTGGAATCAATATTACCATTATGAAACATGCATAAGTATTGTCCTTATGGCTATAGTATTATGCAGTGTAGTGGATATGTATAATAAAGTAATAAGTTTAGGTTAACTGATGCATGATAATACAGACTTGACACAGACACCAAGTTTTCTCCAGGCAGGGAAGGGTGTAATCCCCCTACAAATGGGGGTTCCTGAAAAGTCTTCCTTGAGCTTGCTTAAATGCTTGCTGCCAGGCTGGTGTTCTACGATTTAGCAGTTTAAATGTATTGCCAGTGAGTGCCTGTATAGCCTCTGTGTACTGTCTCCTTAAGAGCTGCCCGGATTGCAGTCATAATTAATCTGAGAGGGAGCTCTGTTAGGAGATGTACTTGTTTGCTGATCATTTGTTAGAGCAGTAATAATATTGCAGTTTGTTCTAACCTGCCTTCTTTGTAGCATGGACAGTTCTGTTTGGTCCTGGACTGCGAAATGGGCCAATCAGTACATTTGGGACTCTAAAATGGAGCCTGCCTACAGGGGCTTGGTGAGGCCAAAACTTGTAGGAATTGTAGTTTTGGGCTTTTGGCACCTAAAATAACCTGTAGGGGAGCCATTGTTGTGACTGACAGATTAGCCAACCAAACCTTTTGGATCTTGGGGAAAGTCCCACACTGCTTGCAGTTTCAGTTATATCTGAGTTGGGAAGTGAAGAAGTAACAGCTCAAGATAGTTCGAGCAGCAATCCATAGTGGATTCGAGTAGGAGAACTGTGGAAAGGCCTGAGTTTAGCCTGCCTGCCTGCTGTTCCTGAGAGGGAACTTGTGTTTTTTTTTTTTTTGACTTAATCCTAATTTGGAGAGCGAATTAAGCCACTGAATTGTGACTGGGCTTTAACCTGAAGAAGACCAAAGATTTGCTGAATGTGATCGGCCTATCAGGACTTCCAGCTACCTCTGAACTCCTGGATTGTGCAGAGACTCTGTAATTGTGACCGGAGAGCCATTTGCCTGGTACAGTGGAATTTCCTTACATGTGAATGTGCTGTGTGCTTACAGTGGGTTGTGATTTGGTTCCCCACTGTGTGTCTGAACTGTGTTTTGCTTGCTGGAGGCTGTATCCAGCTCCACGGCCTGAATCCATATCCATTTCTGTTTGCCTGGGCCCTGCTACACTGGCCCAGCCAGAATACCTGCTACGCAGAGAAAGTCATCGACGAGGGACCGGCCTGGGGATCAGCCCCCTGCTCAACACCTTGAACAGGAACAACGCCTCGGTGATTCATGGAGGCCCTGCTTCTCCAGGCATTCCAGCTCAACAGCCTGCAGTCTTGATTTCATCCTGCCTGTGTCCAGTATTGGGTATCGTGAGTAAACATCAGGGTAGCTCCCTGCAACAACAGCTAAATCTAAAAGTGTTGTCATCTGATTGTCTTGTTGCCTTTTCTTTCACGAACTGAGCCCTCCGGCTCCGGATTACAAATAGTGTGTGTAGTGCATGTTGCTTTCTTCCTTCACAAGGCCCCAACCAGCTGCAACATTCCTGGCTAGCCCACCATTTTCCTACCTGGGTACCCAGAGTGTGTGACTGTGTAGGGACTCTGAACTGCATGCATAACTGTCTGATTAATATAGTCTTAAGCAAATCAACCTGATTACGCCCCTCCCTTGTTCAAGACCCCTGAATAAATCAGATTTAACTTTGTTTGCATTTAACCTGACTGTGGCTTCAGTTTATGCCAAAAGTATTGTACTGTTGCTATTTGCTGTGCTTAACTTTTTTTATAGTGGGTCCCCTGCGTTAAGCTACAGGAACCAGCTCTGGTGGTAAGTGCAAACAGTGTGGGTAATTGCCTAGTGAATAAGGGTCATTGTGAAAGTAATTATTGTAAATTGTTCAGGCCACTAGAAGGGAAAGAGTGGGGTTACAGTGTCCCAGAGGGCTGTGCCCAGGTTAGCTTGACCACTAACAACCCTGACCTCTGTGTTGAGGCACCCGTTTCATTACCCAGGCTCCTTAATCTGCTACTAGCCAATCAGGCTGGGGTACTAGCCCTTGGGATATTGCCACCTAGGGGTTACACTGTTCTTTCCCAGCAGAATGGGTGTGCCTTTTTTATTGGAGGGGTGGGGTTGAATCCAGTTTATAATACCTGAGTCTTTTCTTCGTTCCCCAATATCCTGCTAAATGGTCTGTGCCTTCTAATGTGCTTGCAGGTGTGGGAGGGACCCCAAGGTGTTTGTTATGTACAGGAGAAGATCATTAGCATAGAAAGCTCCCTTATGGGGATATTCTGCCACCGTTATCCCCTTTACCCCTTCATGTTGTCCAAGAAATTGTGCAAGAGGTTTAGCATACAGTATAGTGTAAAAAAGGTAGGGGAACAAGGGGCAACCCTGTCTTGTTCCTTGGGAAAGCGGAAAGCGATCTGAAAGAGATTCATTTTCCTTAACCATCACTTGTGGGACATGGTAGAGTCATTTTATAAGGGTGAAAATGAGTTGAGAAAATAAAATTTTGCTTGGGGTCCCTGCAAGAAGGCCCAGGACACTCTATCAAAAGCCTTCTGAGCATCTAAACTAAGTATTACTGTGGGCATTTTGTTCTTGGTGACATGTTCTATTAGGAGAAATGTTTTCTTAATGTTGTCAGATATTCGCCTGCGCCTGATGAGACCTGCTTGGTCTTGATTGATGATAGTTGGTAGGATGTCATCTAACCTGTGTGCCATAATACTTGTGAAGAGCTTGTAGTCCATATTCAGGACAGATCTGGGGCTGCTTCTACAAGACTGGCTACCCATCTATGAAGCAACAGATGTTAACTTGGCTCTTGATCACTTCATCTCAATTTTCAACAAAGCCTGCGACCTCTTTGCCCCTGCTAAAAGGCGCAAAACAAAATCTCTCTCTAACCCATGGGTCACCGTGGCTCTTCTCTCACAGCTGAAACTAAGGGATCACCTCTGGGCAGTTGCCAGGGCCACTGGCAAACAACTGACATCAAAATTACAAACAAGCACAAAATGCTTGCACAAAAGCCATATGGCTAATGAAATCCACCTATTACAAAGACGCCTCACCAATACATGGGAAATGAGTCGTGCTTTCTGGGACAATATCAAGGATGTCACAGGAAGCAGCCAAAACCTCTCTGGCCATGTTAATGGTTGATGGATCCTCAACCCTTGACCCCAAGGTGATCGCAAACATCTTTAACACGGCTTTTTCAGACCTTAGTGCTGTTCTACCCCATGACTTTTTCCAAAACAGGGCCTACTCCCCAAATACCTCAGCCCCTCAGTCTAACCATCCCCTCTTCTACTTCAGGAAGGTAAGACTGAATGAAGCTCGCCGCTATATTACTGCAGCTGTCTCTAAATCTAGATCTAGTAGCAACACCCTGGACCTTAAGCTTCTATTGCTCACCCTCGATGAGGTAATTCATCCATTAACAAAAATCCTAAACCTCTCTCTCAGCTGTGGAAAATTCCCGGACCTATGGAAAACAGCCACCGTGACACCCGTCCATAAAAGTGGGGACAAGACGATTCACTCAAATTATTGCCCTATCTCCATACTGCCCCCACTCTCTAAGGCACTTGAGCGCATCGTGGCTGATCAACTTACCGACCACTTGGATAAATACAATATACCTTGTCCACAACAACACGGCTTCCGGAAAGGTCACAGCACCACCACAGCCCTTCTTGAGTTCACTGGAGCTCTGCACAAATCCCTTGACAACGGCCTTCTCACAGGGGCCGTTTTCATCGACCTCTCCAAGGCCTTCGATACAGTACACCATGGACTACTAATACACCAACTACTGAATGCCGGGCTATCACCTGACTCTTCTCTCTGGTTTAAAAGCTACTTAGAAAACCGGTCACAGAGAGTAAAAATTGCGGACGCTCTTTCTAACACCCTGCCTGTTCGCTCGGGTGTCCCACAGGGATCCATACTGGGACCCCTCCTTTTTAGCCTTTTCTTAAACTCCCTCCCTTACCACTGCTCTGAGCAGATCATACTATATGCCGATGATGCTATTGTATTCTCCACTCACAAAGATCCTGCAACTCTTCAACACAACCTTCAACTTGGTTTCAGTTCTGTAGAGACATGGTTTCTTAATCATAAACTGGTCCTCAATGACAAGAAAACCAAATCTATGCTCTTAGCTCTCATAACCCACACAAGCT
Organism: Neoceratodus forsteri; assembly: GCA_016271365.2. Lineage (NCBI taxonomy): Eukaryota > Metazoa > Chordata > Ceratodontiformes > Ceratodontidae > Neoceratodus > Neoceratodus forsteri. The sequence continues at coordinate 346,176,199 of CM028138.1, read as the reverse complement.
ACACCACTTGGCTATCTCCATCACCCAGGGCAACACTCTAGATCAGGTGGTGTCCTTCAAATACTTAGGGATTCAGCTTGACCCTAATCTCTCCTATGGACGTCATGTAGATAATGTAGCTAGAGCTGCTAATACGGCTTGGTCTCCTCTACAAACACAGACCACACCTCACGCAGAAGCTTTGAAGGTTGCAGTCCTGAGCTCTGTGATCTCTGTAATAGACTATGGTCTCATCATTTATGGCTCGCCACAACTACAACCCTAGCGCCTCTCAACTGCCTTAAATAAAGCATGTTGGCTCATCAACTGGTGCTCACCGTCTCACCCACACATGTGACCTGTACTCAGACCGGCTGGCTCCAACTATCAAACCGCATAAAGTTTCTCACCTGCTCCGTGGTCAAAAAATCTACCTTGGCCTTGCACCTTCTGGGGTCTCAACTCTGTTACAACACCGAATTAACAAATGGTGCCTTTGGAGATCCGCTACAGCTACTGAAAGTCCCCACTGTCACACTTCACAGGGACAGCAGCTCTTTTGCTTATCGAGCACCACTCTGGTTCAATGGCCTCAGCCCAACCATCTCCTCTGCCCCAACTATTGGTATGCTTAAAACTAGGCTCCGGGACTATCTCACTACCAACAGCTCCTGTGACTGCCCAACTTAACCTTGTTTCTCCACTTCCCTTTCTGCTCTAGTTGTCCCCCCATCTCCTCTCCTCACTGGATTCTACCCTCACATCTTGGTATACCCAATGCTGCACTTTTCACCCTCTTGCCATCCTTCCTACATTCCTTCTCCCCCCTACCCTCTTCCCTCTGCCTATGACTCTGGCACTTCTTATCTGTTGTCTATTTTCTCTGACAAATGCCGCTGGCTGCCTTGTTACAATGCTACCCTTGAACTGTATTAATCTGTACTCTGTTTGCAATGTCCACATTGTTGTAATGCCTGTCTTGATGTTCCCCATAATTTGTGTTTCTCTGACGTGGAACCTTTGTAAAAGAGCCATGGCTCAAAGGTATTTGTAATCCTAGATTTGATAAATAAATAAATAAAAAAGTAGAAGTAACAACAAGTGACGTCTTTCTGGGGTTTTGGGGTGGCAGAGATAGTGGCATGATTCCATGTCTCTGGGGGGTGTTTCTCCTGTTATGCAGTCTATCAATGTCAATTGGAGTGGTTTGTTTTTAAGTAAGACTGAATTTGTTTTATAAAGTTCCATCCTATAGCCATCTGGCCTTGGACTTTTTCCATTTTTGAGGGCTTTAATTCCTATCTCAATCTCATCTTGTGTGACTGGGCACATCGATATGTCATGCTGCACTTTGGTAAGTGTTAATAGATGTATCTACTTTAAGAATTGTGAGCATTCTGAATGCATAGGTTCTGTGCCTTATTGGTATAAGTTAAAGTAATAATCGTTTAGAATGTGGAGGATATCTTCTGTTTCAGAGTGGGAAAGGCCAGTGTCAGGGTGTGTTAATTTAATGGCTGCGATATCTTTGCATTTTAGTCTGCGTTGGCAGGCTAAGACCTTGGCCGCTCTGGAACCGCACTTAAAATACGTGTATCTAAGCCACAGTTGTGCTTGTCCTATTTTATACAGTATGTGAGGATGTCTTGGATGTGGGCCTGGGTTATTTTTATAAGAGATATGTCCCTCTGCATATGGGCTAGCCGCATAAATTGTAATATCTTTAGGAGAGATTTTAGCTGTGATTTCCTTTATTTTTTCTTACGTGTCGCATATGCAATAATCTCCCCCTTAACTCAGTTTTTAGTGTATCCCAACAGTATTCTACCAATATTCTGGGAATAGAGGCTTCTACCATTGCAATGAATTCTAACCCCAGTGGCATCTAGTTTTGTTGAGGTTTGTACATAGATGAGAGGGTTGTTGTCAGTTTTTACCAAAATCTTTGCACCGTACAGATAGTGTGAAATTGATCGACAATAGCCTATTTTAGTGTGAGGAACTCAAGTTTGTGTACAGGGTAGTTCTTTTCAAATGGTGTCAAGCTTCTGCTAGTGAATGCCACTGGGTGGAGGTCTTCCTCATACTCCTGGTACAGCACAGCACCCAGTCCCTTTAAGCTGGTATCAGTGTGTAATACATACGGCTTGGTGGGGTCGGTGTAAACAAGGACAGGGGAATGGGTAAGTTGGTAGATAATATCATAGAAGACCACATCACACTCTTGAGTCCACCTTGTCCAAAAAAGCTAATTTGTTCAAAAATAGACTTTCTCTTCCTCTTCCTCTTTAACAGCACTGCTTTTGTATTTTCGATTTGTTGGCGAGTAACCTTGGGTCAAGTTAAGCAAGGGATGAATGACTTTAGTGTAATCTTCTATGAATCGGCGATACTAACCACAGAACCCCAAGAATCTTTGCAATTCCTTAAGATTGTTAGGCTGCAGCCAGGTGGTCAGGGCATTTACTTTGCTTGGATCTGTTTGGATACCTTCAGATGACATGTTATGGCCGACGTATTTTACAGATTGCTGGAAAACTGACACTTGTCAATAGATAATTTTAACCCCAAATCCTCAACCGGTCTAGAACCTTGAACACACGAGTCTCATGTCCCTCAAGGGTTCAGCCAAACACAACAACGTCATCTAGGTAGATAAGACATTCTAGTAGATTAATTTCCCCAACAGCTAGCTCCATCAACCTCTGAAAAGTAGTGGGTGCTCCCGAGATGTCCTGGGGCATGCGCAGAAACTCAAAAACCCAAAGGGCAAATAAATGCTGTTTTTTCCTCTATCTTCAGGGGCCATCTGGATCTGGTAATACCCGCTCTGAAGATCTAGCACAGAAAACCACTGACTCCCATTGAGGCAGTCAAGAGCATCCTGAATGCGGGGCATAGTGTATTGGTCAGGGACAGTTTTTCGAGTCAAAGTTCGGTAGTCCACACACATCCTCACTGAGACATTTTTTTCTGGACTACCACAATAGGAGAGGTACATGGACTGCAAGACTCCTGGATAATTCCAGCTGCCAGCATCTCCTGGAGGTGGTGTCGAACATTGTTGATGTCAGTGGGAACTAGGCAGTGAGATCTGTCAGGGAAAGGCCTTTCGTCATGGAGTCTAATGTATTGTTCGGCCCCAGTGACACATCCCACATCCCATTCTTTCAAAGAGAATACTTTGTTTCTCTGAGCCAGTTTTCGGCTGGTTTTATCTCTCTGCTCTTCAGGAATGGGGGACTCTCCAAAGTCGAACAGATCAGAGGTCACCTCGTCACTCTCTCCAGTGCATTTTTTGCTAGACAACACAGCAGTATCTGCATAATATACAGTAGCCAGAGTGCAACCTCGATTTACTCTGATATCCCGGTCAGACATGTTTTGGACTTGCACCATTACCCGCTGAGCGTAGGCATGAGCCCAGGCCGGTAGAATTCTAGGCTTAACCAATAGACCCTCAGGCAGTTTCCCCTCCTCTAGGGTGTCCAGCATGAGAATCCTGTTTTTAACATCTTTTTTTAATTTGTACCTCGCCACTAATGGTGCATTGAGCATTGAGTGGCAATACAAGTGATTCCAGGTCTTTCTTCCATACTACTCCCACTGGTAATACTTCTTAACCTCTTTGGCTTGCATCTGTAAATCATATGCTCTGTGCACCATGGCTGGAATGTGTAGGGCTTTTGTCAGTTTGGCTTGTTTCTCTTGACAGAGCTGGGCTAACCGGCTGAACATATGAGCGTTGGTGCCAATCAATAATGGGATACCATCATACATTCCAGTTGTTGGGCACACCAGGTCCAGGGTCTCCACAGGTTCATCCATGCCAGCAATAGCAGTAGGAAAGACAGCCAAATTCATACATATCCCTGGTAAGGATAGGATTTGTCACTCAACCCCCACACATGCAGTCCTTCTAGGGTAAGAGCACAAGGTCAGACAAGTGTTGGTTGTACCAGTCTTAAAATACAATAGTGACTTGCGAGCCACTGTCTAGCAGAGCTCGAGTGGAGATACCGTTAACAGTAACTGTGGTTTCCATGGATGGGCCCACCATCTCGGACCAATCTAGGGGAGTCTGTTTGGTTGACTGGCCCACTGCAGTTTTAGAGGAGAAAGACTTTCGTGGTGGGCCTGGTTGAGGTTTTATATTGCTTTGTTGGACTAGATTGAGTAGCTTGGTAGTGACTTTCTGCAGATCTTCAGGAGCATTGGAAATACTTCGGATGTGCCCGTCCTCTCCGCACCTATAACAAAACATCTTGCCTTTGGGTCAACAGGGCAAGTCGGCTCTTCACGAGGTTTGTAATGAACTGAGGCTGGAGTCCTACTTTCCTCTTTCGGTTTAAATTCGGGTTCCCCTGTAATCCCTCCAGGGGGCGGGTGATCTGATGGCATAAATAAGATCTCTCACCATGGCTCTCAGTTCTTTTATCTCTACCAGGTTAGGTCAGCTCGAGGTTCAGTGGCAAGGGCATGGGCCCCATACGCACAGGTGGGATCTCACTACCAGGCTCAGTCTTAGGGGGTAAAGACCAGGATTTTTGGCCACCTCGGCCGCAGCTTACCAGCTGGCTCTCAGTTCTTTTAACTCTTTCAGTGGTTCACTGACTTGCTGTGACTCAGAGTGGTCCTCTTTCTCAACAGGTCTGACGGGGGTCAGGGCAGTTCGGGCAACCCCTGCATACAGTTCCCAGCTATCTTCATCGTTTTCTGTCTCCCAGATCTCCTTCCTCAACCAGCAGTATTCGGGAGGGTTAGCTTTTCTGTCTTGAAACTTTAACTTCAACATAAGCACACTTGAATAATGGGCAGACTTAAGGATATGTTCCAGCCTGACATGATTCAGTTCACTAGCTGAGATACCCCCTTTATGATGTGCCCTCTGCAGGGCCCATTCGACATGGGTTACGAAAGCAGACAGTTTCTCATTTTTCCACTGTTTAGCAGACTTGAATTTCCACATTAAATTCTCCCCAGACTCAGTACTGCCAAATACCCCTTCTAAAGCAGATAGATACTCAGCTGCAGAGGCCTTTGGGTTAGTGGACTGAAGGAACTGAATGGCTTCCAGTGCAGGACCCCCAAACTTTCCATAAGTCTCTTTCATTTCTCCCCTTCAGAGCACTGCCACTCTTGGACCGGGGGGGTGGCACAGTCCATCCAAATTTCCAAGTCATCCTCCCCCACTGGCACAGGAACAGCACCCAAAACCAGCCTGAGCCTGCGATAAGAATTCAGGCGCACTGAGAGTATCACAATGGGGATGCCACAATGGTGAGAGCCAAGGGGAAGCTGGGGAGGCTAAAGAAGACTGAATGGGGTAACCTCCTCAGAGTCTTCAAAAGCCCTCCGCGAATCCTTGACTGACTGTCCCTCAGCAGCTAAACGTCTCAATAGTTTGTCTTTAAATCCTTCTAGCATGGGGACCCCCCCCGGGGGAAGATGGGTCGCTGTGTAAATGAACAACTCTCCACCCCTTCTGTGATCCCTCCAGCATGATAACAGGGGGTACTGTCTCAGGATCTATGAGGAGCCTGAAGGAAATGAGGGCCACCAAGGCTTGGGCAAACATGTCTGAGTCCCACCCTCGTACTTCAATCTTCCCCAGGCACTTAACTTTCCTCACAGTTTCCTCTATGGTATCATTAGTGGTCCCCACGGGGATATCAAGTAGTAATATGGCATGGTGGGGTCAACCCCTTCAGCCTCACTCCACCCCATCATGCAGTTTATGACCAGCTTGTGGGGGGAAATTTTCCACTTGGTTGTAGTAAGGGCCTCCATTTCAAATTTTCCTGCAAAATAGCACTTGACTGAAAATATGACTTTTGGCCACTGGGGGCGCTAATCCCAGCAGTGCCTCCAAGATGTAACCCCTAGGCAGCGCTATTCTAAGGGCTACTACCCTTGTCTATATGGCTAGGCACAGGTTATGGGGCCTGAGATCTTTAACAAGGTGCCTTCACCTAGAGAAGTGGTATTGGGTTTGCTTATCTGCTCGGATATAGCCCTTTGGGAAGCTATAAACACCCACCAACCCTCCTAGTGGCCCAGTATCTAACACAGTATTAAATTCACCATCCATAGGAAACAGTAACAACAGGCTCACTCCCTTCACACTTACCACCAGCGCTGGACTTGAGGCACGGGCCCTGGAGACCCCCTGGAAAATAAAATTAGCAATGCAGCAGTACAATCTTAATACTGTAACCCAACTAATAATATGCACACTAGCCAGGTTAAGCTTAAAACAAGACAATCAGGTTTATTTTGGGGCAGTGAACAAGGGAGGGGTGTGAATGTAGGCAAACGATTAACTATCTTAATTTGTTCAGTGATTGCATGCACTCTTAGTCCTAACCTGACAGTCACACAGCACTGGGTACCCAGGATGGTAAGTCTCGCTAGCCAGAGGCATTGCCCAGGGGTGGCCGGCATTGCAGCTAATGTTGGGGCCCTTGATGGAAGGAAAAACGGTTAACATGCAAAACATCCAGATTATTTGTAATCTGAGCCAGTTGGCTCAGTCCTTTGCAAAACCCAAGAAAATGAGGACAATTAAATGGTACCACAAATTATTTAAACTGTCATTGTAGGGAGCTACCCTGATTTATACTGACGCTACCAGGAATCTACAGTAGGGCAGGTGATATTGCGACTTCATGGTGATGCTAGGGAAGCTTGGGGGAAACAGGGCTGACATGACACACCTCTTCACGACCTTTCCTCCAGGTGGCCGACACCTGCGTGTTGTTGCTGTGCAGGGGCTGGATCTCTGAGCCGGTCTCTCACCACGACAGTCTCTGGTGATAGAGTAGCGGCCTAGGCCAAATTGACAAGGCTTGGCAGGATGAGCAGTGTGGCAAAGTTTGTGATCATCTGCTGGTGAAGTCTCCAGCTGGAGGAACAGGTTCTTCCATGCGGAACCAACTCTCAACCCATGAAACACATTCAGCACATTTAAATCAATAACTACTTCTGACAACAGTTTGGATTCAGTCCAGTTGCAAATCAACAGCTTTACTGTGCAAACCTTTTGAACTGAGTACATTTCATACACAAGCTGGGCCAGTCTCTTCAGGAGCAAGTCTTCGGTCCAAATCGCAAGTTGTACTAACAAACATCTTCTTTTCTTCTGCCGCAGTTCTGGGCTGGAATCGGACAGGTCCGACTACTGCAAAGCAGGCAGTTCAATGCAGGAGAAGGTGGCAGGAGGGCAAGTTAGGCCTCTTCCCGCCGATTCCCCATGGCTACTTCTGGGAGCAGCTGCTCGAAAGCTTGAGCTGTTCACACTTCAACCACCAACTCTAACTGATCCACTGTCTCTTGGCACACAGGGCATTTCCCTTGTAACTCCAAAGGTTCGGTTGGCTGAAGGAGCTGTCAGTCACAGTTTGGGCTCCCCCTCCAGGCCAATTTAGGCACCAACAGTAAAACTACAAAAACTGCAGTTTTCCTTCCCACAAGACCCCTAGGGACAGGATCCATTTTAGGTCCCCAGTGGTTCTATTGATCCAATTAATGGAAGTCCCAGACCTAACATGGTGGCTCCTATCCAAATGATCGATCTGCAAATGAAGCAGATTAGGCAAACTTCTGTATTTCAAACATAACAAAGTACAAACAGTAAATAAGCACAGTTTCTATATTGGCTCCCTCTGTGCAGGTAGTGACTGCAGAATGGAGCAAAACAAATCACTGTCTGACTGGCCACAAGCCCAATCACTCGGACCCAGCACAGACCAATTTCTTTCTTTTTTTAATTACTTTCTATTTATTCCTCCTCTCCCCCCTCTGCTCTGGTCTCCTCGGGAGCACCAAGGAGTCATTCCCCTATGGTCCGCTCCTACCTGGACAGTCCTCCATTGCCCATATAGCCTCAGTTTACCCCCCTGGGTGGGGACGAGTTGGGCCCCAACACCCCGATATCTTCAGTAGCGTCGGTCAGGAGAGTGCCAGGAGGGTGGCTGCAAATAGAGGGCAAGCTCCGGTGCGCCATCTTCACTGGATCCGAAGGGCATTTTCCCCTGTTCTGGGGAGTGGCTAGCACCCTGACGTTAAGGCGTTGGTACCAACATCCACCACTCCCTACTCCGTCTCTCTACACTTCAGCACTTGCTGTGTCTCTGGATTCCACCAGAGGCCAGCTGAGCGACAAACAGGGACCCCTGTCCCTCCCAAGAGAAAAGAGCTCTCCTCTGGATGCTCGATCTTCTCTCTCCCCCTCCGACCCCAAGCACCCTGGGCTCGTTCCCGAACCAGGGTCGCTGGCATGACATGAGGTGTGGTGTCCAGCGGCTCAACTCTCAGCGCCACTGGACCAGCCAGACCAATTTCTAAACACAGATTAGCTATTTTGTTAAAGGGACAGGTGCAGAGGCTCAATAGGGCACTCTCACACAAATGAACAGAACTATTTAAGACAGGACATCAGCCTGACAGTGGGCATTAAGGAGCCCAGGAAGACATTATAGTAAACCCCAAATTGGTTGGGGGGGTGGGGTACACATATTTTAACAACTTTTGATGCATACTACTACTCAAGTGTGTCTCTTGCAGCAGAAGGAGATGCAGGTGAAGGCATTTAAGGGCTGCCAGGATCTTTGTTCTTTTACTGGGTTTGACAGACTGTTCACATTTTGTGGTATAATCTGGAACTTAGTGGAGTGACTCTTGTTGTTAAATGGGAAACGTCAGCTAAAACAGCTCGATCCCACCATTCTGTACATATGTCTCAAGCTCTGCACTCAGTAAAAATAGCATTATTATTCTAAAATAGTGTGGTGTTTTGGTGTTGGCCTTCCACAGGACCCTTGCCTTCCTTGTATTCTGCCTTGCCCATCCAGTTCTTCTGCAATAGTCACATTTCTGGTACCGAACGAACTGAGTCAGATGCATAAAATAATAAACAGAGTTAGTTTATTCAGAAACATAGGCAGGAGCATCTGTTCAGCATGAGTTACAAACTCAGACTGAGCAAACAACAGGAAATAGGGGGTTCCAAGCCCCTGCAGGATGCAATTAGCATAACTCTCTCATTATCATAGGCTCAGATTGAGCATAACTGTTCTAGTTAAAGGGGTGGCAGCTATCCTTAAGTGCCATGATTAACTGGCAGTATAGCCTAGTGGTTAGAGTAACAAGCTGTGAATGAGCTTGGTACATCCAGCAGACCAGACTTTGGTTTGATTCTCACAACCTCCACTTGCATACTGTGTGACTCTGAGCAAGTCACTTAACTGCCCAGTGTTCCCACGTTGCCCCTGAAAACAGGCACTTGTGTCTAGTGGGCCTTACCTGGTTACCAAAGACTAAAAAACAACAACAAAAAAAAACTGTACTCTACATCACCCTGGGGACTGAAAATGTGAGTACTACTCAAACAAAACTAAGAGCTTGGCATTTAAACAACAGTGAGAATTAACAACATTTTTAAACATGAAGTTAAACATTAATTGACACCATTAAGCATTTTTAAGAAGTCCTTTTTGTTTGATTCAAAACAACACAATACTCCACCGCAGGGGAGTGGAGGAAAGAATCTGAACTACACTGGTGACCAGTCAGTGTAGTGCCAGGGAAGGGGGAACACAATAGAAACTTGAAGCTTGGTCATGCAACAAGTGCAGAAGTGCAGGGGAAGGGAGAAGGGAAGAGATGGAAGGGGAGCAGCAGGAGGTACTCAAATGCGATTTAAATATTGGCCACTATTGCAAACCACAGACATTTCTAAGATCTAGAAGTGAAAAACATTTCAAACAGTACTTTTTTAGAACATTGGATGCAACAGGTAAATGAACTATAATGAATGCAAGAGATAAATGGTCACACAGCTGTATAAGGAAAACAAAAATTAACCACACTGAGTCCAGTTATTAAAGTTCACACTTTTCTGCAACTTTTACGGTCAGTGGGAATAGACTTGTGTGTGGATTGTACCAGTTCCTGACAGAACAGGGTCACGTCATGAAAAGGGACCCAAGAGTTCTGCGTGCTGTCATAACCACACCACTTGACACGGTAAGTCCAGGATCCATTTATGTACTTTTTGCACAATATCTTCTCGATCTGGTACACCAGTGTGTGTATGAGAGTCCTAAGAAGAAGAAGTAGCAAAAGACTGAGAAGTCCCAGGAAGTCCATCAGTCTGAGCAGGCAAAATAGGATCTGGCTGAAGAGTGTCAGGACCATGGTGTTGTGAAGAAACTGGTCTCAAACTGTCTAAAGGGATTTCAGCTTCAGAAAGTATAGCAACTTTAAGTGCAACTTCATTGTTTGGGGGACTGGGATCATCTGGGAGGGTATTGTTCAGGTACCCATGTTTCAGTTGGTTGATGTGGATTTTATTGTGCACCAGCTTTCCATCGGATTTGTGGCGCAAGTGAACTTGAACAAGAGGGAGCTTTTCCACAATGTAGAAGGAACCAGTCCAAGGACGAAGCAGTTTTTTGGTGGTGCCCAGAACTAGGACAGGTCAGTACAAGTATACAATGTCCCCAAAAGAAAAGAAAGATCCATTCAATTTGGCTGCTGATATTTTCTGCATTGCAGATTTTCTATGGCCCTGTGTGTCAATTGCAACACGACTGGCAAGTTCAAGCTGTTCCAACATTGGAATGATGAAAGATGAAGCTGACTTTGGAACCTCTAGCAGTGAGATATCCCTGTCCAGTGGAGTTCTTGGGTGACGTCCATGGACTAGAAAAAACAGTGTGCACTGTGTACTGTCGACACAAGGGCTTGTGTTGTAGGAAAATTGCACAAATGGAACACCCCGATCCCAAGTGTTGTGAGTGTCATCCAGGTACTTGGAGAGTGTATTAAGAATGGCAGACATCATTCTGTCACTTTGTCCATTGCATTGAGGATGATAACTGGTTGTGTGAGTCTTTTTGATGTTGAGAAGTTTGCATGTTTTTCCCACAATAGTTGAAAGGTAGTTAGTGCCTCTGTCTGAATGTAGGTACACTGGAGTACCTTGACAACAAATGATTATGTTGAGGAAGGCACTTGCCACTGTGGCAGTTTTAATGTCTTTTAGGGGAACTAATTCCAAATACTTTTTAAGGTAGTCCACAAAGACAAGAATGTATTTGCTGCCAGAGTCAGAGCATGTAGGTAAAGGCCCCAAAATGTCTATGATGACTCTTTGGAATGGTTCAGTGGCTACAGGCATTGGAATGATGTGTGCCTTTGTGAGGTTGGAAGGAGGTTTTCTTTGGGAGCAGGGCTGGAAGGATTTGACAAATCGGACAATGTCCTTGTTCATGTGAGGCCAGAAAAGTGAAGCCTTGTCTTTTCAAGAGTTCTGTGGATTCCCATATGACCTCTGGAAAATGGAGCGACATAAGTGGAGAGAGGAACTTGACTGATTAGAGAGGCTGGCACAACTAGCTGTACATGAGTTCTAACCATGCGATGACCCTTGCCTTCCTTGGTATAAATGTGGAAAAGCACACCATCATTAAGGAAGTATTGTGATGCAAAGAATAGTACATCCTGGCGGTGTTACTTTTGTTGTGGTAAAGTTTCTGTCTCTAGATATGTGTGTAACCCCTTTGTTACCCGGGGTTACTAGAATCCCAGTAAGACCTAGTGGTAGGCAGGGAAGAAAGCTTGTGAAACACCAGTTAAATGGGGTTCACACTGTCTCACTCTGTCCTCAGTCACAGCTGAGACTTGAGAGATGATATCATTATAGAACTGTCGCAGCTGCATGAGCCACATTGGAATCTCCAGCTCAGGGAGTGAAGTTTAGAACTTTGGGAAATTCAAAGCCAGTCTTCCATTTGTCCCTTAAGCAAGAAAGAAGCATTAGTCTGCAGTGTGATCTCTCACTCAGAAAAAAGGAAGTGTTCCTGTATTTTACCTTTTTTAAAGTGGTGGAGACCGCTCCCCCGGTCTCAGTGCCCCCTCCCTCCGGGGGGGGGGTAGGAAAAATTCTTTGTGGGTTCCAGGGGTAATCCCCTTCTCTCACCCTGGGAAGAAAGCTGCCTGTTTTAATTTCAGTCTGTTCATGCATAACAGCAAAGGTTACAGTACTTCGCCTGTGGGGTACCTGCAACGAATGGGTGAGTGTTTGGCTCCATTGGAAGGGGCAAACATCTTGTTTTCTTCAGTTGGATTTCAAGTAAATGTGGACTGCTATTTGGGAGGACTATGTCAACTAGGACAAACAAATAGAGCAGTCAACTGTTTAAAGTTTTAAATGGATTTAAAGTTCACTGTAGAGGGGGGTACTTCAGGTCATCCACAGTTCAATCTACATTTTAAAGTCTAAAGTTTTCTGTGTGTCCAGAGAAATGGCTGGGTATGGGCTGTGGGAGCTGGAGGAGGGAAAACCCCCCATCTTTAGTAACCAGGTCCACCTCTATGGATTTCTTCTGTGTTTTTGCTACTTGCCTCATGCGCTTGGCCAGTGATGGGGTGGGTACCCAGACGTGGGTCGCAACTTGAAAATCTCTCTAGGAGTCCCAGACTCTAAGTGGTGTGGGGAGCCACAGGATGGGAAAATTACTCCTCGTTGGATGGGAGTCTCCTTGTTTGATGGGAGTTTCGATTGGAAGTACGAAAACAAATCTCTCTAGGAGTCGCAGACTTCAAGTGGTGTGGGGAGCCACAGTTTGGGAGTCTCCTTGTTTGATGGGATGTCTTTCCAAGTAAAGTTTGGGTTCATTCTTCAAGTGGACTGTCAGTCGAGTGGCCGGCAGGGGAGCCGGGCCAGTCGGGCTATGTATCCAATGCACATGGAAAGTCCAGGCTGAGTGCCTGGTGGGTCCAAAGCCAGACAATTGTAGTAATGTGTTCATTCCTCAAATGGACCGCTGTGTTTAGCCTCTAATCTGCACATACAGTAACGTAGCCCTTTGGGGGACCATGCAGTGCTTTGTTTATGTTCAGTTAGTTAATAAATAAAGCCACACTGAAAAATCCCAATTCTGGTTCTGGACATTACAGTTATTGCTCCCTGTAGTTGGATTTACTTGGGTGCCCCTGTGCAGAGTAGCCAAACCTAGGTCCCTTGTGCCAGGTAACCTCATCCTTCCCCGAACCCGTAGATACATATATATATATATATATATATATATGTTACATGTGATTATGTCTATGGATTGAGGACCAGTTCTTTGTTGCATTTTGATTGTTGCCAGGGAGCTATCAGTGTTAGAGGTTGTAAGAAGCTCTTTGGCTGCTTGCAATAAGTGAGGATTGGTGCTTTTCTCTGAAAAAGCAGTTGGTAGCAGCAAAGCAACTTGAGGTGCTGTAGGAGTGTCCACTGGGAGCACATCTGTGAAGTGGAAGGGAAGAGCTTGTAGGCAGGATTCTTCATCTGTTGAGGATGATGTGGAGGGATATTGTCTTCAGCTTACAGCATCGGCATTTGAATGAACTTGACCCAGTATTGAATTTCAAAGTTATAGCATTGCAATATGGCAATCCATCAGTCAAACTTGCCTATTGGCTCCTTCATTTGGAACAATCATCTGAAGGCAGAGTGATCTACGATAGCTGTGAATGAGGAGTAGCAAAGGTAAAAGTCAAATTTCTTTACACCAAATACCAAGGCTAGACATTTTTTTTCTGTGATGCCATAGTTTTGTTCAGCTGAGGAAAGAGAGCACCTGGAATAGAAAACAACTCATTCTATTCCATCTTGGATTTGACACAGCACAATGTTCATTGCAAAGGAGCTAGCATCTGAGTAGAGTATGAAGGGTTGGTCAAACCTTGGGTAGGTCAGTACTGGAGAAACTATTAGGTTTACTTTCAAAGTTTCAAAGACCTCTTTACATTTGGAAGTCCAAGTATAGTCACATCCCTTTTTGGTGAGGGCGTACAGTGGAGTTGCAATCTTGGCATAGTTGCAAATGAATTTTCTGTAGTATCCAGACAAGCCCAGGAAAGCTCTAAGGTCTCTGAGGTTGTTAGGTTCTGGATAGTCTTTTACTGCTGGGAGCTTATCTGGGTCTGGAGAAATGACTTGAGAACTAATCACATGTCCCAGGTAATGAATTTGATGCTGTGCAAAACAACACTTCTCTGGGTGAAGCTTGAGATTGGTTTGTCTGAGACATTCATACACCTCTTTGAGATGTTGGAGGTGCTCTGGGAAAGTTCTGCTGAAGACAATAACATTGTCCAGGTAGACTAGGCAAGATTTCCGAGACAGTACACATAATATGGCTTCCATGACATGTTGAAATGGGCTGGACTATTCCGAAGTTCCTTAGACAGTTGTTTGAATTGAAAAAGTCCCACGTGGCAGTGCCAGGCTGTGTATGGGTGAGAAGCTGGATCAATAGTAACTTGGTAGAATCCACTCTGATGGTCCAGAGTGGTGAAGTAAGCTGGACTGGCCGTGCCTAGGCTCTCTAAGGCATCTTTGGTTGTAGGTAAGGGATGAGCATCCTGCACCACATAGGCATTGAGCTTTCTGTAATCCACCACAAATCGATACCCTTTGTCTTTCTTTACTACCAACAAGCAAGGTGCACCCCAGGGACCTGTAGATTCTTCAATAATGTCCTGTTCAAGCGTGTCCTTGATGATGTCCTGCAGGACCTGTTTCTGTTTGTGTCCCACTCTGTAGGCTCGCTGACGAATTGGCTACTGGTTGGGCTGCACCTCGATGGTGTGTTGCAGGATACCACAGCAGTGTGTTGCAGGATATCACAGCATCTGAGTTTTGTTATCTGGACCAACAAAGACATCCGGGTAGTTTTCCAGGAATTCCAAACATTGCTGTTTCTCTGTTGGACAGGCTGGAAGTTTTGAAGAGGATAGTCGCTGACTGAGGGGTAGCTTTGTGGAGGGTGGAGTGGTTGTAACAGTACTGACAGGACGAGAGTTAGTGGAACTAGGTTGAGGCTCTTGCAGGAGGTGGAGCTGGTCCCCTGAAGACAAGCAGTCAAACTTTCCAGTGTTGGCACCCTTTGAGATGACCACTGGCTCATCTGTGAAATTGCAGCATCTTTGGAAGACTGTGCCACCATGCACCATTAATGAGGTGTTTCCTGGAAGGATACCTGATGAATGCAGCATGGGGGATCCCATGACAATGCCAACAACACCTTGTGGAAGTGGTTCACCTCAAATCTTGGCAATCAAAACCAACTCTGACTTAGGAGGCACCGTGACTGAGTCTATAGCTGCGAGTTGCCTCCGAGGATCTAGTGACAGTTTGTTTGATGCAAAGTCTAGGATGGCTTTGTGAGCTTTGAGGAAGTCAAGGCCAAGAATCACTTCTGGTTGTAGATCAGGCGCTAGGTAAAACTTGACAGTAGCTTGCTGTGAGCCAAAGTGGAGCTTGAGATGGATCATGCCTGTGATAGGTACTGTAGTGTTATTTGCCATGATACTGTATTTTAGCTCAGCTGGAGAGACATTAGGTATGTGATGTATAGCTGGGTTGTCTAGCATACTGCTGTGGATAACTGAGATTTCTGCTCCAGAGTCGACCAAGGCATGCGTGGATCAATCTCCAATGGTTACAGGGATGTAGTTCGCTAGGAGAGGTGACCTGATGACAGGAACCTTTACCCCTGGAGGTGGGGGTGTGCCTGAGTTAGCAGCCAAAGGGTGCAGACTGTTTGAGTTGCGAGAGTCAGAGGGGCAGTCAGTTGCTGTGTTCACCTGCCCAACAAAAGCCCCATATTTGTTGAGCAGCACTAGTTTCCCTGAGCCTGTGAGTAGTTGTGATCATCCTGTTGATTGTGATGTGGTGGACGCCTTTGGCTGTCTTGTTTTCTGAGGTAGCTTTTTAGCTTGTGGCAAACAGCAGCAGTGTGTCCTCTGAATCCACACCACTGGCAGGTCACTGGTTCTCGTGATGGCAGAGGTGGCTCAGGTCACTGTTGGGGTGGCTGCAGAGCCTTGACAGAAGTTGCAGGGGAAGCAGGAACACTGCGGTGTAAGCTGTAAGCAGTAGTGGTAAGCTTATTGATCATTGCTTGTAGCTGTTGGGCACAGGTAGCGAGTGCAACCAATTGTGAGGATTGTGGTGCCTGAGCACTGGTAGACTGGAACATTGAGATTGACTCTTGGGCTAGCCGTGCAGCTTGGATGGTGTCCGTCCAGGTGGCTGGTCTTTGCTGTATGACATAGGGATGGAATTGGGGAGGCAGTCCCTGGACAAAGGCTGTGATTTTTGCAGATGTAATACAGTGTGATTCAATGTCCACTATGAATGTTTCTAAGGACTCAGAGGGTTGCATGGTGCATTCCCACAGTTGCTGTTCCAATAGCCAAGGTGGGTGTGCTTGAAGAAAATAATCCTTGAAGGTGGTATACAGGGTGGCAGTTTCCCCTTTTATCTGGTCTGTAAGTGCATTGAACCAGGAGATGGCAGTCCCTCTCAGCAGTGGCATAGAAATACACAGGGATTCGGTCCAGCCATTGAAGGAGATCCAGGCCTGGTATTGTTCAAGCCAATCAACAGCATCTTCATGAGGAAGTGCTGAGAAGGGTGCTGGCTGTAAACTGGTATGGACCATGGGCTGCTGTGATATAGCCTTAATGTAGGCCATATCACCATGGATAGGCTGCATAGTTTGCGCTCCTTGAGCCAAGATGGATGACTGGGTGTTGTGCAGAATAGTTTCTATTTTGAGTCCCCACGTCTTTGAGGTGGGTGAAGATGGAGCCCCGGACCTTCCAGTGCTTGAAGTGACATCTTCCTTGGACCTCATGGTCGGAGATGAGCTGCGTGTCAGTGAACGAAGGTTGTGTGGATGAGAAGGGGTTGCAGTCATGGAGGAGATAAGGCGTTGTGGAGTAGATAAAGTGCCGAGAAGACAGTTTTTGGTTGCAAAAGTACAATTATTTGTAAGCAATTTCCTTCAGTTGGTGTCTTAATAAACAATTTCCACTCAATTTTGTGTTGTCAGTTATTTAAATAAAGTTTTGTTGCAAAATCAGTTATTTGTCATAATGTCCCTTTAATTCAATAGGTTTGCCATTGATTCCTATGGAGGGAGGTCAATTGGTGCCTTTCACAAGATGGGCACTGGGTTGTGACATCCAGTTTTGCAGTACTGACTGTAGCAAGATGGCCATCACTGGGGGGTTAAGGGTCAATGGTTTTGTCAATAATTCGAGATGGAGGCTGCTTGCCACGAGGTTGCTGTGCAAGGCAATATGGCAACAGTCCTTCTTCCTCACTGAAAATTTGGTGGGCTTCTGACCTTTGGGTGAGAGGCAGAATGCTGGGGGAAATATCTGTATTTATATGCAGCGTTTTGTTTATTGTGCAGCCTTTTTCTCTCTTTTTTTTTCCAAACTGTCTTCCATGTAGGTAATGGCCCCAGTTAATTTGCTGTCTGGCTCCCAGGGCTGTTTTGAATTTATATTGTTCCCCGTTGAATAACTTTTGTTTTATTTTCTCTGCCCCAGTTTATTTGCTGTCCTGCCCTTGCAGTTTGGTGTCCTGTTCTATTTCTTTATTTATTTGCTGCCCCGATTGGTTTGTTGTATTGCCCTTGTGGCTGTACGTATAGTATGTATTTATTTTTATGTTCGCTGCACCTTTATGCAGTTGCTGTGGTTGTATGGCCTTGTAGCATAGCCGAGTGGCGAGCAGAGCAGTTGGGGAGTGGAGCTGAACCACGAGGTAGGAGGCAGAATTTCCATTCTGGAGCATGGCAGACTGTGGAGGAGCCACGGTGCATAGAAGCGGCTGTGCTCGGTCCACTGCCATAGGCTAGCTGGCACCAACTGTCTTTTTCCCTTGGTACTTGTAGGAGCAGTTCCATCAGAGTGGTCACTGAGCTGCGCAGTCCAGAGGCAGTAGCTGGGCACTTGAAGGAGGGCAGAGCAGACCTGTTGCTGGGGAGGAGCTGTAGATGTGCGAGGCTCCAGTGTGTTTTTTTTGGCAAGGTAGGAGCTGCGGGCTGGTCTCCGAGGGTGCTCCAAGGTTACACTGTGGCTGAGGGGGGAAGCTGAAGTGGGAGCAGTTACTTTGGAGTGACTTGTTCAGGCCGCAGGATGGAGAGGGAGGTCTCTGGCACTGAGATTGTGGTGGGGAGTGGAGAGCGCTAGATTGCTGGGCCACAGTCCAATGGCAGCAACATGGGGCAGATTTAAAATTTTGGATGCCTTTTTCAGTTGACTGAGTTCTGTTGAGAGGCTGCACAGAGGCTGAGTTTGCACAGGCTCTGCCACAAAGTAGGAGCTGGGGGATAATTGTGGTTTTGCAACTCTGTGGAGTTCTGGAGACTTTTAAAAGTTAACTTTTGTACAGCAGCTGATAGGGTTGGAGCAGTAATGCCCCACATTTATCAATCAATCAATCAAACTTTATTTATATAGCACTTTTCAAAACCAAGGCACTGCACATTAAAATACAAATACAGCATAAAAACTTGATTAAAATAATAAATATATCAATAAATTAAACATCATCCGCGAAGGCTAAACTGAATAAATATGTCTTTAAGTCAGTTTTGAATCTATCGATGGTCTTGCATTCTCTTAATCGACGAGGTAGAGAATTCCACAGGGTTGGTGCCACAAAAGAAAAAGCACAGGTACCAGATGTTTTTAAATGAACCCTGGGAATCTCTAGCAATCCCTCGTCGGTGGATTGGAGAGGACGGATGGGGCAGTAGGGAGTCAAGAGGTCTTGCAGGTAGCTGGGTCCCTGCTCATATAGGTCTTTGAAGGTTAGCAAGCCAACCTTAAAGGAGATAGGAAATGATTTTTGCATATTTAACTGCCCTTCCATCTTCCTTTCCATGCCAGTTATGTATTCTGATAAGCTTTGATGATTTTTGATAAATAAATAATCTAGCTTTGGGGTGCCCTCAGATTCACACTGAGTGCCACTCTCCTCACCAGCTACTGCTCTTGATTTTCATATCTCTAAGACATTCTATGACATCACAGACTCCCATTCCTTGCTATTCATCTGAATGGCCTGGAAAAGAAATTGTGATATCAGAGAATGTTCAGGCAGTATGAAAAGAGAGAGCAGCAACTGCAGAGCAGAGAGGGATTCAGGGTAGTTAGAAAAGCAACAGAATTAGATTATTAATGTAACAAAAATGTCAAAAGTATATCAGAATTCTGGGTATCCAATAAAATAACAACTGGAGGGCATCTAGAGGTGTAAAAACTGTTTTCTATCACCTTTAAAGGTGATCTGCCACTGAACAGGCAGCCAGTGCAGTTCATGCAGCACAGGTGTAATATGACTGGCCCTCAATGTCCCACTCAAAATCCTGGCTGCCGAATTCTGCACTATCTGTAGGCGGTGGATATCAACCCCTGGAAGCCCTAGGTAGAGGGCATCGCAGTAGTCAAGGTGGGTGGTAACAAAGGCATAGACCAATGTTGGAAGGTCATCCGGAGAAACCAGGTGTTTCACCCAGGCAGTATTCCCCAGATGGTAAAATGAGGATTTAACCATGGCTGATATCTGAGATTTCAGGGCAAGGCCATCGTCAAAGATAACGCCCAGGTCACACACCCAGTCTGAGGTAGTGAGCTGAACACCATCAATCTATAGGCCCAATGCTGTCCAGACCCCAAACCTGCCCCTGGATGACCTGGGTCCACTACCAGCACTTCAGTCTTGTTCGGATTCAGTCTCAGCCAGTGGTGCCCATCCAGTCCCTGATCTCAGCAAGACAGTTGTTTAGCACAGAGACTGCATCAACCAGTCTGGGCAGAAAGGACATACACAGTTGAGTATCATCTGCATAGCAGTGAAAACTCAAACCGTATCGCCTAATGATATCTCCCAATGGCAGCATATACACTGCGAAGAACATGGGTGCCAAAATGGAGCCCTGCGGCACCCCACAGGACAGGGGGAGAGCAACAGAGGAATAAATTTCAGTGACCACCCTCTGAGACCTGTCCACGAGGAAAGATCAAAACCATTAGAGGACTGTACCTGGTAGCCCACAAAGGAGCCACAAGCACTCCAAAAGCACACCATGGTCCACAGTGTCAAAAGCGGCAGAGAGCTCAAGAAGGACCAAGATGGTATGAGCCTTTCGATCTCTCGCTATTAGCAGATCATTCAATACTCGGACAAGTGCAGTCTTGGTGCTGAGTCTCTTCCTAAATCCAGACTGGACAGCATCATAGACATTGTGGGTTACAAGGTGATTGTACAGTTGCAACGCAACCACCTTCTCAATAACCTTGCCAACAAATGGCAGGTTAGAGACAGGCCGGTAGTTAGCTAGATAGTCTGGATCCAAGGAGGGTTTCTTATGGAGTGGTCATATGACTGCCTCCCTGAGGGGATCTGGAAAGATTTCCCTCTCCAAGGAACTCCAGACAATTTCAGCTAGGATCGGGCAGATGACGTCTACACAATCCACTAATAGGGGTGTAGGGCCCGGATCCAAACTACAACTGGTTTGGTGCAAAGTCTGGATGATCTTCACAATGTCCATGAATTCTAGCTGGCTAAAGTCCTTCCAGACAGACCAAGTGCATGTCGCCTCCTGCCGACCTCTGCAATCCCTCACAGGGGGAGCCGGGCCGATTCTGGACCTGTTGCTGGCAACCTTATCTGTGAAGAATCAAGCAAACTCCTCACATTTAAACTGAGAAAAGGCTCCTCTGGACTGAAGACAGATTGGACTGCACAATCTGTCCACAATCTGGAAGAGCTGAGCAGGTCGATTCTGTGCAGCAGAAATCTCCCTGGACAGGAATTCTGCCTTCTTACAGGTGATTTCTGATTGATAGCCCTTATACTGCTCGCTTTTTGGTACTTATCTCCCTATATGCAATCAGTGCTATTTGAAACGCTGTACACTTTGTTAATCAGGTGTTTGCAGCAAAAATTTTTAACTGTCTACTATGTATTCAATCTGTTATTCTACTGCTGTATGTGCTTTGTTGTAAAATATTTTACTATGTAACTCCATCTCCCCTCTCCCCCAGGTCACACTGGGAGATGAGCAACTTGTTGTTCAGTGTGCCTTACTTGGTAAAACTTTTCAATAAATAAAATAATGTTGCATCAACCTAAGCCTGTCAGCATCCAGGCCGGACCTTCGCCATGCTCTCTCTATCCTTTAACCAAGTCGCCTCAGCCCCTTCAAGGAACCATCAAACCAAGGGTTCCTTGGACGAAGAGTGAGAGGTCGAACACGAACAGGAGTACTTATGTCCAGGGCATCTCCCACTGCCCTATTATAGGTCAGTACAAGAGCCTCTGGACTCATGCAGTCACCTGACAATCCCAATAGGTCCAGCAGCACCGATAGACCATCTGGGGTAACTCCCCTTAAAGGGCAGTACTGGACCATCTCCGTAGGGGGGAGGCCCATTTTGGGGAGCCCTGAAACTGAACCTCATGGTGTGATGGTCAGACCAACTGACTGGTTCCACCCCCAAATCAATGATCTCCATCCCCAGGAGAAACACCAGATCCAACATGTGACCCCCATATGGGTAGGGGAGGTAACAACCTGTGTAAGGCCCAGCATCATCATTAGCTGAAGGAGACTTTGACCAAATTGTGAGAGTTCATCATCGACCCAGGCTTTGAAGTCACCCAGAACTGTCCATCTGGGGGACCTCAGTACCACGTCAACAATGAAGTCTGCTATCTCCTGCAGGAATTCTCCACCATCACCTGGTGGACGGTAGATGAGGAGTATCTCACAACTTACACCCTCTCCCAGGATACACTTGAAGGGTCTGGTGGCTCCACTGACACATCCACAAGGCCCAGTTCCATCTTAAATATAATGGCTACATCCCTGCCCCTATGATCCAACCTTGGGTAATGTATTACCAAGAACCCGGCTGGAACAGCAGAGGCCAATACAGGACCTGCATTTTCATCCAGCCAGGTCTCGGTGATGCTTGCAGATCTGTTGTTCCAACAAGATCAGCTATAATAGCAGTCTTGTTCTTAGTAGATCTGGCATTACATAACACTGCTCAGGCAGGATGGGTTGTCAGGGAAGATCTCAGCTCCTGCTCACTTACTTCAGAGCCCTTGGATATGGGGACAAGACAGGAAATACCTCTGTCCTGCCTCCATTTTGCCCCAGGGAACCTCCTGGTCCCTACAACCTCAATCTGCCCTCCCCCCACCAGGCCCAACTCACCCCCTTCTCCTATGCCTCCTAAATATCCCTAAGGCTCGACACCTAATATAGGTCTCTGATGATAAATGGGGACACTCAAAAAGGATGCAGCTCCCTGAGCCTAGTGGGGGAATAGTGTCTGACCATCTTTAAACCTCTCCAGCACATTCTTCAGACAATAAAGCCAAGCACAATCAAATCAAATATTCACAAAAACTCACAGTAACAATTACCAAATCAAACACAATTCCCACCCCAATTCAATAAAAACTTTCTTTAATCCTTAGCTATTTAACAACTACCCTCTAAAATCCCCCGAAAACAACCCCCCAAAAATACAATTAACAAAAATAATTATCCACCAAAGCAGCTGTAGCGCAGATTTAAATCTTTAAGTTATTGTCCAGCAGATAATTTAACTGTTCAATGTCTTCTGAACTGAAATATGATACTGTTCACAAGGATTTGCCAAGTCCTTCCAGCAATTTGAAATGGAGAGGGGAAGCTCTCACCAGCCCCTCATCCCAACAATGTATCCAAAGAAACGTGGCACTCTCACTGCCACAATCACACTTCTGTATCATTTATTAAACTTATGACAAGGCCCTCTCACTGCCTCCCAACATAAATAATGTAGAATTACAGTACCTGCCGGAAATCTTCTTCAAGAAAAAATGACGGGAAAAGCTCACACCACGAATACTCTTCTTATACAGGAAATCCACTAGGAGCAGTCCAAAGAGAAGGCCGCCTCAACAATGCAAAAAATGACCAGACCCCAACTCATCCCTGAGACAGGCACCCCGATCAAGAGGAAACACCCCACTTAGCCCACTGGAGCCATCCAACCTTAGCCAGAAAGCCCATGGTGGCCACAGGAGAAAGAGGTTTGCACCCTTCCACTGGCTGGTGCCCTCTATCCCAATGGGAAATTCCTAGACCAGATGCCTGCCCTGAAGCTGACTGGCCCAGCTTGCAATCCACCACTCCCTCTCATGGATGGCTCCACAAAGTCCAGCTCCTAGCGCCTGCAATAACAATAACGTTCCACCAAGAGCAGTCCAGTAAATCCAGCAAAACAGTTGCCCTCAGCACCAGTCCCATTACTCCTGTTGTTCTGGTATTCAGTCCTCGATGAGATAGCCCATTTCAGTCCTTCAGCAATCGAGAAATATTCCAGACAGCTACAGTCACAGCAGTCAAATTCCAATGCTCGCCCTGCTCAAAGCTTCTCAGTGACAGAGCAGAACAGTTTGAGGTACCACACAAAAGCACCATAAGCTCATGTGGCGAGCAAAACCAAAGTTCACCACAATGATAGCGTCCAAAAAGCGGTGGTCAGATCAAATTGAGAGACAGACGCAACTCACTGAGTGCTACAGCTGATTCGGATCCAGCAACCAAACAGTCGAAGAGACAAAACACAATGACAAAGAAAAATGAAAAGTAAACAGATAAAATGTCTAATAGCTAAAAACTATTTATACTAAGCTATTATACTAACTAATGTGAGCTACTATGACGGCTGGCCCAGAGTGGCCACCATCTTTATTAATATATATTCCAGAGGCAGATTGGGCTGGATACAGTTCAGTTTGTCTTTTCCCCTCTGCTGCCAGGGTTGTATTCAGCATGCAAACAGTTTAGGCACACTTGGGAGATGACTCTCGGGTACCCAGTGACAGACAAGCATGATGGGAGGGGGTTCTGGGCAGAAGTATGTCCGCATTCTCCACTATGTGTGGCGATTTGGTGTTGGTCTGCCATGGGACCCTTAGCTTTCTTGTATTCCGCCTTGCCCATCCGGTTCTTCTGCAATAGTCACCTTTCTGGTACCGAACGAACTGAGTCAGACGCATAAAATAATATACTGTTAGTTTATTCAGAAACATAGGCAGGAGCATCTGTTCAGCACGAGGTACAAACTCAGACTGAGCAAGCAACAGGAAATAGGGGTCCCAAGCCCCTGCAGGATGCAATTAGCATAACTCTCTCATTGCCATAGGCTCAGATTGTACATAACTGTTATAGTTAAAGGGACGGCAGCTATCCTTAAGCCCCATGCTTAACTGTACTCTACAACAGCAAGAGAAAAATTCTGACTTCACTCTACTCCGAGGTCCCCCCTCGTGCAAAACTCCTGATGGTTGTCTTGCAACTGAAAGGGTGTCATCTGAAATATCTGTAAGGACCTGCAATTAATTCTACTGAGGAAAAAATAGGAAGTGGAAGGGGGAAATTGTTTAACCAGGAAAGGCACACTAAGCCAGAGCTTGTTTCCAGGTGTGACCTGGGAGCACAAGGAAGTTAAGTGGCTTGCTCAGGGTGACTCAAACCCAGGTCTCCAGGTTTGCAACTCAGTGCTCTTAACCACTATGCTATACTGCCTCCTAAAAAAAAAACAAAGAACAAAATGAACAGAACAGTCAGTGGTTTCAACTGGGCAGCCACTACAGCATAAACCTGTAGATACCAGTTGCCAATGGACAGAACATCAGCATCAATGTCTGCCTTGGCCGCACCTGCCAACAGCAGCCAACAAGCAAGGAGGAATTAAACAGTGACCCCCAAGGGTGGAGTGGTTGGAAACAGCCACTCTGTAGCACCGAGTTCAGAAGGCCTCACTCCTGGGAGTACACTGAAAGAGCTGCATCCCAGTGGGATCCCTTAACTGTATAGGGCAACTAAGGAACCAACTATGGAATATAGAGAGATATAAGAAAGGGGCGAGTGGTAGTGGCTTGCCATCTTGTATCCTCCAGACCTGTGACCTTTAGCATACTGGAGGTATAAGGCAGAGCTTGTTACTCCTAGAAAATACACTATCAGCCAGGTGTACCACTCCATTGTTCATGGGTCTGACTTAATGTAGAGTGGAACAACCACCTTTTTAACCCTGTATGTATGTTTGTTTGCATGGACTGGGGGGGGGGGACCAGAAAAATAACTCTCCCCCTCCCATCCCAGTCAGGTTATACTGCAGTTCAGTTCAGGGTTTGACTTCTAAAGATGATTAGACCAGCATTTTAACAGTTCAAATCTCAGTTCAGTGTCTATGCGGACCATATCCGGTAAACAAGATGTTGCTTGGGGGTCCTTTGGCATCCAGCATTCTCACTGGTCTCAGCTATCTGAAATAGGTCCTCTGCAGCAGGGTGTTCAGTTACAGGGTCATTGTATGATGCTTTGTTAATATGCCCTCTATCCCCACTCTGTAGTTGTCACGGGAAATGTTCATGACAGGGCTGTTTCAGATCGAATAGCTGTTTTTTGGAAAGAAGTCCAGGTGAGGAGCTGCACACAGCCATGGAAAGACTTTTAAATTAAAAGAAGTGTCCACAGATATGGACAGTGAAATGTGGAACATTGCAGCCCCCTGAGAGCAGAGGAACCACATCCCAACTCGTTATATGAGGATATACTTTGGTCCCCACTGGGGATAAGTGCTTATTAATATTGGCATCTGATCTACTGTGCTATATGACCTGAGCAGTGCTGCACAGTCCTCTCCTCTACCATCCATACCGCTATACCACCTGAGCAGTGCAGTACAGTCATCTTCCCTACCATCCGCACTGCTATACCACCTGAGCAGTGCTGCACAGTCCTCTCCCCTACCATCCGCACTGCTATACCACCTGAGCAGTGCTGCACAGTCCTCTCCCTTATCATCTGTACTGCTATACCACCTGAGCAGTGCAGCACAGTCCTCTCCCCTACCATCCGTACTGCTATACCACCTGAGCAGTGCAGTATAGTAATCTCTCCTGCCATCCATACTGCTATACCACCTGAGCAGTACAGCACAGTCCTCTCCCCTACCATCCATACTGCTATACCACCTGAGCAGTGCAGCACAGTAATCTCTCCTGCCATCCATACTGCTATACCACCTGAGCAGTGCAGCATAGTCTTCTCCCCTACCATCTGCACTGCTGAGACAGCCAAGAGGGAAGTTCAGTATAAGAGTGAGCACTCTGCTATGGTTTCTCACAGGGGGAGAGGTTTCCCCTTCCCGGAGCCGGCAAAGGCAGACCGTAGGCCCCACATTGACTGCACCCCCCACCTCCCCTCTCTGTTCCCCTTCTTACCCCACTGCTTTAGAGAGTTTCTTGGGTGCTGCCAGTTCTTCAGGTTTTTGGTGGAGAGTTTTGCAGGTCTTTTATTTGAGCTAATATACTGGTTATACTCACTATACTAGTCAAAGCCTCCTTGGCATATTGTCACCTTTGTGTCTAGCTGTCCATTGTGCACCATTGCTGGGAGATCTGATGGTCCATCCTCTGTGGTGGTAGGCTTGCCTGCAGCTGGATACCCCTTTCAGACAAGTTTGCTACTGTCTTCCTTGCCATATGGTAGGACTTTTGCTCTTTCGGGTACTGCACCAGTAATTTAGGGTGGGGGTCTTGAATTTTAACTTATTTTGTCAGTGTTTGAATTACTGGTATATACAGTAGTCTTTCTGTTTGTGCACTGTGTCTGGGGCATAGTCCTGATCAAAAAAGATTTGATCAGGGCCTTAGAGCCAGGCTTTTTGTAATACCTTCTCTTTCACTGGCAATCAATTGAAGCAGAGTATACTCAATCTTGATCTCACTGTGGGGGATCTTGATTTAGTAGGTCCAATAGCTAAATAATAGGCCTGGTCTAAATCAGGTGCAGTGTGCAATAGGCTATTCATGAAGTCCTGCATGTTGGAACCTTCTGAGTTTTCAGGGACACTATAAATTCTTATATTTTATGAATTCCTTTTAACTGATTATCAATACACAGGTTTCACCCCGGGAGGGGCGTGGGGAGGGGGTAGGGCATGGCGGTGGTGGGGGTTTGAGTCCTCAATTTTTGATTCAGATTTATATAACTGGTATTTAATAATACAGAATATTAGATTCTATATATACAGACACATGTTGATACATGGACATATTAGGATAACAGTATCTCACAAGGGGCCTGTGTTAGGTTTGGATTTTGAATGTGCACAGACACTAGTGACTTGTTACAGAGTTGCAGATAGATCATGTTTAAACAGTATAAGTTTGCATATTCATGAATAATATTGATATTTTGAACATATATGTGAATATTGCTTACACCGTATATATGGGAAACTGCTTGTTAATGCTTAATTTACACTAGGGCAGTGTGTCTGTATAGTCACTATTTGCCTAACACAAACGTACTTTCTCATTTAGAAGACATTTAACATTATATACTATGTATTCTCAAAGCGTATTTTAACTTGTGGTTTAAAATCATAGTCATTTACTAATAAATGCATAGATGCACACAGGCATAGTTTTAAAATGCAGGTTTAGTATGTTTTATGACTTTTCTCAGAGAAGGAGCTACGGTATCTATTCTGTGACATTTGACCTTGAAATGCCTTTCCTTTGATGGAACTCTGCTGTCTTTATATGTTTCTGTGTTGATTTTTAAATGCAAGTTTAGGCCAATGGATTCTTAACAACTTTTTATCTGTTTTTTTATGTATGATCTGGGCTGTAAGTAAGTGTATTCTTCCAAACCAACTGGCATTTGTTTTCTGATGAAGGACTCTGTGTAGTCCGAAAGCTCAAAGCACTTGTTTTCTTTTTTAACATCTCTGTTGGTCCAATAAAAGTATCAAATCATCTGTTTTTGTGGATCTTGTGTTACATAGACCAATACGGCAACAACAATTTCTGTGTTATACTTTTGTGGCATGCTGGGTCTTTGGCATCCTCCTGCTGCTCTACAATCGTCGCTTGCATGTCTGGCAGCCCCAACGCTGCTTTTTTGAGTTTCTCAACTCAAATGTCCATGGTGTGGCCTAATCTAACTTGGAAATGTCACTTCTAATAGTAGTTAGAGCTGATTTGAAATCTGCCGTAAATACCTGGAGTTCATGCAGTACCAAGCTCAATTTCTGTTTACCTCCTTTTTTCTGAATGGATTTAAGCCACACCATGCTGTGCTCTGTGGCCATGCTGGAGCTGTTGGACAGCTCAGAGCTGGAGTGGTCATCTGGAGATCCATCAGAATCTGGCTGTGTAGGTACAGTTTTTTGTTTTTGAGGTGTCTGCACCTCTTTACATACCCCTCCTTTAGTTGTGGTTACTGTTTTGGAGTAAACATGCAGGCTGAATCAGGTTTTAATTCTTCTGAGTCTCAGAGACCTAAATCGGGGGCCATTACTGAAAAGAACAGAAATGGAACTCTGAGCGGGGCTTTTGAAATATTAAGGTAAGAGGGCATGGCCAGCAGCCAAGCTGGATGAGTTCAGGTTAATAGACCACCTGTCGTACCCAAAGGGGGAATCTATCGATGGCTACAAGGACTTGTGTTGTGCAGAGGTGTCGTGTGCATTGTTTGACACGGCAGTGGAGGTGGTGAGGATGTCAGGGAATGGGGTATTGCTGGCAAAGAGGGACAGTGAGTCAGTGTTCCAGCCATTGCCAATGCATGAAGGGGACAGGGATTTACTGGGATGCAATGTGAGGGGCTGTGCAATGCAGACAGGTGCATACTCATTGAGTGCGCAGTAGCATGCATAGCGTTCGAGCGCTTCAGTACATTTCTGCAGTGAGTGGTAACGATCAAGGCTGAGCATATAGAAGTGGTTCATTATTTGGATGACTTCTTGTTCATGGGGAAGGCAGAAATGGGGGAATGTGGACTCTTACTGAAGGTTTATCAGGAGGTGAGCAGACTTTGGGGTTCCACTGGTGAAGGGCAAGATGGTAGGCCCATGCACAGTGCTATCATTCTTGGGAATAGATATCGAAACACAGGCAATGGATTTTCACTTGCCAGAGGACAAGGTGCAGGCTCTGAGGGACTTGTTGGTCAGAGTATCAGGAGCACGATAAATCACCCTGAGAGAGTTGCAATAGTTGTTGGGGCACATGAATGTCACATGCAAGATAATTCCAATAGGAAGAATGTTTCCGCACAGAACAGCGAAAGCAGGGGCAGGCAGCCTTAAATCACATCATGGACTCCAGGTGATGGAGGGTATGAAGGAGGATTTGGCAGTATAGATGGCCTTTTTAAACTCTATAATGGCGTGTCAATCTGGCCATTGGCCACTACCAGACAAGAAATTGAGTTTTACACAGATGCTTTGGGGGGTGGCTTAAGCTTCAGGGTGTATTTCTGTGGTGTGTGTGGTAAGCAAAACAATGGCTAACCAGCTGGCAAGACACTAGGTTAACATAAAAAGTTATCTTATTGGAGTTCTTCCCAACTGTTGTGGCACACTGCATGTGAGGTGCCCAGTTTGTGGTAAAAAGGTTATTTTTAGAATGGTTAACATGGGTGTGATACACACCATTAACTGGCAGTTATGGGCCAAAGGGCTAATGGAAGATCTGATGTGAGTGTTTGTTTTGAAATGCCTAATGTTAAACAATAATTTTAAGGTGTTACATGTGCCGAAGGTGTATAATGACATCACTGACACTTTTCCTCATTTACAGTGGCAGAGGTTCCAGGAGTTGTCCCTCAAAGTGAAGGAGCACCCCAGGGCAGTCACAGCATTCCCCTGGGAATTGGTGAAGCAGAAGCCTGAGAGATTATCAGGAATGCAATAGCTTTGGGCATGAAGGCAGCATTGGGGGGGGGTCAAAGGCATTCTTTTGAATGTAAAGGAGATACAGGGTGGGCAAATGATTGGCCCATACTGGTGGACCAACTTTGCCAGTGTGTTCTGCAGAAAAAGCAGAAGGGATCACAGCAGCAGTGGTGGGCAGTACCGTAGCATGATTTTCCAGGTTTACAGGGTTTGAGAACAACACATGGATGTTTCAGCTTCACAGGTCATTAGAATGATGGGCAAACGGGTCAACTAAGTGGGTTGATCACTGTCAGCCAATTAGCCCCAACCTGTTGGAGCAGGTTTAGGGTGAATTGGAAAGGGTATGTTAACCCATATTGTAAATAATACTGTTCAGAACAGTCCTTTTGGTGGATGGCCTTCTGTGGTGCATTCAGGATGTCTGAGTTGGTACATCCAAACAAGGCAGCTGAGACAGATGGTCGTGGCATTTGAGGAGGTGGCCTTGATGACAGAAGGTGTGGTTTTGTAGATCTGCAAGAGCAAAATGGACCATTTGGTGTTTGGGTGTTAGTGCAGTCTGTGAGCACCCTTGGGGACAACATGGGACATGATGTCAGAACTGCAGAACTACATAGCTCAGAGACCTGGAGGAGTGGGCCATTCTTTCAACATGAAAACAGAACCTCAATGATGGAATTTCAATTCCAGTGTGTCCTCGGCAGGGCCATGAAGGGGTTGGGATTGAACTCATCAGAGTTTAATACACATTCCTTTCAAACTGGGGCAGCCACAAATGCAAGGACAGTAGGGTTCTCAGACACCCAGATATAAGGGCCTTGGGATGATGGAGGTTGTAGGCATTTAAAGGGTATGTACGGCCATATTTGCTGTAACTTTCTTTCTGTTTATCAAGAGATGTCAGATCCCAGATGCTGGTGGTCCTTTTGGGTGGCATTAACTTGGGGCTGGTGAACTCTCTGAGTTTGATTTTCCAGATGAAGGGCAACCTCCATTTTTGTGGCACGCTTTTGCTGTAACTTTGTGAGAGTTCCAGCAGCAGTTGAGAAGTTTCACTGGGTGGTCAGTATGTCAGTGTACACCATTATGAGATTAATAGGTAGCAAGGTACTGAGACATGGAATTGTGACCACATTGCCACATGCAAATGTAGCCTTCCACCTGAGGGACTCACTGGCCTACTTAAGCACAAACACTCCAGCAATCTGGTGCACACCACTGGCTTGAAATTACTGGAGTTACCCAGAATAAAGACAGCTGCTGGTAGTAAATCCTTTGCCCACTTGACTCCAGTGCTCTGGAACAAACTCCATCCCTACCTTCAGCTCTCCAGTTCCCTGGGATCCTTTTAAAAAGTGCTACAAGAGCACCTGCTAGTAAGCAGCACTTGTTCCTGTCTGTAAGTGGTACCCAGTTAGATTAGTGCTACATTAATAGCACCAGTCTACAGAGCGCTAGTCCCTATAGTGCTACCATGGACAGCGAGCGGAGATGTACAGCACTTGCTATATGTGCTCCCCTGGTCGCTGTCTGTGGTGCTGCCACAGGACAAGGGCAGCAGGATACCGGGGGGCTGGCCGAGCTGCTCCTATGGCATGGAGGGCTGGGGCATGGAGCAGCTCGGCTGGGAGGCAGTGAAGACCAGGATTCTAATCCTGGTCTCCCAACATTTTACCTGAATCGGGACTTTTTTTTTTTTTACAAGGGACTGTAGAAACAGGATTCCATGGCCCCACAAATTTAACTTGCTCCATGATCTGCTCCCCCGGAGTGGGGATCTTTAAGTCTAGGGTGTGCGGGGGCAGAGCCCCCCACAAAAATTAAAATGACAGCATTTTTGTCATGCTGTTCATGTCGACGGCACTGTGGTCAGCTATGTTCCGACTCAGTGCCCTGTAAGCACTGTGCCCAACATAGTGGTCCCACACTTGATCCCCCAGCCCACTTTAATGGCAGTGGTACTTTACCACCCAAAGCTGTATTGTTAATGGGTTGCCTGGTCAGCCCCTAACCATCTTTAATGTTTCTTCTCCCCCTGTTAAGCTAGAATGTCTTCTTGCTTTTACTCTCACAATGTTTTGTCACCTCATACTTTGTATTTACTAATGAATTGTACTGTATGATCCGCTGTACTATTGGCAGTGTTCTTCTCTTCTGTGACCTATATGTGCATTTGCTATCTATTCCAAATTACTGTACATGTAACCAACTCTGGGTCGCCCCCGAAAAAGGGTCCCTTGGGATCCAGTGGGCCTACCCGGTTAACAAAAGTTAAAATAAATAAATAAATAAATCAGTGCTGGTCAGGTGTGATACTGATATGACTGTACATAGTGCAGCATCAAAAGTGGAAACATTAGGGGGCGCTAGAAAGATGCACTACTGACTGGTAGTGCTTCAGATCAGCTCTACCTTGAGTTCTATATAAAATGAATTTATTTACAAATTAGATACTACAAAGAAAAATATAGCAGCACAGAACAACGTATCATCTCCTCACGATTCAGCAGAGGCTAAATTTACTATGGTTCACCAGAAGGGAGCGACAGGAGGTCCGAGTCAAAAAAATGTACAGCAGCAATCAGAGGCCCAGCAAGGATCATTGGATCAGGCTGTGGGCTTGTGTGGGACAGAGAATCCCCCACCATGGGATACAGTTCTGCAAGCTGTTCGGGACATGGACCGCAAAGTAGAACAGGTCCTGTCCCAGGTCAGTGCTCAGGATGCCAAAATAGAGCAAGCTGTACAGACGGCCCAAAGTGCAGAGGACAGATCTACCACCACGCAGGCGGCCTTTTCAGAAATGTCACTTGAAACCAACCACCTCAGAGCCAGAATCAAAACATTAGAGAATGCCAGCAGAGCTATGAATCTTTGCCTCATTGGGGTTCCTGAAGCAACTGAAGGGGAGGATCTGCTCGCCTATTTACAACAATGGCTCACCAACGCTTTACCACCGAAGATGCAGTTTGTACCTACGTGGTTCAAAACAGCTTACTGGGTTAATTTCTGAAGCATGCAAGAGGGATGAGACAATGCCAGGACAATCTTGCTGATAACTACAGGTTCGGAGATCCGGGACTGTATTCTGGGTTGGATGCGAGGCCATGCACCATTGACCATGGAGGATCAAGAATTTAAACTCTTTCCAGACTGGTTATATGCCACACACAGCAGGAGGAAGCTGTTTGACCTGCTCCAGAGAGTGCTTCGTGGGCTAGGAGTAGCCCATTCCTTACTGGCACCAGCTTGTCTATGTATTGTATATGGAGGTCGTACGTACCAGTTCTAAGACCCTGTGGAGGCCTGCAAAAGAATGAACACTATCACTGTGGAATTTACTGCCTGTAGATCACAGGAAAAAGACTTGCCGTCTGAATCGGATGAGAACTGAGAGTTGTATGTACTGAATTAAACAAAATATGTTTGAGAACTAGCTTGAGACAAACTCTTCCTAATTATGCACTGTCATGCTATTTGCTGTATTTGATGTACCTCTACCTGTATCCTTATATCAGTCAACAGCCCCATAATGTTCCTCGATTTACCATGGGAAATATATTCTTTAACTAACACGGGCCTCATATACGGGGGGTGGTTTAAATATGATGCTGATGGTGCACTTTGAGCCACGCATTACGTGCCATACAGATCTAGAGTGGGGGGGGGCTTATGACGGTCTCCTATTACTAATGCTGTAATAGTTTATTAAATAGAAAGTCTTGTACGGCATCTCAGTACAGTTATCTAGCTCTAGTTCTGTTGTGTTGAATTGTTAACAATAATAATGATATTATGTAGACTGTAGTGTTTAAAGCTATATACACGTTTGGAATGTGGAATCAGGGCATCTGTTAGAAGCCGTAACTTCCCTATAGAAATATAGTCTGGTTTGTGGGAACGTTGGTTGAACATATCATGATTTTTAAAAATATTTCCCTTATTATATATGATATGTTTATGTCCCACAGGTTTTAGAGTGGCTAGCATCCTGAATATCCTGTATGGATGGGAAGCATATAGTGCTTCCTAACCTGAAATAACTTCATATAGTACCCCACACAATGTATCATTAATTGTTGGACTTGTATCCTCTGTAGCTAACATATGATGATTATCATTCACTGTAGTGTCACAATTTACCCGGTACCATCAATTGTAGTGTCTTTATTTGCTCATTTTTAAAACTAAATAAAAATAAAGTTAAAAATTAAAGTGGCAACATGTGAGAGTTCCAGCAGCAGCTGGGAAGGCTCAGTGGGTGGTCAGTATGTCAGTGCACACCATTATGAGATTCATAGGTAGCAAGGTACTAAGACATGGTGGAATTGTGACCACATTGCCACACCTGTATGCAAAGGATGGAGTGCATTTGTCAGTAGGAATGGATATTATTTTAGCAGATATACAGTGTGTGTGGGAGAAATGTTAACGTGACTCGCTTTGGGGGAATGAGTGTAGTCATCTGGTGGCAGGATGGTAGTTTCGCAGGTAGAGTACAAAGGTGGTAACCGGGGAAATCTGCCACAGATACAGATGAGTTCCTCTCGAGACTGGCAGGAGGTGCAGCCCCTGATGATAGGAATCCCAATAGGGTTTTGGCCTGCATGTATAGCATCCTCTGAAGGGAAAAGGCACATATCACATAACACATGGCTCTGGAGCCACCCCTTAGGCCTCAGAGGCTGTAGTGCCTCTGGAAGTGGGGCCCCCCTTTTTAAAAGGTGGTGGGTCCACCTCGTGGGCAGACCAGGGAATGTTAGGACTGCCAAAAAAGAGTCTCGCTGTTGGGAGTGCTGTGGAACAGCAAACATTGTGGATGCTTCTTTTTAGAGCTCTGATACATTGACTTTAGAAGTTATCTTATTGAGTTATACACTCAAGGAGCTAGCTTCACATATTAACCAATCACTATCACATGTTTTCAATAAATCCCTTATATCAGGAGAGGTACCCCAGGACTGGCAAATACTAGAAGTGGTGCCAATATGCAAGAAGGGCAGAAAAGATAACCCAATTAATTACAGGCCGATAAGCACCACAGCTGTAGTGGGGAAAGCGATGGAGACAATGATCAAGGAAATTATAAGCAATGCATGTAGCATACACAAATATATAGACAAAACACAGCATGGTTCAGACTAGGGAGGTCATGCACAATAAACTTAGTTTCTGTGAGCACATTAGCAAGGCAGTGGATGATGACAATGCATGGATATAATCTATCTAGATCCAAGTAAGGCTTTCCATGTGGTACCATGCCATAAACTAATAACTAAAATAAGGGAACATTTTTCAGACATTAGCACCTCTTGTAATAAATGGGACACATCAAAAAGGTATGTAGAAAAGGGAAGGTGGTCATCGTGGGGGATTTCAACTTGCCGGGGGTTGACTGGAGCATTCTGGTCACCTCCAGTGCTAGGGAGCAAGTGCTCCTGGACACGATCCAGGAGGGTCTCCTGACAGAGTTGGTTACTGTACCTACTAGGCTAAAGAACACTTTAGATCTGGTATTGTCGAATGGGGAGGCAGTGAGGGAAGTAAAGGTAGAGGACCACTAGCCAACAGTGATCACCAAATGGTGTGGTTTAATATCACGATGTGCGGGGAGCCAGAGAAATCAGTTACTTGTGTGGTAAACTTCAGGGGGGTGGACTTTGGGAGGATGCAGGAAGTACTGAAAGGGAAACTGAAGGACATAAGGCAGGAGATGGACATGGAGCAGAAATGGGATATTATTAAATGGGGGGTTACAGAGGCAACAAAAGCCTGCACCAAGGCACAGAGTAAGAGGAGCAGAGCAAGAAAACCATGCTGGTTGAACAGCGATGTTATGGAGGTGGTGAGGGCAAAACGAGTGGTGC
Source organism: Neoceratodus forsteri (assembly GCA_016271365.2). Taxonomy (NCBI): domain Eukaryota; kingdom Metazoa; phylum Chordata; order Ceratodontiformes; family Ceratodontidae; genus Neoceratodus; species Neoceratodus forsteri. The sequence continues at coordinate 346,140,731 of CM028138.1, read as the reverse complement.
ACTGGAGGTTTAGGAGGACGGGGAAGGAAGTGGACAGGGAGGAATATGCAAGATGGTCCAGGGAGGTGACCAGAAAAGTGAGAGAAGCCAAGGCCCAGAGGGAGCTGAGATTAGCACAGGGAATTAATGGGGGGGGAGACTTTTTTAGATACATCAGGGAGAAAAGGAAGTGCAAGGAGACAATAGTGAGGATAAAAGGGGTGGGGAGTGGACGGAAAAGGGGAGGAGCAGGCAGAAGCACTGAATGAATACTTTTGCTCAGTGTTCACGGAAGAAAGGGGGGACTGCTATCAGCATGGGCTGGGAGGGTGGGGATGGGGGACAGGAGGTGACAGATGGAAGAACTGAGGAAAGCAGAGTCCAGAGGGACTGAGGGCACTGAAGGGAGACAAGGCACCAGGGCTGGATGGTATCCACCCCAGGGTGCTGAGGGAGATGGCGGAGGTGTTGGCGGAGCTGCTGGTGGATCTGTACAGCACCTCACTGGAGTTGGGATGTGTACCACTGGACTGGAGGATGGCACATGTAGTACCATTACACAAGAGCAGGCCAAGGGATGAACTGGGTAATTATCGTCCGGTAAGTCTCACCTCCATAGTGTGCAAACTCATGGAAATGATACTAAAGTAAAGACTGGTGTTGTACCTGGAGGACAATGGCCTCCAGGATGTGAGGCAGCATGGGTTTGTTTCAGGGAAGTCTTGTCAAACCAACCTCATACACCATTATGACTGGGTGACAGGTGAGCTGGATAAGGGTCATGCGGTGGATGTTCTTTACTTGGACTTCAGCAAGGCCTTCGATTCAGTGCCTCATGGGCGACTTTGGGAGAAGCTAACTGGTGTAGGGGTAGGGGCAAAAATGATGAACTGGATTACAAGCTGGCTGAGTGGCAGACTGCAACAGGTGGTGGTGAGAGGGGAGTTCTCAACTCCAAGGCCAGTGATGACTGGGGTGCCACAGGGCTCTGTGTTGGGGCCAGTATTGTTTGGGCTCTTCATTTCAGACATTGCACATGGGGTGGTGAGCAAGGTAAGTCTATTTGCTGACAACACCAAAATTGGAGCAGTGGTGGATGGAGAGGAGGGATGGAAGCAGCTGCAGGGGGACCTACGCAAGCTAGAGGAGTGGTCAGAGAGGTGGCAGCTGGGGTTCAATGCAAAGAAGTGTAAGGTTATGTACTTTGGGGTGAAGAACCCAAGGAGAGAATACTGGCTGGGAAGGGTTAAGCTGGGGATCACTGAGGAGGAGAAGGACCTAGGGGTAATGATAACAGGGACCATGAACAACACTGCTCAGTACAGGAGACTGGCTGCAAAAGTGAACAAAATGCTGGGGTGCATAGTGAGGGTTTTTTCATCCAGGCGAAGAGAGGTGATCTTGCCCCTCTACAAGTCGCTGGTAAGGCCGCACTTAGAGTATTGTGTGCAGTTTTGGAGGCCATACCTAAAGCGTGATATCAGGCTACTGGAGAGGATGCAGAGGAGGGCAACAAAGATGATATGTGGAATGGAGGGGAAAGACTATGACAGCAGGCTGGGAGACCTGAATATGTACACCCTGGAGGATAGAAGGGATGGGGGGGCATGATAGAGACATTTAAATATCTGAGGGAAATCAATAAGGATGGGGCAGATGGGGTCTTTAAGTTAAGGTAGGGGAAGGTCACCAGGGGTCATGGGCTAAGAATAGAGGGGGGAAGATTTAGGAAGGAAATGAGGAGACACTATTTCACAGAGAGGGTGGTAGCAAATTGGAATGCCCTACCAGAATGGGTGATATCATGTAAATCTGTGAATAGCTTCAAAAGGGCATGGGACAGGGAACAGGGGAAAGTGAGGGTGGGGGAGGTGGAGGGTTGCAGTGGGATACAAAGGGGAGGGAGGTGGGGCAGCTGCAAACTAGGGGTGTTGGCTGCACACTCGAGCAGACTTAGATAGACCGGGTGGTCTGTTTCTGCTGGCACATTCGTATGTTTGTAAACTGGATCAACAATTAGTTGACTGTAAGAACACAAAAGGTTGCTACATGGATTCACTTTAAGTGAGGAAAGTATCCCCAGTGGGGTCCCTCAGGGTTCTGTTTTGGGCCCAGTTTTGTTTGGTCTATTCATTGCTGATCTTGGTGTAGGAATAAAGAATTGATATAATAAATTTGCTGATGATGCCAAACTGGGAGCAATGGTAAACCATACAGAAGATAATAGAAAACTACAAAAAGATATTGATAACATGGTGAAATGGGCAGACTCCTGTGGAATGAAAGACAATGAAATAAAATGTACAATGATGCATTTGGGAAAAAACAACAAACATCACAATTATTCCTTAAAAGGGACTAAACTAAACACAGTGCCAACAGAAGAGAACCTAGGGGTACACATTTCAGCAGTCCTCAAACCCAGTCTTCATATAAACAATATACCATAGTCAATAAGGCAAATTACTTACCCAACAATATTAAAAGGCGTTTTAGCCACAAAGCAAAGAAAGTTCTATTGCTGATATATAAATCTTATATTAGACTCCTGACTGAGTACTGCTCACAGTTTTGGGGAAGACTAAACCAGGGTAATAAAAATAAACCTGAAGGCATCCAAAGAAAGGCAACAAAAATGATGGAGGGGATATGACTATGAAGAAAGATTACACACTACACTTCATCATTACACAGCCTTCACAGAAGAAGAATAAGAGGGGATCTTTTGCTATTTTATAGTCTGCAAATGGATAATAAATTGTTAGAGGAATTGGGTATTCACCTTTAGAATGGACAAGCAGAAAATGTTTTACACAAAAAGAATAACAAGGTTATGGAACTCTTTATCAGCTGACATAACTGAAAGTAGTACTCCAATGTCCTTCAAAGGTAAGTTGAACAACTAAATGGAGGGGGAAAATGTTGGACTATTTTTCGTAAATCTGAGATGGTTCAGTATAGGCGTGTACATCATATACTATCTCCAAATTCCAAGTATGACTCCAGTATCTTACACAGTATTAAGTACTTGGACTTCTATCTAAATTGACTCTCTGGATGAGACAACAGTTTGGAAATGATGATGGGGCCAAAACAGGACCAGACACAGGTGGCACAGAGAGAGTATGGATGCCTATTTTTCCTCCACGGCCACTACGAAGGGACTGGGGTTTGTACAGTTTGGTGGATCAAGTGGCACAGATCTCCTGACCACACAGAATATGGTGATGCTGCATAAAATGCAGGCAACTGGCAAGGAAAAGAACAAATGCCTTGCTTCTGTGGAGGCTAAACTCACTGAATTTGACACCAGAATTAATGAGAATGCCAACTGCCTTAAAGAAATTTCCCAGAAAGTGAATAGATGGCAGAAAGTGAACTCAGTAATCATGAAGGATCTGCAGTTTCTTAGAGCAAAGGTGGAAATACTCGAGCATGTATAGAGAGAGGCAATTGTCCGGATTGCTGGATCCCCCTCCAACTGGCTGGAAAGAAAGCACAAAGTTTTCCCATCAGCAAAAATGCCAACCTCCCCCACAGTGATGGCACAATACCGACACAGGTATTGTGCCGCCTCTTGACTCATTGTTTTCTGTTGGGGGCTGTGCCCCCACACCCTCCATGCAGGGGGCTCTGCCCCCCGTGCCCCCGGACTCTAAGATTCAAACTCCAGGTCGGAGTTGGTCCGGGAAGGGGGCAGAACACTGGGGGAAGGCAAAACAAGGAAAATGAACCATTACCGCGAATGTCGCCGTAATGGTCCTTTTCCTTGTTTCGCCATCGGAGTGTCGACAAAAAGGGGTGATATGGGCTGGTAAAACTGAACTTTTGACTGCTGTTGAATGCCTAATTTTCACTGACCTGGGTTTATTGTCATCTGATTTAAGGGTTAAGATCCTCAGAGCATCTGCCATCCCATGAGAACTTAGCAGTGTTATGGGGAAACATAGAGGTCCTTGTCAGCCATCATGACACTTTCCAGCTCAGAAGTTTACTTTTACCTACTCCAGGTGGCCAGGAACCACATCAATATTGTCTAGGAAGGCAGTAGGATAGCCTTATTTACAGACATATCCTCCCAGACTCAAGCTCAAAAAAAAGGATCTACAGGCAGTAAAAAAATAACTTTCCTGGAACACTGAGTAGGGGCTCAATTGTTATTTCCTGCCCAGCTTCATGTCCGACTCAAAGGCAAGACCTATATTTTCATGAACCTTGAGTCAGCTTCTGCCTATGTGGATAAGACTGTGTCCAGAGATATCATAGTGGAACCAGAACACAGTGAGGACGTTTGAGAACTGAAGTATTCTTTTTGTGTTTAACTGCTATAAGTATCTTAGTAACTTGCCTAATATGTTCATGTGTTTTGAAATTTACCTTTCATGACAAATTCTCTTCATATAGGTCAAGTTGTAAAAGGTAGCCTTCTATTCTGTCATGTATTGCATGCTCTATCAAAAAGTTTGAATGTTGCAATTTTCTTGTCTGCTCGGGAGTTTGGCAGTGTTATAGTTTGGTGTGCTGCCACACTCCTCTCAATTTGTGAACTGCACAAATAAACTATATCTCCGCTGTTTCCCTATTAGGTGAAGTTCGCTGCCTTTGGATGTATGGTGTCATGCACCTTAACTGAGTGCAGGACATCTGTTTAAAACTCAAGCCCACTATTTGGGGTACTCAGCCTTCCCACTAGATTTTATCCCTCCAATGAGGAGTGGGGAACATCGACCAACAGACTTTACTGACTATAAGTCGGTGACAGCAACAAATTCTACAGTACTATCCCACAGAACTTTACTCCTTCAACATTATTTATTTATTAAACTTTGTTGACCGGGTGAGTGCGCTGACAGCAAGTGCCTTTTTCAGGCACAGCCTGGGTGCAGTAGCACAGACAAGGGGGTTAGATGTAATACATCAGGCAAAGGAGAAGATGCAATATGTCAAATATGACACAAGACAGCAGGCCTAGGAATAAATACAAAATGTCCAGTTTTGGGTGCAAAGAGGACTACAGAGTGCACTAGTAAACTAGCAAATAAAGTACAATTGAGCATAGGAGAAGATACTGCATGTGAAATATGATACAAAGCATCAGGTCTAGGAGTAGATACAATATGTCGAAATTGGGATGAGAACAGAAGTAACAACAGTGTACAAGTAAACAAGGATTTTAGAGGATGTACAAGGGGACTGAGGGGTGAGAGGACACCAGGGAGCTTGAGAGAGGAAAGCGGGAGAGAGAGAGAGAGAGAGAGAGAGAGAGATGGGAGAGAGGGGGAGAGAGAGAGAGAGGGAGAAAGAGGTGGAGTTTACTAGAGAGAGGGAAGGAGGGAAAGATTAGGAGGGGAGAGACGGGGTAAGTGCATAGCTGGTTGGGGGTGGGGTAAGTGCATAGCTGGGTACGGATGGTGCAGGAGAAGTAAGGAGAGAAGAAAGGGGGTGTTGGGGAGGTAAGGAGCATAGGTAGTGGGTGGTGGTGGGCAAACATTGGCTAGATTAGTGGAAGCAGCAACAGGCTTGAGATGATAAGTAGTGTGCTTTTAAGAGCTTTGTAATGGCTGGGGTGGTTATTATTGGATGGTCTAGCTGCAAAAATGGTCACAATGTTGGTGTAATTACAGACTGTATGGTGTGAAATATTGTACATTTGTGTAATGGGGTACATACCTCTGTTTATGCTGTATGGTGTATGCGATATATCATATAACTCATAACATTTGGAAAAGGGGCTTGATGACACTACTGAGCTGCGCATGTCATGCTATTACATATAGTGGTTGTTTATAAATAAACACATGGCTGTGGCCAGTTTTCCCTGGACACTATGTGTGTATCTTTTGTTCAGGTAAAGGGGATAAGGGGCCTACTCAGGCAATGCTAGAGAACACAAATCAAGCTATGAACCTACAGGCAGTTGGAATTCTCAAAGGGGCTGAAGAGGAAGGTCTGCTGTCCTTTATCTGAACATGGCTTTCCAACTCTATGTCTGAAGGACTTCAGCTGAACCCCAAGCAGATAAAAAGGGCACACAGAGTTAACTTTTGCCCAGCTCCAGGTAACATGGATAGCCACAGAACTGTATGCATTGTAACCATGGGCCCGGATCTGAGAGATAACATTCGGGGATGGCCCAGACCAAACTACCCCCTGAACAGTGAAGGCCAGGACAGGAAACTTTTTCCAAACTGGTCTTATGTGACAAGAACTCAGTGCAGGCTCTTTGATCCCTGTGCCAGCAGCTAAGAAATCTGGGAGTCATGCATTCACTTCTTGCTCCAGCACGGCTCCATATCACTTATGGTGGCTGGGCATTTCAGGGCCAGATTAAGACAACCTAGGGCTCTAGGCCCAAGGCAAGTCTGGGGCCCCCCTTACCGCAACCATGCCCCTTTACCACGACTGTGCCCCTTCGCTGAGACCACACCCCAAGTTATCCATTGCATATCAGTAACTGAAACTTGAAAAAAGCCTTACTGTCCCTAAAACATTGCGTAAAATGTAAATAACCTAACTAAAATGCTTCAAAATTAATTAAACTAATAATATCAGTATATAAAAAAAATAACAGTAGTCTGAGTTTTGATCATTTAGAGAAAAGAATGACTAATTGGCATGGTAAAATAATTTTTTTGGGTGTGAAATGACATGATTTGCACTTCTCCAAAGGCTCTCCCAAACACACACGCATGTGCTTGCAGTGTGGGTGTTATCATTTTGTCCTGTCAGGTAGTATGAACAAGGATGTGAGAGTTTTATTTGGGTAGGGTAGGGACCCATCTTTAAAAGAGGCTAGGTCCTACGTGGTGTTAAACTGGTGGCTTACTAGAGGAGTCATGAACTTTAGAGATTATACTGCAAAGCAAGTGATTGTTGGAAGAAATCATTCCAGGGATTGAACATTTCTGTTATTGATAAGTAATAAGTGTCCCCTACCTCTGAATTCTCCTGGCTGTGTGATTATATTCACTAGTTTTCTGTACTATAGTTATCTGTACTCATTGACTCAGACAATGCTCAAAATGTTATGCTTTGTACCTTATCCTTCCTGAAACTGAATTGTTTTCTGCTGACTAATTCTGCTGTTGTACTACGGTTTTGTAACCTTCGGGGTTGTGCCTGAAAATAAGCAGTGTTTTGTCTAGTGCACTTACCTGGTCAACAAAAACTAAATAATAAATAAAGCCAGGTTCAATAAATGGCAAGATCTACTGATGGGAATCTGGAAATACATTCATTTGTTCACCCTGAAAACAGAGCTATAGCAAGGTCAGAACTTCAATGAGTGAGATAAGGGAATTAAAAAAAAGAGTATGAGGTGGTGCTGAGAGTTGAGGTGCTGGACGCCACACCTCGTGCCACGTCGATGACCCGGGTTTGGGAACGAGCCTGGGATGTTGGGGGTCGGTGGGGGGGGCTGGGGAGATGGATTGAATGGCTATAGGCTACCAGGGTAGGGTCCCAGTTGCACCTGCTAAAAGGCTGCCCCTGGGTGGGGGCCTGAGGGTAGTGCAGATGGGAGTGACTAGCACAAGGAAGGTGCCGCGGATCGCTGCATGCACATGCCTTCACACACGCGTGAGCAACTGTGGCAAGCGGGGGCAGAAAAGTGAAAAATGGAGCTGGCAGGCTCCATGGCCAGCTCCACAATGCCTGTGCGAGGCTGCCGGAGTCTGGATGTTGGTCTCTGGGGGAGTTGGACGCCTTCACCCTTGGTGCTGTCACGGGGGGGGGCAACCTGGGAAGGTTGGGCATGGGAGAGTCGGGGACCGGAGAGTAAGCCCTTCCGAGGGAGGGTCCGGAGCCACCTGCCTGCTCTGTGAGGAGCATAAACAAAGGATTGAAAAAAAAAAAAAAGAAAAGAGTATGATTTTTAAATGTACCATTGGCATGCATTGTAGTTTTCTTAACTTTGGGAGTGAGATTAAATAGAAAGCATGCACACTGAACTGCACTGTTAATCTTTTATATTTAAGAGTAAGACTTGATTCTAAATGGGAATTCTAAGTGGGGGTGGAAGACAAAGCAAAGGAAATGGGCCTGTTCATATTTTAATTGTCAGCCTGGTCAGGGACCCCTGAAACTATCAGCTGCACTTAACATCTAATCAGGGAGGTGAGAGTCATGTCACAGTTCAGCCCCTGCCTTGTTCAGATTACTCTGTGGCTGAGTCCTTTACAAAAAAAACGCAGCTCAGGCAGAACGAAAAAGACATATAGAAAATATATATTGGGAATTGTTGGGGGGGGGGCCCTGGCAGGCAGGGGCTCTAGGCATGTGCCTGTGTTGCCTATGCCTTAATCCGGCCCTGGGACATTTCAATTTACGGATCTGACAGAGGCAAAAGATGAGTGGAAGCAATTGCTGAAGAATTCTGTTGGGGAGAGGCTGCTAACCAGGCTCAAGAACGTTCAGGTGTCAGGGAATGAGCACTGGATGAACATTTTGCTTTCCAGGGTTAAAAATTGATTTTTTTGTTGTTTGACCAGGACTGAAGTCAAGGGCTTTACTAGGTAAAGCTCTAAAAACTTTTCTGTGCATGTATTTTATATACCCCCATTGTTATTCAATGCAATTTGATTACTATTATTTAAAGATGACTTCCCTGTAATAACTTGCTATCTTACTAGATCATGTCTTGTATTGTACTTATTTACTTTTGTTGCTGTATAATATTATTTCATATATGTTTACCCACTGCTTATAAATTTTATACTATCCTTTGTCATGTGTCCTTTGTAATCACTGCATTTTTTTCTGTACTGACTGTCATAACTAGGACCTCCTTGAAAATCAGAATCATTCAACTGAGCTTTTCCTGCTAAAAACAAATAAAAAATAAATAAATAAATAAATCCTGTACGTGTGTCAGTCGCCCAAGACTTGTCAGAATAGTTAAATAAGATTTACTTGTTGCAGCGAGTGATAGGTTTAAGATAACACTGACAATGAGGCACTGTTAGAGACAGAACCAGCTTTTTGCGCGACTTAACTAGCAGATGCTTCTGACCTGGTTGTCAGCTCCTGAGTGCTGTGGCTGGTGAATTTTTGTACTAAGTTTGCAGCACTGCAGATTATAGAACTTTTCTCGCTATGTTAGTTTCTTAGAATGTTAAGGAAAAGCAAAAAGTTTAAAATTAACTGCGATTTTTTATGGGACATACTAACCAGGATATAAAGTGTTGCTCGAAGGGATCTGTTTGTGAAGGGTTTTATATGCCTGTTTAATACTGTTTGGGTTATGTGGGAACAATAGTTTTCTTTAACCTTGTTTCCTTATTATACCTTTTATAGTTTCTCCCACAGATGTTTGCATGGCTGATGTTCTGGACTTCTATAAGTTCTCTGAGAACATAAGACTGAAGGTCATACCACACATGACGCGTTCCTAATTAATGGATGCTGATTTATTCAGCATCTAATATGAAGGCCAGTCTGTTCAAACCCCAGGAAATCTTACTGTATTCTGACAAATGCAGTATGGTCTCACCATTGCCCAGGAGCTGAAACTGTTAATGGAACCTATGCAAATTGTGAAATGTTAGGCTCAAGCTCGGTTTTCAAACCACTGTCCCTGGTAGCACTTCCTGCAACTGTCAGACTCTTATGAAGCATACATAAATAACTAAACTGTTGTAATATAAAACCAATTCCCCCCTAAGGACCAGCCCCTCCTTTAAACAACAGGAGCATCCCTAAGGCTTAAGTCACAGATGCCCATGAAAACAATCAATCACACCAAAAGGTTTGCAATAGGGTATGGACAGCTAGAATGCAGTGCTCATTAGGTTCTAGTAGGGGAGGTAGAGTGGGAGCTCAGAATACAGTAAGATTCCCTTGGAAGAAACAAGATTACTATGGTAAGTAATTTTTCCTTCAAACCCCAGGAAATCTTATTGTATTCTGGCACTTCTTGCAACCGTCAGATTCTTTACTGCGCTTGCCTCAGTAAGACGTCTCCGGAGAGCTCTCCTTCACTTACTTGAAGAGTTTTTATTTTCATCAGTTTTCATAAGTACCATTTCTTTCTTTCTTTTTTTTTCCAAGTACTGTCCTTGGTACACAGGTAGACTTAGTCTAGATTTAGTGTTTATCGGGTAAGTTCTCAGTTCCTTTTCGGTTCCTTGCAACTGGGAAGGAACCAATGTCTAACTTTTTCTGAAGTGAAATTCAGTAGAATGTAACTTTATTTTGACTTCTTTGGTAAGTCAGTTTGAATTTGGTTATTGGTTAATTGGGATAACTCTCGGTTTTTACGGTTGAAAACTAACCAAAAAAAAAGAGGTGGTTTTCTTTGCGGATTTAGAAGTGACAGAAAACCAAGGAAAGAATGGGCCCTACAGGTTCAGTATTGCACTGAGTGTGGGAACCGATCACTGAGGCTGATCTTCATTTAATTTGTGTCTTCTGCCTAGGGTTTGACCACCTGAAGGCAGATTGTGAAATCTGTAAAAACTTTCCTCAGTCCACACTTGAGAGGCAACTTAAAAGGCTGCAGGAAAAAATGTCTGAGAAGGCTGCTGACCCACTCTCAGATAAACTGACTCCTCCTCAAAAGGAACCGGAGGAACAGCCCTCTGACAGGGGCGATAGTTCGTTGGGAAAAAAAACGTGCCACGGATACAGCCACTGAACCAGCTACCATGGGTAAAAGAAAAAAGGAAGAAAAACATACAGCGCAGGAACCGTAACTGAGAAAAACCTCAGTTCCAACCACTGAGAAGATTGAGAACGTAATCAAGATTATTCAGTCACTGCAATCCGGAACTCCGGTTCCAGTTGAAAAGCGGCTGCAGGCACAGGCACCGGTTCAAACCCCCATTTCAACCTCTGTTCCTGGTTCCTTGGAACAGAGTGGTAAATTCAATGATGAAGATGAGAAAGAGGAAGAAGAGGAGGAGGAGGAGGAGGAGGAGGACAAGGATGATGGAGAGCCCATTGAACCTGACATTTCTCCAGATCCCCACCGTCCTGATTCCCCTGACAAGGGATCTAAAAATTATACATCCTACTTTGCCTTCATAAAGCAAGTGGCACAAACCCTGGAACTCTCCACTCAGGAGTCCACTGAGGAGGAGGAGGAGGAGGAGGAGGAACAGGACTATATGGAGATGATGGATGTCCCAGTGTCAAAGAGACTACTGTTGCCCATCCATAAGTCCTTGAAGAAACAGGTCAACAAAATATTGCAGATACCCACTTCTGCACCACCAGTAGACAAAAGGCTGGATAAAAAGTACTGGGTAGCCAAGGGAGGAGCAGAATTCCTTTTTGGACACTCTAGCCATTGGGGGTGGTACAAGCTGCAGCTTGTGACAAAGCTGGCATCACATCCTCCTGACAAGGACTCCAGAAAAATAGACTCTGTAGCTAAGAAAACTTACCTAGGGTCTTTTCTGGCAGTTAGGCAGGCTTCTTATATGACCTATGGCTCCAGGTATCAGAAAACACTCTGGATTACTGTCCTGGAAATAGCAAAGGCTGTCCCAGCTCCCATGGCATCTAACTTGGAAGAAGCTGCAAAAAGAGGTATAGAAGCTTCTAAGGCCCAGTTTAGAATGGCTGTTGATGCCAATGACATTACAGCCAGGCAGATGGCAATGTCAGTGTCACTCAGAAGGTTTTCTTTTATTTTATTTATTTGCTTTTGGTGACTGGGTGGGTGCACTAGGCATAGAGATGCCTATTTTCAGGCATGACCCAGGAGACTACAAGCCAAATGCAATAACAAACAGCCATGTGACGCAGCACATTGAATATGAGGATACAAAGATATTCAGAAAAATACAAATAATTTGCTAGTCTGTAAAAATACAGGGTTGAAAAACAAAGTACATAATATCTGCTAATATACAGAGATATGAAGATGAAATAAGTGCAGTACAAGTACAGGATTTAGTACTAGTAGGTATTATAGACTGAAAACAGACGTGCCATAACAAAACAAAATAAACATAGACAAGAAAGTAGAGGGGGGAAGGGATAGAGAAAGGGGAGATGGGTAAGAGTGCATATATAGGAAGGGTTGAGTTAGAGTAAGGTAAAGGACAGGTAAGAGATGAGCTTAAGGTGGATGAAAACAGGTACAAGGACTTGATGCAAGTAGATATTCATGGTGAAGCTTCTTAAAGCCAACGTTTGTAGGGGCAAGACGAATTTCTTGAGGGATAGAATTCCAATACTTAGGAGCAGCATAGGAGAAGGCTCGTGTACCTATGGAGATCTTACACCTAGGGATGTGCAGAGGGGTTTGATCACTTGAGCGAAGTCCATAGGAGGGGGATTGCAAGTGAAGTAAAGAGGCAAGGGATTGAGGAAGGCCAGATCTTGTTATACTGTCAATTAGAGCACCATAGGATAGGAGACTGTGAGCAGAAGGACTAGGCCATTTTAGATCAGCATAGAGCTGACAGTGATGTTTGTACCGAGGAGAGGCAGAAGCATAACGGCAAATATTATTATAGGTGGTATCCCAAGAATGGAAGGAAGCTTGGCTCAGGACTACTCACGTCACCCAGGATACCCAAATGAAGGCTTTGGATTTTCCATGTGAGCCCACATCTTTGCTTGGTGAGTAAACAGAGGCTTACATGAAGAAAATGGATGATTACAAGACTGCTTACAAAACTACTGTGGCCAAGGAAAGGGAATCCACACCCCAAAAGCACCAAGCCAGAGGTTGCAGGGGCAAGGCCCATTATAAGCCATTTTTCCAGCCTCAAGTTTTCCCCCAATATCAGCAGCAGAGGGGATATTTTAGAGGCAGAGGAAGAAGAGGCAGTGGCTGCACTAGCCCTAGCACACAGCCAGCAGCTCAGGCCAAGCAGACACCCTGAGATGTCTGTTTGGGTCACCTCCCCAACCCTGGTAGGGACAGGCTGGCCTGCTATCTCCAGGAGTGGCAAACCATTACCACAGACAGGGTCTTGCTCTCAGCTTCAAGATCATGCCAAAGCTGTGAGCAAGGCTTTTCAGATATTTTACCCCATCAGAAACAGCTGTGTTGGAGGAGGAAGTATCCAACCATTTGTCACAAAGGGCAGTAGAGCCAGTTCCCTTAGCACAAAGGGGAAAAGACCTGTACTCAAGATACTTCCTGGCAACAAAGAAAACTGGGGTGTGGCAACCCATACTGGATCTCAGACATCTAAACAGACATTTGTCAAAACCAAAGTTCAAGATGGTGACTCTGGCAACCATCCTCGCAACACTAAGACAGGGAGATTGGGTAGCATCTCTGGACCTAAAAGATGCTTATTTTCACATCTCCATCAGGCAATCCCACAGAAAGTATCTCAGATTCAGATTGCCATCAGGTCATTATCAGTTCAGGACAATGCCCTTCGGACTGACTTCTGCCCCAAGGGTATTCACAAAGTGCTTGGCTGTGGTCGTAGTACAGGGGGTGGCAGTGTTTTCCTACCTGGGTGACTGGTTAGTCGTAGGTCAATCACCTCATCAGGTCAGGGATGCTCTGGCAGTCACACAGGATACTCTGCAATCCTTAGGGTTCCTGGTGAAACTGAAATAGTCAGTGCTAGTACCAGTTCAGCTCCTGGAGTTCATAGGAGCCGAATTGGACACTGTAAAGGGAAGGGCATTCCTTCCACAGGGAAGAGTGGACAGCCTGGTGCAGCTAGCTAGCTAGCTCTTTCAAGCTGCACACCCCAAGGCAACAAGGCATTTTCTACAGTTGCTGGGTCATATAACAGCATCAACAGTATCAGTATCAGAGGCCAGGTTCCAAATGAGAGGCATTCAGTTTCATCTCAGGTCACACTGGCATCAAAAAAGGGATTCGCTGTCAAAGCTAGTGCCAGTTACAGGAACTCTCCTTCAGGCACTATAGTGGTGGCAGGAGAGGGACAACCTCAGACAGGGTGTGCCATTTTTGAAGCAAAACCCCTCGTTGGTGCTAACCACAGATGCCTCCCTCCTGGGATGGGGAACACACCTGGGGAAGCACACTGCTCATGGCACATGGCTCAAACAGAAGTCATTGTTACACATAAATCTTCTGGAACTCAGAGCAGTCCTCCTGAGCATCCAGTCCACAGGGCCAGGTGGTGCAGGTCAGGGCAGACAACACAACCACCATGTACTACATAAACAAACAGGGAGGCACAAGGTCAGCTTCACTGTAATCAGAGGCCATGAAAATTTGGACTCTGGCATTCTCCCTGGAGATCTCTATCTCTGCAGTCCACCTTCCAGGAAAGGACAATGTCCTAGCAGATGCTCTTAGCAGAATCAATCAGAATCACCACGAGTGGTCACTCAACAAGCAGGTCCTGCAGGATGTTTTCAGGAGATGGGACACTCCAGAAGTGGACCTCTTTGCAGCCTCAGACAACCATCAGCTACATCAGTTCTGCTGCAGACCTTCTGTCCGGGGCACAATCCCACTGGATGCACTGCTGTTGGATTGCACAGGGAAGTTCCTGTATGCCTTCCCTCCCTTTCCATTGTTGCTATGGGTACTGAACAAGCTCAGATCTCAGCCAGCAAACAATGATCCTCATTGCTCCAGACTGGGCCAGGCAGCCATGGTATTCCCTAATTCTCTCCCTGTCAGTAGCCAAACCAGTCAGCCTCTGCAGGAGGCACAACCTACTGACATCCTCTTAGGGCAGCATCCTTTATCCCAACCTCCAGTCCCTCAAACTTAAAGCCTGGCTCTTGAGGACTTAGAGTATGCCAACTTGCACCTCTCCGAAGGAGTCATGGAGGTCCTCAGGGTCTCTAGAAAGCCTTCCACCAGGAAGACCCACACATCTAAGTGGAAAAGGTTTTCTATCTGCTGTCAGAGAAAAGTCATAGATCACAGTCAGGTGGGTTTGCCAGTCATTCTGGATTACCTGACCAACCTTCACTCCCTTGCCCTAAGACCATCTACTCTTAAGGTGCACCTAGCAGCTGTCTCGGCTTACTTAGCAGGCAGGGGCTCATCCCTGGCTTCGAACCCAGTGTTCAGGAAATATTTCAAGGGGTTGCTGCATCTGCATCCCCCACATAGGGACTCTACACCAGTGTGGGATCTTAATATATGCATCATCCAGCTAATGCAGCCTCCTTTTGAGCCCATATCTTACAGCAGAACTCAAGTATGTAACCTGGAAAACAGTGTTCCTGATTGCAGTCACTTCAGCCAGGAGAATTAGTGAGCTCCAGGCCCTATCCACAGAGCCTGACTACATTGCATTCCATTCCATAGGGACAATGTTGTCCTCAGGACTAATAGGAAGTTTCTCCTCAAGGTGGTATCTGACTTCCACCTCAATCAATCCATTACACTGCCTATCCCTTTCACTGACCATTCCACTTCAGGGGAACATAGACTGCATAGCTTGCATGTCAAAAGAGCTATCAGCTACTACCTGGACCACACAAAGGGCCATAGGCAGGACAATGCTCAGCGTTTACTGACCTATGGAGAAGTGGGAAAAGGTAAACCAGTTACAAAAAGGTCAATTGCACACTGGATTGTTGCCTGCATTCAGTTTTGCTACAGCAAGATGGGCAAACAGCCCCCTGTGGGTCTCAGGGCCCACTCTACCAGGGGAACAGCTGCCTCCATAGCAGCTGCTAGAGACATTCCTCTGTTGGAAATCTGCAAAGCAGTTACCTGGAAAACTGTGCACACATTCACCAAACATTACTGCTTGGATACCCAGGTCAGAAGTGATGACAGGTTTGGCAGAGCAGTACTGCAGAGTCTGTTTCCTAAATAGGTTCACTGCCCACCTCCAAAGATACTGCTTGGGTAGTCTGCATTTGTCAGAATTTGTTTTTATTTATTTGTAAATTGGTTTACAACCTTTGAGCCAGAGGCTCATTTCCAAAGGTACCTCGTCACATTGAGGACAGACATAACACATTTAGGTTACAGAATACAAGTCACTGAATTAGAGTTACACAGAATGATTTCATACATTATACAATTTAGTAGCAATTACAGTGATACAGCTGAGCATATGCTGATTTTAACAGAGGCAGGATGCACAGGGGGAGAAAGTGGGGGGGTGAAGTGGAGTGCCACCCAGCGGGCGTTGTCAAGTGTGGAGAGATCGAGGCCACATTTAGAGACAAAAGCAGCTGCAAGTGTTAAACAGTTGGCTCCGAAGGGTGGTTTTGAAATTGGAGATTGTGGGGACATTGGAAATGGGAGCAGGGAGAGAGTTAAACCAGGATGGGGCTCTGTAGCAGAAGAACCTCTGACCATGAGTGGTCCTGGATCTGGGGACCAGTAGAGTGGTCTTGTTGGAGGTTCAGGTTGCGATAGTAGGTGGGGTATGGTGGATGGAGGCTGTCACCTCTGGAGGGGAGAGCCCGAGTAGAGTTTTTTTGTGAAGAGGCAGGTTTGATAGCATAGCCGTTCATCTAGGTTACGGAGTTTAGCCTCATCATAGAGTTGACAAGTATGTGTGAGCCTGGGGGCACCAGTAATCAGCCTGCAGGCCTTGTTTAGGGTGAGGTGAATTTTGTTGAGGGCGGTGGTGTCAGCAGCACCATAGACTGGCAGGCCATAGTCAACAAGGGATAGTACTGAAGACGTAACGCGAGTCGGAGTGCATCGGGGGGAGGTAGTTTTTATAGCGGTAGAGGATGCCAAGCCGTGTATTAGTGGCAGATGCAAGGGCATCAATGTGGGTATGGAAGGTGAGGGCTGAATCAAAGGTAACCCCAAGGTATTTGTAGGAGCAGACTTGTTCAAGTGGTTGTTTGGTACTAGGGAGGATAGGGAGTGGGTAGTTGCAGGCTTTGTTTCGGGGGTGGGCAAAGAACATTGCTTTTTTTTTTTAAGGTTAATGATGGGTCTGTGCTCCTTAAACCAGGCTTCGGCATCATTGTAGGATTGTTGTAGGGAGTCCTGGAGGGAGATGGGATTGCGGTGGGTGGCAAAAATGACAGCATCATCTGCATACATAAGAATTTTGCCAGAGCATGCACTGGGCAGGGTGTTTAGATAGAGTGAGAAGAGTAGGGGGTCCAGGATAGAGCCCTGAGGTACCCCTGAGCAGATGGGATGAGTTTCCAAGAGTGTCCCATTGATTTTTACACACTGGGAGCGAGCGGATAAATAGCTCGTGCACCATGCGAGGGGGCCAGTGGAGAAACCAGTGTGGCAGAGGCCATCCAGCAGAAGAGGGTGGGAGACAGTGTCGAAAGCCTTTGAAAGGTCAATGAACACTGCACCAGCTAGGGAGCTGGCGTCCAGGGAGGAGTGTAGGAAATTGGAGAACTCAACTAGTGCAGTGTGGTACTGTGACCAGCATGGAAGCCGTGCTGCTCTCGGCATAAGATGTTATGCTTAGTCAGATATTCAGTGATTTGAGTGGTCACCACTTTTTCTAGGGCTTTGGGGGGATGGAGATTGGTCGGTAGTTGCTGGCGGAGGACCTGTCGCCCCCTTTATGAATGGGTGTGACTATGGCTGTTTTCCACGCAGTGGAAAATTGCCCCAGGCAGAGGAATCAGTTAAGTAGGCTGGTGAGTGGGGCAAGGACTTTATCCAGCACCAGCTGGAGAATACTGGGGTCCAGGGAGTCGCTGCCTTGGACTATTGCTATTTAACGCTTTAATTAGGAGAGGTCTGGCTTCCTGGGCAGATACCTTGCATAGGAGGAAGCTGGGGCATTGGAGGACAGGGGGAGGTAGGCTGGGGGGTCAAAGAAATTACTGGGGAGGACAGAGCTAAGGTCAGTAAATGAGGTGTTAAGGCAGTTAGCAATGCAGGCAGGGTCGGTGGAGGTAGAGCCACCAATAGTGAGCTGGGATGGGGGCGGGGAGTGTGATTTCCCATTTAGTTGTTTAATATTGTCCCAGAAAGTCTGGGAAGACCCCCAGGAGGAGGTGAGGGTGGCCTGGTAATGGTCAGCCTTGGCTTTACGGACGGCCCATGAGCACCTGTTCCAAGCAGCATTGTAGGCCTGTCTATCAGCCATCTGGCCCATTTCAGTGGCAAGGTACCAGAGGTTATCCTTATTCCTGAGTATTTGTAGTAGGGCAGGGGTAACTCAGGGTGCATTACGTTTTTTTGGATCGAATTTTGGTGAGGGGTGAAAAGAGGTCACAGGCCTTGTTAAAGGTTTGGGAGAAGAAGGCGAGGGCAGTGTCAATGTCGGGTGCATGATGAATGGGGGACCAATTAATCTGGGCGAGAAACTGTTTGAGTTTTATCAGCCCACCAGGGTGGGGGCACCTGCAGAGTGTGGTCTGGGCTGTGGGTTTGGGAGTGGGGGCCGCCCAAAGAAATAGGATAGGGGAGTGGTCACTTAGGGAGTCTGGGAGGACCTGGATGTTATGGATTTTTGGGGGACGGTTGGTGATAATTATGCCCAGAAGGGTACTGGTTCCTCTTTTTGGGTTTACTCTAGTGGGCTGGGAGATGAGCTGTGACAGGTCTCGGGCAGTGAACGAATCTCGGATAGTGGAAGAGGAGGCGCTGAACCAGTTCACGTTAAGGTCCCCCACTAGGATTTGTTCTGCCTTGTGGTGGAGGGTGGCAAGATATTCTGTTATAGATATCAGCACTGGGTTCTGATTCTTTGGGGGAACGTAGGCAGTGGTGAGATAGAGAGGGCCCCTGGAGGGGTCAGGAGTGAGTTTGAGGGCAAGGGCCTGGGCCCCATTCACAAGAACAGGGGCAGGGAGCACTTTTCCGATGACTGTGTCCCTGGTATAGATTGCACAGCCACCCCCACATTTGCCTACTCGGTCCTCCCAGTATAGGGTATAGCCTGGGAGGGAGACAAAGGAGTCGGGGTGGATTTGGACAGCCAGGTTTCAACCAGGGCTATGATGTCTGGTTGATGTAACATGGCCCAGCACTGGAGGGCATCACATTTTTTCAGTAGGCTGCATATGTTCATGGAGGCTATGCGGAGACCAGTGGACCTAGCAGGTGGGCTGGAGGGGGCAGGGCCTGGGTTAGGATGCATGTTGCCAGATAGGAGGAGTAGTAGGAAGACCAAGGCTCTGACCAGGGGGTGGCAGTATGTCAAGTTCCCGGGTGCGCTGGGATGGGGAGGAGGCCATGGGAAAACAAGGAATGGGCAGGGTTCAAAGGGTCGGGAGGGCAGGGCCGAGGTTGCAACTATGGGGAGCCAGGGTGAGCAGCGGGGGGGCAGCTAGGGGGTGGGTGCCTTGGGCCAGGGTACATGGTCAGTGTAGGGTGGGATCGGACTAAGTCAGGGAGAGTTGGCGGTGCTGTTACAAGTGGACCCGGGAAGATGTCTGGCTGATGGGATGTGGGTACTAGCATGTAAATGAGGGGGAGACATTTGAGGAGGAGGTGTACAAACATAATGCCTAAAGGTAGCAGCAGGGCAGAAGGGCTCAAGTATCTTGGCTGCCCCTCAGAAAGTGTGGATACCACTTTGGAGTAGTGGTGGTGTCACAGACTCTGGTGGACAGGGTACAAGGTTCGAGACCCTGGTAGGGTGGGTGAACTAGGACCTGGGTGAAAATGGGGATTCGGGTGGGGCAGTCGACACACACTGCGTTTTGATGGGCTAATCCCCCTTGCAAGGATGCTACTGCTGGAGGTAGTTAATTACCTCTTAGGTACCCGGATGTAGGGTTCCTACCCGGGCTGAAATTCATTGTTCTCCCTGAGGATGGTTGTCCTGGAGTTTGAAGAAAAAATTACTTACCACAGTAATCTTGTTTCTTCCAAGGGAATCTTACTGTATTCTGAGCTCCCACCCTACCTCCCTTTCTAGAATTTAATGGACACTGCATTCTAGCTGTCCATACCCTATTGCAAACCTGTTGGTGTGATTGTTTGTTTTCATGGGCAACTGTGACTTGAGTCTTAGGGATGCTCCTGTTGTTTAAAGGAGGGGCTGGTCTTTAGGGGGGAATTGGTTTTATATTATAATCGTTTAGTTTAATTTAGTTTAGTTTAGTTATTTATGCATGCTTCGTAAGAATCTAATGGTTGCAGGAAGTGCAACCAGGGACAGTGGTTTAAAAACCGAACTCGAGCCTGACATTCCGCTATTTGCCTAGATTCTATTAACTGTTTCATCTCCAGGGCAGTCCTATGGTGAGACCTTACTGCATTTGTCAGAATACAGTAAGATTCCCTTGGAAGAAACAAGATTACTATGGCAAGTAATTTTTCTTATGTAACATAATGGAAATGTGTTCCCTTGTGTCGTTAATTGTAGTGTAGTATGGCACTGTGCATTTTAAAATGAATAAATATAAATTTCAAGAAATGAAAGCTCAAAGTAGGTGTTACATACCTAAGCCATATTGATACAGTTTCCATGTCTCAGTGTGCAACAAAACATGTTAAGTAATGTCAGCATGTATCAACACATTTTAACTCTATTAATAAATGGAAAGTTTATCAACAGAGCTCAGACATGTAGCACTGACTCCAAGATTTCATATAAAAAAGGAAGTTTATAGCCTTAATGGTTAATATAATATTGTAATAATATGTTATTATATATGATAGAGTGGAATGATAACACTTGATATAACATTAGCCTCTGCTTCTGAAGATACTAGTGGCATTCCATAAAAGAGGACCACACCCTTTTTCTGTTTTCACTCAGGTGTGTTACAGTAATATCAGAGAACAAAGACATTACAACATGTAGAAGTCATCTCCTGTTGACATAACAAGTGTGTTGTAACCACTCATAAAATAAGTCACCTTCCCTGGTACCAAGGACATCATGGTGCCTGGATAAGAAGCCCCATCCTATAAATGCTGGCTGTGTACCTCCATGAACCATTTCTTGTCCCAGACTGAGGTCCACAACCTTTTGCAAGCTTAACTAAGATGTATCACAATGATTTCAGAGAGAGAACAGACATTGCAACAATCAGAAGTCATCTCCTGGTGTCATAACAATGGTATTGCAAAGTCCCATAAAATAAGGACAGTGGTTCTAATACCAAGAACATCATGATGCTTGCATAAGAAGCCCCATTCCATAACTGCTTGCTGTGTAGCTTCAGGAACAATTTTTTGCCTCCATAAAGCTTTTCTTCTGGTGGCTGACACAAGTGAGCTCTCAGCCCTATCCCAGCCTCCCCCACCTGGCACCCACCTCTCTTGCCTGGCACCCATCTCGTCCGGACTCATCATATCCGAAGTCCCCCACAGATTGTCCCCTGTGGTGAGGCCAGGAAGGGAAGGGCTGTCTGCCCCCCAGCCGGTGATTCACATTCAGAATAGGGCCATTGGTCCAGGGGATGTCACGGGGACAGGGGTAAGTGGGCAGGGCTTCATGAATCCTGTGCTGACCATTTTCTTTTTTCTTCTCTTATGCCCCCTGCTGCTGTGGCACGTAAGTGTGTGCACGTAGATGTGCATATATGCTATGGAACCACAGCCTCTCCCTTCAGTACTGCTCGAGCATTGGTGCCACAAGGCCAAATCAACAAGCCTCCCCACCCATGGAGAGGAAAGCTGGCTGACAAATGCTTGATCCCACCCCCCAGCTGACCTACAGAAACCAGAGCTCATTCCCAAACTTGGGTCACCGGCATGCATGGAGGTAAGGTGCATAGCGCCTCAGCCTTCCACGCCGCTGGACTGGCTGGCTCCATGAACCATTTGAATATAATATAATGTTGCCTGATCTCTTTTCCCAAACTTATTTTTTTGTATTGTTTATAATCTGTCCAGAAACAGTTCATTGACAGCACGCATAACTTTATATTCCTTTTGTGTCACAAACTGCCTTAAAGCAGGGATTGACATGTGCAAATCTTTACAAATAAGAGAAACACTAGGACCAGTACCAGTAAGGAAGCTTGTATCATTGCCTTCAAAAATGCCCTGAAAAAAGGCTGTGAGGTAGCAATTTGTTGTTGAACATGCTCAGAGAGTTCAGGATACTAGTCTTATTGTGTTCAGTTTTCCAGCCCATAGCAGAGAGTATTGATGGCTGTACCTTGATGCTGAATAATAGTGGTTTCTCCATGTGCCTTAATTCAAAATCTTGTTCTCTCTAGGTGTGGTTACACCCGCACTGGATTTTGGCACCTTTTCAGCACCTGTGTATGACGTGCGCGCTGTACCCATTTCCAGTGCATCCACACTGATGAGCTGTAGAATGGTGCAGAAGCTGTGGAAGTGTTGCAGACAAACCATACTGTAAAGGCTGATACTAATGGAAAGTAAGTAGGTGCTACCATGGGGGGTGGCCACCCTCACTTGGCTACTAGCCAAGGCAAGAATACGATGCACATACAGAGATGCTGACACTCAGGTAATAATGCAGGCTAGAATTTTATTGTGAATATATTACAATGCAGGTACAGGTCAACAGCTACCCCACCATGCAGATGCCCTGGTGATTCACTTGTGAGAGCTTCATCAAGGGCTGGGAACCAAGCTGAACCAGCCCATTAAATGCTACACATAAATGATGTCAGAACCTTCAAATGGCTGACATTTACATTACTTGGTAAATTAATTATGTGCAGGGAGGGTGCTTGTTACCCTACACCTGAAAGAAATAGTGCAAAAAAGGTACAAAAAAAAAATACATATTCAGAAACCAAATGTAAAAGGTAAAAGATGGGTTGAAGGTGCTGTGGGTCACCCTGACACCAGAGCTGGAGCCACTGTTCATCCTGGGGAGATATACAGACCTTCAACATAGGGCAAAGAGTTAGACAAGGCATTGGGAGAAGCCATCAGTGCAATGGCAAAAAAGGGGGAGGTGCTGCTGGTGGGGGACTTCAACCTGCCAGACATAGATTGGAGCCTCCCAGCAGTGGCTTTGGTTACATGTAAGCCCATTCCACATTCTCTGCAGGGGGCATTTCTCAGGCAACCTGGTGCTTACAAATAGGGGCAGCATTGTAGACATCAAGGGGTAGATGCCACCTGGAGACCAGAGATCACCGTACATTGTAGTTTAACATAAGAATGGCAGCAGATACAGATCACACAAGGACAAGGGTCTTGGACTACAGGAGGGCAGATTAAAAAAAGGGGTGAATACCTCAGAGACAACCTAATGGAGGACATGACTGGGTGGGTGGAGGAAGAGTGGGCCAAATTAAGGAATGGAAGAGTGAAGGCAACAAACCTCTGCACGTAAGAAGTGAGCAAAACAGGAGGAAAAAGTGATCACTATATAGGGAAGTAGCTGCGAAGGTAAAGGCTGATGAGGTGGCATTCAGGAGGTGCAATAAGACACAGAGGGAAGAGGATAGGAAGTTGTACTAAGAAAAGCAGAGGGAAGCAGGGAAGACAGTGAGGGGCGCAAAGGCAGAAGCAGAGGAAAAGATAGTCAAACGGGTAGCTTATGGGGACAAGACCTTTTTCAGATATTTAAGTGTAAAGAGGAAGACCAGGGGCAGGATTGTGAGGTCAAGAAGGTGGAAGAATGCGGACAGGAGGATCAGGACAAAGAAGATATCCTGAACAGATACTTCTGCTCAGTCTTCACAGTGGAGGGAAAGGGGGACAGACCACATAGAAGCAACAGGAACACTAAGGGGAGGGAGGTGAACACAAGTCCATTCATAGAGGAAAGAGTCCTGAGAGGATTTGTGAATCTGAAAGTGGAAGTGGTTAGGGCTATGGGGCCGAATAGGGTGTACATAAGGGTGCTGAGGAAGCTTAGGGAAGTACTGGCTGCACCTTTGACAGCAATATTCAACAAATCACTGAAAACAGGAGTGGTTCCAGAGAACTGGAGTAGGGCAGATGTAGCTCCGCTTCATAAAAGTGGCAGCAGGGAGGAGACTGCTAACTCTAGGCCAGTCAGTCTAATGTCAGCGTTGGGAAAGTTAATGGAGACACTATTAAAAGAAAGGCTAGTGAAGTATCCTGAATCCAGTGGGTTACAAGACCTGAGGCAGCAAAGATTCATGGGGGGGGGTCATGTCAGATGAACTTGATTGATTTCTTCAACTAGGTGACCAGAGAAATAGATCATGGTGGGGCAGTGGATGTGGCCTACGTAGACTTCAGCAAGGCCTTCGACACCATAATACATAGGAGGCTTATAAGGAAACTGGTCGGTTTGGGGGTAGGACCATGGTGGTAAACTGGGTACGGAACTGGTTGATAGGTGACAGAAGGTGGTGGTAAAGAGCACTTACTCTAATGAGGGGAGAGTGACCAGTGAGGTTCCTCAGGGTTCAGTACGGGGACCAGTCCTCTTCATTGTCTTCACAAGTGACATCGTAGAAAAGCTGCAAGGGAAGATATGCCTCTTTGCAGAGGACACTAAAATCTGCAATAGGGTAGATACTCTGGAGGGAATGGAGAGAATGAGTAGAGACCTGAGAAAAGTTGAGGCATGGTCAAAGGTATGGCAGCTGGGTTTCAATGCAAAAAAAGTGCAAACTCATGCAGTTCGGGCACAGAAACCCATAAGCAGTGTATACAATGGGAAAAGAGGTATTGACAGTCAGTAAACAAGAAAGAAACCTTGGGGTTTATCATATCTGATTACTTCAAGGTGGCAAGGCAGTAGGCAGGGCCAGCAGGATGCTGGGGTGCATAGGAAGGGGAATCACCAGCAGAAGGCGAGAGGTGGTGTTACCACTGTATTGATCATTGGTGAGACCCTACCTGGAAGACTGTGTCCAGTTCTGAAGACCACATCTCAAGAAAGACAGGGTACAGGCTGTCCAGAGGAGGGCAACTAAAATGGTTTGGGGGGGGGCTGTATCATAAGCCCTATCAGGAGAGACTGAGGGATCTCAACATGTTCACCCTGGAAGAGAAGAGGGAGAAGGGGGACATAATAGGGACCTATGAGTACCTCACAGGTTTGAACAAGGTACAGGAGATGAGTATTTTTCAGAAGAGAAGGAGCAGAACAAGGTGGCATGCAATGAAGCTGGAAGGGGGAAATTTACGAAGGATGTAAGGAAGTAGTTCTTCACTGAAAGAATGGTAGACACCTGGAACAGTCTTCCAGCAGAGGTGGTGGTGGTGGTGGGGGGGGGTTTGCATGGGATAGATAAGTTTTAAAATTCTTTCTGCATACCAAGTGAATCTTAGGTTAAGGCCTTAATGGTCAGCTACTCTTGTGCTATCATTGTGGTTACAGACAGCATGGTGACCAGCGAGCATATCCTCCAAGTGGTGTGGAAATTGACATCTTTGGAGGTAGATGAGTGGCCAGTGTGACTTTTACCAGACCTGAGGTTCACTACACAAAGTCGCTGCAAACAATTTTATGGGGTTCATCAGCAGCTCCATACAGTGGACACCGTTCACTCTTTTCTGCTAACCACCAGTCTCTAGATCCAAAACAGGGGTTGGGGGATGGGGGTTCAATGTACCAACTCCACAGATACAGGTATGTGGGTTGTTTAAACAGCTTATGAATTTGCAGGCTGAAATGAGGAAGCCTAAGAGAACAGTGAGTGACTGAATGACTGGACTGCAAGTATTAAAGAATGTTTGTATGGCAACACACAGGTTGCTTGGTTTATTTTCAGTATATGTCCTCACTTCTGGTTTAAGATGGGACAGTGAGACAGACTATGCGCTATATCTTGGGTCTCCTGCATAGTCTGTATGTGATGATCTGAAGGTTATGTTTTCAGTGTATTTCTCAGGACATTGCATGTCCAAAATGATGCTTTCTTTCTTTCTTTCTGGGACTGAGAAGTCACTGCCTTCTTTATGGTGTTGAAAGTACACTTTCCTGTCACAGGTTAAATGACGGAGTCCTGCTCTATAGAGTAGGGGATGTTTGGTGAGGCTGTCTCAGCATGTTTGCAGTGAATGCAATTGTTTCTTCTTTGCTGCAACTTACTGCCAGACAGGAAAACAATCAAAATTAGATGAGTCTGTCATCAACTTTAACAAGTTTGCCCTTTTACGGGTGGAGGGTATATGTTTAAATTCAAATATACCAGAGGGTTTGAATATGGAGACTTGTTAGTGGGAATAAATTTCATAAAATACTGTCTGTGACTGGGATAATGGCAACTTCTTTGCAAGTTGTAGTATTTGTTTTTATATATCCCATAGTTTAATCATTGCTGGTTTATCATATAGCGTATACAGGTGTTATTAACAGTTGTACTGAATTCCTGGGTTACACTTTAAGTGTTGGTTTCAGTGTAACTAGTCATTAATTACATGCAACAGGGTAATACATTCCTGCACTTGATATATTACCAGAAGTAAAAAGCAAATGTGCTCCAAATGAGTGAGCAATTCTGTATGACATTCCTTCTGTATATTATCCTGTGTGAGACAATTTGTATAGTTTATTTTTTTAAATAAAACATAAGTTGTAAAAGAATAAAATGCTATAAGATATACAAATCTCAGCTATGCTGACCAGCCTGCTTTTTATAACCCAAACTTTCAAGGTACAAGAGACCTAATAAAGAATTTAAAGATGAATGTACCTTGTCTTCCCCCAAGAGAATGTACTGCTTGTTCAAGTTTACAGAGTGGTAAGCAAACATTGAGCGTTAGCAAACCTTAGTTTCAAAATCTTGAGCAATCAGTTTTTTTCTCAGCAAGCAGATTTGGGGCCAAAAAACATGAACTACTGTATGTGAAGTCTTCTTCAACGGGAAATGAGATCTGTATTTATCTCTGCTTGCCCACTTGGAGTAAATAAATTTCAATAAATAAATATTATGTGCTGTGGCATTCTAATCCGATTAAGACATTTTATTTTGTGTTGCCAGGATGCAGGGCCTGATTCAATATACGGATGCAAAATTCACGATTTATCCTGGTGTATGGTTTTACACACAACAAACTAAGACACATTTTGTAGCACTTAAATCAGACACCTTTTAACTTGGTGGAAGTTTTGGAGCAAGCCAACTGTTGAGTAAAGCTAGGTGGAAATACCTTTGTCTTTTTCAGCACAGACCAGCTGGCAGACTTTTTGAAAAATGGACAGAGATTTCATCACTTCATCGATACTCAGGATGGATGTTCGACTGTCAAGGCAAAAATGTTACACCTAGTAACTGACCCGCTACAGAAGAATCTTCTGAAGCTGAACTTGATTCTCACTTGGATCATCATCCACAATTTAAAGTTTTTCTTTAAAAATCCTGGTCAGTTTTGCTGAGAAATATAATTGCTTTGGACTAGTGGACTAATTTTTATTTTTTGGAAATAAAATAAAGGACATTTCCAACTTCTAGAGCTTACATTATCACCTCGCTGTATGGGGGTAATTTATTTAGCAGCATTGTTTTACTTTTTAATTTTTCCTTATGAATTCCAGCCTGTTATTTACCATTTGAACATATACTGTATTTAAATAAAAAACAAATCTGAATTACTGTGCTGCTAGATAGTACTGACAGGTTGGGAAGCAATAGTCAAGAATCCTCTGATGTATGAATTGTCTGTTTTTCTCTGTCTCTATGATCTTAGTCCCATTTTTCTTGTTAAAGAAGTCAACATGTTCTCTAGCTTTAATTCAATGAAATGCTTATCCCTTTATTCTTTTTTCACTGAGGTTCTTATATAAGTGCCGTATGTTTTTAACCTATTTGGTAGTAAACTACTGTAGCTATTGAATGTGCTTTCTTTTTGTTTTTCTCTTTATTGTACTGAAAATAATGCAAATTATTTATAGCAAAAAAAGGTATGATATCTACAATAATTATGTTTAAAGTTAGTATTTTCTAGGTTTGTTTTACTTTGCCCTGTACATGTCCACTAAATCTGAACATTTGAAATTTGCCAGCAGACAAAGGCCTGCGGTCAATCAAGTCTGCTCAAATGTGCAGCTAGCACCCTTATTCTGCAGCTGCCCCTCCCACCCTTCCCTCCTTTGACCTCCCCTTGCCCTGTCCCAGCTCCTTTTGAAGCAGTCCACTATTCTACTGGATACCACTTCTGCCGGTAGCGCATTCCATCCAGCTTCCACTCTCTCCATAAAAAAGTGTCTCCCCATCTCCCTCCTGAACCTTCCTTCCTCCAGTCTCATAGCATAGCCCTGGGTGTCCCTTTCTTCCCTTACTTTGAACAGCCCCTCTGTACCTGTCTTGTTTATTCCTTTCATGTACTTGAAGGGTTTAATCATATTCCACCTGTCCCTCTTCTCCTCCAGCGAGTACATGTTAAACTCCCTCAGCCTCCTCTCATATAATAAGTCCCCCAGCCCCTTGATCATCTTTGTCACCCTGCGCTGCACCCCCTTCAGTAACTCAATGTCTCTCTTCAGATATGGGTGCCAGTATTGCATGCAGCACTCCAGGTGTAGTCTAACTAATGATCTATACATTGGCAGAATCACCTCCCCCCCCCCCGAGATATACCCTTGCAATGCAACCCAGCATTTCATTGGCCTTTGCAGCTGCCTTCCTACATTGTGCTGAGTTGTTCATTGGCCCTGTAATGAGCACCCCAGATCCTTCTCCTCCTCTGTCTTGGCTAGCTGCACTCCCCCCAGCTGGTAACTCCTCCTCCTTGGGTTTTTCACCCCATTATGCAGCACCCTGCACTTTTTGGCATTGAACCCCAGTTGCCAGGTGACTGACCAGGTTTCCAGCTTTTCCAGATCATCCTGCAGCCCCTGCCATCCTCCAAGGTCATCCACTACTGCTTCCATCTTGGTGTCATCAGCAAACAGACTGGTCTTGCTGTTGATGCCCAGTGATATGTCTGCAGTGAATATCCCAAACAACACTGGTCCCAACACCGAGCCCTGTAGAACACCACTCATCATTACCCTTGGGGATGTGAGCTCCCCACCCACCACCACCCTCTGTTGCCTTCCCTGAAGCCAGTTCTCTACACATCTCACCAGCTTTGCACCCACCCCTGTACCTTCTAACTTACTTCCCAGCCTCCCATGCAGCACCGAGTCAAATGCCTTACTGAAGTCCTGGTACAGGACATCCACTGCATGGCCCTCATCCAATTGCCTAGTTACCCAGTCACTGAACTCCACCAGGTTGGTTTGGCAGAGCATGCCACTTATGAAGCCATACTGTCTGCTGTCTTGTAGTCCTTTGGCCTCCAGGAGGGCCACCAGCCTCTCCTTCAGGATAGTTTCCATCAGCTTACCCAAGATGGATGTGAGGCTCACCAGTCTTTAGTTCCCCAGTTTATCCTTGGGGCCACTGTTGTGGAGGGGCATCACATGAGCCATCCTCCAATCCTGAAGTACACACCCTGAGTGTAGTGAGGCATTAAATAGGTCTGCCAAAGGTCCCGCCAGAACCTCTGCCAGCTCCTTCAGTACCCTGAGGTGGATGCCATCTGAACCTGGTGCCTTGTCCACCCTCAGTGCCCTCAAACCCTTCAGAACCCTGCCCTCCATGATTTCCCTGTCCATCACCCCTCCCCCTCTGTTTCTGCCCCTCTTTCCTTGGGTATCACCTCCTTCCTAATCCTTACTATATGGTCCTTACAGTTCCTTTTCTTCCTGATGTACCTGAAGAAGTCCTTCTCCCCCTTCTTAATGCCCTGCACCAGCCTGAGCTTCGTAGATGCCTTGGCTGCCCTTACTGCCCTTGTCACCTCCTCTGATTCCTTCAGGTACTCCTCCCTGTCCTCCTCCCCCTCCCTGTTTTTTTGTACGTCCTAAAGTCAGCTCTTTTCCTCCTTACCTTTTCCATGACCTCCTTGCTCACCCAGTTAGGTTTCTTTGCCCTAGCCTTCTTGCTCTTGGCCTTGCTGCAGGTTCTGGTTTCCTCCACTATCCCCAACTTTATGAGCTCCCACCTCTGGTTAGTGCCCATACTAGATTGAATTCTGGCCAGGTACCTTTTTACCACTTCCCCATCCTCCCGAAGTTGGCCCTCCTGAAGTCCAGCACCCTTGTGCCAGATTCCACTCCTTCCTTACCCATATCCACTGTGAACCATACTGAGTGGTGGTTACTCTCCGCCAGTGGTTCTTCCACCCTAGGTTCCCTCACTAACTCCCCATTTGCCAGCATGAGGTCAAGGGTATTCCCTAACCTGGTTGATTCGCTGACCATTTTCATCAGGAAGCTGTCCGGGAAGGCATCCAGCAGTACCTGTTCCCTTCTATTCCTGGTTGGGGTACTCCAATCCACTTCTGGCATATTGAAGTCCCCCACAATCACCACACTACCCTTCTCGCAGGTCCTCCTAATCTGTCCTGCTAGTTCCCTGTCTAAATCCTCTGTCTGAGAGGGCGGCCTGTACACCACTCCCATCCTGAGAGTCCTATTCTTGGAATCCTGGATTTGCATCCATAGTGACTCCATACTACCCTCCTCCCCTTCCTCCTGTACACACTTCAATCCTTCCCTCACATATAGTGCCACCCCCCCTCCTTTCCCAATCACTCTATCCCTACGAAATAGTTCAGAATAGTGTTTAATTCTTTGTGCCTTTCAAAAAGACTCTTTGTCCCCCAACTGACCTCACAGTTGCTGTTTGTGGTATCACAGTCTGTTGTTATGGTAAGAACAGTATTATGATATCACAAACAATATTAGGTCAATTGAGGGACATTCAAATGCTTTTCATACACACTCATAAAATACATGTTTTCTGCTGAATTATTATAGCTCACGCAATATAATTATCCGAGTGCATACTGACATGCAGAGTTGCTCTTTAAGAAATTCTTGTGTGCATTTGCAGTAGCTGGTAACACATAATGCCTCATTTCATTGCATTTCCTTTTCTATTTTTAACTAGGACGTGAACAGGGCACAGCCCTTTTTATGTTTGCTTGCACGCATGTGCAAGAAACATAGTGCCATCATCCGAGATTTCGGAGGTGTGTCACCTCCTCCTCCAATTCAGTCAGTGTGTTGGCAGGTGTGGCCCCTGTAAGCCAATGCATGCTGGAGCTGTCTATGACAAGCTCAAAATGCAGTGGCATACAGTTGAAAGGGGAGCTACGCTTCAGTGAGCAGCGATGAGATGTCGCCTGCTCATGCGCCAGCTCCCCACACACACAACCGCATACGCATACTGCATGCTGCCCCCGCACACAGTATAGCCGATGGGGTACCCAATCCCCGTCGACTTGTGCTAGCTCCCCAAGCCTTCCACATGCCAAGCTGGTGCCCACCCCAGCGTGGCAACTGATAGAATAGCCGACAGGGTGCCCAATCCCCCATCAGCTCCACTGTCCTCACCCCGAGTACTGGGTGCCACGTTGAGGAGCCACCCCAGCGTGGCAGCGATCCATCAGCGATGGGGTGCCCAATCCCCCGTCGGCTCACGGCCCCCAGCCATCCTTGTGCCATGCTGGGAGCCCACCCCAGCATGGCAAACATCCGCTCGTCTTTTTATTTTACCTGAAAAATAAAACGGTCCCTGGCCTTCTCCCAGCCCCCACAACCCGCACCCACCCACTGCGCACCCTGCCTCCCCACCCCCTCACCCCTACTTACCTCCAGACTCAGTGCTGACGATCTTTAGTGAACCAGGAACGCGTCTGCACTCTTCAAAGCCGACCCAGAACTGAGGAAATGCGGTAAGCTGTATAATGGGCTAGATAAGGTTTTCAACTTTATTGCATATCTCAGTCATTTTTGGAATTTTGCACCAAATTTTCAACATGGGGTTTTGGGACCCTTCTCATGAATGATGTCACTGTCATGGCGTTATTGGGTCAGAAGGGTGATTTCGCGGTCACTGTGCAGTCACTACGTGAAATCACCTTTGGGCCTGAATAACACCATAACAGTGACATCATTCATGAGAAGGTCCCAAAAGCCCTTATTGAAAATTTGGTGCAAAAACTTAAGCATAACTGTTTCTGGCGTGCGTTCGCAGTTCTCACGCAGGCTCGTAAGCTCGCGAATTTTCAATATTTTCACTCCAGATTTTCAACATTGCCATTTTACTGCACCTTCTTATGAGTAGTATAGCTGTCATTTTTCATGTCTCAGCCAAAACATGTTTCCGCCCATGTAGCGCACAATGGCGCATTTGGCATGCGAAATCAATGTACAGGACAAATTAAGAAAATCACAGTGACACTGTTCATGAGCAGAGGTCATAAAATGGCTATGTTGAAAATTTGGTGAAAAAATTCCTAAAAATGACTGTTTTACGAGGGTGCATTGCGCAGTTCCTACACACGCTCGTAAGTTTGCGAATTTTCTATATTTTCACTCCAGATTTTCAACATCACCATTTTACCACACCTCCTTATGAGCAGTACAGCTGTCATTTTTCACATCTTGCCCAAAATTTGTTTCCGCCCATGTGGCGCACAATGGCGCAGTCGATGTGCAAAATCAATGTATGGGACACATTAAGAAAATCACAGTGACACTGTTCATGAGCAGAGGTCTTATAATGGCTATGTTGAAAATTTGGTGAAAAAATTCCTAAAAATGACTGTGTTACGAGCGTGCGTTGCGCAGTTTCGCACCCTCGTAAGTTCATGACTTTGTAATATTTTCAGTCCAGATTTTCACCAGTGGCATTTTTCCACACTTCCTTATGAACAGTACAGCTGTCATTTTTCACAACATAGCTGAAGTGTGTGTTCACACTTTCAGCGCAGAGATGCGTGGTCGCTGTGGGAAATCATTGTTCGGCACAGATAAAGAAAATCACAGTGACACTGTTCATGATCGGAGGCACCAAAATGGCTGAGTTGACAATCTGCTGTAAAAAATCCCCAACCTAATTATATTACGGGTGTGCGTTGCACAGTTTCTATGTACGCTCATGACTTCACCATTTTTTAATATTTTTACTGCAGATTTGCAACATTGCCATTTTTTACACCTCCCCATGAACAGTACAGCTGTCATTTTTTACATCCTGTTCGAATGTTTTGCACCTATAGGTGCTAAATGCCGTAGTCGCTGTGCATAAGCAGCTTTCGGCTAACAAACTGATATTCCCCCTGTTCATGAGGTGGGGTCACAAAAAAAACATGTTGAAAATTTGGAGTGAAAATACCAACGAATGCCTGAGGCATTAGGGTTTCCAACCATAACGCCTAACCCTGTAGAGAATGACAAGCATCAGGGTGTGACTTGGGATTCTTGCCTGTAATGCTCATATCATTCCACACCTGCAGCCAGTGAGAGGCATCGAGGTATGCCTTGCACTCTTCGCCCCAAAGTTCACCCATTCTCCTATATCGCACCCATCTCACGTGATTCCTAATGAAATGGGGTGTGCATAAGAGCCAAAGACCCCAAGGAACACCGTGACACTTGTCAGTGTCTGCAGGGTGGGGTGTGGTGAAATGGCGTGGCCGTTATGCCCGATTTGACTCAAACGCACACCCCAATGCCTGTCGCCTCGCAGGGGGGTGGTGGCGGGGTTGGCTTCAGTTCAATACTTCACTGCCATTCCTATTACGCAGCTCTGTAACTTCTACACTACCACTGCCAATGCCAGCAAGCAAACATTCGGCATTGACAAATGCTTGTTCAGTCAGGACTGACATAAAAAAATGTAACAGCAGCAATAACAAATAAGTACAACATTTAGGGCAATTAAAACTATCAACAGGAACATTTAAAGTTTGCAAAATATAACTTCTTCAAAAGATGTTTAAAGTGCATAACATACATGCAGATTTAACCAAATTGTTTAACTCATCCAAATTGTCAGCACTCATCTCAAAAGATTTGGACTGAGGTGCTGGAGCAAGTCTAGCTTTGAGCCAACAAAACTTGTCACCATTCAGAGCCTTTATCTCATAGCCGGGAAATTAGTCAACATTAGCATTATGATTTCAGCAGCACGAACTGTCAGGCATTCGCCTGATCCACATAGAAGAGCATTCAAATAAGTGTGAAAGTAGGATACGTACTGCCTCTGACCAAAAATGGCTGTTAAGTTGCCTTTAACCTTCACCTAAATTTGCCGCACATCAGCTGGCAAACTGCCCCATAATATGAAAGCATTATCCTGCAAGTGGGTAGAGAGGGCAGAAGTCAAATTCTTCTCATTGTAACTGACACTGCCT
Organism: Neoceratodus forsteri; assembly: GCA_016271365.2. Lineage (NCBI taxonomy): Eukaryota > Metazoa > Chordata > Ceratodontiformes > Ceratodontidae > Neoceratodus > Neoceratodus forsteri. The sequence goes on along the minus strand of CM028138.1, from coordinate 346,106,890 downwards.
AGTTAGTTCATGTATTGCCACCTCATAGCATCACACCCAGTTTGAAAACAATTGCATTCCATCACTTTTCCAGTGAGGGAGAAGATCAGTTTTTGCATGTCTCCGGTGAATGATCCGTCCTCAGAATTAACAGATAATCCATATCCCAAGACATTGTTAGATGAAGAAGAGCAACTAGATTAATGATAACAAGAGATGAAATGGAATAGGGGAGACACTTCATACCCTTGACATGTTTAGCATGGAGCAAAGGAGGATAAAGGGCCAAAATAAGCAATTGCAGGGGTGATTTTCAAGGGGGACCACAGGAAATATTGCTTCTTACAGAGAGTGGTGGGTATACGATAATCACTCTTGAGTAACATAGTGAACTCAGAAAGAAAGGGAACTTTTAAGGAAAGATTAGCTGTGTATTTATGGGATACAAAAATAAACAGATGCTTCACTGAAAAGTGGTTGGCGGATATCTCGGAAGGCAACAAACCTTCTTCCATCCTATCATTTATATGATCTTATGTAGATAGCATTGCCAAATTGCCCCAAAAGATGGAAAGTAGCAGTTACAGTAAAGGAGTACAGTAAAGGTGATGGCATGCATCATCACCTTTAATCTTTAGTGGTTGATGCTTCTCTTGTTGCATCTCTCTCTCTCATCTCTAAATTCTGGTTTTGGTCTCCCCCTTTTTACCTCAACTCCTTCTTGTCCTCTCCCCTTGTCTTCTCTTATGACCTCAGAGGCTCTGGCTCCCTCACCTCCTCTTAGCTCTGTGCTAAGACCTCTGCAGGACAGGCTGCCTTAACCTATAGACACCCCTGGCTTTGGTCTAGCCTCAGCCATCAGCTCCTCCTCCTCTTAGGGCATTGTTCTGAAACCCCTTCTCATGATTTCATATTTCCCATGCTTGTTCCTTCACCTGACCTTCATTGTATCTCTCTGTATTGCCCTCTCCATGTGCTCTTCCCCTGGGCTTGTTTATTGTCCCCTGTATGATATCCGCTAACTTCCCTCCACTTTTTGCTACTAGGACTGGGTGGAGAGAATGTGGCCAGAACTGGAAAAGGCACAATACCCAGTTGTTGATTCAATAGGATGTCTACTCTGTGGGATGTGGACCACCTCAGAACCATAGTTCAGAACCATTCTGCCTCAGCACTTTCAACTCCTGACCTGCCAAGCTAAGTCTTTGCCCAAGCACTTGCCTCCCACCCCCTTTTGCCCTAGCACTTGCCTCCCACCCTCTACCCCTTGGCTCTTTTCTTTCTCTCTTCCCTTCCTATCCCAGCTCCCACTGCCCCTCCCTACCTCACCCTAACAGTCTGCCTCTGCCTCTCTCTCTCTTCCGCAGGATGCTGGCATACCATGTACTATGACTTAGCACAATTTGTGTAACTGTTTGTCATTGTAACCCATGTACTGTTGAATTTTTTTGTACTCTGTACGTATAATTTACTGTAACTATATTGTGTCTTCTTGTGTTAATGTATCTGATGTGGAACCTCTCAATGAGCATCCGCTCACAGGTGTCATCCAAGATTTCAATGAATAAATAAATTGCATTTGGATAAATAACATTGCATTACATGAGTTCAGTAAAGAAATCAAGTCATCCTTGGCATATAGTAGCTCCTCCTCTCTCTGACCATCCCATTGCATTAGTTCTCTGGCTTCTAGCTGCTACCCTATCTCTCTCATCCTAGTCCCACTGAAAGAGTACTGAGTCCATTACAAGCAGCTCCTGCCTCCTGGTGTGTAGTGCCCCCCCCCAACTCTCCCTCTCTCTCTCTGACCTAGAGGTGTGTGAATTCTCTTTGCTGTGCCTTGCATAGTCTTCCTTGTGATATACATAAACTTGGCATAGTTTTGCCCTTCCTGAAGGGCTCACTCCAGGGAAAATACTCTGTGACATAAACCATTGGCAAAGGGCTAACTCAGAGACTGGCACATCACTGGTGAAGAGGACAATGTAAAGCATAGCTTTCACATAAAAGAAAGTTAAACCTTTCCCACCACCCTTGTGAAACACTATCTCCAACCCTTCCCATCCATGGTAAAATTAAAATACCCAGTTCCCCAGCTCACACAGAACCTCAGCTCCCTCATCCTAATGGTAAAAGTCATGAAATACTCCCTCCCTCAATCAAAGTACTACCCCAGCTCCCACCTTCCACCGTCCATGGTAAAATATATGAAAAGAGCCTCTTCCCTTTATCCACACAACACTCCAACTACCAACCTCCTCCTCTATGGTTAAATTAAAATATCCCACTGCCCATGACCTGCAAAGCACCCCAAATCCCACCCTCCTCCCCCATGGTAAAAGTTATGAAATACCCCTTTCCTTAATTTAGCACCCTAACTCCCACCTTCCTCTTCCTATGTTAAAAGTCACAAAACACCCCCTTTCCCCATCCCACATAGCACTCCAATTCACATCCTCCTCTCCCACTGTAAAAGTCAAGAAATATCCCTTCCCAACCCACAGAGCACAACTCCTCCCTTCCCCATGTTAAAAGTCATGGAATACCTCCTTTGCCATCCAATCTGGCACTACAACTTCTCCCATATCTCCCTAGTAAAAGTCATGAAATACCCCTTCCCCCTCCAGAAGCGCACCCCAAACCCCTCCTCCCCATGGTAAGAGTTATAAAATGCTGCCTTCTCCAACCCAGAAATCACTCCAAAGCCCACCCTTCTCCACAGAGGCAAAAGTCATAAAATCCCCCTTTCTCCTCTAGCTCTGCAACTTCATCTCCCTGCTTTATGGTGCAATTCATGGGTGATAGTGGAGAATACTGGACCACCAACAAACCTATGCTATTAGTGTAAAGCTCAAGTTACACTGCTTTCACAAATTGGCCTTTTGGTTATTTTTTATTAGTTTATTTAAGTTGAGGGGCTTCACCCCCTACACCCCATTTAAAAAAAAACAAGGGGGTATATGAGGAAGAAGCCCCCCAACTCAAACAAACTGACAAAACCAAAATTAACAGGAAGCACAAACACGCTGTATTCATGAAAGTGTTACACCACACAAGAAGCGCTGGTCTGATATTCTTCACTATCACCAATTCATGAAATATCCCCTTCCATGGACCCTCCTCCCCAAATGGTAAAAGTCATGAAATACCCCTTTCCCATCCTATATAGCACTCCAACTCCCACCCTCCTACCCAGTGATAAAAATCATGAAATACCCCTTCCTTCCTCCCCAATCCACCTGCCACTTAAACGTCCCCTTCCTAACCTATGGTAAAAGTCTTGAAATAATACTCTTTCCCCATCCCACATAGTATGCTAACTCCCATCCTTCTTCCTCCAGGGTAGGTGTCTTGAAATACCACCTGCTGCCATCACATGTAGCACTTCAACTCTCACTCTCCTTCCCCTATACTAAAAGTCATGAAATAACCATTTCCCAACCCACACACTATAGAACTCCAATTCCCACCCTCCTTTTCCATTGTAAAAGTCATGAAATACCCCTTCCCAACAAATGTAGTACCACAACTCCCACTCACCTCCCCCTCTCCATGGTAAAAGTCACGGAATACCCCCTTTCTCCAACCTAGATAGCAGTAGTAGTAAATAATTTATTCTTGCAGATTAGGAATAGGATTTGCCCAGTTGAGCTGTTGTTCATTTACAATAGGGTCCACCATTCATACAGTCACAGTATAAAAGTAGTAAAAAACAATCAACATTACATAGAATAATATATGCACTACAAAGATGTAAGATGAAAAAGGCTTGTAGTCAATGCATACAATAGACGTAGTTACATAATATATACATATTGCACTAGAAACACTAGGATAGTGCTCCAGCTCCTCCCCGTAGCAAAAGCCATATTAGAAAATACCCCTACCCCAGCCAACACAGCACCCCGACTTGCAGCAATGTCCCCATGGTAGAAGTTATGAAATACCTCTTTTCCCCATCCCCATGTAGCCCTACAACTGCCACCCTTCCCCTTACATGGGTACACAAAAGATTGGTGTTATATGTTTATGAAATACACATGGGTGCTTGTATTTTAATGGCATTTACTAAAATCAGCACACCCATGGGGGAAACAGTTGTGCTTTGTGGGTTGGGGGAGGGGCTGTTTCATGACATTGACTTTGGTTGGGAGGATGGGAGTAGGGTTGGTGCATGGGTTGGGGAATGTGGTATTTTACTTTCCAATGGGAGAGGAGGGTGGGAAATTAGGTGTTATAGGCTGGGGGAAATTTATTTACCAACTTTTGTTTTACAGATATTCACATACCAGGTCCATTGCAAGTGTTGCAAAGGCCTTGCAGGTGGATCCTTTTGGTATGGATGTGGAAATGGAGGGTGGTACCATTGGGCATTAGCAATCTTCTTTGTACAAAACTGGGAGTGGGAGGAGAGAAACACTGAACATCAGGGATATTATTAGCATAGGGTGGGGAGAGAAAGGGGTCCACTAGACACCAGGGATCTTCTTGTCACTGGGTTAGGGAGAGGGCAGGGATGCCACTAGACACCATGGGCAAGATTCATGAAGCCTAAATAACTAAGTCCCACTCCACAACTGCTGTTGCAGATTGGATTCGCCCACAGCTGTGGTGGTAGTGATTCACAGCCACAGCAGTTGTGGAGGGTGTTATGGCTGCTTCCACTAGCTGTAGCCCATTCCTGCTGCTGTGGCAATCTCCCTGGTGACACCACCCGCAAACAGCCGTAGATCGTGGAGCTGGTTGTAATCTGGCTCCACCTTTGCGAATACCCCGCTGCGGGTAACCTGCAGATCCGCAAGTCACAACCAACTTGCGCTGAGGTTAACCCGCAGCTGCGGATATTTCTTCGAGTTTCATGAATCCTGACCCTTGTCTTCCTGGCGTGGGACAGGAAGAGGGAGGGAGTGCCACTGTATTCCAGGTACTCAGATCAGATTGGATTATCATTAAGGCATAGGTCAGGCAACATTGGCCAACCAGGAGAAGTCATAAAATTTAAAGTAGAGATTTATTATTATCAATAAGAATAAAAAATGAAAATTATGCAATATATCTCTTATATAGGCAGTTCAAACAAAATAAAGTCTTTCATCTGAGAGTATCTCTAAATCTAAATCTCAATACCACTCTCTAAATAAACATTACTCTCTTTTATAAGATGTTTTCACTTGGCAGTTAAATTCTGCATCCTGTTCTCATTAAGCTATATCTCTTGTTTTCACACAATGTACCTAACTTTGTCAATTTCTTTCTTGTGCCCAGTACATCCAGTCTTCTCAACAGGTGCAGCCAATTAAGACATTCTGTCAGAGCTGTTTTTTTCCGCTGACAGCTCTGCAAACAAACTTGTGGAAAGTCAAAAGGTTTCTCAAGGTTAACCCCTTGTGTTCCAGATAAACCCAAATAGCTAACTACATTCATTTCAATGATATAACTATATACTTTTGCAAACCAAGGGATCCCAATTTCAATACAGATTCACTTGTATTTTTTAACCATAGAAAAGCAAGGTGAGCAAGTGAAGTAAGGGAGATACCAGGGGGAAATTCTGGGACCATCGGAATGGCCAGTTCCAAGGTTCCACAAGGAAAATTTGATTATGCAATCAGATAGGACAGAATAATAGATCCTTGCTTTTAATTCTCTCTGTATAAGAAATGGGAAAGGGTCTTCTACAACACTGTTACATGGATCATCAGATATTTTACAATCTGGCCCAAGATCCAACCTTGACTGAATTTCAGATCGGAAAGTACAAAATTGGATGATTATGAAATCTAAAAAACAAACTGGTAAGATCCGGTAAATTCAATTTTTTTTTATATCTAATCTGAGCATCTCTAATAAGGTGGAACATAGCCTTCCCAGCCTGTCATAGTACTGAGACCCCCATCCCGACATATTACAAGCTGCAAGAGAACATCAAGCAAAAGGTGAAAGCAGCATGTGGGGTCCAGACTTAACCACTGAGACCAGACCTGAGAGGACCTGAGAATCAGTCACCAGAGGGTCGAGAACTTATTTACAAGGCAGTTAGAGTCCACTGCCACAAAAGCTGCAAGAAAGAAAACTGCCATCAACCAACCCAGCCAAGTCAGAACAAAGCTAAGGGTTGGTTTTATCCTTGTTCTATTTCATTCCATCATCAGCATAAACTCCTTTTCGTTCTCTCCTGCTCCTGCCCTAGCCCTAGGCATGCTGTGTTATGCTCCTTCTGTATTTGCTCGATAAACATAATTACATTTTTTTAAACCCTGAACTGTGTGTTTGAGTTTTCTTGATGTGTTAGTCACATGTTTTGTGCAACACAAACTTGAGGAAAAGGTGATCCATAAATACATTTATCTATTCACTCTCACCAGTGGGTGTTCTCCTAATTTCCAGATCTGAGGAAAACTTTTGGCACAAAAGACCATAATCTGACTCTTGGATAAATTAATAGTTTACTTCAAAACATTTGCACTTTTATGTAACCAGGAGAAAAGAACAAGATTGTCTGTGTATGCCAAAGCTGGGCATACACAGGTGCCAATATTGGAAGTCAGAGTTGAACAACATGTAATTTTCTAGCAACTGATGAATCCAGGGTAAAAACAGGGTAGGGGCCAGGACACAGCCCTGTGTCACCCCCCCCAGTTTGTCAGGAAGCTGCTGAGAGATGAGCTCTGGTTCCCACCCTGACACATGCCCAGCTATTTGAACAGATGTCCCTTATAATATTAGTAAGTACTGGATCTATGCTTTATTTCAACACCAACTTCTAGAGAATTCCTCAGGAGATGAAGTTGAAAGCAGTGGAAAACTCAATTAAAAAGTCAATAAAAGCTACATATAACTTTTTTTTCCTTAAAGTAACATATTTTTCCAAAAGATGTACCATAATATAACAATTATCTACAATAGAATACCCTAGCCTAAAGCCTAAACCTGGCTTGCAGTTTGCACTAAAATGATTTTGGAAGATTTTTAAGCTGAGATCTGAAAAGCTTAGAGGCCGATACATATTGGGGTCAGTCTTGTCCCCCTTTTTATGAATGGGGACAATCTCAGGATCCCTTCCTGAGAACAGAATATACCTTTCCACTTTGCTCTTATTGAAAAAGTCTACTGAGCAATCACTCCAAGGAGGGGTCATACAAACCAAATCATCTGCTGGCATTTGTTTGGGTCCCAGGGCTTTGTTTAATTTAAGCGGGGGAAAGGTCAGACAAACCTCTCTCCTTGTTTGATATAAAGTGAAAAGTACACCTATACTGGGAATACTAGCAGCACCCAATCTAAGGTAGGTGTACAAAAGGGTACAACAGACAACATAAAAGGAAAAGCTAAAAACACCTTATCAAATGTAAGGGTACATAAGTATTCCCAAGTAACATAGGGAAAGTAAGAACTAGGAATGCTGGGAGTGTTGCAGTACAGTGGCTGTGGGATGGCAGTATTTAGGGAGACCTTCTGGAGACTGCAGTCCTGCTCCATCTGCTTGCACCTCTCTGGGTTGAGGGAGGAGGTAGCTAGATTGCAGGCTGAGTTGGCTAGGATTCAGGGGACCATCTCCCCCACCCTTTGGCCACTGGGTCTGCTACTGCTACTGTTACCTCAGAGGATGCCTAAGAGGAGGAGAGGCTAGACTATGGTGGGCTTGGGTAGGTGGAGTGGTGGGCTGTGGAAGGGTGGGTGGGGTAGGTCGGAGGCATTTTCTTCAACTGGTACCACTACAAAATTTCTATGGCACCCATGGTAGAGGCCAGTAAAGATGTATGGGTCCTCTGAAATGAAGATCCCAAAGAGGGTGGAACAGAACCCCAGAAGAGAAGGAAGCAACTTTTGCTGGGGGACATCATTGTCAGAGGATAGATTTGGGAATAGGATGGGGCAGAGAGGGAGGTCAGGTGCCTATGTTGCACCACAGCCTGGAGGGATGGGAAATGAGTCCTGGGGAACACTAGGGCAGCAGGAAGGAAGGGGGAGCTGGATGTCAGTGCCCACCTAGGGACCAATGACCTGGTTATGGATAGGGCTGGGGTAGCGCAGAGGGAGTTTAACTGGGGAAGGATCATAGACAGGTAGTGCACTCAGTGGCTTTTGCTGAGGTGCTGCCTATCTTTCATGGGGGGGGTAGAGAATTCTCCACACCAGGAACTTCAACTTGTGGCTGAAGGAATGGTGCAGAAAGGAGGGGTTCAGCTACATTGCAGACTGGGGACCCACCTGGGAGGATAAGGGCCTATGCAGTGGTGATACCCTGCATCCATCCAGGAAGGGAGCTACAGTCTTCAGTGGGTGGTTTTAATGCTACTTCGATGAACATTTAAACTAGCCGACAGGGTGGTGGAAAGAATTGGGAAGGCAGAAATCGCCCCCCTACAGGCTGAAGTAGGGAGTAGGGAGAACTTGGGGAGAGAGGACCCCCGTGCAAATTAATAAAGGAAGTAGGGTAATAGAAATGAAAGGGGAGAGGAACAAGTGCATTAAAAAGTGATGGGGAAGGAGGAGGGCAAAAAAGAGAAAAAGGGGTGACAGGCAGAGTGCTAACAAAATCTGAAAGGCCATGTGTGCACATTCTAGAAGTCTAGGAAATAAGATTCCAGACCTGGAGGCCATCATGGTAGAGGCCAACCTGGATATAGTGGCCATAATCGAGTCGTGGTGCACTGACTACCATGACTGGGACATGGCCATATCAGGCTATACTCTGTTTGGGAATGACAGGGTGGGAAGAAAAGGAGGGTGTGTGGTGATTTATGTGAGGGATAACATAAAAGCAACAGAGATAGAGGAAATATGGGGGGGCAGAGGTACTATGGATCACCCTGGAGCCAGGGAATGGAGCCCCTATTTGCACCGGCATGAGCTACAGAACTCCAGAACAGGGGGAGGAGTTAGATAAGGTACTGCCAAAAGTCATTGACAAAATGGCAGAAAAAAGGAAGATGCTGCTGGTGAGGGACTTTAATCTGCCAGATATAGATTGCAGCCTCCCAGCTGCAGCTTCAGGTAGAAGCAGGGACATCCTGGACTCCCTGCAGGAGTATTCCTCAGGCAACTTGTCAGTGAACCCACTCTTGATGGGGCAGTACTGGACCTGGTACTCACTAACAGTGACAGTGTTGCAGATATCAAGGTGGCAGGTACCTCAGGACCAGTGATCACTGTACAGTAAGGTTCAGTATAAGGACAGCCACAGAATTGAACCACATAGACAAGGGTCCTGGAAGAGCAGATTTTATAAAAATGGGTGAACGCCTCAGTGATGACCTGGAAGAGGGGATGATCCAGGGGTGTGGAGGAATAGTGGGCATTGCTAAAAGCAGGCATAGTGAAGGCAACAAATCTCTGTGTGAATCAAGTGAGCAAAAGCAAGAGGAGAAGGAGACCACTATGGTTCTCTAAAGAGGTGGCAGAAAAGGTAAAGGCTAAAAGGGTTGCATTCAGAAGGTATCAGGAGACGCAGAGGGAGGGTAGGGAGGTGTATCAGGGGAAACAGAGGAAAGCAGGGAGAAATGCAAAGGCACAAACTGAAGAGAGAGAATAGCTCTGGTGGTAACAAAAAGGGGACAATACATTTTTTAGGTACCTAAGTAAAAACAAGAAGACAGAGGGAGGGATTGTAAGTTTAAAAAGGGCAGGGGGAGCTGTGCAGAGGTGGACCAAAAAAAGGCAGGCATCCTAAACAAATGCTTTTGCTCAATGTTTATGGAGGAAGGGGAAGTAGAGGGACCCCAAAAAAGGAACAGGAGCTTTAAAGGTGGGGAGCTGGACACTAATCCATTTTTGGAAGAGAGAGTCCTGAAGGGAGTCGCAAATCTGAAAGTGGACAAGCAATGAGGTCAGACGGGGTGCATCCAAGGGTGTTGCCGGACCTCAGAGAGATATTGGCTGCACCTCTGACAGACTTGTTTGACAACTGACTGGAAGCAGGAGTGGTTCCAGAGGACTGGAGGAGGCAGATGTAGTCACACTTCACAAAAGTGGCAGTAGAGAGGAAGCTGGCAATTATAGGCCAATTAGTCTGACATCAGAGATAGAAAAGTTAACAGAAACACTGCTGAAAGAAAGGATTGTGGAATATCTTGAATCCAGCTAATTACAAGACCCAAGGCAGCTTGGATTTTTTTGGGGGGTCATGTCAAACAAATCTGATAGATTTCTTTGACTGGGTGACCAAGATATTAGATCAGGGTGAAGCGGTGGATGTGGCCTACCTAGATTTCAGCAAGGCTTTCAACACCATTCCACATAGGATGGGTGGCTGAGAAGTGGTTCCAAAGGTGCTAAACTGGATAGCAGATTGGTTAGGGGATAGCTGACAGAGGGTGATGATAAATGGAGTTCACTCACAGGAAGGGTGACAAGCAGGGTGCCTCAGTGATCAGTGCTGGGACCAGTCCTCTTTAATGTCTTTATAAGTGACATTGCAGAGGAGTTGGAAGGAAAGGTCTCACTCTTTGTGGATGACACCAAAATCTGCAATAGGGTAAACACTCTGGGGGCGGGGGGGGGATGAGCAGAGACCTAAAAAAATATCAAGGTGCGGGCAAGGGTATGGCAGCTGGGTTTCAATGCAAAAATAGTGCAAAATAATCCACTTAGGGCATGGAAACCTGGGGGTGGAGTACAAAATGGGTGGAGCGGCACTGATGACCAAGCGGGAAAGAGACCTGGGTGATCATATCAGATGACTTAAAGGTGGCCAGGTAGTGTGACAGGGCAATTGGGAGGGCTAGTGGGATGCTGGGGTGCATAGATAGGGGTATCACCAGCAGAACGAGGGAGGTGGTGTTGCCTCTCTATGGATCCCTGGTAAGACCCCACCTTGAGTACTGTGTCTGGTTCTGGAGACCACGTCAGTGGAAGGACATAGCGTGGAGGCCGTCCAGAGGAGGGCAACTAAATGGTGCAGGGTCTATATCAGAAGTCCTACAAAGAGAGACTAAAGGACCTCAATATGCACACCCTGGAAGAGAGGAGAGAGAGATGGGGGAAATGATAGAGACCTTGAAATACCTCAAGGGGGTAAATAAGGTACAGGAGGGGAGTATTTTTCACAAAAAAGGTGATCAAGAACAAGGGAACATGTTATAAAGCTGGAGTGGGGTACATTCAGGAGAGATGCAAGGAAGTACTCCTTCACAGAAAGAGTGATGGATTTCTGGAACAGTCTTCCAGTGGAGGTGGTGGGAGTGAAGACAGTGGGGGATGGTTCAAGAATGCATGGTATAGACATAAAAGTATTATACTTGAAAGGAAGGGGGACGAAGAAAGAGCTGGAGACCAATTAGCATCTACGGGGATACTGTAGGTAGGGAAAAATGGGCAGAATGGGTGGGCCAAGCAGTCCTTATCTACCATCAGGTTCTACATCATCACATGGGGTAGTTATTAGCACCGATCTAATAATATCAGAGATGTGTTTTATCCACAGATCTGCTGAGATTTATGAATCCAAATCAGTATTAGATTTATTTGTTCCTAAAGTCACTATTCTCCAGAACGCCTTCACATTGTTCTTTTCTATAATAGTGAACATTCTAACCCATTGTTTTTAATAAAAGTATTTTTTCTTTTGAATCAAGAAATGATGTAGTTTTCCTTTCTTGATTCAGAATACTGCACGTTCTTTGTATTACTTCCTTTTTGTTTTCCTAATTAGGGTTCTTAATTTGGCTTTCTCCTTTTTACAGTCTCCATCAAACCATCCTATCGTGTGGCTCTGTTTTGTACTCAGAACCTCTTTATAAATAAAAGAAAATATCTCTGTAAACAATGTGCAGTTGTCAGTTCGTATTTCCTCTGCTCCTTATACCACTAGAGTCTCTAATGGCTTACTCGTCAAGAATTCCCAGATCATTGCTTTAATCTTCTCCTCCAGTGATTCATCCTATATTATTTTTTTAAATTCCATGCTTCAGAGAATCCTGTCATCGAGGCACAGGTCAGAAAGCATAGGAAGACCAGGAGCAGTTGTAAAATTCACAAGTAATGATTTATTATCAATAACAGTAAAATTAAAAATTGTCTAGTATAACTATTTACAAAGGCAGAACAAAGAGAAAACAAAGTTCTTCACCTGAGGGTTTCTTTTCAATTTCAAATCTCAGTCTCTGTCTCTCACGCTCCTTAGCAAAATCACTGCTGCTCTCTTTATAAGTCATTGCCTAGCAACTTGTTAAAGGGAAACAGTGGAAAAGGTACAGCTTTACCCAGGCACTATAAAAATGCCAGATTACTGCTTTCAGACAGTAACATTTTTTTAACAAATTACTCTAACTGATTTTTTAGTGATTTAAACAGTGGCCTTCAACTTTCACTTTCTATTGCTGGCAGCCACCATTTCATGAGTAGCAGAGAAGCTTTCTGAGCTCAGTTTATGCTAATATGTCCTGCCAACCAATAGCTGGGGTAAAACAGGCATATTAGCATACAGTGAGCTCAGGAAGCTCACTGCTGCTCATGAAATGGCTGCTGCCAGCAACAGGAAGTGGAAGTTGTGGGTAGCTGTTCTAAATCATTAAATAAAGTTGCTACTGTCTGAAAGCACTAATTGAGAGTTTCTGCAATGTCTGAGGAAAGTTTTGTCTTTTCCACTGTTTCCCTTTAACAGACATCCTATTTCTCACAAAATGTTCTTGCCAGTTTCTTTGCAGAGCAGGCTCACAAATAGAACAATGTCCTAAGCTGGCCTCCTGCTGACACCTCTGCAAAAGAGTCTGCAAACAAGCCTGAGAGGAGCTCAAACTGCATCTCAGGTTAGCCCCCTAAATTCCAAACAACTGTTTGCAATCATTTCAACAGTATAATTATATACATTTCAAATAAAAGGATCCCAGTTTTACATGAGGATTCACATATATTTTTATAAGTGCAGATACACAAGGGGGAAGAAAAGACAGAAACAGCAAGTAAAGGGGGAGAGACAGCGAGAGGCAGAGAATTGCGAGACTGTCAGAGTGATCAGTTCCTAGGTCTCACAAGAACATTTGGTTGTGCAACCAGACTTACAAGAGACAGAAAAGGAGATGACAGAACAGAAAAGATCTTTGCATTTATCTCTTTCTGTGTAACAAATGGGACAGGGACTTATTCAACCCTATCACACTAACCTCAAGATTTCTTTGCACGTTTTAGTTTCTGCAGTTTTGTTTAATATTGCTGGGAAGTGGTCACTTTCTGATCTCGCTTGAAAACTAAGACTGTCCCAGAATTGGGGTGTTTATAACCATAAAATAAGATCAACAACTGAAGCACTCTTAGAGGAGATAAAATTATGTCACCCACTAAATCACCTTTTAATCTGACATTTAGGAGATATAGACTGACATCCTTAAGGATATCAACCAAAGTAGTTCTGGCTTTATTAGTCTTAGAACCTTTAATTTATCCAATTTAAGATGGAATTGTCCAAAAAAACTATCAAAAACACCAATCTTGGTGTTAAATCCCCAACTGTTAAGATGTCCTGGTTAGGATACCTAAGCTGTGCTTCCTGTCAACAATCTCTCTGGTTAGACCAGATCACTTCTGATTAATACTGGGACCAAGTTAGGGGGATATAAATATTGAACAAAACATTTTAAGATCTGTGAATTCCAGAAGTAGGGTTATAATGTTATCGAAGATACTGAGAGGAGTGGCCACTTTGCAAAAAAAAATTTTAAGATAGATGGCAAGGCCACAAAAAAGTCACCCATTATTTCTTATCTTTCTAATCTTGTGAATACTCTGGTTTCTGAATGCTGACAATCTCTGTTGTCATAAGATACAACCATGGTGCCTCCAGGAGTTCCTACAGAACTGGCCCCTGAATACTTTTAGGGACATCACAAGCTTTCTTAGTCACTCCCTGGGTTACTCCTCCACTCTTCATTCTCTTATTTGCTTCCTTACTACACTTGTCTCTATCAGGCAAAAGCTCTGCTCTGATGTTATCTTGTACTGAGCAACCTGGCTCAGCACTTATTCTTAAATTTGGCTTACCTTCAGGTAATAGCCCACCTTTAACAAGTTCTTCTAGTCCAAAATCAGTTTACATTTTGAAGACGAATTAATTCCATGAAGGGTACTCATTTCATTTTTCATTTTTAGAAAATTGTCCATTCAGTCCTTTAGCTGACAAAACAGAGATTCTCACTTTCTATAGTTTTAGTTTTCTCATTTATGGCAATGAATCCCATTTCTACGTGGACCTGTATTGATCCATTCCCAATGTCTTTTTCTTTTTGTTGCCCTGAACATGGCAGATGTTTCAGTCTGGGTAATTACACCATACTTCCCGCTCTTGTTATTTTTCTTCTTTTTTGATTTTTTAACTATCTTGGTCTTAACGGAGGATCCAGGGATGTAAATATTACAGAAATCTGGCCATAGAGGAGCATCAATTTGCAAAGGTGGCCTCACATCTATTGAGAATTTTTTTTTTTTTAGTTTTTGTTGACTAGGAAAGGAGGACTAGACAATTCTGCCTATTTTCAGCCTCATCCTGGGGGAGGGTGATTCAGATGGATGCCAACTGACATTGAACCAGATTAAGCTGTTGGTGGTATTTTTGGTGAATGGGGGAAATTTGGCCAGGACACTGGGGAAACTGCCCTGCTCTTTTCGAGAAGTGCCATGGGATCTTTAACATCCACCTGAACTACCACCAGAACAGGCAGATGGGACCTCGGTTTAACATATCATCCTAAAGAGGATGACTCCTTTGGTGGATGAACAGTGTTAAACATTCTAATGAAATCATCCAATCTTGCTCTATTGATTACTGTATCTTCTCTTGTGGTCTCAGTTTAACCCTTAGGCTCCCAACAGAATTTGAACATGTAGGAATTCTGGACTGATATATCAGTCCACGGCACAGCAAGGGTTAATTACATAAGATCACAAGCTGCTCCATGAGCACAGTTTTTGCATGGTGATGCCACATAACCTTAATTATGTCTTCTCTTAAATATGAGGGGAAACAATGGGGAGTGGAGCATTTTCCTTCTGAAGGGGAATTGTCTGAGGCCCTTAAAGAACCCCCCTCCTCCCTGAATCTTCCAGAGTTTGAAGCCGCTACTATCCCTAACAAAATGCCCATTGTTTTTCCCCCCATTAGTTCTTTATAATTCCTTAAGGCCCTCTACTGTATGCTGAAGTTCTTGCACAACCTCTTTTATTTTACTCTTCAGAATAAAGTATTTTTTTTCCTGCTGACAACCTGTGTTATTACTTTGCACATTCCTGCCCCCCCACTCCCAAAAGGGGCAGAACACTATTTTCTAGCATATTACAACCTCCTCTATATTATTTTCATCAATCACAGAGTTTTCTTTCTCCACTAGAATGCTTACTGCAGTGTTTAAATCTAGAAGTAAGTTGAGTGATTTTTTTTTACAGAGAACTATCTATCAACGCTATACTCTTGTCTGGTGGGGATATATCAATGCTTTATGCCCAGATTGTCATTAATAATCAAAATCACTCTTTTAGGTTCATCTGGTTTGGGTGTAGATGTTCCATTTATACTTTTATTAATTTTATCAGCTCTCATTATGGGTAAATAAGTTCCCTGGTAGCACATAGTCTGTTATTTTAGTTTGATTTTTATCAGCTAAAATGTCCTTTCCCCTTCATTTTAGCTCTAGCTTGTTTTTGTTTTAATGTGGATAGAGGTGGGGAAACTATTCTCTTTTTTTCTATTTCCTTGTGCTGCAAAATTAAAATGTCTACCAAATAAATATCGCTAGACAAGTAACACAATAAAATCCCTATAAAAGTAATACAAGGAACTAAATAGTCCTTAGCTTGTCCAACCATTATTGCACGATCAATGTAACGTTCCCTCAGTGCAAGAGTATAGAAAAACTTCTTAGGTTCAGTGCTCACTTTTCCAAAAGGTAGATATGGATTTTGGAAAGCCTACATTCCCATATTCTAACTAGCTGCCTTTGCTTTGGGACATCAAGCAATCTGTGTGAGAAAGCCATGACCTATAAGTTTTGTGCAATGTTCGAAGAAGAGGTCCAAGTTTCAACAGACTCCCTTGATTGAAAAAAAAAAGGAATAATTCTCAGTAAAAGCAGCTTTTTTACCAAAATCAATAGCTTATTGTGGCATGGGCCTGATTAGGCATAGGTCTGTTTTAGCTATTTGAAATCACCTCATTAAGTTACAAGTAGACTACCATCCTTATAGAACAAAAATATAAAACATAAAGAGCCAATCTGTAAACCCATCTTTAATATGCCAAGGTTTTTTGCATACTAAGTAGAAGCAATAAAATCATCCATAAAAATGTTCCATAATGTTCAAAAGGACAAAGCCACATAGGCACTAGTTACATTCCAAGACCTTTTAAAGTTATTAACAACTGAGAAAGCCTCTGGTTACCAGCGCAAGTTCTGTTGTCCTCACAGGTGCTTACAAAAATTAGGACCAGAGCTATGCTGTTTATAAGCAATAGCAACTGGGCCAACCTAAACTACTGCTATGCTCAACTCAAAAAATGTAGCAGTTTACATGGGTCATTGGTGGGCTCCATACTGCTCTGAATGCAGCCCTCTGTCTCACAAAGTCAGAACTGACTGGCATCTGATGCTACTACGTATTCTGATCCACAGTCATGTGAGTTAAAAAAGATCATGAAAATAATTGGGGATAAAATAAATTCTTATATTTAAATAGTTTGTAAGCTTTTTAAAATTACTAAAGTAGAAACATTAATAACCCTCCTATTAAGGAGATCAAAGGGCTAAACAGACCTATTACCACAGCAGACTTCACTTGTAAACATGATCATTTCTGTTGTCTGAACATGTATATATAGTTTGTGCTTAGTGAAACATAAAGTAGCTTGTGCTGTTTTCTTGATAGTCTCCATTTCCCTTTTCCCTGCACAGAAGTAAATAATGAGAACTTTTGCTGACTCAAAGATTCACTGTATATCCAACTATCCTACTTCAGCTCCCACTCCTCAGAGGGTCTCCTACGATGTGCTCCCATCTCTCCTGAGTCATCTCTCCCAACTCCTCTAGCTGCCTCCTCCACAATTCCTTCCTCCAGTACAGCAATCACCATGACCCACAGGCATCCACTGTGAGACACTGCTCCCTCCATGTCAAGATGACCAGGGGACCGCTTACAAGGTGTGGCCCACTGAAATAGAAGGTAAACAAGAAAACAAAGTGTTTGGCTGAGTGTAGTAAATCTTTATAAGATTTTACAATTAATTGCATGAAGAGAAACCTTCAAGATGTGCAGGTACCTCATGAAAGATAAAGTCAAGTATATTCATTCTTTGCAGCACAGCAACTCCTTAGCAAGGACAAGAAGTAAGAGTGCAGTCAAAAATAACAAAAAAACAAACAAACAAACAAAAACACCGATAAATATAGTAGAACATGACATTGTCTCCCTATTCACCCAGATAATTGCTCTGGGGCAAACATGCCCTACTGTTAAAGAAACATAAACAGAACAAAGAGTAGCATATAATCTACAGTAGAGAAATAGCAGCTTTGTTGTAAAATTTACAGACTTTGATCAATTGAAAACAATGCAAAGCAAGAGATAGTAGTAAGAACAAATGCATTTAAGGAGGGATTCCCTTAAGAATAGTCGGAGGTGGGGCAATAATAAGTCCTGAATCAAAGTCTGAAAAGTTACAGAGATTCAGGGGGATACGTTCAGTGTGTAACTGTCCCGTGGTTGCCAAAGGCAATGAACGCTTCTTGTCTCAATTATATTGTTGCAGCGAGCCTCTCCATGCCCTGTATATTTTTACTTTTCTGTTTCCAAGTAGATAACTGAAGGGAAACATCATGCAGTCAACAAAGTGTATTACCCTTAGCCACAGCAGTGACCAAAAAGCAGAATAACCCAGTAATTCTTTTATTTTTGGGTGGTCTCAGAAAAATCCCCAGGACCAAGGGAATAAAAATGATTTTGGACACACAGCCTAAAACCATTTGCATGGCTTCACGAATTACATCCCAATAGTACTGTATTCTGGTACATTCCTGAAAAATATGACACTGTGTCCTCTTCCTCCGCAATGCTACCAGCAAGGTTCATCCCTGGTGTTGCCAAAGTGCTTTGTTATTATTGGGGTTCAGAAGTATCATACTACAACCTTCCACTGACACTCCCTCCATGTTGTGGAGGAAGTAACCTTCCATCTTGTTTGGAGAAACTTAGCCCGTTATGCTGGAGGGTGAATGGTACCACTTTTCTGCTTCCATTTAACAATGGAGATGCCTTTGAATATGTCGAATTAGATAACCAATAGTTGTGGCACTCACTTCATTGTAATTTAGAAGTAATAGGAATTATATACACTTTTGTGCTTGTTGACTGGATCCCCAATTGTAAGGACTTTATCTCCTATCATGTGTATTACCATATATCTTTATTAGAGTAATTTTTTTCTTTATTACCTTTGCTGGAATGATACAGCATATAATTCTACTATCTGTAATTCAGATTTTTGAAGAATCTTATAAAGAGAAAGTAAAAAAACAAGACGACAAAAAAAAAAAAACAGAACTACAAACCTAGAATGCAACATTACAGCTTAAGGGTATGGGTGTCCAATGCAGCTACTAGATAGAGTGGTACAAGATACACCTTCCAATGAAGCCTTCAAGTCTGTAGTGCACACTGTTGCTTGTAGAGAGGGCTGAGCAGTATACTAGAGCCAGAGCATGATGATAGGGGAAGCAAGAGTAGCTCCACAGTGGGCAAGGAGGTGAATGACAGAGAGCAAAGCTGAAGGACTTCGATGCTAAGCAAGGGAGAGACTACACCCATACTGTGCAAGAAGCAACAGTGAGTCCTTAGCAGGCTAAGCCTTGCAAACCACAACAGTTTGTCAAGGAAGACAGAGGTGGACAACTGCAGAGAGAATCACAGGGACCAGAGTTAGGGGCTAATCTCAGAAGGTACATGGGATAGTGGTGAACTGAGCAGTGGGTGGTGGTGATAAGGGGGACCTATATTTATGGCATATGTTCTGTTTCTTGTGGATGGGGAAGGTCCTGAGTTTTCTGCTGGTGGGTCCTGGGTCATCTACTGAGATTCCTGGACTCTCTGCCATAGGGTAATGGAGGGTGGAGCCTGGGCCATCTGTGGTCAGAAGAGTTTGGACCTTTTCTGGGCATAGAAGCCTGGATCTTTTGTTTGGGGAGGAGCATATGGAGTTAGGTTTGCCAGCAATGGTGTGCACATGGATCACAAGTCTTTAAACCCTAATTTGGGAATTTCCTTTAACGCTGCGGGTCCTAACGTTACCTTATATAGTTTTTCTATAGCATGATACTATGATTCTTTCTGTCAGTTACAATCACAATGCTGGATTTGAGTCCTTTTGTAGCCCAGACAGTGACTTAAGACATCAACTCTGACATCAGGCCTGTACTGTCACCCATTTTGCACAATGATTTACATACCCATGGTACCTTGCACTGGGACTGAGGCTTTAGAGTATATATGTGGTTTGGAGAAATGCACCAAAAATGAATCATCAGAGCTGCTCTGTTAGTGCAGTTTAATTATTGTTGTTCACCAATAACTCTGAGAAGTCTCTTCTCAAACACTGTTTATATTTGCTTTGTCCCCTTGTCACCATGCTGCCCTTTCACCACACTGGCTATCTCACAGCCTCATCCACACCCTTTTCTGACACTTACCTTACCTTCCAGGGGCTTCACAGGCCACTGACTCTCTCTATAGTTGATTCCTTTGGGGCCTGGGGCAGCTCCTCTGTAGATCTATCTTGTGTGTGGGAAGGCAGCGGATAGCCGGGTGTTGGGGCTGAGAGTGCCAGCTTCATTCTGCCTCATGACAGTGGTTTTCAATCCTTACACCTGGGGTGCCACTGACTAGGATTCCATCATGTACACAGCATCACCTGCAGTGCTTAATTTGTATCGGGGCTTGCTGGGGTGAAGCCCCGGCACCTCTTGGACCCTTTAATTCTGCTCTTCCCTTTAAATAATTGCGCAGTGGGCTAACAGTGGCATGCTGTGACTCATGCGCCCGTCCACTTGTACCTAAGTAGTTGCCTTGGTAACTTGTCAAATCTGTCTCGCTTTCTTTCGGAGTCAGTTTCTCCTCCCAGCTGCTGCTGTCTGCTGCTGCTGCCTGATCGAGTCCTAACTCATCTACTCCCTTGCTGCCAAGTTGTTGGGGGGGGCAGCCGGTGAGCATGCATGCGTTACTATGCTTGAGCCATTTGCCGACAGTGAGTCACCATCACAGCATCACCTAACCAGCTGCTATGTGGTCAGGAGGTGGGAAGGTCGGAGGCGTAGGTGTATGCCTCACAGGATGAGTCAGTAAAGGGTGGCTGTAGTGGGCCAGGCTGTGGCTGTATGTATTACTGTCTAAGGACGTCCGTGCTGCTGAGTGTTGGGCTGCTTGCCTTAAAGTTGCTGCCTGCATTTAACATTGTCTCTGGGACAGTGTTTAAACAAAACTGAATAACATAACTGCTTACTTGTCTACTGACTGAGGAAAATGTCAGAAAAAGCTACAAAAAGTAAAGAAAGCCAAGTTGGCAAGCCAAGGGCTGGGGAAACAGGGGAAAGAACTGGAGGGAGATTACCACCCTGGGTGGGGGATGGCAAGAGAAGGGATTAAGAGAAGGCCAACAAACAGGGAAAAAAAGTGCCTGATGTACCAGGTTCAGAGTCTGAGAGGGTTGGTCAGGATTTTCCTGCCCCTGGGCATCTGTCTCCTATAATTAGGTGCTTGCTGCTGTTCTGTATCTGCATGTCAAGTATTCTGGATGCTACCTTTAGCAAGCTGATCCCCCACCCGACCCCACCTCAAAACTTCCATTTTAATTGTTAGCCTACAGTAAACCCTCAGTTTCCAGATGCTCTAGTTTAATAGTACAGTCCCCATTTCCATACATTGTTCATCAGAAATGTGGTGGTTCTTAAGAACAGTAAAAAAAAAAAAAAGAACAATATTATCGTCATTGTTTGCATCCTAGGCCCCAGCAGCTCTTTCTTTGCAAATTAAGCACTGATCACCAGATTCTGAAGATGGCCCTTCCCGGAATGGTTCCAGCTGCACAACCACTTGGGATCACTCAGGAGGCAGGTTTTTTTTTCTGTTTCTTTTTATCCCACCTTACTACCCTCTTAGTCCACTCCTTCAGACTTGAACAATCCCCGTAGATCCCTCCCATGTTGTCTGCCCCTAGAGTGCCAGGCTAACTCCATTATCTCCCTACCTTACTTCTCTCATCGGAGCATTTGCACAACAGGGTCTGCTCATGGGTAGGTGATCAGGGCTAGGATCGGTCATCATCTTGGGCCGAGAGGGGGATTTTCTGCTTTTCTTCCCTTGGTCTCCTCCTTCCCCTGAGGGCGTCGGCATGCAGGACTGACATCCAGACAGATGGCATGCTGACTCACGCCATTGTCAAATGCCCACAACGTCCTCCCCTCCCCAACTCCGGAGAGCCACCTGTGCCCTGATGCCTGTGCTTCCACAGGCATAGGTGCATTGGTTGCTCAAAGCACCCCAGGAGGAGGAGAGCATCCATTGGGATGCTCGATCCTCCTCCCCTCCGACCCCCGGTGGCCTGAGTCCATTCCCGAACCCGGGTCACCGGCATGGAGCGAAGTTTGCCGTCCAGCGCCTCAACCCTCAGTGCCACCATGCTGGACAGGAGGCAGTTTTTAAGTGGGGCAACAACATCCTCCAACACAGATCTTTCACTAATTATTAGAAGAGGTAAGAGTTGTTTCTGATTGGAAGGAGGCAGTTATAGTCCTTATTTTTTAAAAGGATAACACAGCAGATTAAAACAACTACAGAGTTAACCTCCACTGTAGGCAAAATCATAGAAGGGAATAATAAAGGATGAACTTGAGTCTCACTTTAAAAATGAAGGCTTAGAGGATCCGACTCAACATGGGTTGAGAAAGAATAGATTACGTCTAACAAATCTCCTTCCCTTTCTTGAACCAATCAGTAAGGCACTGGATTGGAATGTTCCAGTGGATGTGCTCTACTTGGACTACTCAAAGGCCTTTGACAAAGTGCACACTTTGAACTGATTAACAACCTAGAGGAAACAGAGGTAAATAAGAATATAGTGAGTTGGATAGCCTCATGGTTGAAAAATAGAAGGCAGAGAGTTTCCAATAAGGGCAGGGTGGAGAGTGGGGTCCCTAAGGGGTCAGTCCTGGGACTGGGACTGGTGCTTTTTAATATCCGTATCTCTTCTATGCAGTGTTCCAAAGGGACTTAGCTCTGCAAATTTGTGTACGACACCAAGATGGGAGCAATAGTTGATGGTGATGAGGACATAGAAAATTTTCAGAAAGAGATCAATAATTTAGAGAACTGGGCCAATAAGAATAAACTGACCTTTAACATTGATAAGTGCAGGATAAAACATTTTAGAATCAGAAATAAAAAAAGCTAAATACACTTTGAACGGTAAGGAGCTACTTCTGACCGAGGAGGAGGAGAGAGACCTGGGGATTCTGGTATGCAATAGGTTAACCTTTGACTTTCAATATAAGACCGTGGTGAATAAAGGTAATAGAACCCTGGCCTGTATTAACGGAAATATTTAGAGACAGGAGAGTGGTGATCCCACTGTACTCAGCACTTGTGAGGCCACACTTGGAGTACTGTAGACAGTTTGGGGCACCACACAGAAAAGGAGATGTGGCAAGATTGGAGGGTGTCCAGAGAAGAGTAACAAAACTAGTAGCAGACATTAAAGATCTATCATATGATGAAATGCTGTCAGAATTGGGCATGTTTACATTAAAATACAGGATGGTACTGGGGGATTTATGTATGGTATACTAGGCACACTACACCCAGGACACTTGGGCATGTATAGAATTAGAGGCAAAAGGACAATAGAGACACTAGGTTCCATAACAGACAGTTAAAGGCTGAAAATTACAGGAAACAGTTAGGAGGAGCATGGATAAATCAGAGTGGTCACAGCTTGGAACGCTCTACCAGCTCAAGTGGCGAACAGTCCTAATATGAAGCAGATCAAAGGATCCTTGGACTCTTATTTTATTGGTAATGGAAATTTGGGTTATGCTTAAGTATAAATCAAGTCAAAATGACTAAATGCTAATGGACTTGTATTAATCCAATGAATCCTATGAAAAAACAACCATGCTCCTTGTAAAAAAAGGCCGTAATGCTAAAGTAGCAGTTAAAACATGCAAACCTTTGTTGTAGACCCAGATGACAATGGACACAAGCAATACCCCACTGCTTTGAACCACATGGGTTCTTCCTCAGGGGGCTGGGACATAGTCATCCAGTGCCTATTAAATAGTAGAAGTTTAAAGACACAGTAACACCACTGTGTCTAAACATCAAACACCTCAGTGATTATATTACGGGGAGTAAAAACCAATAAGCTCACAAATATATAAAACTGTGCATAAATACACTAAGCACTAGAAACATGAGAAGGCTGATGACATGCAGCCTGCTCACTAGTGAGGCGCAAATCCTCCACCTCAAACTTACCATTGGTTGACAAAACAAAGTACTGCTGCTAACAACAGTCTACATACCCCCAGGGAAGCAGACTGCTGGCTCAAGCTCTTTGAGGATAATCTGCAGCATTTGGGAAAAGAGTGGGAGCAGGTGATTGTTGGGGATTTCAATATTAACTGGCACTCTAACAAGAAAAACAAAGCCAGGGACCAAATAGCTGGCTTATAGCTTACGCAGATGGTTACCCTTCCCACTAGGCACAACTACAAAACAGGCACCAGTACACTCATTGACTGGCTACTCTGCTCCAACCCGGATCACATATCAGATGTTAAGGTCTTGCCTGATAGCCTCAGCGACCACTCGCCTGTCATGTGCACTTGGGCAAAAAAGTTCACTGAATGCCCACTGAAGGTCACTACAAATCGGATGCTGAGACCTGGACTACTTGATGATTTCAAACTCCACCTATTCCTGATCGACTGGTTACCACTTGACCTTGCAACTGATGGCAACATCACCTTTGAGTTTTTCTGAATTTCATTTACTCGGGTGTGCAATATTTTTAACCCCATAAAAACCAAAATAGTAAAAGGAACCAACACCTCTGGCTTAATACCTCACTCCTAGACCACATGCATAATAGAGACAACCTGTGGCACAAAGCTAAGGACTCAGGAAAGCTGCAAGATGTATCCACATACAAAGCTGCTATGAACTCCTGTACTAGGCTTATTCGCTCGGTGAAAGCTATCTATTTCAAGGGTCTCCTCAACAAAAACTGGGGGTCCTCTAAAGGGTTTTGGAACACACTAAAATTCCTCACTGGAAGGACCTCTAGGGCATCACCGGACCTTCTCACCACTGGCCATGGGTCTCTCCAGGAACCCTTACTGCTTGCCAATGAGTTCTATACAGCATTCATGGATCTATCAGGGGTGCTTCCCAGTGAGTTCCTTTACCCAATGAATAACCAACCCCACGGAAAATACATACCCTCATCAGAGAGGGTAGGGCTGCCACTCTTCCATTTTAGGCAAGTCTCAATCTCTGAAACCATCAAGCAAGTAAAGAGGGTCCTCAGAAAGACCAGAATGGGGAGTGATCTGATAGATATGAAGTTGGTTGCCATAATGCTTGATGTACTAGCAGCCGCAATCTCTAAGGTTTTTAATACCTCCCTAAGATCGGGTGTGTTCCCAGACACCTGGAAATCCGCCCTGGTTACACCAGTTTTCAAATCCAGGGATAAAACACTCACCACCAACTATAGGCCAATATCCATCCTCCCACCACTCTCCAAAGCTCTAGAGAGAATAGTCTCTGAACAACTTACTGACTTCCTCGACAATCACCATTTACTATGCAGTAATCAGCATGGTTTCCGCAAAAAACGCTCTACCATCACCGCACTCGTGGATTACACCACTCAGATCTACAACGCCCTTGACCAAGGGATGGCGGTGGGGACAGTTTTCATTGACCTTACAAAAGCGTTCGACTCAGTTAATCACCAGCTATTGCTAAACACACTTCTCTCCTTGGGACTGGCCCCTGATACAGTCTCCTGGTTTTGTAGCTATCTGACGCAAAGAACTCAACGTGTTAGAATTGGAGACTCACTCTCTGACCCCAAGGTAGTGGCCCTTGGAATACCATGAAGGTCTATACTTGGACCGCTCCTTTTCAGCCTGTTCATTAACCGCCTCCCTGAAGCCTGCCCGGCTAGCATTGTATTATATGCAGATGATGCCGGTTTATCGGTACCAGGTAGGGACCACTTGACCATCGAGGAAGGCCTACTCGATAGCTTCTACAAACTTGAAACCTGGTGTTGGCAACATAAACTGCTACTAAACCATAAAAAAAACAAAAGCATGCTGTTTTCAGTCCCTCAGAACAAAAGGAATTTCTGCCCCCTTCGAATTCTGAACCTAAAGAATGACACACTTGAACAAGTCTCCTCGTTTAAATATCTGGGTGTTTACCTTGATGACACTCTCAATTTCTCCCACCACGTTGATCAAGTTGTCAAAACCACCAACATGAAGCTGGGCATCCTCTACAGAAATAAGCACTCGATGACACTTGCAGCCCTCAAATTAACCACAGGTAGCACAGTATTATCATCCGTTGATTATGGCTTACCTATATACATCACAGGATCAGACACTGCCCTAAACAGGATAAGAAAAACTCATGAACAGGGCGTGTCGTCTGGCACTTGGGGCTGATTGAAGGACTCACACCTGTGCACTCTACTCTGAGATAGGCTGGCTTCCACTGTACCTAAGAGCCCAATACCAAACATGCATGATTGTAAAAAAGACACAATTAGGCCTCATGCCGGATTCCATAAGCTGTCTGTTCAAGAAGGCTGTGCATACTAAACAAACAAGAAATGTGATTACAGGAGGACTACAAGTCCCTTTCAAATGCACATCACTGGCCCAAAAATCCATTACTTTTAAGGACCCCAAATAATTTAATGAGCTACCCGACACGCTGACAGGAAACACAAAGCTGAGTTTGTTTAAAAGGGGGCTACGGTCCCACCTTAAGAATGTAACCACCTGTAACTGTGCAAGTAATTAATTCAACCTGCCTTTTTCCCGCCTTTTTCCTCTTCCCCAATCCTCTTCCCCTCATCCTTTTTCCTACTTACCACCCTCCTACACCACCTTTCCCTTTTACTCCCAACCCACACCACCTCTAGTTGCTTTGACAACACCAACCTGGCTGCTTACCCCCTTCCCTTCATTCCCCTAACCTAATATGACCATATGAATGGCATGTTTCACTCCTCCCTGTGTATCCCTTCTCTGCAACAATTTGATGTAATGTAATTTATTCTGTTGTTAAGATGTACCTGTAACTAGCAAGTCTTGAACCTCATGTGACACCTTATGATCTCATGATGCCTACCATGTTGTTTCACTGCTATCTTAATTGTATTTGTATTGTATTGTATTTGTATGGCTTTGTTTGTCCTTGACTTGGAATCTTTGAAAATAAGGCTTTGACTCAAAGGTATTAATCCTGATCGAAATAAAATAAAAATAAAAATTCCAAAGCAAAAAAAGGGATAAAAGGGGTGGGGGAAGGGGGGAAAGGATGGAAAGGATAAATAGGAAAAGAAAAGAAAGCAGAATCCAAATTCATGCTGTACTATAAATACACAATAAAACTACTTTACAAAAAGGAGTTGATAAAATCAAATCGATATAATATTACACACCTTTGTATATACTAAAATCTGTAACAAATATTACAACAAAAATAGGACCCTTGTCAAGTTATGATTAGAAAGAAACTAGACCAAGCAGGTCGCTCTGATACCTGAGCAGTGATGGAATATAAAGACAAAAAAACTAGCCCATTAATTCATCACAGAAATGGATGTAGATCCCAATCATCATTTAAACGCCTTGGGATCAAGGCTTCTAACATATAAATCAACCTGCTCTCTCTTTGGAGGAGATATCTCTCTCTATCTCCTCCCCTTTCCTTTATGGTAATGTGACCAGTTCCCATAAGTAGCATGGTGTTCACATTCCCACCATGGTAATTAGCTCAGTGGAGTCTGACTGGGGTGTCTGACGTTAGACCTATAATCGACCTTGCATGCTCCTGATTTCTTTCTTTCTTTAAGTGGTCTCATAGCCTCATCCACACCCTTTTCTGCCACTTACCTTACCTTCCAGGGGCTCCACAGGCCACTGACTCTCTCTGTAGTTGATTCCTTTGAGTCTGGGGCAGCTCCCCTGCAGATCCATCTTATGTGTGGGAAGCCAGCGGATTGTCAGGTGGTAGGGCCGAGAGTGCCAGCCTCCTTCTACCTCATGACCATGGTTTTCAACCCTTACACCTGGGGTGCCACTGACTAGGATTCCATCATGTGTACAGTGTCACCCGATTCAGAAAATGTGCCCCCCCCGAAGCGGTTCCAGCTGCACCAGTACTTGGGATCACTCAGTAGGTGGTTTATAAGTGGGGCACACTGCCCTCTCTCCCCAGAGAAGGACAGCATCTTCTAGGCTGCTCACTCCTCCTTTCCCCAGCTGGCCCCTTGATGCCCTGAGCTCGTTGCTCAGTCACTTTTTAATATAAAACACAATGACACTATAACATATAATAGTACTGTCCCAGTGTTAATTGGTTAATAGTAATCAGCTTCCCCTTTTTCCCATAGGGAAACCGTGGCATAATTTGCCGTTATAAAGAAGTGTTTATAACGGCAAACATGCGTACGGTTTCCCTTGATGTGCGCATGCTCACCCAGCAGCGCCACCAATCAAGACCACTCACCGCTTCCATCTCTCCTGAAACAGCACCACCAGAAGAACTTGGCGGTAAGTTCTTTTATTTTTTTCCCCCGATACACAGTGAAAACCTCACAAACCAGGACAAAAAAAGAAAGTTTTAAAATATGCTGATTCAAATCGGCACCAGACAAAAACGAAGCCACACCGCAGATGCACCGGAAGCTCTTTATTTTATATAATTGCTGAGGTGAAAAAGGGAAACCCAGCAATTATATAAAATAAAATATGGATCGGGATGTGTAAACTCAAAGTTTACACACACCCTCGGGGTTAGACGCTAGTCATAAACCCCTCGGGTATGTGTAAACGTCTCGTTACACACCCTGCCCCATACTTTATTCTATATGTTATGTAGTTAGTTTACTATATTTATGTGGCATACTTCTGGTACGTCACTCAGTGCAGTCCACAGAGATTAAGCAGCACAATAAATAGTACATACTGTAGATACAGAAAATCATTCATAAAGTACTATGAACATTTTCACCTCATGAATAATGTTTTTTTTAAATATACTGGGTTAGTGAAAATGTCGCTTAAATGTTCCACTGAGTGCTGGCCCAGTGGCACAGCAGTAGTGTTACTGTCTGCCATACTAGCCACCAGAGTTCAGGGGCAACCTCTGGTTTCAGAGGGGCAGGCCAGGGAAAGATGATGAATGTCCCATGGACTGCTCTCCTCTCTTGGGGAGGGGGGACAGGTCACTCCACTACTTGCCTGACACCCAGCAGAGGCCATTGCCAGGGACATCACAGTCAGAGTGCCAACTAAAAGGAGAGCATTGCTTGTGGACACCTGCACCTGTGTGCCTCTGTACACTTGCACACAGTGCATCACTGCACTGCTGGAAGCCTATGGGGAGAAAATGGCAGAAGTACATCCCCTACTGGCAGAATGAAGCTCTGGTCTCCCACAGGCCTCACATTACTGACTGAGCCCCCCACTGGACTTTGGATTGTGCTCTGGAGGGTCCCAGCTGATGATGCTTGATGGGGGGGGGAGTCTATGGGGGACTCAGTGGAGGGGATAAGTCCAAAGAAGGTGAGTGATGGGGCTGTTGGGACCAGAGTCAATGGGTGCTAGTCAGTGACTAGGAGGCATCAAGAAATGATAAAATATATATATTCCATTGAGAAAAAACATGAATGTCATGTTGTGGACCAGGTTCACACACACAGCATGCACAATTGAAAATGTTCAGTTGTGTTCAAACCATTACACTGCACAAGCTCTCCTTGGGCACAGTAACTGAGTTGTACTCCAGGTGAACCTTTACAGTGTCTATTTATGATCTCCTTCACCATATTATCACCCTCCTATCAACTATGTTTTATTGACATGCACTGAAGTTCATTGGGGTATAAAACACTATTGTTGTTTAGTTACCCACGATAACAAAACTGAAATAGTCCTGTTACGTTTAACTTAGTTTTACAGCTGGGAGGGAGGAACATGATGGATGGTGGTGGAATTCAAGCAATTTAAGGGAAAGTCTGTGATATTTTTATATCCACAGTTTAGTAAAGAATTTGATACAGTACCACACAGGAGGGCAGCTCATAAGCTGGATGGCCCAGGTATAATGGTAAAATTGTGGGTAGGATGACAATTGGTTCAAAACTGGCTGCAGAATAGGAAACATGGTCATAGTAAATGGTAACATTTCAGTATGGAAACATGTGACCAGTGGGGTGTCAAAGGGGTCTATCCTTGGACCTGAATACCTGGAAGTAGGCATCAACAGCTGGATCATCAAATCAGAAAGAGTAACTGCATTGCAATGGGAGATAAATGAAATACAGGAAGATTTGAACAGGCTTGGGAAGTGGGCAGAAAAATGGCAGGTGAACTTTTATGCCAAAAAATGCAGTGTGAAGCATTTAGGGACTGACAGCACGAAGGCAGGATACTACCTTAAAGCATACAGGTTACCAAGACACAGCAGGAAAAAGACCTAGGATCAGCAGCAACTTTAAATGGGAGCAACAAAGGAATTGGCTAGCAAGAGAAGCAAAATCATCGCATGCATGAAGAAAAACCTTGTAAGCAACTTGAGGGACATTATGATGCCCTTATACAGATCTTTTGCTGGGCCCCACCTTGAATCACTTGTTCAATTTGGGTACCCATATAAAAGTAAAGATATTTACATGATTGAGAAAGTACTGAGAAGAGAAACCAAGGTGATTGTAGGTTTGAAAAAAATGCGGGTTGCAAGGACCAGTCTAAAGAACATGGACTTTTTTTTATGGGAAAAAAGCAAGAATCCATGGGTAGTGGATGCTGAGGATTGATAAGGCAGCAGGACTGAAGGGAGAGATGGATGTAATTGTCCACCTGGAGACTAATGAACTGGCTAGGGATAGGGCTGGGATAGTGCAGGGGGAGTTTAGGGAGCTGGGGAAGGGTCTTAGACAGGTAGCTCACTCATTGGCTTTCACTGAGGTACTACCTCTCTATGACAGTGGACAGGAGAGGGATCTCCGCACAAGGAGCTTCAACTCATGACTAAAGAAGTGGTGCAGAGAGGAAGGGTTCAGCTACATTGGGGACTGGGGACCAACTTGAGAGGATAAGGGCCTTTACTGGTGTGATGGTCTGCATCTATCTGGCAGGGGAGCTGCAGTCTTCAGTGAATGGTTTAAACATTACTTTGATGAACATTTCAAATAGCCAAGGGGGGTGATGGAAGTAATCAGGGAGTCAGAAACTGCCCCCCACACAGGCTGAAGTAGGGAGTGTGGAGAACCAAAGAGAAGAGGAATCCCCATGGGTGAAAATTAATAAAGGAACAGGGTGGTAGAGACAAAGGGGGAAAGGAACTGGAGCATTAAAAAGAGAGGAAGGAGGGAAGGCAAAAAGGAAAAAAGGGGGGTGGCAACAAGCAGAGTGGAAACAAAATCTGGAAGGCCATGTGTTCAAATCCTAGAAGTCTAGGAAATAAGATTCAGGACCTAGAGGCCATCACGGCAGAGGCCAACCTGGATATTGTGGCCATTACCGAGCCATGGTGCACTGAAAACCATGACTGGGACATGGCCATGCCAGGCTATACTCTGTTCAGGAAGGACCAAGTGGGAAGGGAAGGAAAGGAGAGGGTGTGGTGCTCTATGTGAGGAAAAGCATAAAAGCACAGAGATACAGGGAATACAGGGGGAGAGAGCGGTACTGCGGGTCACCCTGGAGATGGGGAAGGGAGCCACTATTCACACTGGAGTGATCTACAGACCTCCAGCACAGGGTGAGGAATTAGATAAGGAACTGGTGGAAGCCATTGGTAAGATGGCAGAAAAGGGGGAGGTGCTGCTGGTGGGGGACTTCAACCTGCCAGATGTGGATTGGAGCCTTCCAGCAGTGGCTTCAGCTAGAGGCAGGGACATCCTGGACTCTCTGTAGGGGGGCATTATTCAGGCAACTAGTCAGTGAACCCACTCATAATGGGACAATACTGGACCTGGTACTCACTAATGGGGACAGTATTACAAATGTCAAGGTGGGAGGCCACTTGGGGACCAGTGATCACTGTGCAGTGTGGTTCGGTATAAGGACGGCTGCGGAGTTGAACCATACAAGGGTGAGGGTTTTGGACTTCAGGAGGGCAGATTTCGTAAAGATGGGTGAATGGATCAGGGATGGTCTGGTGGGGGATGACCTGGGTGGGGTGGAGGAACAGTGGGCGAAGATAAAAGGGAGCATAGTAAAGGCAACAAACCTCTGTTTCAAACTAGTGAGCAAATGCAAGAGGAAAAAGAGACCTCTATGGTTCTCCAAAGAGGTGGCTGAACAGGTAAAGACAAAAAGGGTAGCATTCAGAAGGTATAAGAAGACAAAGAGGGAGGAGGATAAGGAAGTGTATTGGGGAAAGAGAGAGAGAGAGAGAGAGATGGAAGCAGGGGAAAAACGTAAGGTGTGCAAAGGTGCAAACTGAAAAGAGAATAGCCCAGGAGATAACAAAAGGGGAAAATACATTTTTAGGTATGTAAGTGAAAAGAGGAAGACCAGGGGTAGGACTGTAAGATTAAAAAATGGAAAGTGGGAGGGAATATGTGCAGAGGGGGACGAGGAAAAGGCAGACATCTTGAACAAATACTTTTGTTTCATGCTCACAGAGGAAGGAGGAGGGGAAGGGCCACAAAGTAACAGAAGCTTTGGAGGGAGAAAAGTGGACACTAGTACTGTTTTGGAGGAGTGAGTCCTGAAGGGACTTGCTAATCTGAAGGCGAACAAAGCAATGGGGCCAGATGGGGTACATCCAAGGGTATTGGGGGAGCTCAGGGAAATACTGGCTGCACCTCTGACAGTTTTATTTAACAGCTTACTGGAAAATGATTCTGGAGGACTGGAGGAGGGCAAATATAGTCCCACCTTACAAAAGTGGTAGCAGGAAGGAGGCTGGCAATTATAGGCCAGTAAGCCTGACATCGGTGGTAGGAAAGTTAATTGAATCACTACTGAAGGACAGAATTGTGGAATATCTTGATTCCAGTGGGTTACAAGACCCAAGGCAGCGTGGTTTCACAGAGGGGAGATCATGTCAAATAAATCTGATAGATTTCTTTGAGTGGGTGACCAAGGAACTAGAACAGGGTAGAGCGGTGGATGTGGCCTACCTAGATTTCAATAAGGCTTTCAACACTGTTCCACATAGGAGACTAGTAAGCAAGCAGGGTAGGTTAGGAGTGGGTCCAAAGGTAGTAAACTGGATAAGGAGTTGGTTAGAGGCTAGACGGCTATGGGAGATGACCAAGCACTCCCTGACTCCTCTATGGTACCCAATTCTTTAATTTTTTGTATTTTCTTAACCACATCAGCTCTTAACTGCTCTGGTAACCTGTTTGTCTTTTGTCTAATAGGACGAGCATTCCTTGTTACTATTACGTGCTCAACCCCTTGTGCTTGGCCTGGTACTGTTGTAAAAGTACTGTTAAATGTCTTCAGTACATTACGAATGTCTGCAGTTTGTCCTGAGGTTATAGAAACATTCACCGTCACAGCATCAGCATTTACAGTTTGTTTCAGTCTATCGTAAGCTACATCAATATCTTCCTTATCAGTTTCTGGTAAAACTAGCAAAGCAGCTTTTGGCAATTTTTAAACCCATTTCTTGAGGAGGTTAGCATGATATATCTTAGTAGGATTTTTCCTGCCAGGGGTCTCAGGCAGGCTTGTAGTTAACATTGCCAGTATGTCTAAGAACCTTATATGGCCCTTGCCACTTCATTAACAGCTTATTTTTTGTTGTGGGTAATAGTAGCAAAACCTTTTCACCTGGCTCAAAAACCTTTTCTTTTACCCCATGGTCATAATATACCTTCTGCTGGTTTTGAGCCTCTTCCTGATTACTATGAGCAATTTCAACACATTTTAACAGCTTCTTTCTTAGGGCACACATATAAAATGTTATAGATTGTTTCTGAGTGGGGTTATCTTCCCACGTTTCCTTTATCACATCCAGTGGCCCTCATGGCTGCCTACCATACAGCATTTCAAATGATGAAAACCCTGTTGATGTCTGTGGCACTTCTCTGTAAGCAAAAAGTAGGTAAGGCAAGTATTGGTCCCAGTCTTTCCCTTCCCCTTTTACAAACCTTTTTAACATGCATTTTAGGGTTTGGTTAAAACGCTCAACAAGACCACCTGTCTGAGGGTGATGGGGGAGGTACTTATGGCAGTGATACCTAGCAGTGTGTACAGCTACTTAAGCAATGCAGCGCCAAAATTACTACCCTGATTAGTAATAATTTCTTTAGGTATGCCCACTCTGCTGCAAATGTTGGCGAGCTCTGCTGCAACTTTTGGGGCTGTAACAGTATGCATTGGACCTGCTTCTGGGTATCAAGTAGCATAATTGCATACTACCAGGATAAATCTATTACCCTTTTTACTTTTGTCTAAAGGACCAACCACATCCATTGCAATTCTCTCAAAAGGCACATCAATCAAGGGTAGGGGCACCGGGGCACCTTGTCTTTTCTAGTGACTTGGGCTACTTTCTGACACTTGGCACAGGAATTACAATAAGTAGCAACATCTTCATGAATTCCAGGCCAGTGAAATCTATACAGCAATCTGGCAAGGGTATGATCCCTTCCCAAGTGACCAGCCATAGGACTATCATATGCTATCTGTAACAATTCTGTTCTATACTTCTGTGGTATAACCAGTTGTTCTGTCTGCTCCTGTGTCTGAGGTTTAACCCAAACTCTGTACAGTAACCCATTACATTTTTTAAACATTGGTCTACCCTGTTTTGGTTTCACCCTCAGCTGCTTAAAATAATCCTGGAGAGAAACATTGTTAGCTTGTTCTGAAAGAAAATCACAATCGGTTATCAATTTAGTTTCAGCATTTTCATATTTTAACCCCTCACGTCCATCAGTCATTTGTTGCCAAAGTTTCTTCAGGCTTTGTCTTTCTTTCCTGGATTTCCGGATCTTGGAGCTGTGCTCAAACAAGTCTGAATCAAAATCACTGAAAGGAAAAGTGTCCCCATCGTCTGAAATTTTGTTTGCTTGAGCTCTTGTCACCACAGCTGCTGAAACATTAGGATTTACTCCCTCTTTGATCAACTCAGTAAACCCTGGGAAGGCATTTCCAATAATCACAGGTACAGGTAACTTAGGTACTACCCCACTTTCATTTGGTGTGACACACCCTTAATGGTCAGAGTCACTTGGGTGGTGGGATAGTATTGAGTGTCCCCATGGATGCAGATAACACCAGTACCTGGTCCCTTCGCACAGTGTTTTCCCAGCACTTTAACATGCACTAGAGTCTGTCTGCTTCCCGAATCAATGAGTCCCTTCACAGTCTTATTCCCCACCTTCACATCTACTAAGTACTTGCCCCAATTTGCCAAGGACAAATCTGCTCCAGTGCCACTCTCTTTATTACGGCAGTTTCTTGCAGAATGGCCTGGCTTATTACAGTTATAGCAGATAACGTCTTTTTTTTTGAGGATGTTATTTCTCCACAAAGCTCGGGATACAACCCCCCCCGCACTCCGCCGTTCCTCCGGCACCATCCCCGGACATGAGACCCCCCTCCCTTCAGCATCCCGCGACTTACCCTTCGCGGCAGGGTGGTGGGGAGCAACTCAACCCACCCCAACGGATCCATGTCAGGGAGGCATCCTCCGGGAATGGCACGAGGAGCGGCGTCGTACTGCGGGCTCCATTTTTCTGTATTTTCCTCCTGGCGGGTATGGGCGTGCAATGACGCCCAGCGACTGAAATCTTGGCGCCGCGCTCCTGTGCACGCACTGGTCAGCGTCTACCCGTCCGCCTCCCCGAGCTTTGCGGCTGCGTGCTGTCGATCCCCAGCCTCCACTAGGGGTCAGGCAAGCACCGGCCACCGAATCCACAGGATGGAGAGCAGTCCTCAGGCATCAATCCATCTCCTCTCATGAGACCCCGCAACCCATGCCGGTTCCTGAACACGATTGCGCGTGGCGTGGCGCGAGGTGTAGCGATCAGCGCCTCAACCCTCAGCGCCACCGGGCCAGCGTGATAACGTCTTTTGGCACAGATTTGTTACCCCACCAGAGTTCTTATCAGGCTTGGAGTTTAAATGGGAAAAAGAGAGTCTTACCGGTGCTTGGCTGTTACCTCACTGCTGTGGCATCTGTCTGGCCATTTGGCAGTCCTCAGCCAAAGAAACAGCCTTTTCCCCACTCACTGGTTGGTGTTCCTTTACCCACAGCTGCACAACTGTAGGCAAGATGTTGATAAATTGCTCCATGGCAAATGTGTCGATGATCTGTGGGACTGTTTTGCTCTGTGGTTGGATCCATTTTATCAGGAATTCTCTGAGTGAGGTGAAGGCTTCTCGAGGATTGTCGATCGAGTTGTACCTCAGAGATTGAAATCTCTGCCTTCAGGTCTCTCCTGAGATGTCATACCTTTTTAGGATTTCGCTTTTCACCAGGTCATAGTTTTCTGACTGTACAGTGTCCATACAAGTTAGGCTTTCCCTGTCAGGTAGGGTACCAGTTTGATTGTCCATTGCTGGTTTGGCCACTGGCAGGCTGTGGCAACTCTTTCAAAGGTTGTCAGGTATGCCTCAATATCATCCAACGGACACAACTTAGTAGGTTTAATGGCTTTTAAGTTGCTTGCATTTTGTTGCTCATCTGGGTCTCTGCGAGATCCTCTGCCTTTGATAGCTTGCAAGGCATCCAGCCATTGCTGCTCCTGTCGCTGCATCTCTTCTCTCATCTGCTCTTCTAAATGTTGAATCTCTTTTTCTCTCTGCTTATCCATCTCTTTTTATTGTATAGCCCACCATTTGAAAAAGTCCATCAGGCTTTCAGGTTCTGTCACTGCCTGTTCTTTTTCCATACCTTGTGCTGGCTGTACAATCTCAGACTGGACTTCTGTCGCTGCTAGTTTGGCTGCCATTCTCCTGGTAACCACTCCTGGACTTGGTGCTGCAGAATCCATACCTTCCTCTGTGTTTCCTTGGTACTAGGTCCAGTACCCAAGCACAATACTCCTGTCTTAGGGTATGCATGGCTTAAATCCCACTTCTAACACCTGTCATCAAGGCACAGGTCAGGAAGCATAGGGAAAACCAGGAGCAGTTGTAGAATTCAACAAAACTGTTTATTTGTAGTAGCAGTAACATAGAAAAAATTTAACTTGTTCAGAGTAACTATGTACAGAGGAATAAAATAAAATCTTTCTTCAGTCTCTGTGTCCCTCATTTTTAAAAACTCTTGAAATTCCAGCTCAGCTCTCTTATAAATCCTTTCCAACCCCACAATCTTCACAAACATCCTGTCCTAGTAAGTTTCAGGAGCTGCTAGAACACATTGTGCCTGAGCTGAGAGGCCCCTTCTGCAGCTTCTGCAAAAAGCTCAACATTTGCACTCAAGTAACCTCTAGAGTTTATGCAGTTATCTCAAAATATAAATATATACATTTCATCAGTAACACTATATATTTTCTAAACAATAGGGATCCCAATATCAGTTACATTTCCATACATTGATTTACACATATTTTTATATTAGCTGATATAGATATGCAAGGGAGGAAAAACAGACAGCAAGAGAAAACAGAGAGAGACAAAGAACTGCGAGACTGTTCAGGTTGATCAAGTCCGAGATTTCACAGGAAAATTTGGCTGCGCAACCAGACAGAGAAGAGACAGAAAAGGACAGATCCTTGTATTTAAACACATTTTCTATAACAAATGGGACAGGGTCCTATTCCACTCTGTCACAATCCCGAACATGCATGATTGCACAGTGGGAGATGCACAGTGTGGTAGGTGACCCAAGCCCTATGCATAGCATGGGGAAATGCGTGATAGGCAGCCACATGTGTGATGCACAAAATTGCAATATTCAGCTGGGATATGCAAATGGCCTCATTGTACATTCCAAACCCATTCCACACATGCTCAGCTCATTACTGGAATGTATGCAGGCCATTTGCATACCCCCCAGGCATGCTCAGTTCCAGCTTTGCAGGGCTGCCCCACTACCCCACAAAGGTGAACAGTAGGTACTGTAGCCTAGCAGGCAGGTGTGATGGAATGTTTGTGTGTGGATGGGTGGGCTGCATTGGTTTGGGTACAGCGCTATTACCAATAGCCATGTACAGTCTCAGGCTGGGGTACAAGGGGCCCACCTGGACAGTGGCCACAGGGGCCCACCTGGACAAGCAACAGGGAAGAGTAGAGGGTGACATAGTCTGATTGGTATGCCACATGCATGTGATATACCAGCTCCGTATGCAGTGTACAGTCATCTGCAGTGTCCCACACACCCCTGTATGAGAGGAACATGGTGATAACTGCAAGAACTGGCAATGTGCAGAAGGTAACCAGGTACCCGAATGGGTGGGTCCCACCTGTATGCACCTATGGTGTACCACCATGGGTGTGTGCCACAGGTCAGTCCCTGGACTGTGCCAGGCTGCCACATGTACCACCAAGCTACCTGTGCTCCATTGCTCCAGACGTCACCCTGGGTGCATGCCACCACAGGGTGGCACCCTGGCCCCTGGTACATGTGCTGCAGTGTGGTCATCTGTTCCACTGGTGTGCTGGGGGGGCACCCGTCAGCACTGGCATGTGGCAGCTGGGTGTCTACGTCCTGGGTACAGTGTAGGGGATGGCTCTCTAGGTGGTGCCCATGGTGTGCCGGCACCTGTGGCTTTGGGTACTTCCATTCTGGCATGACTGCTGTGTATGGGTGCCTGAAGCACATCCTGATGCATCTCCAAGGGCTGTCTCAGGATGGCCTGTCTGCAGTTCTGTGGCCTTCCTGTGGGTGGCTGGCCGATTTAGGCTATCCTTTTGCCCACCTATCTTTGCGTGGCACATTTCTGGGATGCACGGCAGATGCGCTGCACATTTTGACTGAATATACAGATGCGTGGCATATTCATGTACCCACCCCCCTTTTTTTGTGCTGCATACATTATTTCTGCATGACTGTGCATTCGGAAATGTGCGACACATCTTTCCCTTTTGAATATTGCAATTCTGTGTAATTTCTGTGATGCGCCGCACATCTTCATCTTGGTCCATGCATCTCCTTTGAAAATGTGGGCCCAAGAATGCATGTGATAAGCACAAGGGAATCACAGTGGAAAGGAGGGAGGGGGAGGAGAAAGAGCTGTAGATCGCACATGGTCTGTGGTAATAGCGTAGGTAGAGAGAAATGAGCAGACTGGATGGGCCAAGCAGTCCTTATCTGCTGTCATATGTTGTGTTTCTATGTCCTATATTTCTCTGGTCTTCAAATATCTAGAAGGATCACACCATCGGATTTCCGGATGCCCAAGCATGCAAGAACATATGATACAATGTTATGAGAAGGAGGAATATTCAAGAGAAACATCAAGAACTACTCCACAGATGGAGTGGTGGACACTTCAAATAGATTTCAAAGGCAGAAGGTACCAGCTGGTACTGTAACACCCTTCAAGCCAAAACTCAATAAGTACTTTAAAGATGATAGAATGAGTGGATATTCTCACTGACCTGGTGGACGTGAGAAACTCAATGGCCTTCTTCCCTTCCTTAAAGCAGCATATGTGTATGCATGTATGTAGTATATCACAAAATTAGCCGTGTTAGGATTTGAAGCTGTAATCCCCTGGTTCACCAGACCACACTACTTCATATGTGTTAGAACCCTAACATTATCTAACTGTAATTCCCTTTCTTTACATGGTTGTGGGGGGTTGGGGCATGATAGAAACATACAGGTAGCAACACGGGACAAACAGAGTGACTTGTAAAGACATATTTTTCCTGAGTATGAACACAGGTACAGGGGGGACTTCACTGAAACTGGCAGGAGGAAGATTCAGGCAGGATGTCCACAAACACTGTTTTACTGAAAGAGTGGTGAGTAGATGGAACAAGCTGCTTGAGGACATGGTGAAGGCCAAATCAGTGGGGATCTTCAAGGAAGGGTTGAACAAGCACATGGCCATTAATAAGTGGGAAGGCAGCAGAGGTAAAGGGGAGGGATGACCACTATGCCCTATGTAGTGTAGCTGGACAGAATGGGTGGACTGGATGGGCCGCTGCTCCTTTTTCTGCCATAATGGTCTCTGTTTTTCATGTATAATGAATTATTAAATCTTGGTATACTGGTATGTAACTAGGAAGAGAGAATGATGTTACAATACAAAATAACTTCATTTTGTATTTTATCCTTCAGTCAAGCTGTGTTGTACATCACTCTACAGAGACAAGCCACTAAATGTATTTATAACATGGGTTCACCGAGTGCCCTCACAGCACCAAGGGCATGGGTTACATCCCTATAACCCCATATCCTGTCATGGGTTACTGCATTTATAACATAGGTTGGAAAAAGCAGGCAACCCAATTGGTGGAACACAATCACCTGACTGTGGATTAAATCTCCAATTTAATCCACAGTTGGTGAGTCTCCCTCAAG
Organism: Neoceratodus forsteri; assembly: GCA_016271365.2. Classification (NCBI taxonomy): domain Eukaryota; kingdom Metazoa; phylum Chordata; order Ceratodontiformes; family Ceratodontidae; genus Neoceratodus; species Neoceratodus forsteri. Next base: position 346,067,188 of record CM028138.1, on the reverse strand, counting down.
CAATATCCCCGGGCAAAGCGGCACTCATTATGTGGTGGAAAACTGAGAAGTGAAAGGCAGCCACTGAAAAGCTACAGAAGTAAGAGACAGGTAATCGAGGATAATTGGAGCTCGTAACTGACAGGTAGTGAACTGAAAACTTTGGTTTCATTTAGGGAAGAGCATTACAGTGCGCACAGTGTGTGACAGTGTTATACTGCATTTCAATCCCCCAATAGCTTGAGCGAGTGCCTGTAGTGGGAAGAATGTAGTGACAGCAAGTTGGAGATATGCAGGTGACTATATTAAATGTGGGAGAGAACTCCAACCCACTGTCACTGTGTTAAAGTGCTGCATAGGTACCTGCTGACAGGCTCTGTGCTGTTCCCCCTCAATGTGACAGAGAGACAGAGAACAGCGTGAGTGCTTTCCTGTTTGGCTGCGGGTGAGGGAGACAGCTTGAGCGAGTGCCAGTAGCGGGGAAGCAAGGTGAGAACATTGTGACAGTGGGTCAGAGGTATGCAGGTGACTATTAAATGTGGGAGAGAGATGCGACCCACTGTCAATGATTTAAAGTGCTGTGAGAGTATTTTCTGTCCAAGTGTTCGTTGCCTTACCACATACTTAGGATTCTAGAGAGAAGGAGAGTGAATGCGTGAGTGAGACGGAGCCAGAAATGGAGAGAGACAGAGACAGTGAGAGACAAGGCAAAGTGACTCATGGATGTTATGTTTTTTTCATGAACATACAAGTGTAAGAAATCATTTCAGGACTCTATTTCTGGCATTTGTAAGTTTATAAACTAAGTGACTATGCATGAGTTCTGGGGACTACTTTTCAAGTTGGCAAGATACAGTAACATTTGCATATTTAAACAGTAAAAAAAACACATTTGGCCAGCCCGATGGTGCTGAGGGCTGAGGCACTGGACGCCTTACCTCGCGGCACACCGGTGACCCGGGTTTGGGAATGAGCTCGGGTCATTGGAGGTCAGCGCAGGGGGGAGGGCGGAGCTTAATTGAGCTGCCGACAGGCGGACTCTCCTCTCTGGGGAGGGGACGGGCACCTCTTTGCAAATGGTGCACTTTAGTGGAGGCTAAGTGGCTACGGTCTTAGAGGGGCCGGGCGTAGGGGCTGCGGGTGGGGAAAGGAGCTGTCACCGGGTCATAGGCGCCCATGAGCTCCTACTCCTGGGGCTCCTGGAGAATAACTGGAGGCAAGCGCCCGGCGGTGGCAGCAGGATGACCAACTCCCTGCAGGCTCTGCTCCCAGGCCGGGTACAAGAAGCGCCGCCATTCTGGGAGGTGGACTTGGGGGTCGGCCGAATGGGCAGCCGCGACTGAGGAGTGTAAAATAGAGTCGTGATAAAAAAAACAAAAACACGTTTGTGGATTTTTTGTTTTTTGGTTTTTAAACATAACTTATATTATAAGCACAATAACCCACTCCAGGGTATGGGGTTATAAGGATGTAATCCATTCCCCAGGTGCTGTGACTGGGGCAGGGATTAAATCCCTATAACCCCATACACCGTTGTGGGTTATTGCTTACTTATTTATTCATGAGCTGAGCAGGAAGGCACACTGAGCTGAATGGCTCATTGCAGTAGTGTCCTGGGGCACAGGAAATGGGATACAGTATATAGAGTAGCACAGTACCAACAGTCTATACAATCCTGTACAGTTGTAAAGTATCAAAACAACTGAAAGTAGCTCCAAATGGAGCAGACTGTTTGAAGCTTTACAAAAATGGAAATCATAAGTATGACTTCAACAACACAAAATGGAAAAGAGCTATACAAAGTGAACTGTAAGACAGAGCATCACAGATAAAAGGAACCAAAGGAAAATTACTCAAATCTCACAGCCTTCAGCAGCCGATAGGTATCCCCCTGATTAGGGTTTCTGGGCAATAAAGTCATTCTTTGACAAATCAATTTCAATATACCTTACTGCTGTTTAATAGTGTTCCTTAACTTCCTATCCAAACACATTCCTGTGGCCATACTCTTGACTAATGGCAGAGGGCGGTAGGGCTGATTGGCATGGAGTAAGCATTGACAGCATGTGGCTGCCCATCAGAGATCGCAGGCATGTGTCAACACTGAAAGTTATGGCACAGTATTAAACAGCAGTGGAATATAAAAGCATATTGTAAGGTCATTCAAAGAATTCGTTTAATGCCTAGAAACCCTGAAGAGGGGCATTGCTATGGTCTGGGAAGAGCTGTAAGATTTATGCAGTTTTTCTTTAACCTATAATGGCTAGCAGTATAGACCAAAATGGAGGCAGGGCAGAGAGGGGAAGTGTCACAGGAGGCAATGAGGTACTGGTGCAGAAATGAATAAACTGATCACACAGAAGTAGCCTCAAGGCAGAGAGAGGAGACAGATCAGAGGAAGAGGGGGAGGCTGGACCACAGATGGACGGAGTCAGTGGGAGAGTGCTGCCAGCCAAACAAAGGTTCTGGAGAAGGAGACAGAGAGAGACAGAGAGCGAGAGTTAGAGTTCCTACGGGAGCATAAAGAGGGGAGGAGAAACAAGGAGACAGCTAAGGTAGAAGGAAGGGAATACAAACCAGAATTTTGCAATGAAGGAGAGACAGTAGGATAGGAGCTGGAACTCCAGGGAGGGGAGAGTTAGAGAGGGGTATTAAGGACTGCTTTACGAGAAGGGCAGTCAAAGCAGATCAACAGAAAGAGTGACAAAGAGTCCAGGCCAGCCAGAGCGTTTTTAGGAGCTGCACTATAGACCGCAGCACTGTAGTCAAAAGCTATGAGGAACATTGACTGCAGTCCTACGTAATAAATCTCCCAGTTTCTGGTCCCGATGGCAAGGCTGCGTCATGTATTACATGCAAACAGGCCACGAGTTTCTTCCTTAAACTATTATGCATTGTATATTTTTTGCTGTGTTTGTTTACCCAGGGTGTTTGGAGAGGAAACAAAACTTTCAACACTCAAATACTATTTCTTGATACATTTCTTTGGCTGGAGCAGATCAACCTTGATTCATCACTGTTGTTATGGTTAACCCCTTCTATAATTTGTCTTGGGGACTATCAGCAGTATAAGTTGTCCGATTTATTTTCTTTCCCAGTAATAGGAATGTGGTCAGAAGTATCCTACTGTTACGTTTGTGCGAATGTCTCATTTCAATAATGTCATACGTTCTGTCTCTCTTTAGGCACTGTGAATGTAGCATTTTAATAATGACATAAGTAATGTATTTCTTTATGTACTGTGATACATCTTGCTTTGATAAACTTTAAATACATAAAAAAAAAAAAAAAAGCTGCGAGGAACATTTTTACAATAATCTCCGGACAAATGGAGAGCGGTGTACCAGATTTGTTCTTGTGTAGTGCACTAAGTTTTGGTATGAGATTTTGTGCATAAAAATACATTCCTTATAGTGGTTGAAATGCAAGGTCAAGGAAGGAATAGGAAATGGTGATAGGTGATCAATATCAGATTAAAATATCAATAACATTTTTGGAAGTGGGGGAAAATAATGTATAGTAGAGAAAAGGCAGGTTTTGAGGCCGGCTTTGTACAAGAAACAGAATCAGTGGCGCATAGAAGAATAAGATGTTCCAGATGAAGAGTGCAGTAGAGGAGAATGCTCTGAATCCAATTGCAGGCTATGCCTAGGGTACTGTGGAGAAGCAGGTGGTACACTCACCATAACCCCCCCCCCCCGAGTGCTATATATAGGATGCATGCCCTAAGCATTCTCTGGATGCTTGTTTCCTTGCTGCAGCCATGCGTCTGATGGCTGTCTACTCTTCCTTATCCTTCTCCTGCCTAGTGTTGTCATATGGCTGCAGCTCTCAGTGTCTCTGTTCCTCTCACTTTGCTTCCTTCTGCTTCCTCTGCTGGTTCCTTCACGTGTGCTTGTGGCTGCTTCCACCATTCTCCTGTCGATGGTTGCATACTCTAGCTGTGTCTCTGTGCCGTCTCCTCTACTTTTGAGTTCCTTCCTAGTTTTTCATGCCCCGCTACTGCTTCCTCCCTTTCTTCTTAGGGGCTGTCGTAGCTGTCCTTCTGCTGCAGGGTGGCTTCTGTTTCTGGTTTGCTCCAGCTTGCTTGCTGCTGCTGCACTGGGCTTGTTTGTTTGTTCTTCTGGTTCACTGTGGCACAGCTGCTGTCTCCTACCATGCTCTGCTTGCTGCCCCATGGCTTGCATGCTTTGCTGTCCTCCTGGCTTCCCTCTCACACTGCTTCTGTTCTGTGGGGTTTGTCATGGGCTGGCCTCTGCCTTGTTGGGCCCTACCTGCATGGCTGTAGCTGTGGCCATACTCTGCTCCTGGTGTTTCTTTGGGCCTTCTATCTGCTACTCCTTACCAACCCACCAGACTGCCTAAGTAGTTTCCTGGTTCTCTCCTTGATGCCCAATTTAATCCTATTTACCTATCAACCAACCATACCATACGTACCATTCCTACAGTGAACTCACCAGGATGAAACCCACTTCTACAGCATTCTGCAGTATGCTGCAGCAGAGTTACTGCAGTAACCATTGTAATTTCAATGGGAATTAATCCCTTTTGTCATGCAGGAAAATGTGACACTGCCAGGATAAAGTGAACGTCACAGTTTCCTGCATGACAAAAGGGACTAATTGCCATTGAAATTACATTGTTTTCCACAGTAACTCTGCTGCAGCATGCTGCAGAGTGCTGCAGAATTGAGTTTCATCCTGGTGAGCTTCACTGTACCTTTTCTTCTTTAACGTCAACACTCTGACAAATGCCTCTTTAATTGGGCACATGCCCCAAGGACAGTTGGGCACAGGCCCAACAACAAACAGGCACATGCCCCAAAGAGAATCAGGCACAGACCACAATGATAATTGCCCCCCCCCAAACAACAGTCCCAGTACACTTTCACCCTCTATGGCTTCATTCTGCAATGATTTGAGACCCTCCAGGGCTTGGTTTCTTCTTATAACAGTGAGTCTTGTTCAGAGAAAACTTTTAGGTTGCCAGGCCTGAAGCAGCTGTTCCAGTCTTCTCCTTTGCTTTGGAGTTTTTCTGTAACCCCAACATTCTTCTGGTGCTTGGGTCCATCCCATGTGCACAACTGAGGGCAAACCCAGTAGTTCCTTCATGGAGTTGAATTTTTAAGACAGAAGGAGAAGCTGAACTATCCCCTAATGCTGCAGCAGCATGTCATAGGTTCAACTTCACACCTGGGGTTATAATAGTAGTGTGTTAAGTCTGGAGCCATGGCGACCTAAAGCTTTGGATCCCCAGAGAGTTTTTCCATAAGGGTTTTTCCCCTCCTCCATGCTGAAGATCAAGATAACTAGATAATGTCTTTAGTTGGTCCATTCTAATGGATGAGTAGGGACTTGGATGGTGGTTCCTTTGTCCCTCATAGACTGTTCAGCCCTGTGGGTTTCCCTCTCTCCTTAGTGGAAGACAATGTCTCAATGGTTCTTCTATGCTTTCTGCTCTGATTTATTTTGGTATCTTCCCTAACATATCTTCAGCCAAGGACCCATGGTCATAGAAACAGAAACACAGAATTTGATGGCAGATAAGAACCTCTTGGCTCACCCAGTCTGCCCATTTTCCCTACCTACTGTCATACCACAGACCCTACTTGATCACTGACATTGTGCCTCTGGTACCCAACAAGATGTTAGTTTCTTGGAACAGAGTGTGTGAAAGGACACACAATAAAAATATTCTCAGTTCTCCAACTTCAAACAATGATCTTTTAACTTTTCAATGGGAATCTGTAGGAGAAACTGCCACTTAGAAGTTATCACATATGCCTGTGAATACATATGAGACCTGTCATACTGCCAAAGCATGTGTCAACCTAGGTGTGTCAATTTTGTTATATCGAAGGTGTGGGGAAAGGAGTAATTTCATCATCTCCTTTATATGATTATTTGGTTTTTCTAACACTCTTATCTCTTCACAGAGATACATTCCTCATAGTAAGTTTAAACATCTCAATGTTTGGTTAAGATTTATAAACTTTATTTGAATGACCACAAAAGTACCTTTGTGGTTGCTGTCAGATCAAAGCATAGCTACATTCCAAATTTAGATATTGCTGCATTGTTTTGTCAATAATATTGCTATGGTAATACATACAAAAATCTGATCAGCTGTTCAACAATTAGGAAAACACATATGGAAGACGTATTCAGACTCATAAACTCACAGTGAAGTTACAGATCAGCAACTAGAGAGTACCTGAGTTCTCATGCGATTACTCTTATCTTTTGTAACCCACCTTTTTAACCTTTTCCTGTCTTCAGACTGTGTCATGGTACAGAACCCTGGCCCATTTTTGTAGGAAAAAAATACAGTTTTGAAAAACCAGGAGTTTTTTTTAATTATATTTTATCGCTTTGTCAAGAAACAGTAACATACATATTGCTCATATCAGACATTGTATATATCACTGGAACCATCAAATGGTACAGCCAAATGCAGCCTCAACAATCTGATTTCAGCTAAGGGGATATCACAAGTTTATATCAAATGTAAGTGTTGTCCAGGACAGTTGCACCCACAGGAATATGGCGGTCAGTTTAAAGTTAATATAGTCCAAGCATGATTTACATTCAACATCCTGCACTGATATGACCCATTCCAAAATGCTGAAATTCAGAAATGTGTAACATCCCTTTGCAATAGCAATGACAGAGAAAGTAAACCAATGCAACAAGAATGCACAATAATAACTGAATGGCTTTACTCTACAATCAATTAGTTAAGATGCCCTCTAACCCGAGCTGTGCAATCAGGGTTTACTTAACCGATTTTGAAAGTACAGTGCAAACTGATTACCTGTAGTATTAAGAAACCCTTGTAATACGAGTTCACTAGAAATACGGTAAGTTAATCTGTAAAATTTTAAACAGTAGCCTCATACCTACAGGAGGCTGTGCATATGTTCGCGCTTGTGCCATACTGCCTCTCCTGCGCCACGTAAGTAAACATTAACAAACTGGACAATAGAGGAGCACAGATACAGTTGATTAAATGTATTGTTTTGAGATTTTTAAACATCACACAATGCATATGGAAACTGTACTAACTGGCTGCACCAATATCAACATTTAAAAAAACCCTGATAAAGCTGTATAATAGTTTAAACTAGAACAATCAGTCCTGATTGGAACAAGAAGGAACAGTCACTCTTGCTTCATGTACTGCCTCTGAACCCTCCAACTCATTTCCCCTACCAGTCTCAAACTCCTTTGCTAATGTCTTTGCTCACTTCTCCTCTTTCATGGAGTCTATGTACTGGTAGGTATGCCCACCATAATAAATTCTGAGGTGGACAGGCATAAGCAAAGAGTGAATCACTCCCAAACTTCTCAACTTTGCATGGACCCTGTCAAATTTTTTTAGCAGGCTCCTATAGCATAGGAGAGGTCTGGAAAGATGTTCAATGTATTTCCCTCATAATTTAAGGAACCAGTGTCTCTGGAGACTTAATATTTTATCCTTCATGGCAATGCCATCAGTCACCAGCAGAACAGTCCTCGGTAGATTGTGTTGGGCTTCCACAGTGTGTTGTGAGATTCTATATACCCTAATAGACTGGAGAGCATGTTCTAGTTCTAATTTCAGTACCCTTGGAAGTCATGACTGTAAGAACTATATGAGATTGAGTCTCTTTGACCCTTCTGACAAGCCTACGAGTCACATATTGGGGGTTCTACTGGCATTTTGAAGGGTCTCCAATGTGTATTTAAGCTGTATGTTTTCTTATATTACTTGTAAGAAGTGGCCAGTGTCTGTGTGGCCTGTGACTTGGCCAAGGTTGTTGTTTCAGTAGCAACCTTGATTTTAACGTCTGCTCATGCAACCGCTTGAGTATTGTCTCCACCTCAGTACCAATGGCTTGCATGGAGAGTTGGAGTGATTTCCATTGTGGATCAGTTCCTGATGCTGCAGCTGTAGCTGCTATGGCCTGCTGATCTGCTGATCTGCTGGTGGTTGAGACTTGGGACCTGCTCATGCCTTCTTTTTTCTGTGAACCATGATGCCAACATTATATCTGGCTGTGCAGCATGTTGAATTGTACCTGAAACTATCACTTTTGTAAAGCGTTACTTGCCAGTTTCAGCACTTTTAAGGTTTAAAAGTTCTCTGATGTGCAGAACTGTAAAAAGAAATGTCTTTCAGCAGGCATGCTCTACAGTGCCCCCAAACTAGCAGTTTGTTAAAAAATAAATCAACACTGAAGGCAGGACGGGATTCATGCTTTTCAGCCTTCACGACAGTTCTTTTTTGTACTTGTTTGTTTATCTCAGGCCATGCTGCAAGGACAGCTAATTGAGTGTGATGTTCTAAGAACAAAAAGGTTAGGGCAGTCAGATCATAAAATGAATAAAAAACAGGCTAGCCCACTGGCTCAGAGACCTGAGGAGCCAATGCCTCTTTTGTCACCATGCTAGCAGACCGAGTTTAGTGACGACTCGGTCTGCTGGGGGTCGACTGAGATGGGAGTGGATTGAGCATCCACAGATGCAGAAAGGAAGGGGATCAGCCACACTGCTCAGATACCATCACCACATAAAGGCATGCTGGTAGGCCAGTAGGAGTGACGCACCCTTGGGGGATTGACTGGCAGGCAGCATGTAGTGCATGTGTACCTTTTTGCACATGCATGATTGTGTCACCATGCCACTGGCCAAGGGGAAGAAAACAGGAAAATGGGGGACTGACGCATGATGCCTCACTTGCTGCTCCAGCCTGCACCATCGCACTGGGACCCCTGCCAGACAGTAACTGGTTCTGGACTCTGGAAGGAGGACTGCCCTCCTCCATCACAGGGGCAAGATGTGGGGGATGACGAAGTGGCAGGTGAGTCTCAGGGGAAGATGACAGTCAGTCTGGGAGCAAGCAAGGGTTGAAGAGCCCTGCCAGTACCCAGGGGGAGAAAAACCTCCATGGGGAAAATAAAATGAATGAAAAGGCACAGAAGGCTGTTGGGGGGGCTCTCTTAGCACTCTTCACTCTGAGAGGACAGCAAAGACTGCCTAAGAAACTGAGAGAAAAAAAGATCTGACCTAGTTAAGCAGGTTACCCTGGAGCTGCAAGGTATTTTTCTACTGCTTAGGAAGGGGGTCTATAGTTCTGAGTTTGATGCAAGGACTTTTAGAGTCAATATGGAGTGCAAAAGACTTTGCTGAATTTTTCATTTATAACTGATGTAAAGCAGTGGCCAAGTCCATTTTTTCCTAATCTGTTTGCCATTCTGAAGCCTTCCGACAAAATCATTTTTTTCTTGTTGTTCTGAATAAAATGACGCTATTTGTGCCTTGTACCTTTTTTCATGGTCTGTCTGTACTTCCTGACATTCCTCTACCACACAACAAAAGCTGGCCATTTCCAGCCAGTGCTGGTTATAGCTTAGATGGGTATTTGAATGAGAGACCTGCATTATAAGTAATTTTAGAGAACCAAACACTTTTAACATAATACAAGGCTATTTATCCATTCTTCCTGACAACCCTGCTTGCATCTTTTTTTACTGAAATCCCTTTTTCCTGCCCTTTCCCCATATCCCTTTACTTGCCCCCATCAAGACTCTCCTTGGTGATGATCTCAAGTTAGTCAACGAATTCAAATATCTAAGCTGTGAACTAGATTGACAGCTTTTTCAGTTAACATCGACTCCCTTGCCAAGAAATTACATCAAAGAATTGGCTTCTTCTATAGGAATAAATCTCTGTTCAATTCTGAATCCAGACTGAGCCTGGTCCAAACAACATTTATACCACTAATCGACTATGCTGATATTTTATATGGCAGATGGTCTGATACCCTGCTACATCAACTGGACACTCTGTATCACAGAGCATTATGCTTCTTCTCCAACGCTCACCATTGGACACATCATTGCGACCTGTATGCCTCCCTTGGGTGGACCTTCTTAGCATCCAGGCGTCTTTTCCACTCTATCACCTGGCTCTATAAAGCTCTGCTGGCAAAACTCCCCCTCCCCCCATATTTTCAACCTCTTTCAATGAATTGCCTGTTCCTACCCCCTGCGCAGTAACTCCTTCATTATGCTAGATGTTCCAACTTCCCGCTCTTGGTTTGGTACCATGGCTATATGCCGTGCCTTCCTGGCTACCTGGAATAAAGCACAATCTAGGCTCAAACTAAAAAGCCTGATCCCACTGAATAGTTTTAAAAGATTCGCTTATGACAATCTATGGGACTTCTGTGACTGCAGATGATTAAGGGCCTACGCTCTACCCAGTCTATTGTAACGATCACTCTATCCTCTTGTCCCCCCTCACCCTATCTGACTTTCCATTATCTTTCCATTCCCTCACCTTCCTCTCCTCCTTCCCTCTCTCCTCCCTCCTCCCCTCTCTCTCCATATTACACCCCCATTGCCATTCTATCTGTTCCTTCTCTCTGACCTTATCCCAAACTATGCCTACACCCTGCCTGTGTCCACTATCTTTTACCTTCCTTGCTGGCCTTGCAGTCTACTTCCTTCATGAGGTGCTATCTTGTTACCCAGAGCTAACCATGTAATTATCTTTAAGTTTTAGCATGGCTATTTATAAATGATGTCAATATTAGTGTCCTATATTTTACTGGCTTATCCAGCTGTATACTGTGTGTAGCTTTGTATATATCTATATATATATTGTCCTTGTTGTTAATCAGGACCGCATTGTAAATGAGCTTGCTCAACTGAGTTTTTTTTTTCCTGCCAATAAACTTGAACTTGAAGTCTTAATGTAAATATTTAGTTCCGATGATAATTTGTAATTTTTTTGTGATCAGGAAAGGCACACTGAGCTGTGACAGCTAATTTCCAGGTGTGTCCTGGCAATGAGTTACATGTACCTGTTATACTGACAGGGAAAATGTTGGCCATGGCACCCAGGAAACTCCCCAGCTCTTCTTCCATAATTGCCATGGGATCTTTAACTTCAACCTGGACAATGACCACAGATGAGCAGACGGGACCTCGGTTTACACGTCTCATCCTCAGGGCAGCAGCTCAACAGTGCAGCCCTCTCACCATACTGCACTACTGTATCAGTAATGGATAGGAACCCACAACCTTCCCATTTTACAGCCACAGAGCCGAGCAGGTTACCTACTGAGCCACTGACACATAAAAGTACCAATAAGGGTTTTAAGTGGTGTTTTTTTTTTTTTTTTGTAGTAAGAGAAATGATTTGTGCAAGAGTAGCTATTTGAGTAAAAGAATAAGGGCCCTGTTCTCAAAAGTTTGTTTTCCAGTTTGTTTAAATGGCAGAAATAATTTCAGAGTCATGGGAACATTTTTTAATTTTTATTTATTTAGTTGTTTAACCAGGAGTAGCATACTAAGCTGAAAGCTTTTTTACAGGAGCCACCTGGGAGCACATGGAAGTTAACTGACTTATTCAGGGTCACACAGTATGCAAGTGGAAGCTGTGGGATTCAAACCCAGGTCTGGTCTGCTGGATGTCACCAGATCTGAAGCTCAGAGCCTTAAACCACTGCACTATACTGCCTCCAGTAATATAATAAATGCTGATCAAAAAAACAAAAAACAAACCAAAAAAATAAACAGACCAAGGATTCTCTGTGTTACTCTCCTACCAACCAGGCAGATGCAGTATTCAGTAGTGGGAGAATCAGCTTTTCTTATTTATTTATTGAAATTGTTTCACCAGGAAAAGCACATTGAGCAAGAATTGCTCGTCTCCCAGTGTGACCTGGGGGGAAGGGTACAGTGGGGAAGAGGACAAGGGTAGTCCAGGTCCTGACATATATACATACAATTACAATACAGTTTAAAACATTTGACTGAAATAGTTGGGCGTAGATGACAATTTACCCTTAGTTATAGTATAGTAGCAATTACATGGGGAAGTCATGCTTTATACCTTGAAAACATATAATTAGATATTACAGCTGCATATGTTTGACAGGAATAGGTGAGTGTGGATTAATGCATATACCCTTTAGCCAATGTGCAATGGAAAATGTTTGCTTATTGGCTGGGAAAACAGGTCTAGGCAAGTCTACCTATTTTTAGCCTCGTCCGGGAGGCACATAGATTGAACTCAACTGAACTTGAACCAGATTAAGGCGTTGGTGGTATTTTAGTGAATGGGAGAAATCTGGCCAAGGCACCAGGGAAATTCCTCTAATCTTCTTTTTCTGTAATATATATGGGTAGGAGAAAGTGATCCTTTTATGGGTAAAAAAATAACACACTTTAGTTGTCTTTAATTTTCTGTGTGCTTGTTTATTTTGGTTACTTGTATGATTATTTTTGCATTGTTATATTATTTAAGTATTTTGTTTAATAACATTTCCATACTTTTCCTTGCCACATTAGAAATATTGGATGTTCTTGGCTCTCTAGTTCAGCTCCAGGGTTAGATGGCCTACAAAGGGATTTGTATTGCTCCACAGGTGATACTGTTAAAACTGAACTGACTCTCTCGCACAACCACATTTTGCAGGCAGGCATTCTGGCTCCCAGTTTCATGCAAGGAATCCCAATTTTCCTAAAAGGGAGACAAGTCTGATATCAATAATTGGAGGCCAATCAGTCGTTTAAATACTGACCTAAAAATCCTCTCCAAAATCTTGGTCTCCAGGTTGATACAGGTTGCTCCCCTCTTATCTCCCTTCTTCGCAGTCATGTAGTTGTCCTCAGAAACAGATTCAGGACAATAGACATTTGCTGCGAGAAGTAGCAGAATGTGAAAACCGGGATCAGATCAAGGGCCTTCTGGCACTGGACCAGGAGATGGCCTTTGATCACATTTCCCACTGATTTCTTTTCTCGGTGTTGTATAAATATGGGATTCCAGCATGGAAAGTGTTGTGTAGTGCTTGATATTCTATTGCTTAAATCTAGAGGTTTTTCTGGTGCTAAATAGCAGGGAAATTCATTCAGTATTTAATGCTACACAAAGGTGAAGCAGTTCTATCAGCACTCTGATAAGAATGGAAACCAAACCAGTTGCTATTTGTTGCAAAAAATCAATGTGCATTTTGTTCTTGGCAATATTCAACATACAAAAAACAAAGTGCATAGTATTATTTAAAAAAAAAACGTTGGTGGTTTCACCTGTGTATGACGGCAACCACTTCTGAATGGTGTTTGGAATTTAAACAAGGAAATAGTTTAGAGTCATTTTACTGTGTAGATGTTTCCTAGCTCAATTGCCTAATCCTTGTGGGTTTGATGACCAGTGGTCCTGCTGTTCACCATTGTCTTTTCAGAGCCCAGCTATAGAAAGTCCGTGTTTTCATTTGGTTAAAGGTACTTTTTTGTGTGGAGCTGGCTGAAGTCTTCTTGAGAGGAGTGGTTATTCATGCAGGTTGAGGGCTTCCAGGGCACCACGGTACTTTTTATGCCACCTTCTGTCTCACACTCCCCAGAGCAGGGATAGTCCTCTTATGTGACTGCTGATACCTAGCCACCGGTGACTGCCTTCCTAACATGACTAAAATGTACTGACGGTTTGGAGTCAGGTGATTCCTTCTTCAGAGCTGGCTTACGGTAGTATGGAGCTCTCAATTTAGCCACACTTGTCTCCTAGGAAATACAGAAAGCCACAGCTCATGGCAACCATTGTCAACATTGGAATTGTGTGAAAACTTTACAACCTTTAAATAACTATTAAACCAGTATGTGAGTATAAAACCACCACCAATGTGCAAAGTAACAAACATATTTTATCAAGAACATTTATTCTTAATTTTAAAAACTTTTGAGGTTTTTCAGATCTGGATATATGCTATTTACGTTCTGTTAGACTAATAGCAGAACTACAGAAGCAGAACTGAAACTGTTAACTAGGGGGATTATAAATAACTGTTATAACCATTATCATCATTTAATCCTCTCTGGCATAATGTCTGAAGTTCATGTATCCAGTATGCCTCATGTTGAAGTAACAGTTTTTGAACATCTCCTCCACGGATTGGGGGTTTTATCCATTCAATCCACATATGCCTAAGTGAGGCTGCTGATCCAAGTTCCATTTCGTTGTAGTGTTTTGCCACGGCATATGTGAAATCCTTGGTTCTGATGGCTGTCTTACGTTCACTGATATACAGGTAGGTCTTAAGAGCAAGTTTTGTTTATCCAATGTAAACAAGAACGCAGTGACAAGTAAGCATGTAGATCATTTCTTCTGTCGTACAATTAATGAAGTCTTTAAATGCATATTTTTTTTCAACTTCCGGTTCCGGTTCTGAACATGGTGGCAGCATAGTCACCGAGCTCCAGATCCCTCCTAAATAATCCTAAATAATCCTCAGAGATAATTGTTGGATTCCTGACCATTTCTCCGCTCAGAACCAAGCTAGAATGACTACTAAAGCAGCAAAAGCCAAAGGTTCAAAATTGTCTACACATCAAACAAAATTAAAGCAGTTTACTTTGGACGAAGAGCTGGAGAGCCAGGGAGTTAGGCCGCGAGGCATCAGATCACACTCGGAATCATCCCAGGATTCAGATGCTGAGGATTCATTGTTGTCCCGCAAGACCGGTAGGACCTTAAGCAAAATACTACACTCAGTCCAAAAGATAGAGTCATCTTTAGCAGATTTACGGCAGGATGTTCGAAACATGGATAAAAAAGTAATAGCCAACACTATTAAGCCAACCGAAGTTTCGGAAGTACAGGACTCGAATGACCGAACATTATTATATTTACTTAAATGAGACCAAGAGGTGCAGAGCCGTATCGAGGACATAGAAAATCGTGCCGGAGAAATAATTTTCGAATCCACGATATTCCGGAGGATGCAGAAGAGGGGTTTACTACCCCCATAGACTTTATTCAACATGTACTTCACTCAGTAATGGAGATTCCAGCAGACTTGAATATCACAATGGACAGAGCACATCATTCACTCGTCCCCAAGCCCACCAGACCCACTGTGCGACCACGATCGTGGGTGATCAGAATGGCCCTTTTTCAGAGTAAAGAGTGGGTGCTCCAGGAGGCTTGGAGGCTAAGAACACTTAAATACAAAAATAGTCCTATTTATTTTGAGCAGGACTTTTCAACTGCTCTGCAAGCGGAAAGGCAGAAAACCAGAGCGATCTTAAAAGAGATCCGAGAGAAAAGGAATTTATGTGGCTAATTGCTTTACCCCACCAGAATCAAACTGCATTTCGATGAAGGCCCAAAAATTAATAATGGACTGTTGGATCTTTTACCAGTACTGCAAGAATAGAAAATAACCCCACCTGATATGGAAATTGCACAACTAGAGTGAAGCATTGCATCCAGTGCTTGGACGGTAGCTACACACGGCCCTGCTCGAACACAACAGGGATCCATGCCGAAATCTCTTGTACAAGATGTCACCAGCAGTCTTTGCTGGGCAGACAAGAAGAGAAAAACGGATCGGGGTTCCTCTCGCCCACCCTCACCAAAACGTTGAAAGAATCAGAAACACTTATGGTTTGTGAGTGGTACTAGCTAATCTGGGGGCATATATACATTGAGTTAAGCTTTAACTACTGAAAACAAACTTCCCTGGACTTCTGAACAAATACTTCCATCAGTATATCCTTTATCTATGTTCTAAGAGCGTATACTTGTTAAGAGTAAATAATGAAACTAAGGAAACTGGGTGGGGGGTAGGGGAGACGGTTCACATTTCTGTGACAAGAACAACCTTAATTAAACTCTCCCTAGTAAAATGTAACAGCCTTGGGTATCTCATACTGAGGAGCAAGGGGCTATTATTGAAATTGAGGTTACGGCCCAACATGATACCCTTAAAAATACTTAAGTTAAATAAGAACACTTGATTGTGTATAGGCAGAAATGGCACATACATAAAATAAGGGAGAGCATTTCTGTTCATTTGAAAAACATTTTGGGACATTAAAGTAATGAGGGGAGAGGGGAGAGATTAAAGATTTGACTGCGCTTCCACTGATTCTATTACTCTGGGTAGAGCTCAAAGTTGAAGTTACAACTCCCACACGAGACTCCCCATTGTTACCGATCTACAGCCAATCCATCAGGCTGGGACGCAATTTCTCTAGAGTCCTGGAGAATCGAGCCACCACTGTGACTCCTCATTCTCCACTCCAGGCAGAGTGCAAACACCAACAGCTTGCCTGGATCATAAGGGTACCTGTTAAATGGCACCCCTACCTTGGAAGTTGTATTGTAGATAGTTTCTTCTCCAAAGATGGCCTTCATGTTGGGAGGACCTCTTCAGGGGAAGTTTTTTTACAACTGTTACTGTTTGTTAATTATGTTTTCTGTTTGCTGGAAATTTTACAGAAAAGTGCCATACAAGGAGGACTGGAGAGTACACAGGTTCTGGAGGGCTGAGGGTATTTCTATCCTTTTGAGAGTAAGAGGGACAAAGGTGGATTGGGGGCCAAATTGGATTTAGGAACTGAAGGGAAACTATTTAGAGTAATGATCCTTCAAACAGTGGATTTTTATTTATCACAAAATTATGGCTGGTAGATGGAAAATTTTCATAATTTCACATAATGTGAATGGATTAAATAATCCAGTAAAGAGAAGGAGGGTGCTTTCGGCCCTTAAGAAGCTCACTCTCTTTGCGCTGTTCTTACAGGAGACACATCTGAGCAAATCAGAGCATGCTAAGCTCGGGAAATTTGGGTTTTCACATGTAGTAGCTTCATCATATGGGAAAGGGAAAAGATGGGGTACAGCTATACTAATCACTCAGGGATCTCAATTGACTGTGTCCTCAACATACACCGATCTGGAGGGATGGTTGGCTGCTCTGGTAGGAACATTAGAGGGTGCCCCAATTACACTTGCTTCACTCTATATTCCCCCCAGGCTCCACGATTCACACAATAAAGACCTTGCTGTACAAAATCACAGAGTTACACGTGGGAACACTGTAAGTAGGTGGGGACATAAACCAGATAATGGAACAGCTAGACACTTCAAATCCTAAGTACTGTAGGGCAACACCAGCTAGTAAAACAATAAGAAACTACATGCTCAGGACCTGCTGGGTAGATGCATGGAGATGTCTCACCCCGGGCAAAGGGATTACACACATTTTTCTCCTCCCCATGGAACCTATGCCAGACTAGATCATTTTCTGATATCGGGTGAACATCGCCATAAAATAATGGAGTGCACTCACACCCCCTCGACTTTATCTGACCATTCTTATCTTTCCCTAAAAATGGAATGGGGCTCCCTGCACAGACAAATGCTCTGGAAATTTAATAATTATTTACTGAACCTAAAAGACTTTACAGAACTCATAAAAAAATGTATAACACAAATTATACAGGAAAATGACTCCCAGCAGATTTCTAGAGCCACACTCTGGGACACCATAAAAGTGGTTTTAAGGGGGGAACTGATTAAATTTGCAACCCACTACAAAAAACAACAAAGTGAGAAATTGGAAAGGCTCCAAAAACAACTACATGAACTTCAGATCACCCATGCTGGAGGGGATATGCCTGTGTGGTCCATGGTACCAAACACCAAACAACAAATCCAAACAATAATTGACATTAAGACAGAACAGGCCTTACAAAGACTACGGCAAAGATATTATGAAATTGGACCGAGGGCATCCCGGCTACTAGCACACCGCTTACGCCAACAGACCTCCCAATCCACGATAACAAAGATCAGAGACCCTAAAACAGGCCAACTGGGCAGGCAACCCAAGCAAATTTTAAATTCCTTTAGAGACTATTATAGTGCCTTATATATTCCGGAGTGAATGGTAGAAGATTCTAAGATACAAAATTATTGATCAAAGCTTAAACTCCCAAAGCTTGCCCCTGAGCTTAATACACAAATGGATAAGCCATTTTCCTTACTGGAATTGACTAGAGCAATTGCTTTATTAAAATCCTGTAAAACCCCGGGCCCAGATTACACCCTTGAATTTTTAAAATGTTTTTAAAAAGGAGCTAGAGATGCCTCTCCTGGATGTATGTAGAACCTACTTCCCAGAGGGGAGAGGATTTACCTCAGATGTGGAATTATGCTGTAATCACCAGCATATCAAAACCAGCTAAAGACATAACCCAGTGCAACTCATATAGGCCAATATCTATATTGAATGTAGATTATAAGCTATATACAACTCTCTTGGCAAAATGTTTAGAAGTAATTCTACCTAGGCTTATTGACTATGATCAAATAGGTTTTATTCCTGGGCGACAAACACAGGACAATATCAAGAGGACTCTGACTCTCTTGCACCACACCGCCCGGTCGGGGTTCCCCTTCCTACTGTTAAGTTTGGATGCAGAGAAGGCCTTTGACTGGGTGGCATGGAATTTCCTGGGAATAACACTCGGGGCATTCGATTTTTCCTAGGGCATTTACTACAATCATTAACAAAATTTATTCCAGCCCAAAGGCCTATATTAAAATAAATGGGGATGTGTCTGTCACTATATCCCTGTTCCGTGGTACCAGACAGGGCTGCCCCCTTTCCCCTCTTCTATTTGCACTATATTTAGAATCTCTGGTGCAAGATTTGAGGCAAAGGGAGGAGATAAAGGGATTGTAAGTAGGGGGAGAAAATCATAAACCGGCTTTATAAGCAGATGATCTTTTGATCTATCTTAAGAACACAGAACAAGGCTTAGTTCCTCTATGGGAAACATTAAAGGAATTTGGGTTGCTCGCAGGGTATAAGGTTAATACCAATAAAACTGAAGTACTAGCGGTTTCATACTCCCCCACAGACAAAATAAGAGACGCTTTCCCCTTTAAGAGGGATAGAGGGCATCTTAAATACCTTGGAGTCTATTTGTCATTAGATAGCACCCAGATTTTCCAACTTAACTATGTCCCTATTTTGGAACAATTACATGCAGACTTGGAGAGATGGGTGCTTATACCTCTCCCACTAGTACAGAAGATTGAAGCGATAGAAATGGTACTGCTCCCTAAGTTTTTGTATTTGTCACAGACATTACCAAAATAAATACCAGACAATTACTTAAATAAGATAAATAGAGAGATCTCATGCTTTATTTGGGGACCTAAGAAGCCCAGAATCCGTTTCTCTATGCTGCAGATCCCAAAGGGGGAGGGGGGACTCGCCCTTCCAAAGCTAAATTGGTATCATAAAGTGGCCCAGCTCCGCACAGTGTTTTACTGGCTATCCACTGCATACAGTATATAGCCAAGTGGAAAACTCTAGAGATGAGAGGCTTTTCCAACTTAAACAAACTTCTCTTGGTCGGGGATGGGGATCTCACCAACTTGAGGGATGAGAATCCATACGCGGCTTACACTTTGGCTGTTTGGCAGGGGATATTGGATGATGAATCCTTGAAGAAATGGAGACCTCTTTTAAAAGCACTTGCGTATGAGCAGGGCTTTATTCCGGCCAAGTGGGACTCGAGCTTCCGTTATTGGGAGGAGAGAGGCCTCTTTTTAATCTGGCATTTTCTGGGAGAGGGAGGAATGAGACCACTCCAGGAGTTGATAGACCAATATGGAATTGCCTGGCAAGACAGATTCAGGTATTTTCAGGCGAGGGACTATATTCGGTCTCTTGGTCTCCCTTCTTGGGAGGAGCTGGCCCCCCCCACAGATTTGGGTCCTAGTAAAGGCAGCACTGGAAAATCGAGCACCACAAGAGAAGATAATCTCATACTTACATAAGGCACTTCTCCAGTGGAAGGGAGACACGTCTCAAACAATTAGAAGGGCATGGGCACAAAACTTGGGTATGCCAATTCCAGAGATGGTCTGGTCTAAAGGATACATTGGGGAGTGGCTGCAGTTAGTTGGAGGGAATTCGCCTGGAAGGTGTTCATTAGATACTTCAGGACTCCAGCAATAGTGGGGAAATTTGGGAGAGAGCACACCTCAACCTGTTGGAGGGGCTGTGGCTATTCCCCAGCAGCCCTTGTCCATGTCCTGTGGGAATGTCCTTCCCTAGCCCCCCTTTTTTTAGGACCTTCAGCTAGCTTTATATGCTGTCTTTGATTTGAACCTTGTCTTGACGTCTATGCATTACTTCTTTTTAGACCTCCCACCGGGCTATAGGGATATTGGAACAGCTAAGTTGTTAAAAATTATGCTTTTAACAGCCCAAAAAATGATTACTAAAATTTGATTTACCAAGAATACCATTTCAATAGATCATTGGTATGACCTGATGATATCAGTATTTAGGATGGAGAACCTCATGGCTACCCTTAATAAAAGACAGTCACAATTTGAGCTACTCTGGTGAAGATGGGTCACTTACATAATGTTACAGTGGCCTGACTTTGTGCCCTGAGGGAAAAAGCACTGGGGAATTCGTAATAATCTAATTTATTGATTATTACTGTATTTACTTTGTAACCCCTATTAGGTCACTCATTTTTACTTTGGGACCCCTTTTACTGGAAAACCAGAATAACAGTTTCATCATTTTATGGAGTAAGCAGATTAAATGCAACTAAACAATGAGAACACATTTATAAATTGTTTTTATTGCAATGAGGAAGGTTTGAGATCAGAAGTATCAAATCAAACTAATGTTGCAGCTTTAGACGTATTCTTATAATTCTCCTAATTCACATTTTAGTTATTTATAATGTATGGCACAAAATGTATTTAGATAAGGTTTTCTGTTGATTGTATGTCAGTTTGTGTGGTGGTGTGTTATATCTGAAAAATATTAATAAATAAACAAAGTTTAAATAAATAAATGCATATTTTTTTTCCTGATCTTGAATGGTTAAAGGGGAGCTGTCAGCAATAAGAGCCTCACACCCAAGTGTGAGGCTGATCCCAATTAGCGCTTTGTGTGCAAAAACATTTTTATTTACTTACTGTTTACTGAAATGTAATAGATTGTATCAGGCTAATTTCACTGTCTTGTAAAGTGACGTTTCCTGTAACCAGAAATCCCACAATCCACTGTAGCTGACATCAGAGGAGGGCTGCAGAAGTGGGAGACTGAATAGCTTTCAGTGAGTGTTAGAGTTTTTATAAGTTGTAATCTTCTGTTTGCTGGCCTGCTGTTCGTCTGGGGATAGGTACTGTCACAGAGAACTGTACTAAGCCCAGTGACCACAGCAGGACCAGCAAACATCTGATTTCAGCTTACAAAATCTTTTTTTTTTTTACTTCCTGTTTATGCTACCCTCCGCACCCCACATGCATTCCGTTGCCTTGGGAGTCACCTATGGCATCTGTCCTGCCCCTTCTTACTTGGAGCCCATGGTAGTCCCTCCATGTAACCATGCTTTCCCCCCAGGATGGAACAGGGTGGGGACCGAACACCCTGAACATCTTCCGTTTCATCAGTACACCGGTCCGGGACAGGCAAGCAAGCCGTGGATCTGCACCAGGGTGCTCTGTTTCCTCAGAGCACAGGGAGCCATTTTCCTTGTTCTGTATTGGGCATGATGTGTGCCCCGACATCAAGGCAGGACTGCTGACGTCTGCCACGCCTCCCCCTCTTTACGTGACTTTGTGTTTGCTGTATTCCAGACCTCCACCTGGGGCCAGTCAAGCACCGAGCCTCAGCCTTCCTCCTCCCCAGAGAAGGCGAGTGGTCCCCTGGATGCTCAGCCTCCCCTCTCCCCAAGCCAGCTCTCTGGCTCCCGAGCTCGTTCCAGAACCTGGGTCACTGGTGTCGCGAGCAGTAGTGCTACCACTGCATCAGTGGGCTGGCCAGCTTATACAGTCTTTAACATATATACTGTGGAATATTGAATCTCCTAGTTCTGCAGCCCTCCTCTGATGTCAGCTACAGGGGATTCTGGGATTTCTGATTACAAGAAATGTCACCTTACAAGGCAGCAAAATTAGCCTGATACAATCTAATACACTGCAGTAAACTGTAAGTAAATAAAAATACTTTTGCACACAATATGCTAATTGGAATCAGCCTTACACTTGGGTGTGAGGCTCTTATTGCTGACAGTTTCCCTTTAAAAGTTTTTGTATTTCTGGTGCTACTATACTGCATGCAGTGTCTGCATTTAAAATTTCCCACTGGTACTGGTGGCATGCAATCTGGTCTTATGTTCCTTCTCTCTTCTTTAAACAAAGTTTCTACCAAGGTATATTTAAAGTTTCTCCCCCCTTCTATAACTGAACCTTGGAACATTTTCCATGAATGGGTGAAGCCAGAGTTCTAATCCCAGTACTTCCCAATGTTTTTTAATTATATGTTTCACTTAATTGTACGCTGTGTTACAAGTGGTACAGAATGAAATCTCTAGTCCATAGTTATCATTTGTATTTTTATTTTTCAATAGGTCTTCCCTGTCCACAACATTCACCCTTTCTACAGCTTTCAGTAATGTTCCTGGTTCGTATCCACTGTTGAAGAACCTTTCACAAGTATTCACCATTTCAGTTATCATTTCATCCTCCTCACTACAATTACGTTTGATCCATAATAACTGTCTACATGGTATATGTTGCTTTTTTGCTGGATGGTGACTTTCAAAATGCAGAACCGTATTCCTATCTGTGTCTTTTCAGAATAACTTGGTCTGTAAACAGTTGTCTTTCTTGTATATGGTAAGGTTCAAGAAATCAATTTGTTCCTTGCTTGTCCTTGCTGTAAATCTTAGATTGGAATTGAAGGCATTTATATAAATAATAAATTGCTCTAAGTCATTCTCTGGACCCTCCCATACAAATAATACGTCATCCACAAATGTTATCCATTTTTATGTGTGCATTCCATTTGTTTTTATTACTGTCCCATAAATGCAAATCCTCCCATTTGCCTACATAAATATTTGCCAGTGAGGGGGCAAATGCTGTGCCCATAGCAGCTCCATGAACCTGCCGAAAAAATTCCTTGCTGAATAGAAAGTAATTTGAAGTTAATACAAAGTCAGCTAATTGTAAGGTGAACTCTGTAGGAGGGACTACATTTGGCGGTCTGTTTGATAACTGTTTCTGATTGCTGAGCGACCCGCCTTCATGCGGTATATTGTTATGAAGATTTTCTACATTGCATGTCACTAGAGTCAAGTTTTCTTCTATCTCGTCTTCTCTTGGATGTTTAATACATCTTTTGTATCAGCAACTTAAGATTTTATTTCTTTTACATGGGGTGGAGACAAAAGTCCATGAACTTGGACATGGGTTCTGTGACTGCACTGATATTACTGACTATTGGTCATCCAGGTGGGTTTGAATTATTTTTATGGATCTTGGGAAGTAGGTAGATGGTTGGTTTCATGGGATTCTGACCAATCAAAAAGCATTTTTCTGCACCAGTAATCCAACCCTGGTTTTCTACATTTTCAATAATATTTATTGCATTAGCTTTTATTGTTTCAGTTGTATCTGTTCTGAGTTTTTTGTAATAGTTATCATTCTGCAGCTGTCTCATCATTTCTGTTATGTATATATCTTTTGGCCATAAGACCATGGCCCCCTTATCGGCTTGTTTAATTACTGTGTCCAGGAGGTTTTTAATTTCATGCAGAGCTTCTCTTTCCTACTTATATTATCGCTGCTTTTTAAAGTCTCATATCTCGGCAATACTTTGTCCACATCCAAATCTACTAATTTGCTAAACTGTATTAATCACAGAGCTGAGTGTCATATTTGTTGTAAAACCTGATTTCTTCCGAAATGGGTTTTTTACTGGTGTGCAATCCGTTTCATTTTCCTCTTCATCAATTGTCGTATAGCATTTGGTGACTAAAACTGTTTGTAGTGGGTTTGACCAACTTTGTTGTTTGGCAAAATGCACTTTTAAATGGAGCTTCAAGTTCAAAGCATTAATTTTGTTTTTGGGTATGAATGATAAACCTTTTTTCAACACATTCTGTTGTGTACTGTTTAATGGGTTGAACGTCAGGGCCTACAGAGGGATTTGTATTGTTCCATAGGTGATACTGTTAAAACTGAACTGACTCTCTTGTATAACCACATTTTGCGGGCAGGCATTCTGGGTCCCAGTTTCATGCAGGGACTCCTGATTTTCCTGTATAGAAAGGGAAACAAGTCTGATATTAATAATTGGAGGCCAATCAGTCTTTTAAATACTGACCTGAAAGTTATTACCAAAATCTTGGCCTCCAGGCTGATACAGGTTGCTCCTCTCTTGTTATATCCTTCACAGTCATGAGGTTGTCCTCAGAAATAGATTCAGGACAATATACATTTGTTGCGAGAAGTAGCAGAACGTGGAAACAGGGATCAGATCTCGGGCCTTCTCCTGGCATTGGACCAGGAGAAGGCCCTTGATTACATTTCACACTGATTTCTTTTCTCTGTGTTGTATAAATATGGGATTCCAGATCGGTTTCTGAATTGGTTAAAATGTAGGTATTCTACATCCCACATTTTTTCAGCCTTGCATGATTGGCATGGGAAACGTATACAGATAAGATGGGGCATACAATAAGGCTGGCCTCTTAGCCCACTGCTTTATGAATTTGGTTTGGATCCCCATTACAGAAAACCAGTACCTCCCCTGAGATTCAGCAGATGATCACTGCTAGTGGTCTGATCACTCCCCCCATTTAGGCCTATATAGATAATATTTGCCTGCTAGTCAAGGATTGGGAATGCATGCCAGCTGTATTTCACATGACTATAGTCTTTTGGGAAGCTTCTGGGGCCTAGGTAAAGTAGCTAAAGGTAGGAGCATGGCCTTGGGATCTTTTAAAGACACATGCCCTGGAAAGGTTTTGGTTATCTCTTTGCTGAGCCCCACCCCGTGAGTATTCTTTTTTTAAAACTTTCTGTTTATTGAAGTTACAGTAAATGTACTGTTTACGTGCCAGATGCACCACTTAAGTATATGCATTATTATACAGTTGAGGGCGCCACCCCTCTTAATACATGTCAGTAACATTTTTCAGAGTGCATCACTTGGATACATCATAGAGGGTAAAACAGTTTTAAATCTACATGAGCAATCATCAGCAAATGCAAATGCTGCTAGTATTGAGCCCATGAGCTGCATGTGAAAGCCAACCCAAAAAGTATTACATTTTAAAAATGATTCCCTGTATCCTACAAGAGGAAAGGAGAAGAAGCACATGCCTGACCCATAATGATGTACCCTTAAGGTACCGCCACATTAGGACTGTGACTCTGCAATAAGCCTCACGCATAGTGCTCTTAGCCTTTTGACTGCGTGCCTTGTAACCAAGATGTAGTAAAGGAAAACAAATCAAATTTCAACTGGTGGAGAACTAGTATATATATAATCAGTTGCTATACTGCCCCTCTTAGCCCACTAGAGAACATCACAAATGGTGTAACACCAATAAAGCAAGAAAAAACATACAATACTGTGGGTAAGAAAAATTAGAGAGTCAAAACAGCTCATCAAGCAAACCTGAACACGAAGGTCTTACAGTGTCTATTTCAGGTGTTCCCTTCTTCTTCATTCTCAGAGTCCAGTTGGAAATATTCTTCTCTCTTTCTCCATGGCTGCATGTATTTTTGTGCCCATTTCAGTGCTTCTGAGGGATCCGAGAAGATGTAGATCTTACCCTCATGAACTATGCACAGTTGGGCCAGCAATAACAAACCATTAGGCACCCCTGCCTGATGGAGCATGGCCTGGATGCCACTACCTTTTTTCTTCCTCTGGCGAGTGGCATAGCTCAGGTCCGGGTAAAGGGAGACTCATTGTCCATCCTGGAGCAGTGTTCTTTTCTGCCTCACCAGGGCTAGAAGAAAGTCCTGGGTCCCAACTCCATCCACCACCATGACAATGGCCCTCAGTGCCTCCACATTCACTGGTCGCCCTCGGAATGCCACATGCTATGCTTTCTGAATATTAAGGTTCCAGTCCACTAAAGGCTGCTCCAGTTGCTGCTTGAGCCATTCCTTTAAAAACAGGCCCAAATGGTCTCCCTCGATGTTCTCTGGCATCCCAACAATCCGTAGATTCGTGGCCTTGGCCTGGTTCTCGAAACTTTCTAGGCAGAACCGTAGATGCGTGCTCTCTTTAACTAAATTAGCTGCAGCTCCCAGGGCTGCTTCAGATTGCTTTTTGAGGTATGTTGCCTCAGTTTCCATGTTGATGACTCTATGTCAGAGAAATCCTGCCACAGATGCTAGCAGTCGGGTCATTTTTGCCCAAGTGTCTGTAGTGTTTCCTCACCTTCAACAGGTGTGTCAGATAAGTGGTGGCCCTGAGTGGAATGCATGGTCGGAGGACCAGGAGGATTTTTAATTTTACCGCTATCTTTCTTCAGGTTCTCCATATCTGCTCTAGAGGGCTTCCGATTCAAGTAGAGACCAGCTGCACCAGTTAAAATGTCCAAGAAAATTAATTCATATAGTAAAATCAATGCCTATTGTGCAGAGCACTAAATCCTGGCTGCCATCTTGCTCGGGCTCCACAGCATTCCCCCCTTGAATATTCTAAGCATACAATTTGGAGAAAGTTACATGGGGTCACCTGAACTGGGAATCGAAACTAACCGTAGCTTAGAGTAAAGTAAACCAGTGGAACCTATGGCCTCTGTTTAAGGCAAAAAGGTTTTTCTTGATAAAGACCTTTTTATTATCCCTTTTCCTTTATATTAGCATAGGTTTTCCTCCTCCCAAAAACATAGAGGCTAAGTTGTCTAATGTTTTTTTTTTTCAGATTTCTATGGGGGGGGGGGCACCTAAATCCAGTTAAATATGTAGATGCTGTATGTACCGGCCTTTTGAGGAAGGTGGGTTGGGGGTGGTGAACCCACTGGCTTTTTCCACAGTATGTTTTTTGCTTATTTTTTTTTAAGCCAATCATTAATCATTCAAATAATATATGTGTCCCTCTGGGAAAAGAACGGTGTTCTGCTCTTTTGAATGTATGGGAAAGGTAGGATAGATCATTGGGTAGATGTGGGAGACAGGTCTCTTCCTTTATTAATTCATGTTTAGGGAAAATTAGGCAAGGGAGATTCAGTTTTGGGCAGGTTCCTCTGGCTCCTGGAAAGAGCTGTATAAGTATATAATATCCTCTTTTTTCTCAGAACTCATATACACTGATCTTGGCGTTGTGCCACCTTCAGCTGTAACCAAATAACTAATGGACCCAATAATTCCTTGCAAAATGAAAGGCATGTTGGTTATGCTCCATCGGGAAGTTGCAGGTTTGCGGAAACCACCAGTACAAAGGTGAGACTGACAGGTACTGCCTTAAGGACAGGTGCAGGCAGACTGAACAGACTATGCATCATTTGTTCTTTGACAGTTCCTACATTTCACAAGTTTGGAAAGTTGTTAGCACTATCTGGTGTGTTCCTGAGTTGGTTACATTAACTTATGAAAATTTTATTTATTGTTCTTTTTCAGACTAATGGAAGTCTTGAGATTATAGCACCTTGTATGTCATAATGGCCTGTTTTAAGTAATGCAGCTGGCATGCCAGATGAACAGTTTTGTTTCAACAGAAACTTTTCCTGTTACAAATTCTGGTTCCACAAGTTGTTTAGGAGCTCTGGATTGCATATGACAAGGAGGCAAAAAGCTTGCCAAGACCACAATGTAGAGCTCTGTGGAAACATGTAGGGTGGATTTAGTATTAGGATTAGAGTGCTAGAGTAAGGCTTCACAAGAAATGAGCTGTACATAATATCTGTAATTTTTCTTTCTATTTCTTGTTTTTCACACCCTGCCTTTATTTTGATTAGTGATTTTGTACTGAACATTTTTTTTTGTTTTCTTTTAAGAGGCAGTATAATGTAGTGATGCCATCAGCCCCCACTAGCATACTGTGTGACCCTGAGCAAGTCACTTAACTTCCTTGTGCTCCCAGGTTGCACCTGGAAAAAAGCTCCAGGTTAGTGTGCATTTCCTGGATAAACAATTTTCCCTTCCTCTTGATTTATCACTGTAACTACTTTTTTCTTTTTTTTTTTTTGTAAAACACCCCTACTCTTCCTGTGAATGTGGTGCTGGTCATCTTTTTCAAGATGACCAACCCTGGTTTAGAGAGAGGAAGTGTGCTGGAAGATGGGGTAGTTTGAGAACTGACCTTCCCCCTGCTATTACTGTTCTTGAGGCCACTGTTGCGGATTCTGATTCTACAGAACAAAGCCTAGGAAATTATATTTCTACAGAAAGTCCTGAACTCATGAATGAAGGAGAAGTGAAGCAGCTTACCTGTGCAACACCTGAGGGCATGGATTTGGACTGTAGTGAGGTTCCTGACACTACAGCTCTGGTGCTGGGGAAAGGCAATGATGTGGAAATGTTCTCTGGAGAAAGCTCATTTGAAGATGAAGCTGACCCTGAGACAGTACTTTCAGGGACCGTGACAGAAGGGAACATTCTTCTCCTCCGTCTTCTAGCTGAAGAAGTGGAGAAAATGGCCAGCGGAAAGCCGGCCAAACATTTCTCCTTTCCACAGTACACTACTACATCTGATGCGCTCCCACTGTTGGCACAAGAGCTGACAGTGCCATCTTCAAAGAGAACAGTCTGTCAGTCAGCTTTCAGTGCAGGGAAACAGCTGAGTGTAAGGCATGAATGCCACAGTGCCTTACAAATCACTGACACATGAAGAAAATGTGAAGGGCCAGCATGAGTGCTGCTGGATGGATACAATCAACAGATGATTCCAGCTGGCTGCCTGGGAAGCCACAGAAAGTAGCCCTCATGAAACAGGTGGTTTCCCCGAAGGTAAGACCCCAACAGAAGAATCTAGCAGTTACTACCTTTCCTTCTGTATTTTGTGATATTTGCCAAGCCACTGTTAAAAAATATGAGACTGTTGGCTTTTCTGTCCTGAACCCAGCCCTCTGTCAGGAGGCATGGCCATATTGGACTGAGCAGTCTGCAGAGTTAGTGAAAGTAAGAAATGTGGGAATTCTGAGTTATGTTGTGCTTACAGTACAAAAAACTAACACACCTCAGGCAGAAATCACTGGTCTAGTTTCCGATGTCCTCCCTACCCCACCCAAGACTGGAAACCCTGTTGCTTTAGTAAATACTGTCTCTCCTCTGGAAGAACATCCTGATAATTAGCCAGGGAGACTACTGATCTCACAGAATCATAGAAATCTAATGGCAGAAAAGGACCGCTTTGGCCCATCGAGTCTGCCCCCCCCCCCACTCATCACCTATGTCAAGGAACTCCTTCCCCTACTTGGCAACCCCTTATGTCTGTCCCATGCCCTCTTGAATCCTGCCACCATTTCAGCCCTCAGCACTTCCTTTGTCAGTTTATTCCAGGCCTCCACCACCCTCTCCGTGAAGTAACGCTCCCCTCATATTGCCTCTAAATGTTCCTCCTTCTAATCTTAGACTATGCCCTCTAGTTTTAGCTCCCATTTTCCTTGTAAATAAGCTCCCCTCCCTCACCTTATTAATCCCCTTCACATACTTAAAGGTTTCTATCATGGCCCCCCTCCCTTCTAGTCTCCAATGGGTACAGGTTCAATTCCCTCCACCTCTCCTCATATTGCTTCTCGTGCATACTCTGCACAATTTTGGTTGTCCTTCTCTGAACCCTCTCAGTCCCATCTATGTCCTTGCATAGGTGGTCTCCAGAACTGGATCCCGTACTCCAGGTGAGGCCTCATCATGGTTTTATAAAGAGGCATCAGTACCTCCCTCCTTCTGCTAGTTATGACCCTCCCAATGCATGCCAGCATTTTATTTGCCTTTCCCACCATTTTGCTGCATTGGTTACCTACCTTAGGGTTGCCTGATATTATAATCCCCAGATCCCTCTCCTGCTCAGTTGGCTTAATTATCCCCCCTCCCCAGAGTGTAAGCGGCTTGTGGGTTTTTACACCTTATGTGCATTGCTGCACACTTTTTGGCATTGAATTTCAGCTGCTAGGTTTCTGACCACCTTTTCAGAATCTTCCCCTTCCCTGGCATTTCTTCCCTAAATATATATCTGCCTCATTCTGGTAAAGTCCATCTGCTTGACGTCCATAACCCTCGTGCTGG
The DNA here is from genome assembly GCA_016271365.2 of Neoceratodus forsteri. Lineage (NCBI taxonomy): Eukaryota > Metazoa > Chordata > Ceratodontiformes > Ceratodontidae > Neoceratodus > Neoceratodus forsteri. The sequence goes on along the minus strand of CM028138.1, from coordinate 346,037,357 downwards.
TCCAATTTGACTCCATCCCCATCTTCACCCTGAATCTCACTGTCCTGTGATCACTTGTATCAAGGCTGTCAGACACCACCGCCTCTTTCACACTTTCCCCATTGGTGAGGACCATGTTCAGTATGTTATCGTCCCTAGTGGGCTGCCTAACCAGCTGCTGCATGAAAGCACCTGGTAGCAACTCTAGAATCACTCTGCTCCTAGCTGCTGCTGCTGCCAGGATCTCCCAGTCCACCCCCTCTAGCAGAAGCTCACCCTTGAGAACCATCCTTTCAACTGCCTGCATCAGCTGCCTATCCCCTTCCTCTCCCTGTGTAGGAGGTCTGTATATCACCCCTAACCTTAATGATGCTCCAGTCTGTTTATCCAGTGTGACCCACAGGACCTCTGTCTCCCCTTGCTCCTTCTGCTCTTCCATTGCCCTAATGTCGCTCTTGATGTACAATGCCACCCCCCCTTCTTCCAGTCCTATCCTTCCTAAAAAGCCTATACTCCAGGATCCCTATCTCCCAAGTATGATGCTCTGACCACCAGGTCTCGGTTATCGCCATGATGTCCAGTCCCTCATCCACCATAATGGCCTCTAGGTCCCCCATTTTGTTCCTCAAACTCTTGCCATTTGCGGATAATCCTTTACACCATATACCCCCTACTCCCTTTCTACTTTCCCTTGGTCATGCTATCCTGTAGCTCTCTATCTCCATCCTGTGGGGGAGGTCGAATGCCTCCCATCTCATTTGCCTCCTTGAGTCAACTTCACCTAAACCCTCCCCGAAATTCGGTTTAAATTATACGTTCTTTCGATAAACTCCCCTAGCTTCCTCTTTAGTACTGCCGATCCCTCCTTGTTCAATTACAGTCTGTCGGGGGGCATATAGGCTCTCATCCCCCCATGTTGATCCTCAGTCCCCCACCAGCCCAAACCCCAACTGCTTCAATCAACCCACCAGCCATTGGTTAAATTCCGTAATCCTCTGCTTCCTTGATATGCTTGCTCTTGGCACAGGCAGCACCTCCGAGAAACCAATAGATTGGAACTCCCTACTACAAAACCTAGCAAGCTCCCTGAATCTTGCCTGCATCTCCTTCAGACTATTCCCCTTCAGGTCATTGCTGTTCAGGTGCAGCACCAAGTGAGGCCTCCCACCCTGCTGTTTATCGCATGATGGAATGTTGTGCCTCACCTCAAGTGCTGTCATTCCCGGCATGCACTCAACCCAAATTGTACTACTCCTATCCCCCCTGCCACCCCATCTGAGTTCCTTAATTATTGAGTCCCCTATTAGCAAGACCCTACTACCCCTTTCCCTTTGCATGTACTTTTGATTTTCCAGTTCACCCCTCTTACCCTGCATCCCATTTTCCTCAATATCAGGAACTCTGCACAAGTATCTGACATAGTAAGTACATGGCCTCCCCTCTGCATGCTCCCACTCTTCCATCCAAATGTAAGCAGATGATACAGTTCTGTATGCATCCGGCCCCTCAACAAGCAGTGTAGCATCTCTCCTTCAGGAGGATTTCTCAGCCATCCAGTGCTGGTTCATGACAAACCAGTTATCTCTAAACCCTCAAAAAACTGTGTCACTTACGTTTGGCTCCCAACAAAGACTCTCCCACCAAACCCCTTGTTCACAACCCTGGAAGGGGCACTCTTTGAGCAATGCACTAGCTATAGATATCTAGGCATCTGGCTCGACCAACACCTAGATTTCGCCTCTCACATAGACTCCCTGCATAGGAGGCTGCTCCCAAAACTGGGGGCACTCTATCGAAACAAAAGCTGTCTCCCCAAGCAAACGAGACACGCCATAGTAAAAAAAATGATACTCCCTGTACTGGATTATGGCGACATTGTATACTCTATCGCCCCTGCATCCACCCTAGCGAAGCCTAGACACCCTATTCCACTCCTTCTGTCGTTTCATCCTCGGACTCCCCACAGTCCACTCCACCACTGTCTTGGCACCATGCAGCTCCTCTAGCCTACCATCTCTCCATGACCAGGATTAATAAACTCGCTAGGTTTGCTGCTAAATTCTGGACCCTCTCCCTGCTTCCTACCCTTGAGATCTACTTTATCCCAACAACCTCCCCCTGTGTACTCCTTAAGAGGCACAGACCCCAGACTTCTACATGTCCCACTTATGCGCACTACCAAAGGCCAGTCAGCTTTTAAATTCAGAATCCCACAGTTCTGGAATGCCCTCCCTGCCCCCATCAGACATGCACAAAATCCCGGTCACCGTACCAGACTACTCCAAGCACACTTCTCCTCCAGCTGCTCCTGCTAATGTTATAAGTTATAGCTCTCTACAAATTAAATATTGTACAGTAGTACTCCTGTTATGTGTATATCTGTCTGTAGACTCCTGTATTATGGTTGCCAGGAGTATACGTTATACCGATACCCTATGTACTTCGTACTCGAAAATGTATTATAATTGTACAAATCATATGCTATGTTCTGTATTTGCAATCACTGTACTTGTAATTGTTCTTATATATGCTATGTACCGGGCCTAGGCCCCCAGGTCGCATCTGGAATCGAGCATGTTGCTCAGTATGCCTTCCTGGTAAATAAATAAATAAATCTAATATGATTGTAGATCCCCATACTAATCAGCTTGAAATCCAGATTCTAAATGTCTTGGGGCCACATCCCACTCCAGCAGTCAACCACTCAGAAAACTTACCTATACCAGCTGCTGCACAGTTAGAAGTCCCTGTTCATAGGGGAAGAAACATTAACAGTAACAACAATGGTAAACCTAAATCATTTGTAGGTCTTTTTCGTGCACCTATCATGCATGCAAAGAGACATACCACTGTCCACCTCTGCTACAAAAGGGGTCTTGATGAAATCTAAGGCTGCATTCACATAGCCTGGAATTTGCTTAAAGATTTCCTGAGATTTTTCCCAAGTGAGATCTAAATATTGATTCATGTGGTGAATGAAGCCACCATGCGGCCATACTGCCCAAACAGCATGCAAGAACAATCTTATTCAATATATTTAATACCAAGATTTTGAACCGTTTATTATCACTTGAGTATTATGACAGTTTTACACTGACTAACTTTAATAGTTTAATTTCCTGAGTCCATTACTATTTTCCACCTTAATTTACCCTTACGGCCTTTTAAATAGTGAAGGAGAACGGCAATCACTGCGAGTTCACTGCACAGAACACGGCACTGTCCACCGCATTCAAGATGGTTGCTGGAGTTTTCTGCACATGCATGACGACTCATGCATATGCAATGAACACCGGTTGCTGTCTGCATATTGGACTATGCTACCGAGTTTTGCGCGTATGCGGATCATCGTGCGTGGCAGAAGCTGTCTGCTATCTTGAACATGATGGCGCAGTCTGCCATGTTACTCCATCAGCTCATTTATGTCTCGCATCTCTCCCCCCATGAGCTGGCACTGCTCAGTGCGAGTTCCTGGATAGATTTGTTTCCATAAAGAGACTTCTGCAGTCAGACTGTGTGGCTATGATAATGCAACAGTCAATGTATTGCCCCCCTCCACATGAGGTTAATGTATGGGATTACCAGGGATTCTGGTGTCTTCTCTGACCCGGGGTGGGACCTGACATTACTTCATACGCTGACACATTTATATTTTTCTATGGAACTATTTTTCCCCAGGGAGATGACTATTTGTGTCCAGTAATGGATAGCACTGAAATGTACAGTAAAACTTCCTTCTCCCAGAGTGGTGCATTTGAGTAGCTTGGGGCCAATCATGTCTGAAATCCTCATTGTTTCCAGAAAAGGTAGTGGTAGTGGTGGTGGTGGGTGGGAGGGGTGACTTTGATCACTGCATAATCTATGTGACTCAGACAGCAATGAGGAAATCAAGGCTTACATTCTCGCTCATCCCAATAAACACATAAAAATCAGAGCATTTCACGTTTAGTAGGTTAACTCATTGTACCTTGGGTGGCCATTTTGTATCAGGAGAATCAATGGATGGTTCGGACTTCTTACGGAGCTATTGGGTACAAAGAGTAAAGGGGATTTAATTTGCGAAATGTTTAATACAATAGACTGATCATCCCCAAATGGTTCAAGGCCCTTCTCAACTTTGTTTAGTACATTTAAAACAAGCCATTGCTGTTCATGTCCATGCTTTTGGTCCAGGTCTGTGAGAATGAGATGTAGATTACTCACTGATGGCCTGGCATTCTCTGGAGCCAGCTAATCACTGCCTGCACCGCATTCTGAGAGGCGGCATGGCTCCTCCACATCTACTGTCGCTCCCTATGGGTCTTTCAGTGCGCCGAGGGTGGCCTCCTGGATGTGACCAGTATGTTCCTTCAACCCATATAGTCCAGCATCAGACAGCTAACCAACAGCATGGCAGTGGGGTTGGCAATGTTGTGCACCGTGATGCTCTTACCAGTGTTTCTTGTGGCCATCTTGAACACAGCACACTGTAGCCCATAGTTGGCCCCAGGTATGACACCTGCTTCCTCTACCAGGGCCGTGCACATGTTATTCACCATGTTGCTGTAATGGTTGGGCATCAGCATGACGGTGAGCTGATGAGGGTGCTTCACCAGCTGCATGGTGGCATTGTCCATGATCATCTGTTCCTATTTGATGTCCGGGTAGCCACCGACCACCTCTTGGCAACAGCATAAGAACAGTTGATCAGCAAGCTTCGTAATGTTGGCCTTGTGCATGGCCGTTATCTTCTTGAGGCACCACTTGCTTGCAAATTTGAAGGCATACTGGGCGATGCGCAGTGAATTTTCTTGGGTGATGATCTTGAGACACTTGATGATGCCAGGCATGCTTTCATGCTGTAGGCTGGCATACTCTCCCCTCTGTGTTTTCTCGGATCACCACGATATCGATGCTGTGGTGGTGGGTGTTGACCCCTGGCAGCCTATGGCAGTGGATAATGTTGGCGTAAAGGTCTAACTAGGTCCTCAGCAACAGGTTCATGGACTTGATGGCAGATGAGTCATTGTGGTAGGTCGTGATGTTTCCCTTCAGTCCCATGCCATTTCGTTTAATGGATGTAATGTCACTGAGAACCACTACGGCATGTTTGTCTTTAGGGTTCATGTTGATCAGCTTGAAGTACACGAGTACCTGAGCATGTTTAAAGACATCCAGCACGTGGTTCATAAGCTCTGGGCCCACTCCATTGCCAGGGATCATGGTGGTGAGGAGGCCGACTGCCTTGTGCGTGGCACTCTCTGCAGGGCTCGTTTAGGGCTTTATTGATGGGTACAGCAATTCTGGACAGGCAGGTTGGTCTCGGGGGTCCTTGCAAGGCTGCAAATGTAATCCGTTCCCCTTGAAAGGTGCTCAGTTCTCTAAGCAAAACAGCAGCCATAGCGCTTTCACAATACCGGCGTTTGAACAATGCTTCCTACAAATACCGCGCAGCATCTGCTGAACCGTGTCCAATCTGGATCGCTCCTGACACCATTCAAACCATGACATCTCTGCCTGGTCACACCTCAGCCTTGTGGCTGCACGTTATTCATCCAACAAGCTGTCACCTGCAATCACCTGAGCTGTCATCAGGTAAAATAAAGGCAACATACTGTACCGCAATGATTTGCCACTGGAATCGGAGGGTCAGGGACACTCAGAATGGTGAATAATGGCACTCATGATGAGGGGCACATCCTCAAACATGGAAATACACACTCAGAATACTGTGGAAACCACTGTGCTTACTAGTGCAAAGTCTGTGTGTGTTTTAATTACAGTTTTTGACACATAAGGATGAATGACATTACACATGGAATAGTGCAGCTTACACACAGAAACATTAAACTACCAGTAAAATCAAAATCCCTACAGTACAACGGGTACTGTTGTATTTGACTTTAACAACATACAGTTACAACTTCACTACCAAGCTAGTCTTTTTTTGGGGTGTGGGGGGGGCATTTCTTTATTTCTTTATTATTTCCCCTAGTCTAGCTACATATTGAAATAGGGGAAAGGGGTTGCTTCTTGTGCATCCTCTGCTAACCCTTCCAGTAATGATGTACCTTCTCTCTCCCAGGTAAACTTAGTATATGGGAGCTGTGTAAGCAATAAGACCTGACAGGATGTGGGGTATTGGTGGATACCCGCACACCCAGTGGCATGCTGAGGCCCGACGCTGTAGGGGAGAGGGCCTTACAGTTCCTGGAAGTGTGGGTATCCACCAGTACCACATACCTTAAAGGGTTGTGCTGCCCTTAGGAAAAAAAACTGAAAGATAAGATACAAAAATAAATAAAATATTGCTTAAAAAATGTAAATAGCCCCTCTACAGATGGTTTCTACTTATCACTTATTTGTTTTTCTATACATGCAGTATAAGGTTTGTTTGTTTACCATGGAACAAAATAATTCTGTAGTCTGCAGTATTTCACTAATAGAATGCTGGCTGGCAGTATAGCCTGGGAGTTACAGTAACAAGCTCTGAATGAGATTGGTACATCCAGCAGACCTGGGTTTGATTCCCACAACCTTCACTTGCATACTGTGTAACTCTGAACAAGTCATTTAATCACTCCAGTGCTTCTGGCTTGCCCATGAAAATAGGCGCTTATGTTTAGCGGGCCTTACCCGATTACCAATAGAATAAAATACTCACCACCACCCCCGGCCCCCCAAACATGGAATGTTTAACATTGAATGCATCAATTCACAGTTTTGCTGGTGTACACTCACACAGACTCACAGGCCTCGTATAGCACCAGAGGCTCAATTTTATCTGGGGCCGGGTTAGCAGCAGGGATTATGCTTTCAACCTGGTTAGGCTATGAGGGTTTTTTTCCTGGTCATCAAAGAAATGCCAGAAATAACAAATCTGCATAGAGCTGGATTTTTTCTTTAAATTTGTGTTATGTGTATAAGAAAGTGATCATAGGTAGAAAGTACATGCAATTATGTATTGCTTTTAAATTAAGGAAGCTTTATTTTTAGGGCCTAGCTGAAGCATTTTATGTAAGAGTAAAGGTGGCAGCCATGTTTGTCGTGGAAATCAAGAATGAGGGAAGTGGCTCATGAATTCTACATGTGATGGGTCTAAATTCCAGATCACTTGTTGGACCTTTTTCAGGGGATATTGGTATATAAACGGATATATTCTGAAGACCCCGAAATTCAGTATCCGAACTCACAAGGGCCGAGTTCAGAGACTGGATTTCGGTATCTGAAAGAACTTGCATGTAATCAGGGGCTCTGCCCTGCACCCATAACAAAGAACCAACTCTGAAGAGCGGACCTTGGAGTAAAAAAAAATTATGGGGGTGAAACAGTGTGCCGGTAAAATTTCTGGTGACCGGGAACAGAACCCAGGTCTACCAGACCATGCTGTCCAAGCTGCTAATTGCTTAGACCTCCACTCCACAGGAGCAGCTCAGCCAGCATCTGCATTTTTTACTTCCCTTATGTGCCTGGCTAAGGATAGGGTAGCGATTCATCACATCCACTACCATACCTCTGTCAGCATCGGCTTTCTTCCTGTTGGGCATGTGGGTGTCGGGAGACTGAACTCGGTCCTGTCAGTTTCAGGATTCTGAGTTTCAGTCTCCCTAATATATACCATATAAACATATGCCAGTGGAATGGCAACAGCCAATCAGCATACAGTATTTAATTTCCCATTTTTCTAACTACCTGTAAATTTGTATTTTTGCAGCCTAAGGAGGGATGCAACATAATCCTCCTTGATCTGTGAGCAAATGGACAGCTAGTAGAATGCTTCCTCTGTAGCCTCTTCCTTTAGCCATGCTTGAGATATGGCTTTTGAAGACACTGCAGTGCAAATATTGAGTAGATACTTAGTTCTTTTGCTGGAAATTCCCATTGGGAAGTACCCCAGGATTCAACATTCACGAGTTTCGTATAGTAGTGCCTAGCATTTTGCTCATTGCTTTACTGACCACATCCTAATGTAGCTCCAGAAGATACGCATGTGGCTACTTACCTGCCCACATAGCGTCCAGCATTTATTAGATTGGTAGCTGCCATCTTGCTGTGTGAATACAGGGGTTTAAAAAAACATTATCGGCTTTCACCTGAACTCTCTTCATGATTTGGAGGCAGTGGTTTTACTGGCTTGTTCCTGGCTCTGTTCCCAGTCCGTCTCCAGTATGGGGCTCCCTAATGTTTGCTTCCCATCTGTGCTGGATAGCATCTGTGAGTTGGTTATTTTTTGCCCTGACAATCCCTGTATAGTTTTGACACTTTTTTTGGCTCTCTCAGACGCATAACCCCTCCTCTGCAGATATGTAACAGTGTATGGGCCATCTTCTGTTGTAAGAGGAATTTCCTGGGCTGTGTGGATAAGTAGTGTCTGAGCTGTAGGTAACAATGGAAGTCCCTTTGGGATAGGCCGTACGCGTTTTGCAATTGCTGGAATGATTTTAAAGAGGCACTGCCAACCACCTTAGACCTCAAAGTATCCCTTGTTTAAAAATTCAATACAATTCAATTCAAGTTTATTGCAGGAATAACTCCATTGAGCAGGCTCATTCACAATGAGGTCCCGAGAACATATACAGTATCAGGAACATATACAGAGAAACGACATGGCATAGTACATACATGACAAGCATTGTACATACAGTCATGGTTCATGGGATTACTGTAACATTGGGTACAGATGTACATTATATACATGACAGACACAATATTTACAAGGTACAGGTAAACACGCTTGTAATGGGCACTTATTTGTGACCCCATAGTGCCCATTATATCCAGCGGTCGGTGTAATGCAAGTGGGAAAAAAAATAAACAAGTGTGGTTGTGGTGAACATTTTTATTGCAGTTCCCCCAAAGCAGACAAAGCCAGCAAAGCAAACTAAAAGCAAACAGAAGTAATAGTGTTTAGTACATTAAGTTTATTAGCACATAGCACACAGCATAAAGCACAAATTAAATATAGTACAGTGATGTCCTGTGTATACTGTACTGTAATTCAGTGCATTCAAGTTCAGTACAGCAGTTACAGCTCTTTGAAGGGCTTACTTGAAAAAGTAAGAGATTTTACTCTGACGAGTAGTCTTGGTGCAGTACGGTGCCCAAACTTTCTCTTCAGTACAGATCGCTTTTAATCAGACTCCACATCAGATTCTTAGTGCGTCATGATTGCCCAAACTCTCTCTGCAGTACAGATCGCACCCCAATCAGACTCCACATCCAGATTCTTGGTGCGTACGGTGCCCAAACTCTCTCTGCAGTACAGATCACACCCCAATCAGACTCCACATCCAGATGCTGCTCCATGGCTCTTTGGAGTGTTTGGAGCACGTTCAACATCACCTGGTGTGACTATAGCCTTTGATTCCTCATCGTCATCTGCGCCGTCCTCCACTTCCATGTCCTTGGTGCACAGACTATCGGCGACCTTAGTGATGTCATCCATCACTGGCTCCCCCTCCCCATCGCCCAGGATACACACCTCATGGAACTCCTCAGCTGTCATCCCTTCAGGAGTCGGAATACTCTTCTCTGTCTCAGCAATTACATCAACTTCTGCTGTCGGGGCATGGAGGGACCCTCTCTGTTGTCACCGTGGTCAGTGTGGTGAGTAAATCCAGCCTTCTGGAAACAGCGCTGGATAGTTTGGGCAGTGACTGCAGAAACAGATGTTATATCTGGCTTTCCTCCTGTGTAGCTGGCCCTCAGAGGGAGTGAACTTAGTGTACCCAAGTGCTGCAGAAAGTTCTGTTGCCTTTTGGTTTACCACTAATGAGGGTGTCCCATCCTCTACCATTGCTAATCCATCTGACCAGCGCATCCTCTACCTCCCCATCCTTTCCTTCACATTTTCCTTTTCGCTCTGGGTTTACATTTTGGTGCCAGTCGGAAAGGAGTTGTTCTCTCTGCCTTAACAGATTAGCCAGTGTTGACTTTGGCAGACTCAGATGTTGAGACAGATTGCGCTCACTCATTTTCGGCAAACTGTCTATCTTTTTTAAAAGTTCGACCTCACTAAGAGACATGGCTTTTCATTTCCCTGCTATTATTCAGAGAAGCACTGTACAGAAACGAGCTGTGAATGAGCTGTGAAAGATACGGGGAGGTGCATTTAGGTATGATTTAAAAAATCCAAGTTAATTGTGGGCCAGTACATTGTGCACCAGTACTTAGCGCACTTGACACCTTGGCAGAGGTGTAATTTTTGGCCACAAAGTGGTCAAAATACACGGAGCCCAACAGATGTTATAACAGTAGCCAATATAGTACATTTCCACTGGGCTGGCTTTTGGTAATTGAAAAGTGCCTGCTAAAACTGCATGCCTGCTATAGCCGCGGCAGTATAAGTGAGGCCAACTGTAACAACTTCTGGTACAAAGCAGACTAATAGAGGTGCCAGTCTAGTGAATTTGGCATAAAGTACTAATATGCATGAGGAGTAAGCAAGGAATTGAGAGGGTGGTAGAGGGAGGAAAAGGGGAGAGTGGGGGGGTAATGAGGGGGGCCAAGGGGGAAGCAAGAGAAGAAGTGGAAGGGGTAAGATAAGTCTACCAGGTCATAATGTCACATGCTTAATAGTGTACGACATTATGGCTAACCCGGTACAGATGCAGTATGCTACCGCTACTGGTGCAATACCCGTATATTGCTGTCTGGCAGTATTGCACCAATAACTACTAACAGAGGATAAGACCTCTGCTGGGAGCAGAGTTCAATGAACGCTGCCATAGCTCACAGGACTGAGCCACAGCAGTAGAAACCAGGCGCTGTGTCTGGGACCGGGTTTGATTCCTGGTCCCAGAAACATTTATTTTACAACTTGTGTGCTCCCCGGTTGGACCCCCAGAGTTGAGAATCTTTAGTGGGGGCTGGGTCAGCCCCGTAACGGGTGTGAGGGGGAAGAGCCCTCAGAAAAAAGACTTGTGCCTCATGGCATAAGTCTCTGTATTGGCAGCAAATTCACCATGCAGCATAATGACTTGCGACATTATGACCCTGTGCCTAAGATAAGGGGTACCAAGCGATAGAGAGAGGATATCAGAAGGATAGGAGTGGAGTAGTGGTGGTGGTTGGGTGGAGTAGTGGAGGTGGTGGGGGGGGAGCAAAGAAAGGGGGAGGAGGGTATGATAGAAGGCATTCTTAAGATGGCAGAGAAAGGGGAGATACTGTTGATGGGAGACCTGAATATGCCAGATGTTAACTGGAGTACATTTGCTGCAGCCACATCCAAGAGCAGGGCCATTCTTGATGCCCTACAGGTGGAAGGCATCAGACAGCTAGTTTCAGAACCCACTCATGAGGGAGCAATCTTAGACCTCATGCTCTCAAACGGGGGCAGTGAGAGGATCTCAGATCTAGAAGTGGGTTGCCATCTGGGAACAAGTGACCATTAAACAGTGTGGTTCACGTTAAACTCAGCTACAGAGCCAAGCCATACAAAAGTGAGGGTACTGGACTTCAGGAGGGCTGACTTTGGCAAGATGGGAGAGTGCCTCAGAAAAGCACTAGCAAACAGACTAGAAGGAGGTGTGGAGCAACAATGGGGAATCATCAAAACTGCCATCACAGAGGCAACAAGCCTTTGTGTGAAGCAAATAAACAAATCAAAATGAAAGAAAAAGCCACTATGGTTCTCAAAAGAGGTGGCTGTGAAAGTCAGGAAGAAAAAGATAGCATTCCAGAAGTATAAGGAAACACAGAAGGAGCAGGACAGAGAGCTGTACCAGTTAAGGCAGAAGGAAGCAGGAGGGAAGTCAGAATAGCAAAGGCCCAAACTGAGGAAAAGATAGCCAACTCGGTTAAGAAGAGGATAAAACCTTTTATAGGTACATCAGCGAGCATAGAAAGACAAAGGAGGATAGTGAGGCTGAATAGAATGAGCGGTGGGTGGACAGAGGGGACAGTGAAAAGCAGGGATACTGAGCAGAATATTTCTGCTCAGTATTCACAAAAGAGGAGGTGGAAGTGCCTAATTCAATTAACAGAAGCACTCTTGATAGGGGGGTCGATCCCAGTCCTGTCACAGAAGAAAAGGTTCTGCAAGAACTCCTAAAACTGAAGGTGGACAAAGCAATGGGGCCTGATGGAATGCACCCCAGAATTCTAAAAGAATTAAGGGGGGAACGAGTGAAACCACTGGCTACTGTTTTTAATAAATCATGGGAGGATGGGGTGGTACCCGAGGACTGGAGGAAGGCGGATGTGATTCTCCTTCATAAAAGTGGGACCAAAACAGAGTCAGAAAACTACAGACCTGTCAGTTTGACCTCTGTGGTAGGGAAAGTGATGGAGTCACTTCTGAAGGAAAGAATTATTGAGTACCTAGAGGCCAGTGGGGCACAGGACCCAAGGCAGCATGGGTTCATAGCGGGAAGGTCATGTCAGACGAATCTAATAGATTTCTTTGACTGGGTGACCAAAGTAGTAGACCAGGGAGGGCCGTGGACATGACCTACCTAGACTTTAACAGACATTTGACACAGTCCCACACAAAGATCAATAATCAAATTAACCAGCCTGGGAGTGGGTCCCAGGGTGGTAGCCTAGTAAAACATTGGCTGGACAACAGGACACAGAAGGTAATTGTAAATGGAGTCCACTCTGAAGAAAGAGGGTTACTAGTGGAGTACACGCAGGGATTCAGTACTGGGTCCAGTCCTTCTTAATGTCTTCATAAGTGACATTGCAGAGGACTGGAAGGAAAAGTTGCCTCTTTGCAGATGGCACAAAGATCTGCAACAGGGTTGATACACAAGAAGCGTGGAAAGGATGAGAAGGGACTTGGCAGGTTGGAGGAATGGTCAGAAGTATGGCAGCTTGGATTCAATGCAAAGAAGTGCAAAATAATGCACCTGGGAAACAAGAACCTAGGGGAAAATACACAATGGGGAGTAGTAACAACAACAAAAAGGAAAGGGACCTGGGGTAATCATATTACATAGATACATAGAACAGTGCCGGGAAGATAAGGGCCTATGGCCCACCTAGTCTGCCATTTGAGCTTGTAAGTTCAGTTTGTTTTCCTAGAAGTCTATTTCCCTTACCCCTGACCTCTAGAATTCCTTTATGTCTATCCCATGCATTCTTAAATCCGTGATTGTTTCAGCCCCCACCACTTCTTCTGGCAGGGTGTTCCACTTGTCCACCACCCGTTCTGTGAAGAAATTCTTTCTCATGTTTCCTCGAATCATCCTCCCTCCAACTTCATCCCATGCCTCTAGTCCTGAAACATTTTTTCGCTTAAAAATAGTGTTTTCCTGCACCCTGTTCCTCCTGTAAGATACTTGTATGTCTCTATCATATCCCTCTCTCCCTCCTCTCCTCCAGGAGTACATGTTCAGTTCCTTCAACCTGTCTTCATAGGACTTGTGATGCAACCCATGCACCATCTTTGTTGCCCTCCTCTGAACCTTCTCTACCCTGTCTATGTCCTTACGTGAGGTATGGTCTCCAGAACTGTACACTGTACTCCAGGTGGGGCCTCACTAGTGTCTTGTATAAGCGGAATTATGACCTCCCTTTTCCTGCTGGTGATGCCCCTGCCTATACATCCCAGCATCCTATTTGTTTACCTGATGCCTTGTCACACTGTTTCCTACCTTGAGGTCATCAGAGATGACAACCCCAAGATCCCTTTCCTGCTTGGTGCATGCTATATCCTCACCCCCAACTGATATATTGTGCCAGGGTTTTGTGCCCCATATGCATTATCTTGCACTTCTTTGCATTGAATTTCAACTGCCAAACCCTTGACCATTCTTCAAGTTTCTGCAGGTCCCTTCTCATTCTGTCTACACCCTCTGGTGTGTCTACTCTGTTACAGAGCTTTGTGTCATCAGCGAACAGTGAAATTCTGCCTTCTATATCCTGTGCAATGTCACTGATGAAGATGTTGAATAGGACGGTCCCAACACTGATCCCTGTGGTACCCACTGGTCACTCTTCCCTCTGTGGAGTGACAGCCATTTACCACCACCCTCTGTGTCCTGCCACCCAGCCAGTTACCTACCCACCACACTATTGTCCTGCCCACACCCATATTCCCCAGTTTGTGTAATAGTCTTCTATGTGGCACAGTGTCAAAGGCCTTGCTGAAGTCTAGATAGGCCATGTCACTGCCCTCCCTGATCCACCTCCTAGTCACCCAGTCAAAAATTCAATGAGGTTGGTCTGACATGACCTCCCCTGGTGAAACCATGCTGCCTTGGGTCCTGTAGTCCATTGACAACCAGATGTTCCACCAATCTCTCTTCAGTAGTGCTTCCATGATCTTTCCACTACCGAGGTGAGGCTGACTGGTCTGTAGTTCCTGCTTCCTCTTTGTTCCCACTTTTGTATAAGGGGACTACATCTGCTGTCCTCCAGTCTTTGGGTACCTCCCCTGTTTCCAGTGATTGGCTGAACAGGATAGCCAGAGGTTCAGCCACCACCTCTCTTAGTTCTTTAAGGACCTGGGGTGCACCCCATCTGGCCCATTGCTTTATCAGCTCTTATTACTTCCAGTTCCTTCAGGACCCTTTCGTGTAAAGGGACTTGTGTCCATTTCTGCACCATTCTCACCCTTGTACTCCTTCAGACCCATTACCCCCTCTTCCTTAGTAAAGACTGAGCAGAAATACCTGTTCAATATGTCAGCTTTACTGTTGTCATCCTCCATAGCTCCCATCCTCCCCTTCAGTCTCACTATCCCTCCCTTTGTCCTTCTTTTTCCTTATGTACCTGTAAAGGTTGTCCCCTTTAACCACTGATTTTGCAATGTGTTCTTCTGTCTGAGCTTTGGCTTCCCTTACTGACTTCCTGCCTCCCTTTGTTCTCCTGGCACTTCTCCCTATCCCCTTCTGCCTGTGTCTTTTGTATTGCCTGAATGCAATCTTTTTGGCTTTCACTTTCTTTGCTACCTCTTTGGAAAACCATAATGGTCTCCTCTTTCTTTCCTCTTGCTAACCTGCTTAATGCATAATTCTGTTGTTCTTATAATCCCCATTTTAAATACCCCACTGTTCCTCAATCCTGATTCCTGTCCATTCCCTTAATGCCTCTTTCAAGCATCTCCCCATTTTCCCAAAGTCTGCCCCCTAAAATCCAGGATACGTGTTTTGTGTGGTTTGGTTCTGCTCTTTCTGTGATTTCAAACCACAATGACTGTGGTCACTGTTACCTAGGTGCTCCCCACTGTTACCCCCATCACACTGTCCCTGTTTGTGAGCACAAGGTCCAGTATTGCCTTCTGCCGAGTTGGTTCCATGACCAGTTGCTTGAGGAAGGCACCCTGAAGGAGTCCAGGATAAATCTGCTCCTAGTTGATGCTGCTGCTGGGATGCTCCAGTCCACGTCTGGTTTGAAGTCTCCAACCAGTACTACCTCACCCTTGTCTGCCATCCTTTGGATGGCTAGCATCAACTCCCTATCTGTTTCTTCCTCCTGGGCTGGTGGTCTATAGACCACACCTGTCTGGATAGGCTGGCCCATTTTCCTTTCAGCTTAACCCACAGTATCTCTCCCCATTTTGTTCCTCCTGGATCTGTGTGCCCTTATGTCATTTTCACATACAGTGCCACCTCCTCCCTCTCCTGCCTGCTCTGTCTCTTCTGAATATGTTGTAGCCAGGTATGGCCATCTCCAGTCATGGTTATCATTACACCAGGTTTCAGTGATGGCCACAATGTCCAGGTCTGACTGTATCATGACAGCCTCCAGATCTTCCATCTTGTTGTTAAGGCTCCTGGCATTTGCACACATGGCTTTCCATGATTTGACCTCCCTAAATTGCTTCACTGTTCTACTCCAGCCCCTTCCTTGGTTGTCATTTATCCCTGGTTCTCCTTGCTGTCTGCCCTTCTGCTGAATTTTGCCCCTTTTCTGCTTATCCACCTTTTGTACACTAATCTCCATCTTTTGCACACTGCTTTGCAGAGATAGCCACTCCTCTGGTTCACTGGTTCCATTACTAGCTGTGGGGGGTGAGCAAGTAGGTATCATCCTTGCTGGCCTGCCACCCCCCTTTGCTAGTTTAAATGCTTGTCAATGTAGCATTTAAACTTATCATTGAGTGCTTGGATTCCCCTCCAGGATAGATGCAGGCCGTCAGGCTTGAACAAACCTCCATCCCTCCAGATGGGTCCCCAGTCACCAATGAATCCAAACCCTTCCTCACAGCACCAGTTCTTCAACCATGAGTTAAAGTTCCTGGTGCATGCACTCCTATGCTCTCCCTTGCCTCTCACAGGTAGTACTTCTGAGAAAGTGACAGAAGTAGCTACTTGCTTGAGACCCTCCCAGTTTCCTAAACTCTTCCTGAACTTCCTTTGGCTCCCCATTTGTCAAGTCATTAGTACCTAGGTGGATAATGACATCCTGCTCACCCTCCTGTCTTGCCTTCCCAGTGATCCCCAGTATCTTCCTTCCATCCCTCCATGCCGTGGCACCTGATAGGCACCTCACCTCCCTGTCCTCCCCCTCCTGTGTTCCTAGCTGGATCCCTCTTATGATGGAGTCCCCCACCAGGATTCACTTCCTCCTCCTCTGGGGTCCACTGCTTTCCCACTGAGGTCACCTCCTTGCCTAACCTCCATCCTTTCCTTCCACTTCCTGGGTACCTCTATTTGGTTGTCCTCATTTGCCAGTGTGGCATATGAGTTCTTGAGAGGAATAGGATCTGGGATGTTCCTCTGCCTGACTGCTCTAACCCTCCTGAGCCCACTGTCATCCAAGTGCTCCTCGTCTCGGCATCCTTTGAGGCAGCTGCATTGGACTGGGTGGTTCCTGGACAGGGTGATGGTACTCCTGACCCAGTTTACTTCGCTCTGAGTCTGGCTACCTCATCCCGCGGTCGAGATGCATGCAGATGGGGCAGCACCTCAGTGTCCAGAAGGTCTGCCTGAATATGGCTGCCCACAGCCACTGCATTGCCACTCACCCACATTATACTCGCAATTCCACTACTTATCTGCTACTGAAGCTCTCTTGTTCTCTTTTTATTTATTTACAGTACTAAAAATCCTGGAACTGATCCTCAGATATATATTTTTTAAGGAAAAGAAACCAATAAATAAATAAATGAGTCAAAAACTTGTCGTGCTGAGGGTGGTCTTCTTCCCTTATTCCTCCTACTTCACACCTCTTACTATACCCTGTGTTTAGCTCCTGTCAATCAGATTTATCAGGGCATATAATTAAGAGTTGGGGAAGGGGGGGGAGGCGAAATTGCAGCAATTAAAGACAGCACAGAATTACACCACCACTATTTTTAAATTTTCAACAGCCCAAAACAATTATAAGTAAAGACAACACAGAAAGAAAGTATAGTGTCACTACAAGCCTACAATCTAAGTTTAAAAGAAAAATACCAGTTACCAGTTACTCTGAAGCACTGAATTGAATATGTTTCCTTCCTTCACCTTCTGGCTTCTTCTGAGAAGATGAACTTCTGTTTGCTGCTTTAACTGTGACTAAGCCCCACCTCCAGTTATCACGTAGCTGAGGTCAGAGGCCAGACAATTAACACCCTTCACCCAGCTACAGGACAGTCAGACAAGCCAAGATAAAATTTGCAGCAATTAAAGACAGCACAGAATTACACCACCACTATTTTTTAAATTTTCAACAGCCCAAAAACAATTATAAGTAAAGACAACACAGAAAGAAAGTATAGTGTCACTACAAGCCTACAATCTAAGTTTAAAAGAAAAATACCAGTTACCAGTTACTCTGAAGCACTGAATTGAATATGTTTCCTTCCTTCACCTTCTGGCTTCTTCTGAGATGACCTTAAGGTTAGCAAGCAATGTGAGAAGGCAGTAGGGAGGGTGGGCTGGGGTATACTGGGATGCATAGGGAGAGGTATCACCAGCAGAAAACAGGAAGTTGTTATCCCTCTGTACAGACAGTTGGTGAGACCCCATCTGGAGTACTGCGTCCAGTTCTGGAGACCCCATCTTCGCAAGGACATAGACAGGATAGAGGCAGTCCAGAGGAAGGCAACTAAAATGGTGCAGGTTCTGCAAGAGAAGCCGTACGAGGAGAGACTAAAGGAGCTTAATATGTATACCCTTGAGGAAAGAAGGGAGAGGGGGGACATGATATAAACTTTTAAGTACCTCAGTGGAATCAACAAAGTCCAAGAGGGTAGCATCTTTCAGAAAAAGAGATGTGCAAGAACAAGGGGACACAATTTAAAGATGGGGGAGGTTCAGGGGCAATGTGAGGAAGTATTATTTCACAGACAGGGTAGTGGATGCATGGAATAGCCTTCCTGAGGAGGTTGTAGGGTCTAAAACTGTGGAAGAATTCAAGAATGCATGGGACAGACATAAGGCAATTCTTGTGGGGGGTAGGAAGAAATAGGCTGTTGGTTAACTAGGATCTGTGGCCTATCCTGTAGGTAGGGAAATGGGCAGACTAGATCGGTCAAGCAGTCCTTATCTGCCGTCAAAGTCTATGTTTCTATGAGGGTAAGAGGGAGGAGGGGGAAAGGGGAGGGAATAAGCGGGTGACTTGGGGGTAGGACAAGAGGGAAAGAAAGAGACAGCAGGGGGGGATAGGAAAAGCCCAAGGTGAGAAAAGGCATGGGACAAGGCTAGGACCTGTCCTAGCCTTGTCTCACATATTATGATTGTTCACATTCTGTACTGACTTGCTGATGTAGCTAGTAGTTTGATTCTGTGTCTTTTTTTCTTTTAAAAAGTGAAAAACATGCTGCCCACCATATTACGGTTATTACATAAAAACATGTTTGTTTATATTGCTTGATCAGCTCCCACTGCATCCTGTACGTAGGAACACCCAAACATAGTCTAGCCACTAATTATGCGGTGGGAATAGAGGAGACTATTGTATCATGAGTGGCTGTACTGTTTGGGGGGTGTTTCTAATGTTCAAGGAGTATGCAGTAAGAGTAGATGAAGGATTTGAAACAAAACAAGGTTGGGTAATGCTACACATTAGCATATATTTCAGTTCTACTAAACAAGTAGGCAGATAAAACAACTAGCAACAGCTGGCCTGGTGGCACTGAGGGTTGAGGTGTGGAACACTACACGTTGTGCCATGCCAGCGACCTGGGTTTAGGAACGGACTCGGGTCACTTGGGGATCAGCAGGGGTGAGGAAAAATTGAGCGTCCACTCACAGCTCTTCTCTCTTGGGGAGGGGGGACAGTGCAGCATGCTGTTTGCCTGACACCCAGTGGCATCTGGATGTCAGCACATGCACGCCGTCAGAAGGGGAGGGCCCCACTTACAGGGCGTGGCTGCCTGTGTGGAGGCAGAGGCCAGCAATCTCTGCCCATTGCACATACAGGGGCTAGGGGAGAAAAGCAGTGGAAAATACCAGGGGCCAACAGGTTCCATGATGGCCCGATTTGCCACCGCACCAGTGGGCCCCTATTCTGGATTGTGCAGTGGGGTGTGGAGTGACGGCTAGCACCCCTCTCCCTGGCCCCACCATGGGGGTAATCCATGGGGGAATTCCGTGGCATGGCTGGGGCAGGGTAATAGGGGCCAGAGAATGAGTCCCTCTAAGGGAGGGCAGGAGCCACCAGCCGAGCGACGCAGACAAAAATGAATAATAATAAAAAAAAAAAAAATAGCAAAATCAATGAATTTTAGAGAAGGTGAGCAATCAAAAAATATGGATTTTTGACTAGAAATAATGTGTTGCTAAAAAGGCTTACAGTGTCCCTTTAAGACGTTCTCTTCCATGAACTGTTCTTTGCTATGGAGTCCCCCTCTTTCCACCTCGCGAACACCAGGTTTGTTCTTCCAGGTGCAAAGTCCTTCTATGCTCTCACAGTTGCTGTCTGCTAACTTTATTAGGTAAACCACTTTTCTGGGCTACCTCTAACCATGTGCTAAGCATAGTACTGATCCAGGGGTTGGGTACTGATCTGCTGATCCCTGGGTTTAGTCTGCTAAATATGAAGGATCTGATTCACAAAAGTGCCGAGAATGCTACAAGCCCCGGTTGCACTGACCATACGGAGCACAGGGCCAGTGGTTAAATTGGAAATGTTTAGAGGTGGAACACTCACATATACATTTATAGGAGGTGGAAACTGTCATCCCTAGGAGGTGGAGCTCTCCAAGGAAGGTGTCAGAGAAGGTGGAACTGAGTTCCTGTGAGTTTCTGCCCAATTTAATCCCTGCATGGGGCATGGGGCCTGCGACATTCCCTGGGCTGGTGCCCTGGATTCTCAATCCTGTGCACGGATTGCTGCAGGTTAGACCATCTTTTTCCAGGCCTAGCTTATGGCAATCTTGGGCACAGTGTATATCAAAGTGGTTGGTGCAGCTGTGTCACCACATGGATTTAATGCTGGGCTTCCTGCATCGCCCTTCATGAATCCGGCCCAGGGTTCTCAACTTTGTCTTTTCTGAAATTTCCCTGCTCCATAGAGAGCCACCCGAATGTGTTATTTTCATTTAGGTGAGCTATCAGGTGCTGGAGTTAGGCAGCCTTGTAATAACCTTTTTGAACAAGGTGTATTTTTGATTCAATATCTTCGAATATTTGATGTAGAGTCTAAATTTACAGCACATTCTCTGTGTGGGTAGTACCTTTTCCATGAAGGACAGATAATGGACAGCAATTTTGAGGTGTAAAATAAGAGACATCCCCTCTTAATCTGGGGCAGTTGAGATGTACGAAAGAAAGTCAGGACATTTTTCTGTGATGCCCTGAACATCATTGACCTTGTTCACATTTGCACTTGGATCAGCAATTTGTTGTTTGTGGCTCTAAACAAAAGTCCCCCTATTCAGTGCTGGATGGTAGCGTGCTAACTTTCTGAATATGGGGCCATGGAAAGTGACTATGCAATGACACGACCCAAGGCTGCATATGAACCATAGGTGATAGTGGGCACAAAAAGGGATAGCGTCAGGGATCCTATGGGCCATATTCAGCCCTAGCATGCAAATGATCCCATTGGACATGCATGGCACTTAAGGGGCTGTTTGCATACCCAGTACATGCTCATTTGCATACACATAGCAGCCCCTTGGCATCCTTTTTACACGCCATAACTTAACTTGGTATAACTTGGTATAAAAGAACAGAAGAAGGCCGAATCCCATTGAGACTGTTCCCCACACATTGTGGGACTTTAGAAGTATTAACAATTATCCCTGATCCAGTCATCAAGTTTGTTTTTAAAAGTGGTGATACTTTGAGAGTCTATCAAGTCCTGTGGTAAGGTATTTCATATTTTTGAAACTCTAATTGTGAAGAAATTCCCCCTTTTATTAGTCTTAAAGGTTTTCATCTTAAGTTGTCTATTATGCAACCTTGGAGCTAACCTTCTCTTAAAATATGTTATCCCACATTGCTTCATGAGGTCAGGTGATTGAAGTAACTTACAGACTAGGAGCAAGTCGCCTCTTATTCTCCTGTTTTGTAATGAGTGGAGCCTGGTGGTTTTAAGTCTTAAGGAATAATCAAGGTGTGCCAGCCTGAGTAGCATTCTGGTGGCTCTCCTCTGGACCTGCTCCAACCGAGCCATATCACCTTTAAGACTAGGGTTCCAAAAGGGAGACCCATAGTCCAAATATGGCCTAATGTAGGTCCTATACAGGGGCATGAGACACTGCTCGGATCGATTAACAAACGTTCGCTTGATTTGTTTCAAAAATCTGTTTGCCATATTGGTGGTTTTGGTACAGTGATCCCCTGGTGTAAGTTTGCTGTTAATAAGTATGCCCAAATCCTTCTCACATGTGGATGTTTTGAGTGGTGATTTATTCAGATAATTAACATTGTTTGGATTGTTTTTACCAAAATGAATGACAACACACTTGTCCTGATTGAAATACATATCATTATATTTAGCCCATTGCTCAATTTTCTCCAAGTCAGAAATTAGTGATGCTAGGTTGTCTTGATTATTAACCCTGCCCCTTAGTTTTGTATCATTGGCAAACCTAGACATATAGTTATCGGACGCACGTCCAGTGAGTTCCCTGGTGTCTCGTGGAAGTGGAAAAGATTTCAAGGAGGTAAATAAGTCACTTACTGGGCGAGCTAGTAGACGAAGTCCTGTCCATCCCCATGTGCCACATCCATGATCCAGTAAGGGTTGTGCAGTTGGCTTAGAGAAAGAAAGGCATTGTTTCCTCTCATATGGTTACATAGGCCACCCACCAGAGCTATTAGCATATACACAGCGTCTAGGAGAATACGTGGCCCCCACTAGATCCATCCAAGTATTGCTTTTTGGGCTA
Organism: Neoceratodus forsteri; assembly: GCA_016271365.2. NCBI lineage: Eukaryota > Metazoa > Chordata > Ceratodontiformes > Ceratodontidae > Neoceratodus > Neoceratodus forsteri. The sequence goes on along the minus strand of CM028138.1, from coordinate 346,015,186 downwards.
AGAATGTCTATAAAAATGTCACATTTAGCTTTCCCATCTCTCTCTCTCTCTCTCTCTCTCTCTCCCATCTCTCTCTCTCTCTCTCCCCCATCTCTCTCTCTCCCACTCTCTCTCTCTCTCATCTCTCTCTCATCTCTCTCTCTCTCATCTCTCTCTCTCATCTCTCTCTCTCCTTCATCTCTCTCTCTCCCCATCTCTCTCTCTCCCATCTCTCTCTCTCTCCCACTCTCTCTCTCTCCCATCTCTCTCTCTCTCCCTCCCATCTCTCTCTCTCTCCCAACTCTCTCTCTCCCCCATCTCTCTCTCCCTCTCTCTCTCTCCCATCTCTCTCTCTCTCTCTCTCCATCTCTCTCTCTCTCTCTCTCTCCTCTCTCTCTCTCTCTCTCTCTCTCTCCATCTCTCTCTCCTCTCTCTCTCCCATCTCTCTCTCTCCCATCTCTCTCTCTCTCTCTCTCTCCATCTCTCTCTTTCTTCCCTCAGACGTACGTCTCTTAGTAAGACATCCCTGCACCCTCACAGCCTGAGCCAAGGCCATGATGCTCAGCAGCTCTAGGGGCAGTAGTGCCCCCCCGAGTCAGAATGAGCTACTGCCCACTACTGGGTACCTACACAGTGCACCCAGCAGCTCGGAGAAGATGACTGAGTCTGTGATGTGGTTTGAAACACAGATTCCCCATGTGAAACAATTCTCCATATGGTAAAGCAATCCAATACACTACTACTTCCATGATGGGCATATCATTAATTCCACATTAGATAGGCACATTCCCTTTTAGAGAAACATGTTCCCTTTAATAAGGTTCAGGTAAAGCTTTTTCATAATAAAACTGTATTATTTCATTCTCAGTGATTTCTCATACCCTCTTTTTTACACATTTATCACTGCCACAATACCATCATTTTGCAGCCATATTGGCTCTTGCTAGAATTTGTTACCTGTGTTGTCACAGACCAGCAATTATCAAAAAACAAAATATGGGGAAAATTATACAATGTTTTTTTTTATCCCCCTTCACCCCCGTCGGATGTGTTCATAAATACATCACTCACCCAGCTTTCAATATTTATTTTTGTTACTGGAACACAGACAGTTATGAGGGTCTCAAAAACCACCAATGTTTTGGGGGCTGAAACCCCTTCCTTAGGGTGAAACAGGTTGCCTTCAAACAAATAGAAAATGTTTTCATTTACCATATTTCTTTCTGCCCTATGCATAGGGCTTATAAATATATGTTTGAACATAGATATATTCTCTTAAAAAGTTGTTTAAAAAACAAATACCTAAATGTCTGTGTCACCGCAATTAATTCCTCATGCTTTACATTCTGTTTTATGCTCTAAATATATATTGTCTTATTTTATAACACGTATTACTTTTTATACAGTACTACATTACAAGCTTATAAACATCCATAAAATAATAATAAATGGTGTAGTCACGCAACCTCTCTTTAAAGTAAATATGCCCTCTGGCTGTAAACAGACATTTCAATAGTCATTAATCAGCACATGTCTCAGTAGATCTAAGCCTGCATATGCAGGCTAGCAGCAGAATTCTTACATGTTTCATTTCCCTTTCCTGATTTGTGTAAGTTCCCTTTCCTGGCTCCTCTCCTAGGTTCAGTGAGGGAGCAACAAGTGCAACTAATCTCAGGGATTTTATATCCATCATGCCCCTCTGTGTCCCTGTGTGTGATGTGATCATGTGGAAACATCATGATGTCATGTGTCTGGTAAAATCCCGTATTGCTGACTCATTTACATCTTTATTTTACCCATTTCAGTGTCTAATCTATGAAAATTGTTGCTTATGAAAGCACCTGTCCCCATGTTCCTTGCGTTGTGACCCTATTACTGTAACTAATTAAACTGTCCCTGATTGGCTGTTTCTTTTTTGTAAATTAAATTTTGTTAAGTTTTTCCATTTTCAACCACAACAACAAAGTACACCAACAGTACGAATAAAGTACAGACATGATAAAACATCTAATCAGAAACAAGGTAGGAGGGGGAGTGAAATCCCAATATGGAGTTACATCAAAGCGAAACTTTTATATTGTCCCTATCCACGTGCTGGGAAGACTGTGTCAACAAGAATCCCCTGCCTGTACCTGCTACCATCACACCATCCTCGTGTGGGAGAATAAGAGAGATAATAATTGGAGGGTAATAAAACCATAAAGCAGATCACTAAACAATAACATATTGACAGACAAATATCATTAAAAAATGAAACCTTCCATAAATTAATGAAAGAAGGAAAAGAAAAACAAGGACACAAAGCACTGGGTACAATTTTACATTGTACCAGCCCATAGACAGGAGTATGCAGTATTTCATGTGCAGTCTGACCTACAAAGTTAGAATTGTTTCAGGTAGGTTGGCTATTTGATCTAATGTAGGGGTACCTTCAGTTTCCTCAAGGTAGTTGAAGAAGGGTGACTAACATGATTTTGCTTTCTCTACTCTTCTTCTATGTTTTGCTGTAGGTCACTCCATAAGCATAATTTGATTACAGTTCTGGATCCAGCCCTCTACACTAGGTGGTGAGGATTGTAGCCACAGCTGTGTAATAGCTTTGAATGCTGTGGCAATAACAATTTTATACAAATATTGCTTCCCTTTGGCCTTCATTACCATGCAGATATAGTCCTCACGGGAGTTGCCTGATATCTTCTGGGGACAGTATAGAGAACACCTGCCATATGGTAGCTGCCACCGCATCCCAGTACTAAGTGAGTTTTGGGCAGCTCCACAAGATATGTTCTCAATGTCCTTGCTGACAGTATAACCAGCAACATTTGTCTGAAGACCCTCGGTCACAATGGGCCATAATAGAAGGGGTCCTGAAGAAGTGGGACACACTTTTCATCTGTGTTCTCTCCAGTTATTGGAGACCATAAGATTCCCAGAGTTGTTCCAGCAGTGACTCCATTCTTCTTCTTCTTCCCGAGAAGGCCACGCCACCTCGGCTTCCCATTTCCTTTGATATGCCTCAAGGGCAGTCCTGGAAGGTTTGCTACAAATGCCATAAAGGTGTGAGACTGGATGGTTGAGTGTGTCCCCATCTATAATAGCACTGACTGTTTTTCTGAAGGGGCCCAGGGCTTTCTGTAACTGACTTTTGACTGGATCTTTCATAACACAATCTCTAACCTGCAAATAGCAATATAAATGCCATTGGGTAACTGGTATTCTTGTTGGAGTTGGAAGGTTTTCACCTTCCTTGCTGTTATTAATGGTCCAAGTCTACCCAGACTTCCTCTCTCCCATCTTTTAAAGGTAGAGTCTATCTTGTATGGGTGGAACCCCTTGGCTAATCTGATCAGGGTAAAGCCCCCTTCTCTTAGGGCAGTGTACCACCTATCCATCATGGTTCCAGTATTAACATTATCTATAACCTTAACCTCCTTGTGGTCCAATCCTGTGATGGATAGGGCTCTTCCTTCTCCCACCTCTTCCAGTGCTACCCAAGAGGGCTTTCCTTGTGGATGCAACATGGAGAGAAGATGCTGAAGTTGACTTGCTTGATAGTATGCTCTGATATCAGGCACCCACAGCCCACCTTTTCCCCGGGCTATTAACAAAGAATGACAGGTGATCCTCAGCTTGTCCTTACTTCAAATGAATTTTGCCCATGCCTTTTTAATCCTTTGCCAGATGATCTTGGGAATGGGGACAGGAAGGGAGGCAAACAGAAACAAAAACTGGGGAAGCACATTTATCATCAAAGTCTTCACATGGGCAACAATACTAAGGGGGAGTTCAATCCAAATGTTTGAGATCTTGTTCCACTGCCTGCAGCAAAGGAATATAATTAACCTGAAATATTTTAGATTGAGGCCAGCCCATCGGTGCAGTGGTTGAATTTCTGCTTGTGACACCGGCGACACGGGTTAAGTAGTGAGCTCGGGTTGCTGGAGGGCCAGCTGGGAGGAGGGGGATCGAGCACTTGAAGGGCTGCTCTCCCTCTCAGGGGAGGGTAGGCTGCACTCCTCGCTACTATACCACCACCTGGGTGACCACAGGTGGAGGTGCAGATGTGGAGGCAGAAACAGGGAGAGGTGAACGTCGGCTGAGGGTACAGAGCGGAGACACGTCTCTGTGTGCCCCATCTCTTTGGTCCCTCCTTGCGTGCCATTGTCCACAGGTACCTGGAGAAGGGCCCCGGCATCATGTAGACCAGGACCGGGGAGGAGCCACACAAGTCTGTCCAACACTTGGACAAAGGATAGGAGGTTTGGGGTATGCTTCCCACCCCACTCGGGGGTAATCTGAGGGCTGATGGCAGGGTGAACTTGTGAGGGGCTTACAGTTCCCAGGGGACCTGGCAGGCATGATGCCTTGGGAGTCCCTGAGGGAAGGTAGGCGCTGCAGTGGAGAAGGGGTCATAAATAGAAAGTAAAAAAAAATATATATATATATTTTAGATTGAACTGTAGGAACTTGGATACCTAAGCAGTGAAAGTAGGAGGATAGCCATTTGTAAGGATACTTACTAACCCACTCCAGGGGCAGTTGCCTGGTTAACAGCATTGCTTCGGACTTACCCATGTTTGCTTTGAATCCAGAGGCCACTCCGAAATCCTCCAGAATATTTCTGAGATGTGGGGATAAACAAAAGAGTGTCATCCGCATCACGGAATATGCACCAGCTCTACAGCCACCTGTGTCCCTTGAAACACAGTGGAGGAACTACCACTGAGGCCAAAGGCTCTATACTTAAAGCAAAGAGAAGAGGTGACTGGGGTCATCCCTGCTGCGTCCCTCTCTGAATAGAGATTCTTCCTGACAATACACCACTGGCTGTGACCTGCGTCGCTGGTTCCTCATACAAAGCCTGCACCCAGCTAATGATGGTGTTTACCATTCCAAAGGCTGCCATGGTACTGTTCAGAAGGGCCTAGTCAAGGCAATCAAACACCCTTTCCATATCAATCACTAGTAACATGCGTGTATCTGTACTCTGCTGCATAGCCTCCATTACATTCAGGAGCTTTCAGATATTGTCGTGAATGTGTCTTTGGGGTATAAACCCCATCTGGTCCTCACGTATGATTGAGCCCACCACCTGTTGCAACCCATTGGCCATAACCTTTACAAACATGTTGGCATCCTAATTTAGTAAGGAAACAGGTCAGTAGGAGCTGAAGACATGGGGATCCTTCCCTGGTTTGAATAGGTCTGAAATATATGCACCCTGCTATGTGGATGGGGTATCTCCCTTTCTTTGGATGTTGCTAAAGAGGATTTCGAGGGCTGGGACAAGGTCAGCAGATAAGGCTTTATAAAACTGTGGTCTGAACCTGTCCAGGCTGGGTACTTATTGTTTGGAAGCTCCTTTATCACCTTAGCTTCCTCCCCGTAATTTTCATGTTAAGCAACTCTATTTGCTCTTGTGCCATTTGGGGCAGGTAGACTGTCTCCAAAAACCTTTTCATCCAGTCCTCCCTGCCCTTGCCCTTTAGTATAGAGGGACCTATAGAACCCCTCAAATGCCAACACTGTCTGTCGAGGCAGGTATACAGTCTCCTGGGATCAGAACTCAGCTGTGGTTTAGCAAAGTTCTGATCAGCTTCTTTTATTCTCAGTTGGATGGCTAATAACTTACTGGATCTATTACCAGATTCAAACTATTGCTAATTTAAAAATCTCAAGTGTGCCTCCACAGTATTTTGAGCCAACCCATTTATTTCCACCTGCACTTGTTGCAGCTGTGCAAGAACCTCCCTGGAACCTTTCTCTTTATGTTCTAACTCTAGTGTCTGGAGCCTTTCCATCAGTTTTCTATACTTTTTGTTTTGCTGTTTTTTCAAGTGAGGTATAAGCAATAAAGTGTCCCTGACTCCCCACTTTCAGCCCATCCCATATAAACATTTGAGCAGTATCCTGAGCCATATTAATACTGAAATATTGCCTTTATTTTCTCAGTAATCCAGGTAACAAAAAAACTCATCATTAAGGAGGTTGCTATTCATCCTCAAACCCTTGTCCTTGGTTCCCTGTCCTGTGGCCAAATGACGTTTGATGGGGTCATGGTCCAATAGGGTGATGGGTAAAGGTTCTGCCCTGCTAATGGAGAGTTTCCACTCTGTCCTCACCTACCTACATTCTCTCCCTGAAGGCAGAAATAATTGCCCTTGGAGACTTTAATATAAATTGGCTAGCTGACACATCGGCACCCTTTAGGGATGCCGCAGCCTCCCAAAACCTATCCCAACTTGTGACCACCACCACTAGACTGAACCAGAGGTCTGGCACTGCCACTCTCCTTGATCTGGTGCTCACCAATGCACCCCATAAAGCTACCCAGGTCAGGGTTTTACCCGATGCCCTGAGTGATCACTGCTTGGTGCTTTGTCACTGGTCATACATTGCAAGAACCCCCCCCCCCAAAAAAAACTATCCTCCAACAACACCGTCTCAAACCTGGCAAACTTTGGGCCCTTGGACAATACCTCTCAACCAGTGACTGGTCCCCCATTACAACCACTTTGGACATTGACACCGCTCTTGACCACTTCATTGACACCTTCAGTTCTGCCTGTGACCGGTATGCACCCCTAAGCATACAGGTCATCAAAGGGGTTGACACACCTTGGATGTCACAAGTCCTATTAGACCAAATGCGTGATTATGACAGTCTATGATATATTACCCTGGAAACTGGTAAACCCTCTGATAGACAGCGCTACCAAGAGGTGCGTAATAAGTGTACTTGGAATATTCGGAAGTCCAAAGCTGCGTACAACCGAGCCTTGTTCACTGCCACATAGGGCTCAGGGTGCAAGTTCTGGGACTCTCTCAAAGAGCTCAATGGTAAAGCCTCCTCTGCACCTCCCTCCCAACTCTGGGCAAATGGATCAATCACCACAGACCCTGCCCTGATTGCAAATACATTTAATACCTCTTTCTCCGACCTTAGCAGTGTTCTCCCCCCCAATTTCTTCTCCCCCAACCCCCAGCAACCTCCACCTCTCCCACCACCCCCCTGTTCTGCTTTAAAACAATATTGCAGCATGAAGCCACCCCCTTTTACTCAAGGCCCTCAGCAAGTCACGATTCAGCAGTGACACACTAGATCTTAAGCTGCTTAGGCTCACCTTTAATGAAGTTCTTCTTCCACTCACCATGATCCTGAACTGCTCCCTATTGCTGGGCCAGTTCCCCTCTAAATGGAAATCAGCTCTCATTACACCCATCCTTAAGAGTGGTGACCACACCCAGCCTGGAAACTACCACCCTATCTCAATCCTGCCCCCAAAGCTTTGGAGAAAATTGTGGCCACCCAGCTTATGGACTACCCCTCCAAATACAGCCTTCTGTGTCCTGAGCAGTGTGACTTCTGGCACAACCACAGTACTACCACAGCTCTCCTGGAGTTCACCAATGCCCTCCACACATCTCTGGACACAGGCCGCATTGCTGGTGCCATTTTTATAGACCTTTCCAAGGCGTTTGATACGGTGCACCACACACTACTACTGGATTCCCTCACACAAATTGACCTGTCCTCTGAGACCACTGGCTGGTTTGCCAGCTATCTGTCAGAGAGAATTCAGACAGTCAGACTTGCCCAAATCCAGTTCTCCCCCCTCCAAGTCAGGTTGGGAGTCCCTCAGGGCTCTATTCTTGGCCCCCTACTTTTCTCCCTGTTCCTCAACTCCCTACCCAAGGATTGCTCTGGGAAACTACTCCTGTATGCAGACAATGCCGTCCTCTACAGCTCCCACACTGATCCCACCGCTCTCTGTAATGCACTCCAAAAATCTTTTACAGATGCAGAATCCTGGTTTGTTCGGCATAGGCTAGTTTTAAACTACAAAAAAACGAAGTCTATGGTGTTTTCCCACTCCCAAAGCAGGAACAGTGGGCTACCCCTGGGCATACTGAACTCCTACAATGACCCCATTGAGCAGGTTATCTCTTTCAAGTACCTGGGTATCACCCTACACTCAGGGCTCACCTACCACGACCACACCCGAAAACTGAGCACCGCCGTTAATGTGCATATTGGTTTACTGCACTGTTACAAGCATTGCCTACCACCTGAAGCCCTCTACCTAGCTGTCTCAGCTTCAGTACTATCACTCATAGATTACGGTACTGTAACCTATGGGGCAGCTGACAACATACACCTAAAAAAAATCAGGCTGGCTCTAAATAAGGCCTGTAGACTAGCCTCCGGTTGCGCCAGATGCACACACACCTGTGCCCTATACACCTCCACCAACTGGCTTAACTTCAACAGGAGGCTCAAATATCAGACATGCCTCTTTGCTAAAAAAATAACTGCAGGTCTACTCCCACCTGCCCTTACCCCCCCCACTCCAGGCGCCTGTGTCCTCCCGCCACACCTGGCAATCTACAACAACCCACTTCCGGATACCTCACTGCAAGACCTCCTTGGGTCAAAGAACATTTAGGCACCAGGTCCCTAGCTGGCTTAACTCCCTCCCTAACACCCTCCTCTCAGAACCCAGACTTAGCCGGTTCAAGTCCCAACTATGTGACCTAATCTCTCAAGGCTCTGCCTGCGACTGTCCTTGATTTTTTGCTCTACCTATGTCCCCCCTCATATTTGGACCTCACCCTGGTCCTGCCACCCCAGGGCATGCCTATACATGGACAATGGACACCCCTAGTCTAGCCTAGACTACTAAATAATGACCAGGGCATGGCTGGTGCCACCATCCTGCAGTGTATGTACCCTGTTAACTAATTAACATCTTTACTATGTAACTGTTTTTGCAACTTTCTGTAACCACTTTTGCTAATGTACAAGCTTCTTTGTAACTATTGTGTCTTATTTGTTGCCATTGTATCTGATGTCTCTGTATATAATGACATGGAACCTTTGTAAAGGAGTCTTTGACTCAAAGGTATGTTATCTGATATCTTCAATAAATAAAATAAAGAGGTGCGATTTGGATATATAGAACCTATCTATCCTTGAGTAGCTGTCATTTGAAGGAGAGTAAAATGTATAGTTTCTGCTTTTTGGGTTGAATTCCTTCCAGGGGTCCACCCAACCCATTTCCACCTTCAAGTATTGAGACACCTGTTTGCAGTGTTACCTGCTGCTTGGGATCCTGAGGATCTAACTTCAATTGCTCCAGGGTATTTCAGTCCCCTGCAACCACCAAGACACTGGCAAGAGGTTGGCCAGCTTGCAAAGGACCTGTTGAAAGAAACCTGCCAAGGCTGGGGTGGGGCTAGCTATGTTAACCGTATGCATCCCTTGTTGATCTTTTTGAAGTGTGACCCCAGCCATACACCCCTCCTTGTGCATGAATTTTTCCATAACCTTTAAGGAGGCCCCTTTCTTTAACAATATAGCCACTCTGGCCATATGATTGCCCTGATTGGAGGCAGCTATCACTTCTCCCAACCATTGCCACCTAAGTTTGAGATGTTCCCTGTCTGAGGAGTCTAGTCTCCTGTAGAAGTCCAATAATGCTTGTAACATGGGGAAGAGAAAGGGTTGCGCAGGATTGGTCCAACGGCATCAGGTGACCATCAATTAATTCTCAAGTAATCCACAGTTGCCTAAGAATTAATTAATGGTAAAGTGCACCCGCATTCTGTTCCCCATGTTAGTTTACTGTCCCAAACTAGTCTTAGCCTGCAATTCATGGCCGACCAACAGATGGCTGTCAAACACGAACAGATATGCTTAAGTGAAATTTCTGGTAGTTCCGTCATAAGTAGCTTGAAAACATCTATATGACTATGTAAAGTGTTTTGTTTTTTTTTTTCACTTGGTCTATTGGTTTAGAAACACATACCCTTTCAGTAACTACACAGTAATGTATGCCACTTATGATTTTCCAGATTGCCTGATTTTTCAGATTGTGTCCATGTCTTTTATTAAATATTTAAAAAAATTATTTAACAGTGGAACCTAAAAACCACAAAAGCACACACCCTGGACCAATCTCTATCAAACCTGAAAGGTTCAGGTTTCAAAGTCTCCTATTTTTTAGTTATCAGGTGGCATAAAAAAGGCTTAACATTTTCAAAAACTGAAACTTTTGCATTTTTTTGCACCTCTGTAACTTTGTCTCCCCTGAACCAATTTACATGGAATTTACAGGATCAAGAGTTCCTGACACAGAGGCTGTGCTATCTAAATGTCATGTAAATCAGTTGAAAGGGGCAAAGTTATTAAATGTGCAATGCTGGCTGTAAAATTTACAGTTAAAAAAGATGTAAGCCTCAGTGTACGACCATGTGTAGGCTGACCAAGGGAACTGCAGCAATAACTGCCATATCTCAGATCTCCTCTGCATTTAAATATATGCATTTCCCATAATGCACAGCAGCCAAATCCCAAACATCAAACATAGCAGAAAAATGGAGATGATTACACAGTTTACATCACTAGGTCAGTCAAAACGAGCATATATTCTGAAATGTTGATCACATCTGCATGTAATCAGTAATTGTACACCATTGCAGTCACAATAAAAAAAAGTTAAGCATGAGTTTCTCGAGTCAGGTGCAACCCCCTGTCTCTTCTCCATGGTAGGAACCTTGATATCCTCCTGGAATCTTTGTAATTTTGCACTTTAAAATTACTTTTACACAAATGTAAACTGAGCAAGAGAAACATATAAAAAGAGTGCTGAACCCTTTCTCTTCCATATGTTGCAAGAGGATTAACCCACTCCAGAGCATGGGTCTCTCAGGGATTAATGTATGGCTGGGTGGTTGGAATCAACCGGTCTTCGGCCTCGTGGTCCAACCCCCAGCCATACATTAATCCCTGAGAGACCCATGCTCTGGAGTGGGTTAGTCCTTACAGTGGGCATCTCACAGTTCATTGAGAAATCATGCCCTTTTTACAACAGATCCTAATCCTTTCACATTATATGAAACAATTGTTAAACTGGTGCCCATATTAACAGTCCAAAGCCACTTATACTGTTAAACAACCCAGTAGGCCTTATTAAATTATTAGTTAACTCTAGCCACTGCCTAATTCTGTGCACCTTATCTTCACATGATGCCATCTTTCTCAGTGGGTGAGTATGTGTAGCTGCCTCCACATAGGGCGTACGGCACATACCCAATATAGCAATATGCCCACCCTCCCTAGCCAACCACAATTAATTTTTATCAAGTGCTATAAAAAACAATATACATCAAGACATAAACAAAAACTTCACACAGTACATAGAAAACACTGAACCCATAACCAGCAGTTGGGTCTCTGCTAACTGAGAGACCAGAACTCAAGAAACTAACCAACCATTCCTGAGAAATCTGAGTAGTTCATGGAGTACAATCACCTCCTCCCTACAACTAGAGGGAAGTTAGGTACTCTGCACTAAAAGAACCCCACTGGGACCTGGAAGATATGTCTTCCCTTCAGGAGGAAGGTCATAAGCCCGCACCCCTGTTGCTCAGGTAGCTGAAACTGCTATCCATGGCAAGCCACCCTGGATAAATGTGCTGGCTGTTTCTGTGTTTGGAGTTAGTTATCAAGCTCCTGCTATATTTCAATGTTCTTGAGGAGAATCCCTCTCTCTCCACAAATGGTCAGCCGCGGAGACACTCCCTTGCCTCAGCTTCGTGAGGTGTGTCCAGCTGTCGACTCTCTGGGTGGGTTGAGCGGTGGTGATATGTACGCTGAACTCATAGTGATATGGATTGCGCCCCCCCCCAGCCTTCCAGTTATTAGGATCCTACAATGAGCCTACCAGCACGTTATGCCCATTTCAAATATTAATTCATCATTCCCTAGGGCTTTGAAGTGATTTCAGTTCTTAACACTGCCTCAGAGAGGGAAATGTCAGGCTGCACATTATGACCTAGTAACTGATCATTTTGCTGTCAGCCCACTATCCTCCCTAACCTTCCATATTCTGACATGGAGCCCTTGGTAAAAGTTGGGATGCTCCAAACCTTCAATGTTGATGTCCATCCTGCACACAAAATTAACAGTTGAGCCTGATTAATGTCTCCATGTTTAATTTACCCATCCCTTGTAGTAATTTCCACCACCGCAGGTCAGGCAGCCTTCAAATATTGCATGCCTAAACCATGGAACTCCCTCCATCCCTCCCTAGGGGCATTCGGCATGCATCCGCCACCCAGCACCTCAATTCCCTCCTCAAAGCACATTTCTCCTCCAACTGTACATGCACCTAAATATTCTGTCTGCCCTAGGGCCAGCATCCTCCTATTGAGATTGCATAAGTGTAGATCGAAAGGGTTCTGAAGTATGTGTGTATCTTGGTTTTGCCTGTTTTACATGCCTTGCACTACTACTTGCTGCTGCACTGTATTTATGCACTGTATTTTGTGCCTTGTATTTTTTTGTATCTTGTATGCATTCTGTATTTTTGGACCTTGTATTCAATGCTTGTCCTTTTAACGAAGCTCATTTGCACTCCCCGGATGCATCCGGAATCCAGCAGTAATCTGCTCAGTATGCCTTCCTGGTAAAACTTTTAAATAAATAAATAAATAACTGGCCTTCCCCCAATCCTATATCCCATAACCCTCCCTCCTTAGCTCCATGTTGCAGCACATCTGCCCTGTGGCCTCAACATGGGGTCACCCCTCCACCCCCCCCCCTTTCTGGCAGTACAGTATTACTTAAAACAAAGCCTAGTTTTGCTTTTTCTCACCCACTGTAAATTAATTTAATCTACCAACTGACTGTAATGTTTAGGAGTGCCGGTCTGCATCCATACAGTTATCGTGGGCATGTTTACCCTCATCATGGCAGTGTTCCCACCATGATTGCTATGCTGTAATAGGACCACATAAAGAAAAAGAATTTGGTTAGGTAAACATAAATGTTCACAAAAATAAAAGCTGCCATGTCCGATTCACACAGGGTAACAAGTTAAGTCTCTTGGTTGTCCTGATCGGAGGGGGGATCTGAATTTCCGGCCATTGTTTATGAACAATGTGTCAGTCTCCAAGTCTGTGATGCTTGCATTCCAGAGGCCTGCTTCTGACCTTTGCCTACCTGTCATGAAGCTGGACAACCATTAAAGTTACCCTGCACTAACCTTTAGCCAAAGCAAAATCATCTTCAATCCTTGGCATGAGTGATGAGTGCCATTTCATGAAGTTCAAACTAATTGTCTGTGGCTTGGTAGACTAGCCGAATTCCCAAACTCACGCAGTGAACATCAAAATTGCAGGGCACAATAGAAGAAGTGGTGGGGGCAGGCATTGAAAATAGCAGAAACATTACCCGAAAAGGGGGGTGTTAAAGAGAAGGCTACTCACAGTACCTTAAACTGAAGCTGAGTCCCAGTAGTGCATCCAATCCAAAGGCATAGCCCCAGCTGCTTCTCATGAGCTGCTTCTCTTCTTCTGATGCTTGTAGAGTCACTTAAGGTCTGCTCGGAGGTCTGGTGGGGATTCCTTCCTGTTACTGCATCCTGCAGCTTGTCCTTGCCCTTTTCCCACTGCTGAGCAGCCTATCTGTTGCAAGTCTCACACATAAGGTTCCTCTGGCTGTTCAGGTAGAGTGGTACCAAAGGCTTCAAGCACTTTATTCACCTACTACAGGGAATCATACAATTTAATCCCAGTCTCCTCAATGAGCAGCAGTTTAGTGGGATAATGGATCTGTGCCTTTGCATTTTTTTCTTCAGTTGTTTTATTATAGCAAACACCTGCTTGCATTTCCTTATCATATTAGGAGGGAAATCTTGATCCAAATATACTTTCTTCCCATTGAAATTTTAATCTGGCTTTGCCCACACTTTTCTCATTAAGTCTTCTTTAACAGGAATTTCAAGAATTTGACAACAATAGATCTCGGGGGTCTGGTTTGGGTTTGGACCCCATGGCTCTGGGAGCCCACTCAATTTCTGTTTTGCAGTTCTCCAGTAGTTTGTTTCCTTTGGAGCCAGGTAGAAACAAATGAGTTGGTATCAGGGTGCTCCGAGTCTTCTGAAAAGCAGAACAGTCTTAAGTTTTATCTATGGTCCCCTGCCTCCACATCCTCTGCACACTCAGTCAATTCCATCTCTCTCTGGATTAAAAACAGCACGGCCCTGCCCAAGCAGTCCCCTTCCTCTTTCAATTTCATGATGGGCTGTCTCTGTGGCTACTGTACGTTGTTCCAACTTCTTTATGTCCCTTTTGATAGCAGTTTTGGCATCTGTACATTGCAGAGTTTTAAGAATTTTAGCTGTGCTGCTTCATGTAGACATTCATCCAACATTCGAGAGCCTGTCATCTTCTTCTCCTCCCAACCCCATTATCATGTCTGAGGCCCAGGAAGTTGAGTTGCCGGGGCTGCATCTGTGAGCTGCAGATCTCCGTATTTTGTTGATCTTTGTCATTGTTTTTGATTTCTGGCAGGGCTGTCCCATCAGGGTATGACGACTGATAGATTATATTGGTTCAATTGGGTCTATCTGAGCAGGATGGTTAATAATTGCAAAATCTGGAGGTGACAGCTCTCGTTCAAGCCACCATCTCAGTTGGGGTGGAACCAGAAGTGTGATTGGGTGTTTCTGTAGTCTAATCTAGTGTTTTGCTGCTAGTTTTTGAGTTCTTGACTTCTGTATACAAAAATAGCGCTCTTTACTCCAACCCACCATTTCACTATACTGCTGGTCAACTTCTCTTTTTATATGTGCATGTAAATTCAATACTGTGTTTAAGTATGGATGCGAATGGAGCAGTACCTGACTGGCTGTTGCTTAGGGACAATCAGATCTACTTTCCCTCGTTCTTATGAACAATATCATTATATGTGATTCCTGCTATTAAAAATCTGTGTTAACTAAGTGTATTGTGTGAGTGTGATCTGATAAATGTATTACTGGGATTGGGGGTGGCAAGAGGAGGAGGAGAGGAATACTTTTGCCTTGTCTCACATATTGTAGTTTTATACTTATGGAACGTAGTGTGATCTCTCACCTGTACTGTGCTATGGCAACATATCTGAGCTGTGGACAGGTTCATCTCTGACCAGCCGACTGGGCACCATTAGCGGGCTACTATTTTTAACACTTTACCAACATAAAAAAAACATTAAAGGTGATGAGGAAAATTGGAAACCTTATAGTGATCTGAACTCCTGTTACTGTCAGTCCCCTGTGCGGTGTCCTCTATGACCTGGGTGAGGTTGTCAGACAAGGATTTATTTATTTTTAATTGTATTTATTTAACAAATCTGAATGACCTTAGAGCCAAGGGCTCTTTTACAGAGATTCCACATCAAGTCACAAGAATATCAAATTGCAATGGTTTCAGTAAGTAGTACAACATGAGGAAAGTAACTACATAAAAGAATAATATGGCAAGATAAATATTGCATCAAGTGCAGCCCGTGGCCTTGTCTAAAGAGGGGTGGAAGGTATTACAAGGAGAGAAGGATAGGAGGTGAATTGGGGGGTGGAAGGAGCAAAATAAGAGCAAGGAGGGAGCTGCCACAATGTAGTTTATGTAGGAAAAGACCCTGGGGGGGTAGATGGAGAGAACATGGTGAAGAAACAGAGGGGAGGTAGGAGTGGGAGTGGAGGGGTAGAGGAAAGGGGTATGAGGTAGGATGAAAAGAGGACAGGGAGACTGTCACTCTGGGGAGCGGTCCCTCTCTACAGCCCTGACATTTGAGGAGGCAAACCCCAACTCTCTCTCTCTCTCTGACTTTCCTCAGCCTTTGAAGAGGATCCCATGTCCATGTTAAAAAAGACATGTCGCTCTTACTATAGTGAAGTAAAAAGGTACTATTCTGTGAGCACAATGTATGTTCTGCCTTTCTCTTCTAGTAGAAAGTGATGAAATAAAAATACCTCCCAATATGGATTTAATGAGAGCTGAAAAAGAATGCAACATAATACAGTCGGTTAAATTATATTATCAGTAACAGTGACAAACTACCCTTTGAGCTGTATTAGCTTGCAGGGTAGTTTGGGGGTGTACTTCACTTCTGCTTCCACCACCTGATTATATTAAGAAATATCTCTGTCCTGTTCAGGGACGTGGAAGGTCAAACACAGTGAAATATGGTAGCATGCCCTTTGAATGGCAAACTTTAAACAGAGAATTCTCATCTTACCAGCAGAAATATTGCATTTACTTTTACAATAAGGATGCACAGCCACTGGTTCTATAAAAAATGATTCTTATCTTATCTTTGCTACTAAATACTACAGATGTTTACAAACAGGATTTGCATATGTGCAGGAAAGGAAAACAATCATGCAATTAAATAAATGACTTAAAAAAGCTCACAGACTAGTCTCACGGTAGGCTCTATGTTTACCTGCCAGCTACCTTGAAAAGACATTCCCCTAGCCTGCCCTTCCTTCACATGGATAAGCTAGTTATGGAGCAGGGCTCTCCCTTCTCTGGGATACTCACCAAGAGAGTGCCGTCCTCTTCAAAGGCTGAAGAAAGTGAGACAGAGAGAGAGAGAGAGAGAGAGAGAGAGAGAGAGTTGGGGTTCACCTCTTCAAATGTCAGTGCTGTGGGGTGAGACCTCTCCCCAGAGTGACAGTCACTCCAGTATTCCCCACACATGTGAGTGTGAACGTGTGTGTGTGTGTGTTCACATCTCCAGGCCAAATTGTCCTTTCCCACCTAGCTTTCCTCACATCTGTCATTACTTTATTGCATCTTGCTGGCTCAGGATGCCTTTGTGGGATAATTCACACTGTCCCAGCTGGCAGCTGTTTGCCTCTTGAAGCTTTCCCATGAGAATTGCTTGGACATGTGCAACCCTTACTCTGGTCCAAATGTGCCATATAGAAGACCAGGACCCCCCAACTTGTGCCCAGACAAGGCATCGAACCACAAAGTTTCATAAAACAAAGGTACCACCCCATCATTGGAGTGTATACCCAGCTCGGCATTTGAGAGGTCGGTGGGGGGGGGGAAGACGGTTAGGGCACAAAAACAAACATTTATATTTACTCCAGGTTCTGAGAGAGAGGTGCTAGGGCTACACTAGGTCTAACTTCTGAGGGGACTCCATAACAATTTCACACAGGGAAGCATGAATCGATTGTCCACTACTGAAGCTGGGATTGTACAGCATGACTTTATTCTGACAACAGGTAGTAAACACAGAATGGGGTGGTCCCCCAGGTTGGGACTGACTTTTCAGAGCAACACACTTTTCTTTCCAGAAAAAACATTTGTCTTGGGCATTTAGTACAGTCTTTCAAACACAGAACTATTGAACTGTCCATCCTTCTGTACTAGGAATCTCTGGAGTTTTACTTTGCAACAAAGTGTATCTCTTGTGAGAGTTGCCACACACTTTAAAAACATTTCACAGATTCTCCTGGTGCGATGACATTCATTAACATGCACAGTTTAACCTGGTGCTCATACATGAATTAATTAGCCCCGACTAAGGATTAAACTGGGGTTATGCCCAATCCTGCCCCATGCCCAGTCTCTGCTGTTCATTCTGGGTTGCACCAAAATGATCCTCCATTTCTGGCAAAATGCTAAAGGACTCCAAAACTTTAAATTTGAACAATCAGCACATTTTTCTGGTGATGTGGGGGCCGACAGGTGCACTCTAGCCTTATCTCTGGGCACATACACCTCAGACAAATCCCCAAGAAAACAGTCCCATGAACCTGTACCCACGACTTTGTTTGTCCCTTAGACACAGACATGGATGCTGGAAGAAGCACCTCTTCCCTTTACTGATAGCTTGTCATTGCTTCATACAGAACACTTGCCTCTTTCTGGGCAGCTGGCACTCTTCAGGAGCTTCAGAGGATTGTCCCTTGGAGCCACAGAAATTGAAGTCCCTCTCACTTCTCTGTGGAAATGCCCACTGGCATCCTGCAAGCAAACGGTCTCCACCACTTCTTCTTTTACTGCTGGGTCTCACACACACTAGGGTGAGAAACTGTCAGAGGTCCTTCACCCAGTCTCAGAGGAGACTGGCAGGCACCTCCCCACTCTGAGCACTGCTGTTCACTCAGAGCTCTACTTCAGACTATCTCTGACTCCCATCTGAACATTCTGAAACTCCCCAGAGCAGCTGATTCCAAAGTGGCTTATGCTGCTGTGAGAATTCTAAATGACACAATCCATTCCCTGCTCAGCCTAGGTGAGTAACAATGATATTATCTTGTAAGAAGTTTTTAAGGGAAAATGGTCATTTTTGTAACCCTCTCACCCTGAAAGCTCTACCTCCCCCCAATTAAGCTTTTGGCATAATAAGAACATTTCTTTTCACCAGTTTACTTACTATATTTTAATTTTCTTAAGTCTGCGATCGCCAAACATGACGGGTGTTGTGTGGTTCCATTTCATCTAATGGTGCAGCACCGCAACAGTTGTCTCAATACATTTTGTATTGGTGCAAGCGGTCCAACGCTGCACTATTAGATGAAATGGAACCATGCAGCATCCATCATGTTTGGCGATCACAGACTTCAGAAAATTAAAATACAATAAGTAAACTGGCAAAAAAAATTTCCTTATTATGCCAAATGTTTACTCAAGGGATAGAGCTTCAGGGGTGGGGGTTACAAAAGTGACCATTTTCCTTTAACAACATCCCTACAGGTTGCTCAGTACCCTGCCTGACACTAATACTGATGGAATTCTAGTAACCCCAGGGGACTAGGTGGTTACACTCATCACCAGCCAGATGAGCTTGCTGTCCACAGCAAGGCTATGGTCTGCACTCAGGCCATCCAGCCTCTGGAAGCCCTATTGGGCAAGGTGGCCAGGCTCACCTCTACCTAGGCTGGAACCTAGGCAGGTTGCACCAGAGAACAGAGGCCCACTGAAGCATCTTCAACTTCACCTAACAAACTATCTTGGGGCTTTCAGTGGCTCCAAGAGACTGTGTGAAGCATGCCCTAACAGACATCACTGATGCCCCTTATCTGGACCAGAACCACCAGCCTGCCTATCCCCCTAGCCTTCTATGGAAACGCTATCTGACCTGCGCTACCTACCGGGGTACCTATCTCCAACACACACATTTCACATTTGTAGACTGTTTTAGAAACATATATAAGGCATTGCTATGCATTTCCCATATCCCCAAATCTATATATTCTATACCTGCAAAGCAGAAAAATGATTAACATTTCTAGTTAAGCATTTCTAATACCCAAAATACTCTAAAAGAGGACTCTGATGGGGCCTAAACATCCTCTTCTTGTCTTCTTTTCTTCTTTCAGGAAGACCTGCAAAAGAAAACATTCCAAAACACATCCTGCAAGAAAACACAGTGATCAAAACCTCCCACCAGCAGATGCTATCCAATTCCAAGAAGACTTTTAAAGGATTTACTACAAAAAGCGGTATAAAACAAACACATTTACAATAACATTTAAGGGGAGGGGATCTCTACAAAGTCTATTACTCTAAGGAAAATGTCCAATGTGCACAAGGCACTCCACACAAGAATAGTCTCTCCTAGGTCAAAGCCTGCTGAAAGCTGTTCTTGGACAGGCTCAAAGCCTGGTGACACTGCAGTCCAGATACCAGGAGTGTCTCTTTCGGACTAATAGTTCTATGGACATCTTCAGTTGCACTGCACTTTCAATAAACATAAAAAAATCAAAAAGGAACTACGCCTTACCAGACTCTAGGTGCAGGTTGACAATCTGGGTCAGCTCTCTGGATCAGGGCTGAAGAAAATCTTCAGATAAGCTCTTTCACACCACCTGCTGGACCTGGTAGCTGCTGGATATGATCTGGATCTGCCAGTAGAGCTGCACCAATGTTGTTCTCCACCACTTGGTGCTTAGCTGGAGACATGCACCACTAAAGCTGCACCCACGTTGGTCTCCTCTGCTTGGTGCTTAGAAGGAGACATGCACCATTAAAGCTGCAACCACGTTGTTCTCCGCCGCTTGGCGCTTGGTTGGAGACATGCACCACTAAAGCTGCAACCACGTTGGTGTCCTCTGCTTGGCGTTTAGAAGGAGACATGCACCATTAAAGCTGCACCCACGTCGCTGTGACTGACTTTCCAATCAGCACAATGCTGGAGTAGTGGCACTTAGGGAATAGTACCACTCAGGGTGGGGGGCATAACAATGATCCCATCTGGATGAGTCATTCACATATTGTGAACTTATTGCCAGCTTTGTCTCTTATTCTTACAGAATCTAGAATGAGAGTTCTGCCAAGTTTCCAAAATTGCAACCTTTCACGGCACAATTTGATTTTTACAAACTTGCTCACTCTCGGATTGATGTTAGCCCTGGCTTCTTCCCATAGCCATGTCTATCTGTTTGCTTCTATGGCCTCCCATATCCCCCTTGGGAAAAATGGATAGGTCTGTCCATACTCAGCTTCAGCCCTGCATCTAACTGGACATTCCTCCTTGTTGCCTTTAGGCAGACTCAAACCAGTGGCCCGACTTGGGGGGTGGCTAGATCTGGTCAAGTCAGCTACGGATGTCCTGAACAGGGAAAAAGCAATCTATCCCTGTAATTTCTATGGCTTCTGAGCCCCAAACAGTTTTTGTGGTGCCTCTGCAATTGGGGCCACTGGCAAACCATTCTCACTGCCAGTTGCCTTGCCAACTTGCTCCAATTCTGCTTGCTCTACAGATTCTGCCCAGGAACTGATAGCTGGTTCAGTCCCAGAAAAAGCACATTCTTCACTGCATTTGGAGCCTCATGCCTCCCAGTGCAAAGTCTCTTTGATTTCATCTGCTCTGACTAAACTCAAACTGGGGCCTGCTGCCCACTGATCTATTGTCTCAACCTCTGGGATGTCTCATTCCACTTTTCTGGAGTGGAAAAGAGACCATTTCTTCCTGCTCTTGCAAGTTACTCTGAGTCACACCCTCAAACAATTCTTTAACTAGCTCTTCAGGATCTTTCTGCCTGTATTCAGCCTTTTGCTGCACTGTACAGATTGGGCCCTCCACCAGTGTCCATGTGGGGGCTGAACAAATTACTTTCCATTATGCACGTACGGGTCCACCTTCCATGCATATTCCATAGTGCCTCCTACAGTCTTTGCAGTGCAGTACCATTAGGACGTCCCTCCCAGGTCTCAAGCAAACGACACAGACATTGACTGGGAAGTCTGGGAGAGCTACATCTGTTGGGGCTCCTTCACAGTTATACATTCTTTTGTGCTGGGCAAGCTCTCTTTTCTGTTGGGTGACCCATACCCTGGCATGGAGAGGATAACCCATTTTGTGACCTGCCATTTTCTGCAAAATGAACACACAAGTCCCAATTACTGCTTTGCTCTTTGCATTTAGTCCTGGTTCTGACTTGCTTACACTGCAAAAGTCCATTTGCTCTCTCACTGCTGAAACATGCTATTGGATTTGCACTTTGTTTCACACACACATTTTGCCCTTTGCACATTTGTTGAAACTGTAGTCTGACTTGCATTTAGTTTCACACACTCTGCACACACCTTCTGAAACTGCTGCCTGACTTGCACATTTGTTTCCAAATACTTTGCACACATAGAAACAGAATCTGATAGCAGATAAGGACCGCTTGACCCACCTAGTCTGCCCATTTCCCTACCTAATGGATAAGCTGCAGCCCACCGTGGTCCAACTGCTCCTCTTTCTTGGCAACCTCTGAGGAAGTGGTGGTGGCCTGGGTGGTCCCTGGGTGGGCGAGGAGGTTTCCTGAATCCTCACCAGGTCAGCATGGAGATGGGCAACCTCCTCCCTCAGACCAAAGAGGTGCCTGCAAATAGGGCAGCAACACAGCCTCCAGAACATCTCCCAGAAGACTGCCACTCCATAGCCAGTGCATTGCACCACTCCCCACATGTCTGTATCGCTTCCTGTTTAAGAGGGGTTTTTTTTGTGTATTTTTTGTGTGTGTGCAAGCGTGTGAGTGTGTTTACCCCTATTCAGTGTGCTGTGCCTTTAAGGATATGAACAGGTGTATGTCCTTTGCACTTTTGGGGAAGTGATGTCAGAACCCCTGATATAAAGGAAATTATGCACTTGGGGCGGGTGGGGTGAGGGACAGTGTGGGAGGGACTAAGCCTGTGCCCTCCAGAAACAATCGACTACAGCTCCAACCTACCACCCGGGTGACTGCCTTCCTTCCTTTCAGACACCTACTTCACAGAGTTTAAGTAACAGGTCCAGTCACAAATGACTGCAGATATTCTCCCAGCTAAATTTCCTCCCTGGCAAATAAAAGTTACATTAAGAAAAGGCAACCCCCAAAACAGAGAACTAAAACACTGACTTCTACTTACTTACACAGGCCCCCAAATTAAGAATTCAGTTCAGTGTACCTCTATTAAATCACCTCCTTGCTGTAAGGAAGCTGCTGGCTGCTCTCTGTCTCACCTACAGCAAACAGAGTCCACAAACAATTCCTGTTTTGAATCCACAGTTCCTCAGGCCTCTTTCAGCTCTTCCCCTTATCAGACACCTATTTCACAGAGCTTAAGCAACAGGTCTAGTCAAAATTGAGTGCAAATATTCTCCTAGCTAAATTTCCTCCCTGGCAAATAAAAGTTACATTAAGAAAAGTCAACCCCAAAAACAAAGAACCAAAACATTGACTTCTACTTACTTACACAGGACCCAAAATGAAGAATTCAATTCAGTATACTTCTATTAAATCACCTCCTTGCTGTAAGGAAGCTGGTGGCTGCTCTCTGTGCCACCTACAGCAGCAGCTTGGTACACATGGAGCCTGGTGGTTTGTTTACTTCTCTTTGAGCTATGCCCAACATGGTTGCCGAAAACTTTTCTGTATCACACACACATTGCTCAGACTTGCACTGGCTCTCTGACATAATGTTTTGCTGTTTCTATGCACAACCTTGCAATTTTCAGCTTTAGCAAAAAATCAGCACAGTCTTTAAAACTCTTTGCATCTTTCTGAGAACATTGTTTAGCACTGCCCATGGTTAGACTACAGCTTGTTTGCTTGCTACTGGCTACAGCTACTACAACTTCAGTCCTTTTAGCCCCCAACAGTTTCCTTAGCTCAATCCTTTGCTGCTCCTGCATCAGACCTATTGCTTTTGCACACAGTTTGTTATTTTTGTTATGTATTCACTGCAGAAAGTAGCTGGTTCCCTTCGAGGATGTTGTGCAGCCTTGCTGCCTAATTGAAGGGATTTTAAGGTCGGTTTGGGCTGTCGAGCCCATGGATTGGTACTGTACGCACTGCAATTGTTGCCTTAGTGGGATTGGTAGAAGCCTGAGTTTAACTTTCAAAGTCGAATACAATAAAGTTCAAAATGTTTCTCCTTTGTGACGATGCTCTGCTGCTACTCCCTATTCACACGCTGCTTGCTCTCCTCCTCGAACACTCCTCCAAGCACTGAGACTCCAGGCAATGGGTGGGACTTGGTTGTGTCTGACCAATTATACAACGCCATGCAAATTAGCTCTCTCTCTCTCTCTCCTGCTTTGCACTCCCTCATGCCAATCATCGAGCAGCAAAATTTAAACAGCAAACTGTCACTTTTTTCCCTCGGCTTGAAATTTCAATGGGCAAAGTGCTTTTTGGGCAGTTTGGCATAGTTTGTTTTACATTTCCACTAGCGACACCCCCAGTTTTCACAGCAAGCACCTGAAACCCTCTGGAGACTTAGGCACAAATGTTCTTAAAGTCCACAAATACTTTATAACTTTGAAATTTTGACTTTTAAATAGTTTTTAAGCACTTTTGTATGGCAGGGGCACACATTGCTCAGTTCAATAGTCCTTTTTAAGCACAATTTCAAGCATACAAACAGCACATTTTCCACAGAAAACACAGGCAGCAAATTCCTTTGGATGGCACGTTCCTTGGCACAAACTTTACTTTTCCTTGGCCCAATTTCCATTGTCCTTTGCAAAACTTTACTTTGGTAAAAGTTTACTTGTCCTCTCAATGATTTTTTTTATGGTGCACCACCACAAGACAGAAAGACCCTAGACATACCCTCAGCATTTGCTTCTCACCCAAAGTCTTTGGATGAGTCCCCACGTTTTGCAACCCTTACCTGGTCCAAGAGTGCCATCTTGCAGACCAGGACCTCCCCTAACCTGTGCCCAGACAAGGCATCAAACCATAAGTTGGCACAAAACAAAGGTACCACCCCTGGCATTGGAGTATATACATGGCTCGGCATCTAAGAAATCGGGGGTTACGGCACAAAAACAAACATTTATATTTACTCCAGGTTCTGAGAGAGAGAGAGAGAGTGCTATGGCTATGCTATGTCTAACTTCTGAGGGGCCCCATAACAATTTCACACAGGGAAGCATGAATCGATTGTCCACTACTGAAGCTGGGATTGTACTGTATGGCTTTATTCTGACAACAGGTAGTAAACACAGAATGAGGTGCCCCCCAAGGTAGGGACTGACTTTTCAGAGCAACACATTTTCTTTCCAGAAAGAACATTTGTCTTGGACATTTAGTACACTCTTTCCCACACAGAACTATCGAACTGTCCATCCCTCTTTACTAGGAATCTCTGGACTTTTACTTTCCAACAAAGTGTACATCTTGTGGGAGTTGCCACATACTTTAAAAACATTTCACAAATTCTCCCAGTGCGATGACATTTATTAACATGCCCAGTTTAACCTGGTGCTCATATGTAAACCAGTTAGCCCTGACTACGCATTAAACTGAGGTTATGCCCAATCCTGCCCCATGCCCAGTCACTGCCACTCCTTCTGGGTTACACCAAAATGATCCTTCATTTCCCATGGAATGCTAAAGGACTCCAAAACTTTAAAAGGTACCTAAACAAGCAGTTTTTTTTTTAAACTGCAAACTCCAAAATCTGGCTTCATAGCAAGGTAAAGTAAAGTAAAGGCTGCTGTTTACATTTATGCTAAAACTGCAAGTATGTAAATAACACAAATGCAGTTTCACAGCTTTTGAAAAATGTAAACATCAGGCTTTCACTTTCAAAAAACAGCCTTGCTTGCTCCCTAAAATGTCTGTCAAGTATGTTAAGTGATGAGTCATGATGACATCATTGGAGCCAGAGGCAGAGACCCACATGGCTCCATATAGTGCTAACTAGTTCTTCTTTGCCCCTTTGTTTTGAATTGTTTCACCAGAATGTTCAACACCATGTGTTACAACATGGATTATTTTGATTAGTTCACATGTTAGGCTATGGTTTTGTTCATTTTGTTTACTTTAACTTGCTGAAAATGTTTTGTAATCCAGCGGACTTTCTCTTTGGCAAACCACAGTACAATACAACACTTCAAATACCTGATGATCGAGTGGTTATGTGATGCCCTGAATTTTGTAGCAAAGTACTGGTCTGGTCCAATTCCAAAGCTCATGCTTTCTTGGTAATCCACAAATAAGCTTCTCTTGTAGGCTTTTTCCACATGAACCCCCTGCACCTAGCGTGCCTTCGGTTGAACACCCCACCATCCATACTCTGTCCTTAGTACTGCCTGGAGCCACATATGCACGTGTGGTCTCCTGAAGAGCATTATCACACCTCAGATTGTAATCTTGTACCTCAGAGAGTTGTGTACGCCCATACCGATACGCTTCAACACATGGCACTTTTAAAAAATGCCTCTCAAATCACTCTCCAGTCCACTTTCTCAATGTTTGACTTCTGCTCCCATAGTAAACATTGAGTAGATCACCACCGTTCTGCACAGTGAAGGCAGTATGTACAGTCCCTCTGTTGTGTTTTTTCCTGCCTCATTAACCAATGACTAGGTCTTTCTGGAGGGCCAAGCAATAAGCATCATGACTCACCAGAAAAACTGCTGTCCATGCCCTCATAAGGACTTCACTTACTATGGATAACAATATTATTAGCAGGAGAGGCATACTAATACCTTAAGTGAATCCACCAGACTTCCAGTGTCTGTGATCTGTAGAAAGCAAGGCAAGGCAAGGCAATTTTATTTATAAGGCACTGAATCCCGGAGGCTCTGGGCACTGAACATAAACAGGGACATACAGCAGTAAATAAAAATGCAGGACAGTTCCCAGCAACTCTTCTCCAGTACTTTTCTGTGCCCTACTCTACAATGTGAGTTGGCTGGCTACCACCCTTCTCAATCTTGAATGAGCTATACACAGCTCCCTCTATACTGTCCTAACAAACGTCAACACCCCCCCACCCAAGGGTAATCTCCCTACACTGAATTCAAGTAACAATTTAGGTGCAGCCAGGCACTCTGAGTATTTTTTGTCACTGGCTGCTTGCATCCACAGACACGTAGTGATCATGGTGCAGGCAGCTTCACATCTCAGATCTCACAATGATCTGCTCAATGCCCCCCTTCCTGTCTTCCCCAACCCGAATATAGCTGTACCCTGCTGGAATGGCCTCTTCAGTCCCTCTCAGGCATTCATTTTTCTCACCTGCTCGACACACCAAAAACTGGTGAGCTCACTACCCTTCCACATCATGAATGCGGTTAGTACAGTCTCCCATGTTATTTTTACATATTAATAATAAACATGATCTTCTGGTAAGCCAGGCTGATAGCAGCAGGGCATAAGGGGAAACTAGGCTTTCCTACCCATATAATATCTAATCCACCTATGATTAGGCACTATTAAATGTTGTGCATAATGATGCACACACCCATCATTTAATAGTGCCTAATCAAAGGTAGCCTAAATCTTTTAAGGACTGGAAAGCCCATCTTTCCCCTTGTTCCCTGCTGCTATCAGTCTGACCTACTGAAAAGATTCATTTATTTTTGATATGTCAAATAACTCAGGGACTGTACTACATGCATTCATGATGCAGAAGGGTGATGAACTCACCAGTTTTTGGTGAGGGGTGAAGGAGTGAAGAATGAATACCAGAGTGGGATTGAGAAGGCCACTCCTCCAAGGTACTGCTATATTCAGGGAAGGGGGAAGACAAAAGGGGAGAAATATGAGCAGATCACTGTGAGATATAAGATGAGGGGCTGCCAGCACCATGTTCACTACCTGACCCCATTGTCCTGGCCAAAATTCCCATTCCCATAAAACCAGTTCATACAGTTGTCCAAGGCTTTGTGTGGGTATTAATGTGTGAAATGCCTACCACTACATGTTCAGTCACTTCACTACCAGTCTAACATTGTTTGTAAAGCACTTTGGGATACAATGTGTATAAAAAGCACTATATAAATGCTGTTTCTTCTTCTTATTATTATTTTCCATGGAGAAAGAAGACAATACAGGCATATTTTTGATTTCCAAGAAAGTATGAACTCTGGCATTGGACTACATAAGAACTTTGCTTCAAACAAGCGGTGGATCTAGGGGGTGGCGATGGGTGCAGCTGCACCCCATTGTAACTTACTTGCTTGCTGCTGCTGCATTTCACTTTGCTGAAGAAGTCTGATTTATGCTGCGATGGGACTGCTGTCTCCAAAACTTCATCCTTCAAGTATCTAGGGGTAACGCTGGACCTGGTACTTGACTACTCTGTGCATGTCAACCTGGTGTGTCACTCGGTTAACACCAAAATTGGTGCGGCCTACAGAGTGCACCACTCACTCACTCCAGCTGCTAGGATCTCAGTTGTGAGAGGTGTTTTACTTCTGCAACTGCTATATGCCCTGCCAGTGCTCTCGTATGCCAATATCAGTGTTCCTCACAAATGGGGCACATCTTACAACAATATCAGTAGATTTGCCCCATTGGCTCCCCGCCTAACCCATCACTGTCTTCTCTATTCTGCTTTAAAATGGCTGTCTCCTGATGCCCTTCATTCTTACACCCTAGGGTGTTTAGTTGACTCCTTAACCAGATCTCCTCGCCCCTCCTCAGTGGGCAACATGCTCACCCTTGTCTCTCACTCTCGCTCCCTTAGATCCTCTACCTCACCATTGCTATCTGTTCAGTCATGCTCTACTAAAATGGGAGAGCAAGCCTTCTCCTACTTTGCACCTAGGTTTTAGAACTCAGTCCCCATCCGTGTCAAGAAATCATCATCTCATCTTACATTTAAGCATGCCCTATTTTCCCACCTCTTTGCTCTTGATAATTGTGATTGCACTTAACTTCTGCTCTGTCTCTTTACTTAGACTATGTCTCTCTACTTTGAGTATCAGCTTATGACCTGCTCATCCTTAGGGATTTGTCTTTTGTAATAGTGCCTCTAACTGTCTGCTTCTCCCATTCCTAGTCCTAAAGTCTTGTCTACCTTACTATCATGTATCTACTGCTAGTGTGCCTACCTGCCTGTTTCTCCTACAGCTAGGCCTCTCAGACTGGTCAGTATTGCTTGTTTTTGTTAAGTGTATGTTGCAACAACTTCACTACTGTTGGTGTTTTCCAGCTGGTGAATTATTTTCTGTGGCTGTCCTCTGTCATTGTATTTGTTGGACAGATCTCCAGCATTATGTATCTGATTGTTTATCACTGCTGTATTGTAACTGTTGTATCCTTGTCATATTGTAATATTGTACTCTCCCGGGTCGTGCCTGAAAATAGTCAGGATTTTTTGCCTAGTGCACTTACCTGGTTACCAAAAGCTAATAAATAAATAAATTATTAATTGTACAAATGTTTACATTCAAAACTATGAATTACATTTGTAGGTTCTGTCAAAAACATACTAGAAAAGAATTATAGCAGAAAATATAAAGGTTTAATAAAAATGTTAAAAAGTACATATCAAGTATGTACACTGCCCCAGCACCCCCAATTTTAACATTCTGGAACTGCCATTACCACTAGACCACCAGGTAATTTAAGATTTGTACTGCACTGTGGTTTGCCAAAGAAAAAGCCGGTTGTATTAAAGCACAATTTCAGCATGTTAAATTAAACAAAATGAACAGAACCATGTGTACTGATCAAAATAATACACATGGTTTTGACAATTTTGGTAAAACAATTCTATACAAAGGGAAAAAAGAACTAGCTAGCACTATAGAGAGCCATATAGCTCTCTGACTCTGGCTCTGATGATGTCATCACTTAACACATTTGATGGCCATTTTAGCAAGCAGGTTAAGCAGTTTTTTTAATTGAAAGGTTGACATTTTTCAAATGTTTTGGAACTGCATTTAGGTAAATTACATAAATGTAGTTTTAGCACTAATGAATACAGCAGCCTTTCCTTTAGTCCCCTGTGAAGTCAGATTTTTAAATAATTTGTTGTCAAAATGTTGTTTAGATATCCTTTAAACTTGAACATTCAGCACAATTTTGTGGTGATGTGGGGGCCCTGACAGGTGCACTCTAGCCTTATATTTGGGCACATACACCTCAGGCTAACCCACAAGAAAACAATCCCATGAACCTGTACTCACAGCTTTGTTTGTCCCTTAGACTCAGACATGGATGCCGGAAGAAACATCTCTTCCCTTTACTGGTAGTTTGTCATAGCTTCTCACAGAACACTTGTCTCTTTCTGGCAGCTGACACTCTTCAGGACCTTCAGAGTATTGCCCTTTGGATCCACAGAAATTGAAGTCCCTCTCACTTCTCTGCAGAAATGACCCACTGGCGTCCTGCAGGCAAACGGTCTCCACCACTTCTTCTAGTACTGCTGGGTCTCACACACTAGGGTGAGAAACTGCCGGAGGTCCTTCACCCAGTCTCAGAGGAGACTGGTAGGCACCTCCCCACTCTAAGCACTGCTGCTCATTCAGAGCTCCACTTCAGTCTAACTCTGACTCCCATCTGAACATTTTAAAACTCCCCAGAGCAGCTGATTCCAAAGTGACTTATGCTGCTGCGAGAATTCTAAATGACATAATCCAGTCTCTGCTCAGCCTAGCTGAGGAAACAATGATGTCATCTTGTAAGGAGTTTTTAACAACATCCCTACAGGCTGCCCAGTACCCTGCCTGGCACTAATACTTATGAAATTCTAGTAACCCCAGGGAACTGAGTGGTTACACATATGACCTGGAGTCCATATTTTATGCCCTATGTATCTCCAAACTACAAGAACATATATGAGAATAAGCAGAAACAAAAAAACAATTACACTAACAAAAAAAAAAGAGATTAAAGTTACCTGGTCACATTACCATCACAGTAACCAATCAATATTCTCATTTAAACCATATTTTTTTTGTCTGTTGCTCTGAAGGCGTCTATAAAAAAAACCTCCCTGGTAAGAAGCCTCTTTTTCAGATCACCCCTTCATCTTTCAAATGTTACTTTCTCTGTCCCAAAAAGCATAGAAGCACAAACTGGAGAACTTAAAGTGGTACAGAGATTAATACAGCTGAGGGTCAACTCAAAGAAAAAATCTCTATGGAAGAGTATCAGGCCTTTTTGGATAAAACAAATACAAAATTTGAAAAATTTAAAGAAGATATAAGAGTTAGCCAGATTAAAAAAAAAAACTAAAAAGGGACTTGCTGGATAATAGGGATGGTAAGGTTTACATGTGGACCAAAACAAATAGAAATTTCACACCGACAGGAACATATATTATAGATTCCGACACACTATTTTCAACTGATAGTGAAGGAGGAGAGCAGGTCAGATACCCACAGAAGCATTTTTAAGGAGAAGAGAAAGGAGAGGGCACTGAAGACCTTACAGACCAGGAGGTTACAGATACATGCAGCCAGAAGGAAAATGGGAGGAACATCCCATAGAGGGACCATCAGGAAGAAATATAGATTTCATGGAAGATGAAATAGATGCAGAACTAAAAAAGGAATAAGGTACCAAAAAGGCCTGCAGGAAGGAAAGGTGGTACAACAGGAGGAAAGGATTCAGATAGGACAATAACAATAACAATAACAATAACAATAACAATAACAATAACAATAACAACAACAGAAGAAACAGATTTGGGCCCCCATTCACAAACAAATTGCAAATCACAGTGCAAAAGTTATGATTTTCAGTTGCCCAATCTTAAAAATTTGCTATTCACAGTCGGATGGGGCACCATGCTATCTGACCGTAAATAGGGCTAGATTGCGTTGGTGGTAACCCCATTACTGCCTGTGTCACCCCCCTAGCCCGCCCCAACAACCAAGTGAATGGACCCACAATGGATAGCGCTGGTGCACTATTTCCAGTTCACTAACACACCTAAGCCAATGAGGCTATTGGGCATGCAAGCACTAGGTGGCAATTTGCATGCCCATTATGGCCCATTTACATAGGCTGCGACAAGAGTAGTGCAACCCCCCATCGGTGATCGCCAGCCTAAGAAAAAGACAACATTTTTCCTGGTGGCTAGTGGTGCCCCCCCCCACCAATCACCAGCCCACGAACAAACAAGACTAGTCCCTGGTGCCAGTGGATCCCCCCCGTGATCACCAATCACTGGCCAAGAACAAACAAGAATAGTCCCTGGTGCCAGTGCCCCCCCCATGATTGCAGTTTGCCAGCCTGATACCAATAATTTGTCTTCCCTGGTGCCCAGTGGTCCCTCCTCCACCTGATCACCCACCCAACACACACACACAATGGATCCCAGGTGTTCAATGTGGTCCCCCTTCCCTTCCCAATCCCCCATGTATGTAAGTGAAACCAATCCCTGGTGGCTAGTGGACCCCTATCCCTATCCCTGATCCCCTGTAAAGTGGTACCCATTCCCCTGGCATCTAGTGGACCCCCACCCTCACCTTGGCAGATAGTGTCTCACCACCCTACTCCCCCCATCCCAAACCTGAGTCAGTGACTGGCACAGCCCTCTTTTCTCTCCACCATGGCCGGCCTCTGAGTGACCTGTCAATGAGTGTGTACTGTATACAGTATGTGCTCATGAGCTGTTCATCAATGAACATGTACTGTACATAGTACATGCTCATTGACAGCTCAGTTTCAGGCCAACCATGGTGGAGAGAAGAGGCCTGTGCCAGTCGTTGGCTCAGGTTCAGGATGGGGGGAGCGGGGTGGTGGTTCACTACCTGCTGGAGTGGGGGAGTGGGGTAGTGGGGGTCCACCAGATGCCAGGGAATGGTTGCCACATTTTTACAGGGGATTGGGGCTGGGGGGGGTCCACTAGCCACCAGGGACAAGTTTCACTTACATATATGGGGAATCGGGATGGGGAGGTGGGACCACACTGAGCACTGGAGATCTGTTGTGTGTGTCAGGTGGGTGATCGGGTGGGGGGAGGGACCACTGGACACCAGGGATACCTTTTCCTCATGTCGGGTGAGGGATTGGGTGGAAGAGGGACCGGTGCACACCAGGGAAGACATATTATTGATATCGGGCTGGCCATTGGTGATTACGGAGGGGGGGGGCACTGGCACCAGGGACTACTCCAGTTTATTCTTGCCCGGCAATTGGCAATCCGGGGGGGAGAGACCACTGGCATCAGGGACTCTTCTTGTTTGTTCTCAAGCTGGCAATCAGTGGTGGGAGGGACCACTAGCCACCAGGGAAAACCTATATTTTTGCACTCAGGCCAGAGATCAGCAGTAGGAGGGGACCACTAGCCACTAGGAAAAACCTATACTTTTGCACTCAGTCCGGCGATTGGCGGTGGTGGGGTCGCCTCAGTACCTCTGTCAACCACTAGGGTTGCATGTGATTAAAGCAAGGTTCCAGTTGATTGTATTTGCTCCATGCATGGGGAACCCCACAAAAGGCCCTTGCGCAGAATAAATGTATTGTGTATCGGACTGTGCTGATATGCAGTTCCCCTCCTCCTCATTTGCACTGCAGCCCCCTCCACACTTTGCCCCAGCGCAAAACCAGTTTGAGCGCACAAACTGGGCTTTTGTGAATAATAACTCATCGCAAAACCCTGTTTGCTTGTGCAAACCCGGGATTGTGCCGGGGCAAAGCTTTGTGAATTTCGCCCCTAGTGTTGTACCTGTCGGATTGCATCCTGACAGACACAGAACAGGAAATGCTAGCTAGAGGCTTGAGCTTTAGCCCTATAAATAGAGTCAATTACCTTCAGCTAAAACTGGATTTACAAAAATTCTATAGAAAATTGAGACTCGGATATTATTTTGACACTTTACCACAACAGAGAATGCAGGACCAAACACAAATAAAGAAACAGGAACTGTTTCAAAGACTAAAAGTTAAATCTTACTGTCTTTCCCCAGGCCATATACCTGCCTATATTGAAACACACTGTAACCTGGTGGACAGTGATATTGATGATCTCATAAAGAGGGAACAAAGTAGAGACAGAAGACAGAAATTTTATCTTTTGAGAAAACGTTATGGTCCATGATTGTTGTCATGCTCCTTTCATCAGGTCATGCACCCATCCTCAGCTCTGTATGCCACTCTCTCCACTGTCGAGTGTGGCAGGAATTCACACAGAGCAGGGCTAAAAAGACCAGGACGACTATCACTAATGGTAGTCATGTCACATAGGGTTTTTCTTCCCTCTATTCCCTTGGTCCTTCCCACCACCTCTTGATAGTGAGCCATGCCTCTGTCGGCCTCAACAATGGCAGCATTCACTGGGCTGATGCCCCCCCATGAGGGAGCTGACTCTCCAGCTCACTGCAGGAGGGCCACTGCTGCTCTAGAACCCATCCGTCACCATCACCAGCTGGCACATGCTCCCCTCGTGAGCACTTCCCAGCCTGGCCGCCTGATCCCAGTAACCCAGAGCTCACTACCGCAGCTGGGTTGCCAACATGGAAGTGCAAGGCCCTTCCACTGAGCCATCAGGCAGCCTGACAAAAATGTAATCTGAAAGCTAAAGAATTTTCTGCACTAAGGAAACTAGAAAATGACTCTAACATAGTAATCAAAAGTGCAGATAAGGGGGAGCTATAGCTATAATAATGAATTGCAGTGACTATAAAAAAGAATGTATCAAGACAAGTGAACAACATAGAGAACTATATGTAGCCCCCCCTAGCCAATTTGGGGGCTTGCCTTAAGTGTCTTCCTGGGCTCCAGTAACGCCCACTGCCAGGCAGTCATCCTGCATAGATAGAAAATCCATAGACATTTGTTTAGAAACATAGAAACATAGACTTTGACGGCAGATGAGGACCGCTTGGCCCACCCAGTCTACCCATTTCACTATCTATTGGATAAGCTGCAGATCCTAGTTAACCAACAGCCTACTTCCTCCTACCCCCTGCTAGAATTGCTTTATGTCTGTCCCATGCATTCTTGAATTCCCCCGCTGTTTTTGACCCCACGACCTCCTCAGGAAGGCCGTTCCATGCATTCACCACCCTCTCTGTGAAAAAATACTTCCTCACATTGCCCCTGAGCCGTCCCCCCCTCTATCTTCAAATTGTGCCCCCTTGTTCTTGCACATCTCTTTTTCTGAAAGATGCTACCCTCTTGGACTTTGTTGATTCCCTTGAGGTTCTTAAATGTTTCTATCATGTCTCCCCTCGCCCTCCTTTCCTCGAGGGTATACATATTAAGCTCCTTTTGTCTCTTCTCGTATGGCTTCTGTTGCAGACCCTGCACTACTTTAGTTGCCCTCATCTGGACTGCCTCCATCCTGTCCATGTCCTTGCGGAGATGGGGTCTCCAGAACTGCATGCAGTATTCCAGATGGAGTCTCACCAACTGTCTGTACAGAGGGATAACAACTTCTTGTTTTCTACTGGTGATGCCTCTCCCTGTGCATCCCAGTATCCCCCCAGCACTCCTTACTGCCTTCTCACATTGCTTGCCTACCTTGTAGTCATCCGATGTGACTACCCCGGGTCCCTTTCCATTTTTATTGTTGTTAGTACCTCCCCCCACATTGTGTACTCTTCCCCTGGGTTTTTGTTTCCAAGGTGCATTACTTTGCACTTCCTTGCATTGAATCTAAGCTGCCATACTTTTGACCATTCCTCTAACCTTGCCAAGTCCCTTCTCATCCTTTCCATCCCCCCTTGTGTATCAACTGTTGCAGATCATCTTTGTGTCATCTGCAAAGAGGCATTCTTTCCCTTCCAGTCCCGCCGCAATGTCACCTATAAAGACATTAAAGAGGACCAGTCCCAGTACTGAACCCTGCAGTACCCCACTCGTAACCCCACCTTTCTTCAGAGTGGACTCTATTTACTATTACCCTCTGCGTCCTGTTGTCCAGCCAATGTTTTACCCAGGCTACAACCCTGGGACCCACTCCAAGGCTGGCTAACTTGTTTATTAATCTTTTGTGTGGGACTGTGTCAAATGCCTTGCTAAAGTCTAGGTAGGCCATGTCCACAGCCCCTTCCTGGTCTACTACTTTGGTCACATAGTCAAAAAAATCGATTAGATTCATCTGACATTGCCTTCCCACTGTGAATCTATGCTGCCTTGGGTCCTGTGCCCCGCTGGCTTCTAGGTACTCAACAATTCTTTCCTTCAGAAGTGATTCCATCATTTTCCCTACCACTGAGTTCAAACTAACAGGTTTGTAGTTTCCTGCCTCTGTCATGCTCCCACCTTTGTAAAGGGGAATCACATCCACCCTCATCCACTCCTCAGGTACCACACCATCATCCCATGATTTGTTAAAAAGGGTAGTCAGTGGTGTTACCAGCTCTCCCCTTAGTTCTTTTAGAATTCTTGGGTGAATCCTGTCCGGCCCCATTGCTTTGTCAACATTCTTTCAGGACTCTTTCTTCTGTGAATGGACTGGCATTGAGCCCCCTATCCAGAGTGCTTCTATTTGGTTTAGGTACCTCTCCCTCCTCTTCTTTTGTGAATACTGAGCAGAAGTATTCGTTCAGTATCCTTGCTTCTTCACTGTCACCCTCTTCCCAACCCCTTCCCTTTATTAAGCCTCACTATCCCTCCCTTGGTCTTTCTTCACTCCCTAATGTACCTATAAAAGGTTGTAGCCCTCTTCTTAACAGAGTTGGCTATCTTTTCCTCAGTTTGGGCCTTTGCTATTCTGACTACCTTCCTCGCTTACTTCTGCTTTATCTGGTACAGTTCTCTGTCCTGCTCCTTTTGTGTTTCCTTAGACTTCCTGAATCCTACCTTTTTCTCCCTAACCTTCCCCGCCACCTCTTTTGAGAACCATAGTGTTTTTTTCATTCATTTTGTTTTGTTGATTTACTTCACACAAAGGCTTGTTGCCTCTGTTATGGCTGTTTTGATTTTTCCCCATTGTTCCTCCACCACTCCTTCCTGCCCATTTGCTAGTACTTTTCAGAGACACTCCCATTTTCCCAAAGTCAGTCCTCCTAAAGTCTAATACTCTTGATTTTGTATGAATTGATTCTACGGCTGTGTTTATCATGAACCACACTGTTTGGTGGTCCCTTGTTCCCAGATGGCTACCCACTTCTAAATCTGAGCTTCTCTCTATATCCCTATTTGAGAGTACCAGGTCTAAGATTGCTCCCTCCTGAGTGGGTTCCAACACTAGTTGTCTGAGGCATGCCCCCTGTAGAGCATCAAGAATGACCCTGCTCTTGGATGTGGCTGCAGCAAAGGTGCTCCAGTTAACATCTGGCATATCCAGGTCCCCATCAACAATATCTCCCCTTTTTCTGCCATTCAAAGGATGCCTTCAATCATTTACTTGTCCATTGCCTCCCCCTAAGATGGGGGTCTGTATACAACCCCCGTGAAGACTGTGGTGCCATTTCCTGTCTCCAGGGCACCCCACAGTGCCTCCTCTCCTCCCTGTTTACCCTTTAGTTATGTTGCTTTGATCTCTTCTCTTATGTAGACAGCTACTCCTCCTCCTCCTCTTTTACCCTCCTTGATTGTGTACACTGGTATGTTGACATTCCAGTAATAATTCGCTGTGTGCCAGATTTCTGTGACTGCCACAATATCCAATTGTCCCTCTTCCATCAAGGCCAGTAGTTCAGGGAGCTTGTTACCCAGACTATAGGCATTGGTACTCATCACCCTCCATTTGTTGATGGCCTTACCCTTTTTAGCCCCATCCCTGTCCTTACTGCCTTTGGCATTTTCTACATGTACCCCTGTCCTGCTCCCTAATGACTTCTGTACCTTGTTGTTTACCACACTGACTACCCTGTTTTGTGGTGGGAGGCTGGGATTTCCATGCTCCTTTTCAGTGCCTCCCCCTTGGCTAGTTTAAATGCTTGCCAATGAAGCATTTAAACCTATCACCTAGGATCCTGGTTCCCCTCCCAGACAGATGCAGATCATTGCACCAGTATTGGTCTGTATCCCTCCAGGTGGACTCCCAGTCCCCAGCGAAGCCAAAACCCTGAGCTCTGTACCAGTATTTCAACCATTCATTGAATCCCATTGTGCAGAGTACCCTAGTCTCACCCTTGCAATAGACAGGCAGCACCTCTGAGAAGGTTACCATACGTGCTACTTGTCTAAGGCCCCTCCCCAACTCCACAAACTCCTCTTCAACTGCTCCGATCCCATTCCCAGCCAGGTCATTTGTCCCTAGGTGGACAATGATATCCAGCTCCCTCCCCATGCAGCTGCTCTCTTGATCCTGAGGATTCGATCCCTGTCCCTCCAAGCCATGGCACCAAGTAGGCACCTTACCTCCCTCTCCCCTCCATCCACCAGTTCTCCCCCCCAATGGTTGAGTCCCCACAAGGAGTTGTTTCCTTTCCCTGTGGGGTCCCATACTTCCCTCCTGTGGGTCTCCTTTGTGGAGGTTCCCAGCATCCTCTTTGGTCTTTACTGCAGGTGCCTTTATAGAGGAACCACTCTCTGCCAGAATGGTGTATGAATTGTGGAGAGGTACAACTGGAGGTATGCACCTCTGTTCCACCACCCTCACCATCCCTGAGCCCACCTTGGTCCAACTGCTCCTCTTTCTTGGCAACTTCTGAGGCAATTGCAGTGGCCCTGGTGGTCCCTGGGCAGGGGAGGAGGTTTCACGAATCCTAGCCAAGTCGGCCTGAAGATGGGCAACCTCCTCTCTCAGACCAGAGAGGTGACTGCAAGTAGGGCAGCATTGCAGCCTCCAGAACATCTCCCAGAAGACTGCCGCCCAACAACCATTGCACTGCACCACTCCCATCATGTCTTATTTTGAGGCCCCTGTCTTCTTGCTTTGTATGCTTACTCTCTTCTCCCTCTATTTATTTTTCCACCTACTTTCCTCCTGCATATGTAGCCTTACAGCTCTCGCCCTTCCTGTTCTGGTACAGGAACATCCTGTATTCTTCAGTAGTCTCCTTCCTTGCTCAGAGTCAGACCTCCAGCATCTGGGGGGATGGAGAGCTACTTTTTTCCTTCAAGGATGATGAAACTTATTTGTCTCAGTGATCCTTCCCTTCCCTTCCTACTACCAAACAAGAAGTTCCTGTTGTCAGTCACATCTAGTGCCTATAAAAGCAGAACTGGCTAAGGGTGGGAGGGTAGAGGGGAGGGAAGGAGGGCAATTAGTAAGAAAAGTTCTAGCTCTTTAGTCAGCTGCTCCTTGCTCTGAAAGCAATATTTCTGTCTGATAAAAGCTAGCAGCAGGGAACTGTACTTGGAGACATCTGGTTTTCTGCTTCCTAAGCCACACCCCCAATTAACTGCTCTCCTGACTTACAGTAGCAAAGTGAGAAGCTGATACAGTCCCCTTCCCCAAACACAGAAAAACACACTGACTCTTTTTTTTACCCTGAGACCCCAGACTAATAAAGTATCTGGTTGCTTAATCCCAACAGGTTCTGACTCCTATTGAGTTAGAAGCGTTCTATTAGTAAGAACAGTTCTAGCTTTTTAGCAAGTTGCTTCTTGCTGTGAAAGCAAGATTGTTATCTGCCAAAAGCTAGCAGCAGGGCTAATTGATTCTGTTGATTTGCGTGAGAGTGCCGTGATGTGCCTCCGTGCCTGTCTCTTTAAGATATTATCCAATGTCTTTATCGTGAAAGATCTAGGCTGGGTTTGAGTGCTTCAAAGCTCGCAACCAGATAGACTGAATTGGAGAGTTTGTTCTAACCTGCCTTCTTGCAGCTTTACTTGTCTGAATGGGAGCCACCATGTTTGGTCTGGGACTTCTAGTAATTGGACCAATAGGACTCAGGGGGCCTTTAAGAGTCCTTAGCTCAAGTGCCTTGTGGGAAGGAAAAACAGTAGTTTTTTGTAGGTTTTAGGTTGGCGCCTAAACTGAAGTGAAGGGGGCATCCAAACTGTGACTGACAGCTCCCCCAGCCAACCAGAATTCAGAAATCCCTGGTAAAACCCAGAACTGTTAGAGAACAGGGAGGCAGTTGGAGGCAGAGCTTGAAGAGTGAGCAGCTCGAGCTATCGAGAAGTTGATCCAGGAAGGAGTCCAGGAGAATCGGCATGAAAGGGCCTGACTTGCCTCTTTGCTACTGTTTTCCTGCTTTGGACTGCCAGATTGCAGAAACTGGAATAATCTGAATTGTGACTTTGAACTGCGGCAGAAAGCTCCAAGATATTAGAAGGTACAGCCTGAGATTTGGACCGAGAAGAAGCTCCTGGGAAGCGAACAGCACCAGAGGTTGTGAGGGACTGATTTAATGATTGAGAGGTTTGTTCAGTGAATCTACTGTAATAGCAACTGGCCTGAATACCGAATTGAGATTAAGGGAAGTTGATGCTGTTCTTGTTATATGTGCTGAATGTTTTTCGTGGACTGTGGCCTGTTTTATCAGTGACTGAACTGCGTTGCCAGCTGGAAGCCTTTACCAGCAAACCAACTGAACTTTTCCAAAATTGCCTATTCAGCCTTGGGCCTATGCCCATCTCAGCCCAAGCCATTTATTCCTGCACCAGAGACTGTTCTTTGATGAGAGACCAGCTTTGTGGATCCAGCCTCTGTGCAGAGACAACTTGCAGGTTGCAGCCACCTGGAGGGAAAGACCATGAAGCGGAAGTGTGTCATATCAGTCCTGCTTCCCCATGCTCATTGGTGAACTCCATGAGGTCTCCATATCGCCTGATCTGTCACAGCCCACTGGTAGTGTGAGTCAATCCATGGTAGCTCCCTACAACCCATCTTTTAATTATCTGTGGCACCATCTGATTGTTACAGTAATTTTCTGGGTTATAGGAGACTGGGCCAACTATCCAGGATTACAAATAATCAGAGCTCTGTTGGGCATGATAAATGCCTTTTTCTTTCCATCAAGGGCCCCAACAATAGCTGCAATGCTGGCCACCCCCAGGCAATGCTTCTGGCTAGCCAGTATACCATCCTGGGTACCCAGTGTTGTGAAACTGATTATTTGGGACTAAAAGTGTATGCCAGATAACCTGACTTCAATCAGTATAGTAATCATTCAACTAAATTCATGCCCCTTCCTTGTTTACAACCCCATGATAAATCTGATTACTGCCTCATGAGCACATTATTAATTGGGTTACAGAACTGAAAGTGTGTGCTTGCTTTGCTAACCTTGTTGTTACAGGAGGTTCCAGGGAAATTGCTGATGGCTAGACCCTGGTGGTAAGTATAAAGGGTGTGTGCATGTTATTAATGTTACTTGCTGACTGTGTGTTAACTGCTGTTAAAGGTACAGAGCCACTAGGAGGGTTGGTGGGTGGTTATAGCTTCCCAGAGGGCTATAACAGGTTAGATAGATATCCCCACTATTGTTACTCTGGGTGGAGACACCTTAATACGAATCCAGGCCCCTCAACCTGTGGTCAGAAATACAGGTACGGGCAGTAATCTTAGGGATAGCGCTGCCTAGGGGTTACATATACAACAGTGAAAACTAATCCAATGGGGGAGAAAAAAACATTGGTAAAAGGGTTCTTGGAGAATGGTCTGGACAGAGGATGGATCACAGAATGTGAAAGTAGAGAGCTCATGAATAATACACCTAGTCTCCCCTTTTTTAAACTTTGCCCAAAATCCATATAAGCTTGGAAAACCCACCAGGTAGGCCAATAGTGGCAGGTATAGACTCGGTGTTAGAACCCCTTTCCACCTATGTAGATTACCACATTGAATCTATAGTCAGCAGTGGGAGGGCATATGTGAAGGACACAGCATAATATCTGCTTGTTAAATGAATTTAATGATGAACTACATGATATAGAAAACAGCATCCTAGCAGCAAGGGATGTAAAAGATCTCTACACCTCTGTCTCACATGGGGAAGGTTTGAGAGTCATGGCAGAAGCACTGGATACACATAGGGAGGAAAATGATCCACCAAACACTTACTTAGTGGATATGGCAGAAATTGTGTTGGTACAAAATCACTTTGGGTTCGAGACAGGATTTTATAGGCAGGTAAACGGCATGGCATTGAGCTCTATTATGGCTCCTTCATATGCCAATCTGGTTATGGATCATTTTGAAATAAATTTTGTTTATGAAGACTTTCTACAGACACATAGTAAAATGGAGAGGTTTTATTGATGACATTTTTAATCATCTGGAAAGGTGATGAGCAAGAGCTGTTAGTATTCAAGGAGTACCTTAACACAAGGACCCAATATCTTTCCTTTGTCATTTTCTAGACATTGAGATTTACAAAGATAATAAAATGTTGTGCACCGGATTGTATACAAAAAATACAGACAGAAATGCACTGCTACATATTGAGTCCTTCAAGCTGCAAGGACTTGAAAACAATAATCCTTATGGACAGATACTGAGAGTGAAAAGGAATTGCTCAGCACAAGATGAACATGAAAAAGCAGCAATGGAAATCGAGGTGAGATTTTTATCCAGGAAATATAGGAAAGCCATAGTGAAGGAGGCCGAAAAAAGAGAGGACAATGTGCCAGGACAGCAAATACAGATGGGTAGCATAAGATACCAAGAGACTGAATCAGGTCAACATATTGTGTTTGCCACCACTTTCAGTGACAGTTTTTAAGTATCAATATGATAAGGAAACACTGGAAGGTGTTGAGGGGGAACAGGGGAGGTCAACATGTATTTAAGGAACCTCCGTTGGTGGTGTCTAAGAGAGACATAAACCTGAGGGATAGGATGGTACAAACTGACCATAAAATACTGAAAAACATGGAGGGCAATTTTCTTACCAATAGAGATCTGAAAGGCAGCTACTAGTGTGGCCGATGAGTGCATTGTTCTAACACACATAGGCTAAAAACATTAACAAATGCAACACTGTGGAAACTATTACAATAGAAGAATTCTTTACACGTCAGACCAGAGGGGTAGTTTATGCCTTGAAATGCCCATGTGATCCCAGATACATAGGAAAAACCAGCACAGCACTGAAAGTCAGAGAAGAGGAACACAAAAGTGACATTCGCATGGCAGCCAGAACCTCACCGGTAGCCAGACACCTTTTGGACTATAAACATAATATCCCTAGTTTAAGATTTTTTGGGGTAGTGAAAGTAACACTGGAGAGAAGATGGTGGGTGATCTGGAAAAGAGGCTTCTTACCAGAGAGTTTTTTTCCGTAGATGCTTTCAGAGCAACAGACAAAAAATATGGTTTAAATGAGAATATTGATTGGTTACTGATAATATCATTTTTTTATATAGGTATTTATGCTCCTTCTCCGGCTGCCCCCTTCTGTCTGACCCCTGCCCCAGCCCCCTCACCCAGGTATCACCAAGACTTGCCTTCAGCCCGGTCGCTGGGTGTGAAGCCTGTGGAAGGTTGGCATTATCCTGCAGTTGGGGTTTTTCCTC
This sequence comes from Neoceratodus forsteri, assembly GCA_016271365.2. Lineage (NCBI taxonomy): Eukaryota > Metazoa > Chordata > Ceratodontiformes > Ceratodontidae > Neoceratodus > Neoceratodus forsteri. The sequence continues at coordinate 345,972,890 of CM028138.1, read as the reverse complement.
TTTTTTTCTTCCTGTTCCCCATTGCTGGGGTGCACAAAGCCAGATGTATGTGCATGGAGGTGCACGCACGTCAGCGGAAGTCCCGCAGTACCCTCCCTTTCCCTGGCACCTGACAGACCCACACCACCCTCAGGCCTCCACCTGGGGGCAGTCATTCGGTGGGAGTGCCAGTCCTCCCTCCCCAGGAGAGGAGAGCTGTCCTCAGGACCCTCAATCCTCTCCCTCCTCAGCTGACCACCGGTAGCCCGCTCGCACCGTTAACATGGGTCACCAGCGTGGCAGGAGGTAAGGCACAGATACCTCAGCCTTTCACACCACTGGACCAGCTCTGATAACTATAATTTAACTGACTGTATTCTACTGCATTCTTTTTAAGGTCTCATTAAGTCCATATGGGGAGGTATTTTTACTTCTCCACTTTCTACTGGAAGAGAAAAGTAGGGCATGTGCTGTGTTCACAGTGCAGTAGCCTTCTACTTTACTCCAGAAACAGCCACATGCCTTTTTTAACATGAACATGGGACCTTTGCCTGACAAGCCCAACCTGTTCGTCAGCGACACCTCACAAGGGACTGTCAATAATAGCAGTCCAGATCAGACTGTCAGTAATAGGAGTCCAGATCACTACAAGGTTTTCAGTTTTCCTCATCCCCATTAATGTTTTCTTTTGATATTGGTGAAGTTCTACAAACAGCAGCCCAGTAATGATAATGGTGCCCAGTACAGGGGCTAGACATTAATCTATCCACAACTCAGACATATTGGCATAACACAGTGCAGGTGAGCGATCACGTCACCTTCCATAAATATAAAACTACAGTTTGAGAGACAAGGCAACAGTATTCCTCTCCCCCTTACCCCTCAATCCCAGCCATGAGCTTATCAGATCACACTCACACAATACACTTACTTTACACAGATTTTTAATAGGAATTAATATTTATTTATTTAGTTAGTTTTTGTTAACCATGTAAGTGCACCAGACAAAAACTTTGCCTATTTTCAGGCACGACCCGGGAGAGTTACAGGCAGAGGAACAGCAATTACAGGTGACATTACAGTACAACACATTATACAAAGGTTAGCCAAAAATATGAGTATCATTACAGTTGTCACAGCAGTGCAGGACATCTAAAACAATGGACCTAACCTGAGAATTATTCAACAGTGCAGTGGAAAGCAATTCACGTGACAGTCAATAGTTAAGTGCTTAAAATGTGTGGAAGAGAGTCATGTTAAGAATGAGTGCTGTAGGTCAATTACATGTGCGTTTGTCAGAGCCCATAAGGAAGGTACAACGCTCCTTCTTAAAAGCCTGGTGTGACTGGGAGTGTGTAACAGATGTTGGCAAGGAGTTCCAGAGCTTGGGAGCAGATGCAGTGAAAGCATGTTCACCCATTTTCGCAACACATTTAGGTATGTCTAAAAGAAACCTTTCTGAAGACCTCAAAGGATAGGCCTGCGTGCATTGACTTAAGATGCTGGCCAGTGTCACTGGTGTACCAGTTCTAATGATTTTATCTATAGTACAGCCAACGGTGTACTGATGATAGGAAGGTGGGGAAAGACAGCCCAAGCTCGAGTACAGTATGCAGTGAGGTGTGAGTCTGGGTACCGATAGTGCAAAACGGCAGATGCTATTGTAACATGTGTTCCATTTTTGCAGGACCCCTTTGTTGGCAACCAGGTATGCCAGAAGCCCATAGGTTAGGCTTGGTCTAAGAACCCCCTGGGCAATGGCCAGTCTAGCAGCAGTGGTAAGAGAAAACCTGATTTCATAGGCCAGCTCCAACTTTGTGTTTACTGCTTTACCTATACAATGATGTTGCGCATGAGAACGAGGGAACGTAGATCTGAATGGCTCTACTTTTGCCTATATTTAAGCACAATACTGAATTAACTTACACAAATAAAGAGAGAAGTTGACCAGCAGTATAGTGAAATGGTGGGTGAGAGTGAAGAGAGCTCTTTTTATATATCGAATTCAAGGGCTCTGAAATGAGCAGCATAACACTGGACTGGACTACAAAAACAGCCAGTCCAGGACAGTTTAACTCACTATAGTGATAGGGTCACAGCATGAAAGGACATGGGGACAGATACTTTCATAAGCAACAATTTTCATACATTTGACACTGAAATGGGTAAAATAAAGATTTAAATGGGTCAGCAACATGGGATTTTACCATATGCATGATGTCATTTTCTTATTTTCTTAACATGGGGATTTTACCCGACACATAGAAACATAGAATTTGATGGCAGATAAGGATTGCTTGGCCCACCCAGTCTACCCATTTCCCTACCTAATGGATAAGCTGCAGATCCTAGTTAAAAAACAGCCTACTTCTTTCTACCCCCACCCCCTAGAATTGCCTTATGACTGTCACATGCATGTGTAACCCCCGGTGCAAATGGGGGTTCTCAAAAGTCTTCCAGGAGCTTGCTTGAATGCTCCAAGTCTGGATGGTGTTTGGCATCTAAGCCGTTTATCTGTGAGTGCTTTTAGAGCCTCTGGTACTGTCTCTTTAAGAGCTGTCTGCCTGCAGACATAATTAATTTGGATGGGGGTCTGTGTCTTTCCCTGCTTGAGTCCCACTCGAGCTGCTGCCAAATCGCTCCATTTCTGCTGTCACTAAGTGGGCAGAGTGAGCACTTTTCAAAGATATAACTGTTTGCCAGACATCATTTAGAGTAATAACGAAAATACAGTTTGTCTAACCTGCATTTCTTTGCAGTCAGAATTGTGTTTGCCTAGTCCCCATTCTAGTTTTGAACTGCTGAACTGGACCAATCAGTGTGGGGGGACCTTTGAAATGGAGCCTGCTGCTGACAAATCAGAACTTGGACTCTCATTGTGGAGCCAGCCACCTATGTACTGTATGGCCAATGCTTCTGGGAATTGTAGTTTGGACTTAGGCGCCTTTTTTCCACCAACAGGGGGAGTTTACTGTGAGTGACAGCCAAACCAGCCAACTGAACTGGGAGGAACTCAAAGGAAATGCCCGTCTCTGTCTACTGGAAAGATCAGATGAGTTGTGACTTTGAAGAGGGAAGGAGCTCCGGGCTCCTGCGCTGTTCAGTTTTTGCGCGGGAAGCTCGTGTGGGGCCCTGGAGTTTGGCCTACAACTGTTTGTGAGTGCCAGTGTGGACTGAATCAGAGTTGTAAGGAGAAAGAAGCACCAGAAGTGAGGAAACCAGGCTCACCCTGTAGAAGACTGGAGAAATTGTTGAATTGCACTCACTCTGTCAGGAACTGAATCTGCTGTGTGTTCTCCCAGGTATTGTGCAGTAATTGCGATCAGGATAGAGAAGCAGCCTGCCTGGTATAGTACTTTCCTTTTACATATAAATGTGTGTAGTGCTTGTGGGGAATCGCGTTTCAAATCCCCTGTACAGTGAATTGAGTGCCTGAAGCTGGAAGTAAACCCCAGCTTAGTCCAGACTACATCCATTTGCTCTGAACTGCCGTGGGGTCCAGTCACAAGGACCTTGTCCACATGGTCTGCTCCTCCTGGCAATCCAGGACAATCTGCCTTCCATTCAGTTTCAGCACTGAGTTTGTGAGTACAAATCAGGGTAGCTCCCTGCCATCATCTAATTGCAAGTGTTCCATCTGATTACTTTTCCTTTCTTTCTTCACGAACTGAGCCTACCCGGCTCCGGATTACAAAGTGGGTATTGTGCATGCATTTTCCATCCTCAGGGCCCCAACCAGCTGCACCAAATAGGCTAGCCTCTTATTGCCTGGGTACCCAGTAAGAGTGACATTTGGGACTCCGAAATATGTGCACAGTACTGTGATTATTAATGTGACTGAATCAATTAACCTGATTTCCCACTGTCCTTGTTACTATCCCCCTAAATAAATCAGATTTGGTTGTTTAGCAAAGTTACACTGCTTGAATTGTGTGTCTATGTTGTATTACTGTACAGTGGTTATTGTATAACTGCATCTTACTTTACAGGGGGTCCCCAGAGTCAAGCTGATTGAACCAATCCTGGGGGTAAGTGTATATTGCAGGGGTACTGTGATTGATTTGTGTGGGCCACTAGTGGGAAGAAAGGGGGGGTTGCAGTGACCCAGAGGGCTGTGACCAAGTCATATCAGACTGTCTTAACCCCGACCTCTGGGTGGAGGCACCCGCCATCGGATCCAGGCCCCTTAACCTGTTAGTGGCAAAGCAGGCAGGGGTAGTAGCCCTTGGGATAGCACCCCCTGGGGTTACATCTTGAAGGCACCACTGGGATTAGTGTCCTCTAGTGGCCACATTCTACAATTACTGTTAAAAATAAATGGGTACCCCAACAGAGTGGCTGTACACCAGCTGGTGAAGTGGTGTACTGGGGAGGATAAACCCCAAATGCTATACTTATCTTGGATATCCCACTGGGTACCAAGTACGGACACTGTAGAGGAGTACTTTCCAAGGCTGAATGTTCTACGAGACCCTGTGGTAGAGGGGCGACAGGCTGATCTGCTCACCCAAACTTTCGTGGCCCTAATAAAGTGTAAGGACCCTGTAGACAGTTCTAAAGCACCACAGACTGTTACCTCCGGGGAAACCCTCACTGTCTGGAGAGTGATAACCAAAGACAGTAAAAACCCCAAGGAGAACAAGCCTCCCCCATTATCTGAAACTTTTGAGGAGAAATTTGCTAAATTGTTGTTGGGGGAAGGGAAAACTGTGGAGGATTTAAAGAAACTATTATTGCCACCTGAGAACGTTCCTCCACCAACACCCTCTTCCCCTCCAGCACCCGTTATTTCCCCTCCTTCTGTGCCAGTGCAAGCCCCCATGTCTGTACCTGCCAATAGTCACCACTCTTACCACAGGTAGAGAATTTTCTATGGCACACTCCCCACCCCACAAGGGGAGGATGATTGGGAGACCTGGATAGACTGTGTTGCCCCTTTGGTATCTGAGTGGCAGTGTGCAGAGGCTGAGAAATGGAAAAGAATCCTATAGAGCTTGAGAGGTCCCGCTCTGGAAGCCATTAAGTCTTTGAGGTCCACAAACCCTGAGGCATCTGCCCAAAAGTACCTAACTGCACTTGAATGCAATTTTGGGAGTATTGAGTCAGGGGAGATCTTGATGTGGAAGTTTCAAGATACAAAACAATGGCCAGGGGAAAGTTTATCTGCCCTCAGCTCCCTTAAGATGGAGAAAGCACCGGGGCCGGATAAATTACATCCTAGAGTGCTGAAGGAATTTGCAGATGTCCTGGCGAAACCCCTGGCAGAGCTTTTCACCATCTCTCTGAGGACAGGGTGGGTGCCCCAAGACTGGAAGGTGGCGCATGTAGTGCCTATCCACAAGGGGGATCAAGGGAGGTGGCAGGGAACTACAGGCCTGTCAGCCTGACATCAGTGGTGGGCAAGGTGATGGAGGGCATTGTCAAGGAGTGCTGGGGGCCCTGGATAAGTCAGGGTGCCTGGATGATAGACAGCATGGATTCATCCCGGGGAAATCGTGTCAGACAAACCTGGTGGAGTTCTATGACTGGGTGACAAGTGCCTTGGACCTGGGTAGACCAGTGGATGTCCTCTTTCTGGACTTCAGCAAGGCATTTGACTCTGTTCCTCGTGGGGGCCTGTTGGATAAACTAGGAGAAATGGGGGTGGGAAACCAGATGATCCAATGGATAGGCAATTGGCTCCAGGACCGGACCCAGAGGGTCGTAGTTGGTGGGATAATCTCTTCCCCAAGGAGGGTCATTAGTGGGGTCCCACAGGGATCGGTCCTTGGGCCCTTCTGTTCAACGTATCGTATCTGACATAAGGACAGGAATCAGGAGTGAGATGAGTCTCTTTGCAGATGACTCGAAACTGGGGGCAGTGGTGGATGGGGAGGAGGGGAGGGTGGCCCTGCAGGGGGACCTGGAGGCTCTGGAAAGATGGTCTAGAAAGTGGAAACTGAGGTTTAATGCAGGGAAATGCAAGGTACTCCACCTGGGGGCCAGAAACCCAGGCCAAGTGTACACCCTGGGGAAATACTACAAGTCTCAATGGCTGAGAGGGACCTGGGGTGGTGGTGGATGTCAAGATGAACAACTCTGAGACTTGTGGGAGGGCAGCAGCCAAGGCCAACAGGATGCTGGGATGCATCGCTGGGGATCACCTCCAGAAGGAGGAAGTGATACTCCCTGTATAACTGCTTGGTGAGGCCGCACCTGGAGTACTGTGTGCAGTTTTGGAGGCCACACTTAAAGAGGGACATTAACCTCCTGGAGAGGGTCCAGAGGAGGGCAACCAAAATGATTTGGGGCTTGGGGGACAGGACCTATGAGGAGAGGCTCGAAGAGCTAAATACTTTGGAAGAGAGAAGGGACCGGGGGGACATGATAGAGGTCTTCAGGTACATGAAGAGGGTAAATAGGGGAGGAACAGTGAGGGTGCTTCGAAGGAAGGAGGAAGGGGCCACTAGAGGGCATGGGTGGAAGCTGGAGGGGAAGATTCAGGGAGAAAGGAGGAGTGCTACTTCACTGAGAGGGTGGTAGAGCCATGGAATGCACTACCTAGGGGGCTGGTGGAGGCAGAGACAGTGGAGGGGTTCAAGAGGGGGTGGGACAGGTACAGGGGAAGGGTTCAGGAAGCAAAATCCAATGCAGCAAGAATATCCAGAACTGGGAAGGGAGAAGCCAGAGAAGGCGAGGGGGACAGCAAGGTCAGCACCCAGGGTGGGGGCTGACCAAACGAGCAGACACGAAAGACCATTAGGCCTATTCTGCTGGCATTTTAGTATGTTAGTATATGTTACTCGTCTAGAAGGAGCGCTACAGAGGGCCTACTGGAAAGGGGGGGTGGCCGCCAGTGACTTAAACCGTGGGAGGTTGGGGCACATATTGCAACATGCGAAGCACTCAAAATTGCAGCTCCTTCAGTTGAGGCTTCATGACAGGAGAGGTAACCCACCGGATCATTGTGATTTGATGAAAGAAATCTAGGAAGTTGAGGAGGAGGAGGATTTCTCAGAACCCCGCGTAGCTGTAGCTGCTACAACCTCTGCTCCAAGGGCAGGGTCGGCTGCTGAGGGCCAGGGATCACCGAAAACCCATGATGAAATTCAAGGATTAAGTGCCTGCCAAACGGGGATGGCTGTAAACACCCCGCACTGGGAGGAGTTGCTGAGGGAGATTAGGAAAGTAACAGACAGTCTCATTATGAAGGATACTCCTATGAGCACGGGCACTGACACTTGCCTGACTGCTTCTGCTATGGAGGTGGGTGCCGCCAGGCACCTCATGTTGACAACAGTTTGAAACTTGATGCATTGACTATGGAAGTGAGGGAACTGAAAAGATGTCTCCAAATGTCCAACCCACCGCTTGCTAAGGTGGCACCAAGGTTTTCTATCGATAGTACCAATGCCGTAGCCCACACAGTGATGCCTCGGTCACCCCAAACTTCAGCAGACATATTTTGCCGTAATTGTGGGAAGGATGGGCACATGAAGAGGGAATGCCAGTCTCAGAAAGACTGAGAGAGAGTGGTAAGCTGGCTACAAGGAGAACTTCGGAGAACAAGTCAGTGGTTAAGAGGTGCACGAAATGGTCCCAGTGAGGGTCCCAAAAATGCTAACTCACGTCCCTCTGTGGCAAGGTCAGTTGCCCAGGCCCCTACTACCGCCTTTCCAGACTGGTCCAGAATAGTGGGTCCCTCCATGGAGACCACTGTAAAGGTGAATGGAGTGTCTACAAGAGCTGTATTAGACAGTGGCTCCCAAGTGACAATTATGTTCCAGGATTGGTATCAGAAGCACTTGTCAGATGTAGCCTTACAACCATTAGAAGGACTGCATGTATGGGGGTTAAGTGAGAAGGCCTACCCCAACTCCGGGTATATCTGAATTTGGCTGTCTTTCCCCACCTCTGTGGTTGGAATGGCAGAGCATGTAGAGACCCTGGCCTTAGTGGGTCCCCCTACTGGACTGTACGATGGGGTTCCTTTACTAATTGGGACTAATGCACATATGTTTGGATGGCTGGCACAGTTGTGTTATGAAAAACAGGGGTCAAGGACTAGTAGAGCTTTAAGAATTCTGGCCTTGATCAAGAAGGCCTATGAGGCACAGAGGTATACTGACAAAGTGGAACCAGAGGAACCGGTTGGAGTTGTCTGGAAAAAGGATCCTGAGTCTCTGATCCTGGTGCCAAATGCCCAGTGTACCCTCCAGGGGGAAGTCCGTATCAGAAAGGATGTCAAGAATAAAATATTAATGTTGGATGCACCAGGTGATGGGAAATTGCCGGAGGGACTGCTGGTCAAGCCTAGTATTTTGCCTGCTAGAGCCCATGCTTATGCCAGAAGGGTAATGGTTCAAGTTCATAATGTGTCTGACAGAGAGATTCGAGCAAATAGAGGTTGCGCCCTGGCTAATGTGCATTGTGCAGACACTGCAGTGCTATCCAGTAGCAAGAGTTTGGGGAAGAATGACAGAGTAACGCCTGACTTGTTTGATTTCGGTGACTCCCCGTTGCCAGCTGAATGGAAAGTGAGGATCAGTGAGAAGCTTGCCCAGAGAGACCAGGTGTTTTTCTTAAAAGAATGGGATGTAGGATGTGTGCAAGGAGCTGAGCACCACATCCGGCTGCATGATGAAAGGCCATTTCGTGAGAGGTCTCGACACCTGGCCCCTGCTGACATAGATGATGTGAGACGGCATCTGCGAGAGATGCTAGCTGCTGGTGTAACACAAGAATCCAGAAGCCCCTATGCTTCCCCCATTGTGGTAGTGAGAAAAAAGAATGGGACAGTAAGGATGTGCATGGATTATCGCACTTTAAACTGGTGGACTATCCCTGATCAGTATACAATGCCCTGCATTCAGGATGCTTTGGACTGCCTGAATGGTAGCAAGTGGTTCTCTGTGCTGGATCTTCGCAGTGGGTACTACCAGATCCCTATGGCCCCCGAAAACCGTGAGAAGACAGCCTTTATCTGTCCGCTTGGCTTCTATGAATTCATGAGAATGCCTCAAGGGATTTCAGGCACCCCAGCCACCTTTCAGTGACTGATGGAGAGTGCAGTGGGGGACATGGACTTATTAGAGTGCCTGGTATACCTAGATGATGTTATTGTGTTTGGCAGCTCACTGGAGGAACATGAGAACAGATTATTCAAGGTGTTGGACTGACTGGAAGACTTTGGCCTCAAACTGTCCATTGATAAGTGTCAATTCTTTCAAACATCAGTAAAGTATGTGGGACACATAGTATCCACCGAGGGAATAGAGACTGACCCAAGTAAAGTCGAGGCCTTGACCACCTGGCCACAGCCCAAAAATCTAAAAGAACTGCAAAGATTCCTGGGATTCTGTGGTTATTATCGGCGTTTCATCAAGGACTATTCAAGAGTGATCCACCCTTTACTTAACCTTACTCAAGGGTATCCACCAACCCACAAAAAATACAAAAAGTCAGCATCCCTCGAGACTGAAAGAGTGTATTTTCATCCAAGTGAAGTATTTGGGGCCCGCTGGACTCCTGATTGTGAGACTACTTTTCATGAGTTCATATATCAACTTACCCATGCTCCAGTGTTGGCCTATGCTGATCCAACAAAACCTTATGTCCTGCACACTGATGCTAGCTTGCAAGGGTTGGGGGCTGTGTTGTACCAGAGCATGGAGAATGACCTGAGACCAGTGGCCTTTGCCAGCAGAAGCCTGACCCCTTCAATAAGAACTATCCTGTACACAAGTTAGGTTCCTAGTTTTGAAGTGGGCCATTGTTGATCAATTCCATGAGTACTTGTATGGGGCTAAGATACTAGTAAAGACTGACAATAATCCTTTAACCTATGTGCAGACTTCAGCTAAGTTGGATACCACTGGCAAAGGTGGCTCTCTGCCTTATCTACCTACGACTATGCAGTTGAATACAGAGCAGGCCTGAACCACACAGATGCTGATGCTCTCTCCGAGGCCCTGTTCCCCAGAATGACTGGGTCAGACTGTCAGAACCTGATATTAGAGCACTCTGCCAGAAGTTTGACAGGGAGGAACAAATGTCCACGGACTGAGTGGACTGTATGGTGGATTGTTTGGGACCCTCTGAAATTGCATACCTGCTGCTTATTGCCACTTTTCTGCAATAGACATTGGTGCACTGCCTCAGCTGGACAATGACAGTATTCGGCGGGCTCAATCCTGAGATCCCATGATCAAATCAGCTTTAGAAGCTCTATATGCAGGGTAAAACGTGTCCAAATTACATTCCACTGATTTGAGAACTGCACTGTTATACAAAGAATGTCCTAAGTTGAAACTGATCAATAGACCGTTATACTGAGAAACAGTAGACAGAGGGGGGCAAGTAGACAAACAACAACTAGTGCTGCCCACTGCCTTTCGAGATTCAGTACTGAGGTCCTTACATAACCACATTTGGCACCTTGGTATAGACAGAACACTTGACTTGGTGAGATCCAGATTTTATTGGCCTAAGATGAGGGCTGATGTGGAGCAACACATTCAAACTTGTAGTTGCTGCTTACAGAGGAAAGCTTTGCCACAGAGGGCTGCCCCCCTTGTTAACATCACCACCAGTGCACTCATGGAGCTGGTCTGTATTGATTTCTGAGTTTGGAGTCAGATCTAAGAAATATTAGTAATGTGCTGATGGTCACTGACCATTTTACGAGATATGCCCAAGCTTTCCCCACCAAGGACCAGAACCACTGTGGAAAAAGTACTTGTAGAAAACCTTTTTGTTCACTATGGGGCTCCACAAACAATCCATTCTGATCAAGGGAGAAACTTTGAGAGTCGTCTGATCAAAGAGATGCTTTCTCTGTGGGAGTACGAGTCCAGAACCTTACCACCCCAGGGGACCCACAGCAGGCGTTTCAACCGTGCTTTGCTAGATATGCTAGGCACCCTCCACCCAAAGGACAAGCCTAGATGGAGCCAACAAATTAGCACCCTGGTACATGCCTACAACTGCACCAAAGTGATGCCACTGGGCTCTCCCCCTACCGCCTGATGTTTGGAAGAGAAGCTCGACTGCCGGTAGATGTGTGCTTTGGGGTCTCTCCTGATGGGGTTCGAGCTGACAACTATTTACAGTATGTGCAAAAGTTAAAGGCCCAGCTAAATCATGCATACCAACTGGCTCAAACCATGGCTGCCAAAAGAAATCTGGCCAACAAAGAAAGGTATGATAAAAAGGTGAAAGCACAAGAACTCCAGGAGGGAGATCGGGTATTGCTAAGAAATCTGGGACTACATGGCAAACACAAGATTGCTGACAGATGGCACCATCTCCCTCACATTGTAGTGGGCAAACTAGATGATCTGCCTGTGTACAAAGTAAGGCCTGACAATAATTCAAAAGATGTTAAAACAATGCATAGAAATCATTTACTGCCCATTGGACAAATCTTGATTGAGTCTGAGCCCCCAGAAATTGCCCCATCTGGACCAGTGATTAGAGCTACTGCTAGAAAAAATCAAGAAAGTCTGCACCTACAGAAGCTGAGTTAAAATGTTCCCTCCACAAATCCCAGTTAAGCATGACTGTCAGTCCATATCAGAGGAAAGTGAGTGTGACTTTGAATACTACCCTTCTTACGAACTGAGTCAATTGTTTCGGGGGAATCCCCTAGTCAATACTGGAGATGAAGCTGGGCCTTCAGGACTGTCTAAGCCCCCAGCTTTGTCTCTGGAGCCAATGCTCCCAGAAAGTGAAGTGCAAAGCATCAAGTCAGATGATATGGAATCATTGTGTATGGCTGAACTGTTTGAGCTTTCAGGGGAAGAAAATGATGGACTGGAACAGACTGGTGGTACACCAGAACAAGAAGAGCATTTTGAGTGCCCTGACAGTCCACTGCCAGTGTCCGAAAGCTCTCCATGTGAGCCAAGTGTTGCGGACTCAGAGATTGTAACTTCTGGAGCTGAAAGTACCCCAAGTTCTAGCCTCTCTACCCCAATGGAGACTCCCCTGACAAGTGAGGACAATGCTGAAAATGAGGCTCAGAGTGCAGAGACTGTAACAGTTCCCCTTAGAAAGACTGGTTGAGCTGTAAAGCCTGTGGTGCACCTCAGTTATGATTCCCCTGGGAGGCCGGTGGACTTGCCTCTCAATGTTGCCCATAAAGGAGTGTCTGTGTCCCCGAGCTCCTTGCCCAAACTGAACATCAGTGCTAACTCCAAGTTACTTGTGTTGCCCTCTAGGTATGGTGACCCTGCCCCATCCAGCCCCAAGGTAGCTGATAAGGAGGGCCCCCTCTCTTCAGGTTTCATGTACAAGAGGTAATAACACGAGTTATGGTGCACTGTGTGTGTAATACCGTGTAAAGAGTGATGTACTGCAAAGTTTCAGAAATGTGCTCCTGGTAAAGTGATATATTGACTGATGATTATATGTATGAGCCTAATGTGATCCTGATGCAAATGTATATGGTTGCATTTGAAACTTATGGGGGTACTTGCTTGACGCGGACGCCAAGCTTTTTCCAGGCTTGGAAGGGTGTAACCCCCCTGCAAATGGGGGTTCTCAAAAGTCTTCCAGGAGCTTGCTTGAATGCTCCAAGTCTGGATGGTGTTCGGCATCTAAGCCGTTTATCTGTGAGTGCTTTTAGAGCCTCTAGTACTGTCTCTTTAAGAGCTGTCTGCCTGCAGACATAATTAATTTGGATGGGGGACTGTGTGTTTCCCTGCTTGAGTCCCACTCGAGCTGCTTCCAAATCGCTCCATTTCTGCCGTCACTAAGTGGGCAGAGTGAGCACTTTCAAAGATATAACTGTTTGCCAGACATCATTTAGAGTAATAACGAAAATAAAGTTTGTCTAACCTGCTTTTCTTTGCAGTCAAATTGTGTTTGCCTAGTCCCCATTCTAGTTTTGAACTGCTGAACTGGACCAATCAGTGTGGGGGACCTTTGAAATGGAGCCTGCTGCTGGCAAATCAGAACTTGGACTCTCATTGTGGAGCCAGCCACTTATGTACTGTGTAATGATGCTTCTGGGGTTGTAGTTTGGACTTGGTCGCCTTTTCCACCAACAGGAGCTTACTGTGGTGACAGCCAAACCAGCCAACTGAACTGGGAGGAACTCAAGAAATGCCCATCTCTGTCTACTGGAAAGATCAGATGAGTTGTGACTGTGAAGAGGGAAGGAGCTCCGGGCTCCTGCGCTGTTGAGTTTTCGCGCGGGAAGTTCGTGTGGGGCCCTGGAGTTTGGCCTACAACTGTTTTATGAGTGCCAGTGTTGACTGAATCAGAGTTGTAAGGAGAAAGAAGCACCAGAAGTGAGGAAACCAGGCTCACCCTGTAGAAGACTGGAGAAATTGCTGAATCGCGCTCGGTCTGCCAAGAACTGAATCTGCTGTGTTTTCTCCCGGGTATTGTGCAGTAATTATGATTGGGATAGAGAAGCAGCCTGCCTGGTATAGTACTTTCCTTTTACATATAAATGTGTGTAGTGCTTGTGAGGAATCGCGTTTCAATCCCTGTACAGTGAATTGAGTGCCTGAAGCTGGAAGTAAACCCCAGCTTAATCCAGACTACATCCATTTGCTCTGAACTGCCATGGGGTCCAGTCACAAGGACCTTGTCCACATGGTCTGCTCCTCCTGGCAATCCAGGACAATCTGCCTTCCATTCAGTTTCAGCATTAAATTTGAGTACAAATCAGGGTAGCTCCCTGCCATCATCTAATTGCAAGTGTTCCATCTGATTACTTTTCCTTTCTTTCTTCACGAACTGAGCCTACCGGCTCCAGATTACAACGTGGGTATTGTGCATGCATTTTCCATCCTCAGGGCCCCAACCAGTTGCACCAAATAGGCTAGCCTCTTATTGCCTGGGTACCCAGTAAGAGTGACATTTGGGACTCGAAATATGTGCACAGTACTGTGATTATCAATGTGACTGAATCAATTAACCTGATTTCCCCTGTCCTTGTTACTATCCCTAAATAAATCAGATTTGGTTGTTTAGCAAAGTTACACTTTGAACTGTGTGTCTATGTTGAATTACTGTACAGTGGTTTTGTATAACTGCATCTTACTTTACAGGGTCCCCAGAGTCAAGCTGATTGAACCAATCCTGGGGAATAAGTGTATATTGTAGGGATACTGTGATTGATTTGTGTGGGCCACTAGTGGGAAGAAAGGGGTTGCAGTGACCCAGAGGGCTGATCATGTGACCAAGTCATATCAGACTGTCTTAACCCTGACCTCTGGGTGGAGGCACCCCCATCGGATCCAGGCCCTCAATCTGTTAGTGGCAAAACAGACAGGGGTAGTAGCCCTTGGGATAGCGCCCCCTGGGGGTTACACATGCTTGAATTCCACCACTGTTTTTGACTCCACAACTTCCTCCAGAAGGCTGTTCCATGCATCCACAACCCTCTTTGTGAAAAAATACTTCCTTACATTACCTCTGAGCCACGCCCTCATCTTCAAATTGTGACCCCTTGTTCTTGCACACCTCTTTTTCTGAAAGATGCTACTCTCTTGGACTTTGCTGATTCCCTTGAGGTACTTGAAAGTTTCTATCATGTCCCCCTCTCCCTCCTTTCCTCGAGGCTATACATTCCCATGTGATGATGTCACACTCAGGAGCAGATAGGGCTTGATGGGTATAAAAATCCTGGGGTCAGTTACACTGGTTGCTCCCATCCTGAAGCTAGGGCAGGAGCCAGGAAAGAGAACTTAAGGGGAAACTAAGCACTTGTAAGAATTCCATTTAAGCTATTACATAGAAACATAGAAAGGTGATGGCAGAAGGAAACCAAGGGTCCATCTAGTCTGCCCATTATGGTTTCCAGAACCCTTGTGACCCCAGGGACTAGCACATCAGTTACAGTTATATAAGACTACTTTTCCTCTACCATTTGTGTGCCTGAATACTCTGTCCCACCCGTGTTTGAAGGCAGTGACTGTATTGGCCTCGATCACCTCCTGAACTAATCTATTCCACGGTTCAACAATATGTTCGGCAAAAAAAATGTTTTCTGAGCTCACATTTGAAATTCCTTCCCCTGAGTTTCCAGTCATGCCCTCTTGTGCTGCAATTAGTGGATCTAGTGAAAAGATCCAAGAAAGGTACTTTGTTTATGCCTTTTATGTACTTCTCGTGCCCCACCTCTCCCTCCTATTTTCCAGTGAGAACATATTGAGCTCCTCCAAGTGTTTGCCATATGATGATGGCTCATTCAAACCTGTAATCATCTTAGTAGCTCTTCTCTGCACTGACTCCAGCCTACTAATGTCCTTCTTTAGGTGCAGACACCAAAACTGGACACAGCACTCCAAGTGGGGTCTCACCAAGGATCTGTAGAGAGGAAGGATGATGCTCCTGTTTCTGCTATCGAAACTTCTGCTGATACATCCCAACATTCCGCTAGCCCTACTATATGCAGAGTTGCACTGACTGGACATCTTAAGGTCGCTTGAGATCAACACCCCGATGTCCCTTTCCTCAGACGATGTGCTGAGTTGGATGCCATTCAGCCAGTATTCTGTTCTAGGATTGTTCTTTCCTGGGTGTAACACCTTGCATTTTTGGCATTAAGGTTGAGCTGCCACTGCTTAGACCATTTTTCTAGTCTCTCTAGGTCATCTTGGAGGCTTTTTATGACTACTTCACTATCCACCCTACCTCCCAACTTGGTATCATCAGCGAAGAGTGCTATCCTACCTACCTTTTATCTCATCACCAATGTCACTGATTAAAATGTTGAACAGGACAGGCCTGAGGACTGATCCCTGGGGAACTCAGCTGGTGATGTCTCCCATCTGAGATCCGACTCTGTTCACCATCGTCTTCTGTTTTCTGCCTGAAGTCAATTTCTCACCCTACTGATGATGTTTCCTGCTATGCCTGATTCCTTAAGTTTAGCCAGTATTTGCAGGCTTAGACCTATTGAAACATGTGCTAATGACTACTGATATGTGTGTTTACAGCAAAGGGCATATTTACTTTAAGAGAGATTAGTGAGTACACCATGTGTTATTATTTTAATGGATATTTATAAGCTTATAATGTAGTATAAGAAGTAATGCAATTTATAAAATAAGACAATATATATTTACAGCATAAAACAGAATGCAAAGCATGAGAAATTAAGTGTGGTGATACAGAAATTTAGGTATGTGCTTTTTAGACAGGGGTGAGATGATATCCCATACTTCATTTCAGCATAAAAACCCCACCATGAGATAACTTAGCAGCCTACTTCAGCAGAGTATGATAACAAAACATAAAATCACTGTGCTTACTTCATCACAAAATAAACCACTTTAGCTACCTCATTAGCCACCTGCTGCTCTTCAGCAGAGTGTGATAAAAAATAAAACCACTGCGCTTACCTCATCACAAAATAAACCACTTTAGCTACCTCATTAGCCACCTGCTGCTCTTCTTCACTGTTCCCTGAAGTTGCATTTCAGCATTACATTTCACACAGAAAGAAGAAGATAAGCACTAAACACAGCACATTCACACAGAAAGGAGCAGAGCACTACACAGAGCACAGACAAATACAGCAGTTACCATTTTAACCAAACTAAAACGGCAAAATGTTTTTAAATTCAGCAGAAGAGTTTTCTAAATGAGAACTACCAAGTAAAAATAACACAAACCACACACTAAGAAATAGCAAAAACCACACAAAAAAAGTAGAATACAACATATCATCCAACCCCTATTGTATAAACTGCATACATGATGCGCAGTCGTGTGCTATGGAAAATATTTTCACTCCTGCAGAGTGACCTCTGGATACTCTCACTCATGGCTTTGCCACTCATGAGTATCCAGAGGTCATTCTGCAGAAGTGAAACTATTTTCCATATCACACTCCTGCCCATCATGTATCCCCTATATATCTATGTTCAAACATATATTTATATGCCCTATATGTAGGGCAGACAGGAATGTGGTAAATGAAAATGTTTTTTGTTTGCTTGAAGGCAACACAATCCATCCTGAGAAAGATGTCTCAACCTCTGAAACATTTGTGGTGTAGGGGACCCTAATAATTGTCTGTGTCACAGTAATAAAAACAAATATTGTTTCATTGAAAGCTGGGTGAGAGATGCATTTGTTCCTATAACCCAGAGCTTTATGATCTTAGTAGGAACAGATTGCTCCCTGATTTCCTATTATGAATTTTACTGTATCATGGGAGGTTCTGGGTTCCCATTTGGATGTATCTTCATAAACCTCTTGAACTTTGCTTTTGAGGTATACGTACATCATACAACCCCGGTATGTAAAAAAACTCAGCCAGCCCGGTGGCACTGAGGGTTGAGGTGCTGGACACCACACTTCACGTTGGCAACCCATGTTCGGGAACAAGCTTGGGCCACCATGGGTCAGCAGGGGAGGAGATGGATCGAGTGTCCGACGGACTGCTCTCCACCTCTGGGGAAGGGGAGATCAGCGGCTGGTGCATGCCTGACCCCTAGCAGAGGCTGGGGCTTGGCAACATGGAGCTGCAACAGCGTGGGGTGGGAGCACGGCAGATGCTTGATGTGGGCGTGCATGGGAGCAAGTGCAACCCTGTCGCAGGTGTCATTACATGCTGCATGCCCTCAAGAGAGCATGAAAAATAGAAAAAGCTGGTGGCAAAACATGTCACTTTTCATTTGGTGAAAAAATATTAAGGCATTCAAAAGTTATGCCACTTTTAAGTTCCCACTATAAGTCAATGGGAAAATTTATATGTATGTTTTGCGAACACAAATTGGAGTTCTGGCCATCTCATCCTGCCTGGCGATCAAACAATTTGCAGCCTCGTGGTTCAAGAATCTTTGTCCCTGAGACAAAATTCTTTGGTCACGAGGTCCGCCATCTTGTTTTTTAATTTCCGATTGGAAAAAACACAAAGATTTCGGCTCAGGGGTCACTTCTGAAATAAAACTTGGATGGGTTTTACTCAGGGGACTCCGATCTATTGAGCCATGCCTTTGGTTTCATCCAAATCGGTCAAAAAATAGAGTTATAAGCTTTGAAAATCTTAATTCGTGGCTCGCTAATAATCTTTGTTCGCGAGCCTGCAAATTCTTTGATCGTGAGAGTCATTGATCGCGATCTTGCATCGCGACCTAAAAACACAAATAACACAAAGTGGTTTACCACAATTCCTTCCATTTTTTGATTTATAACATTTTTAATTCTTGTTCATAAGCCTGCAAATTCTTTGATCATGAGATGCTTTGATCGTGATCATGCATCGTGAGCGAGGGATGAGATAGCCAATTTAAAATCAAATTTCTCAGCCCAGGGTGTCCTAGGAAGTCAAATGAGGGTGGGTTTTACTCAGGGACTTCGTTCTGTTGAACCATGGTGGTGGTATACCACAATTCCATCAATTGTTTGATTTATAAGACTTTTAATTCTTTGTTCATGAGCCTGCAAATTCTTTGATCACGAGCCTGCAAATTATTTGATCGTGAGATTCTTTGATCACCATCTTTGATCACGAGGCAGGACAAGATGGGTAGATTTTTATAATGGAATAGATAGGAAATTTTGCAATCTTTAACATTGAATATCTGGAAATGGTTTGGTCTTTTTACTTGAAATGTGGAGGGTGTTTACAGCATGTCCTATAGATATGAATGATTGTGTTCACATGTTGGAGAAAAAAATGTTTGCAGAGATATTGCATGATGCACTTTACATGTTGCCGACAGTGTTTTCCTTGTGGTGGTGGCTTGAAATTGATAGGATACCTAGCCTTAGTCTCATGGATGTAGTTTTCAGTCGTTGTGTGTGTTAAATGTCAACAGGTGTGTAACTGTGCCAGTCTGACGAATGAAAATCTCATACATTAAAATGTTATATCTCGGACACGGTTTGGTCTTTTCACTTGACATTTAGAGGGTGTTGACGGCATGTCCTGTGGATGTAAATTACAGTGTTTCCATGTCAGAAAATATTTTTTTTTGTGGAGATATAGCGTGGCACAGTTTACGTTCTGCGGACAGCGTTTTGCTTGTGGTGGTGGCTTGAAATTGATAGGATACCTAGCCTTAGTGTCATGGATGTAGTTGTCAGTCATTGTGTGTGTTAAATGTCAACAGGTGCAGAACTGTGCCACTCTGACAAATGAAAATTTCAAATTTTGATGTGTCATATCTTGGACATGGTTTGGTCTTTTTACTTGAAATTTGGAGGGTATTGACGGCATGTCCTGTAGTTGTTAATAGAGGTGTTTACGTGTCGGACAATATATTTTTTGCGGAGATATTGTGTGGCGCAGTTTACGTTTTGTGGACAGCATTTTCTATTGTTCTACTAGATTAACATTTGTTTGGTGGCTGGCCTTGCTGTTGTGAATGTACATTTTAGTCATTGGGTGTGTAATGTGGCCTGACACTTGCAAGTTGGTGGAGCTCGCACCCCACCAACATGTCAACTTTCTACTTTTCCATTCTTTCTTAAAAGTAAGAAATTCTATACAAAAAACTTCATTAATGCAACAGTTAGGGTTCTTCTACAGTGATAAAAGTGGAAATTCGATTTTGGGGTTCCCACCCTTGCACCCCACCACCCCCCACCAGCAGGCGCGGATGTGCATTGGGTCATCGGCCTAACTCTCTCACCCCATTCTCCTACACTGCACCACCTCAGCTTGTTTACACATGGGATGGAGTGAGAGTTAGGGCTGATGACCCCAATGCACACCCCGATGCCTGTTGGTGGGGCGGGAGGAGGTGGGAGTGCAAGGGTGGGAACCCTAAAATCGAATTTCCTTGCTTTTTTGCTGTAGAAGAACCCTAACTGATGCATTAACGTAAGTTTTTGCATAGAATATATATATATATATAAACCATATTACAGCCCTTCCCATACATTATTCACTATTTAAAATCACATGTACTGTTGTTATGTACCTCTGTCTGTATGAATGTGAGCAAGTATGCAACTGCATATACGCCATAATAAGCCACCATCTTAATAAGCCCACTCTGGAAAGACAACATACGGTATATCTTATGTGTGTACCCATGAATAAATGAGCTTTTAAAGAAATAAAACTCTCAATCAGTGTTAATAGACTTTCTTATTGGGACTTGTTCTTAATTATTTAATGAGCAAAAGCAAATCATTGATTATTATTGCCCTGTTAGAAGCTTATTCATACATTGGTAGCCAACATGAAGAGTAATCATGACATACCACCCAAAGCCAAATATTCCTATTGTGAAGAAAGCCACATTCAATTGAATGCAGCTTTTCTGAACATTGTGATGTGGCATGCAAGACAGTGCACCATGACTACTCATAGCATGATTAGGACTGTACCTAAACAGGATCAGCAGACTCTCTGAACATTCCATGTACAGTATTCTGTTGATTTTAAACAGTAGTATTTTGATAATTCAGTTCTGAGGCTGTGCATTCACACATAAAGTTGTGCAGTCGCTAACAGTTATCAGTAAGCTGTATAATGGGCTTCCCGGCTGGGGATGGTTCAATTATTTTGTTACCATGATTCATTTTCCATTCATTTTCCTACTTTGGTTTTCCTTCATCCTGAAGTTGGATGCTGACACAACTGCACCTTCCTCTGGCTGGGAGGCCAGGTGAGTGGCGGACCTTCAGAGCTGACACAAATGCTGCTCAGTGATTAACCATCAGTGGTGACCAATGTCAAGCAGCTCAGGCTCTCCATCCCAGAGTCGATCCTTCTCCTCCACAACACCTACCCCCCAGCTGGCTCTAGTGTGGGATTCCTGGGATCACAGGCCCCCTCTCTCAGGTGGCAGCACAAAGGTTTGTTAATTACCGTAACAGTAGATCTTTGAGAGGATATCCACTATAGAGCCATAATATATTGGACTAGAGTCAGCAGGCAGTAGGACTCCACAGGGAATATTTCCATAGGTAGGGCCACCCACCTTATGCTGGGTGGACCCTCTCCCCCCCGGCTCAGCCTACATAAGGTGGGTTGGCCTCAATCACCTTCTGTTCATTATAGTCCCACTGGCGACACACCAGGCCTACCAGATTGTTGCTAGACAGTGAAGAAGACCTGCAGATCCCCACCAGGGATAACGAGGGAGCAACCACAGGAGACCAGCCAGACCAAGAGGATGGTCCCCAGAGGCAACTGTTGCATCGGCGAGAAGTGGAGATGCAAACCAGGCATGTAGCAGGATCTAGGAAACCAGCCCTGCCAATCGAACAGGAGAGGGAAAGGGAAGAGATGCACAGAGACGACCCAGACTACCAAATGGGCTACCCAAGTAGACCCTGCAGTGAAAAAAAGTCCTGGGGGTGGAGCAGGGAAAAGTATGACTTCAAGGAGAAATCCTGAAGATAGTACAGTTGCATAAGAACTTATTGTAACAGTAGATCCTCGAGAGAATCTCTTGTAGCAGGTCATAACATGTAGGAATGTCCGGCTGCAGGCTTCATTTCTTCCAGAAGATTTTTTCAGCAGTCAGCCTGGGGCCACCCCTGATGGCACCATGTGGTGTGTCCTGACAAGTATAAAAGTGGGTGGTCCCAGAGCTCCTCGGTTCTTTTCCACCTCAGTGGCCAAAATGAGAATATGATCTAGCCGGCCTCTGAGGGGAACCGAGGAGTAAAAGGGAATAGCCCAATTTGTTTGGAGAAAAAAAAAGGAACATGTCACCCTCCTAAAGCAGGAGGCAAGAGGGATGGAGGGAAGGGCAGCATGACCTGTTGCAAGATATTCTCTCGAAGATCTACTGTTATGGTAAGTTCTTACACAACTGTACTGTCTTCTTTGAGGAAATCTCTTGCAGCAGGTCATAACATGTAGGAATGAGTCCCCAGCAGTTGGGATGCATTGGGGAGGTAGAGAGAAAATAATGACTTCGGCCAATAGGCTTTGGATAACGGCCAATCCAAAATTGGTTTGCTTTTTGGAGGTAATGTCCAGACAATAATGCTTAGTAAAGGTATGTACAGTAGACCAGGTAGCAGCTTCACAAATGTCAGTTGCTGAAACACCTCTAATGCATGCCGCTGAGGCAGCCATGCCTCTTGTGGAGTGAGGTTTTATCACCCTGGAAAGCGGCTTATTGTACTTGTTATAACAAAAAGTAATGCAGTTGGCCAACCAAGTGGACAAGCACTGCTTCAAAACAGAACCTTCTTTACCGGGGATGAAGGAAAAAGTTGCTCAGACAGGCGCACTTGTTTAATGCAAAGAGGGTAATATCGTAGATTCTATGTACATATAAGTGTGGAACAAGGATTCTCCTGGATTAGCAAGCTTGGCATAATACTCAGGTAAGTGTTGGTTTGATTCAAGGTAAATTCAGATACCACTTTTGGAAGAAATTTAGGGTTGGTACAGAAGAGAGACTCTATCCTTGTGGAAATTCAGGTAGGGCTCCTTGCACTCAGTGCATGCAACTCCGATATACATTGACCTGATGTAATTGCCACCAAAAGAGTTTTCCAGGAGAATAACACAGCACACAGGAGGCTGCAAGTTCAAAAGGACCTAACGTCCAGTTTTCATGAAGAAAATTCAAGTCCCAAGAAGGGACAGGGTCCCAATAGGGGTGTGTAAGATGAAAAGTGTCTTTCATAAAGGTCTTCATAACTTGTAGTTGAGTTATTGGTTTGTTGTCCACAGACAAAGGAAAAGCTGAAATGGCTGATAAATGGGCTTTGACAGAGGAATTCTTGAGACCCCGTTAGACTGGGAGAGCAAATAGTCAGAATGCGTTGTGGAGGGCAAGCATGCAGGTCCAAATCATGACTTGTTGCCCTAGGAAAACTTTTCCACTTCATGGAATAGGAAGATCAGTTAGACAGTTTACGGGCTGCCTGGAGGACTTCTGCAACTTGTGGGGAGACCTGTAACCTGGAGAGACTATGTCCTCAGGAGCCAGGCATGCAGATGCAGGGAGTGACAGTCAGGGTGCAGTAGAGAACTCCCGGCCTGGGACAGCAAAGCAGGGCAGATGGGAAGAGGTAAAGGGCTCTGGACAGTCAGTTGTGTAGTAATGGGAGCCAGACCTGTCTCAGCCACAGAGGCATGATGAGAATCATGGTAGCCTTGTCCCTGAGAAGTTTGAGTAGAACCCTCTGCACGAGAGGGAAGGAGGAAGGCATAAAGAAATGTTCCTGTCCAGGAATGAGATCATGTGTACAGCCATAAAGTTTCAGGACCTGGCTTGGTGAGCAATAGCGAGGCAGCTTGATGTTTTGCAGAGAGACAAACAGATCCAACTCCAGGTGGCCCCAGCACAGGAAGACATCTTCTAGAACTTCCTGGCACTCAATAACACATTTTATATTACAAAATTCATAGAACAATCATAACTGGCCAAGCATCACAGTCCCGAGCCAAGACATAGGAAGAAAACATGTTATATCACTATGGTGCTAAGTCATACAAATCCTCAGATGTGCCATGGGAAGAGAAATGCTTGAGATCAAGAGAAATTTAAAGACTGTCATAATTTAGAAAAATTAGGTTTTCGCTGACGTCACAGTATTTAATACACCTCTTGATAGGACATCCTGTTTTATATATTGTTTTATATTTTAAAAGGAGGAGCAAGGTGGTGTCATAGAAGGGGTGGAGACACAGAGTTTAAACTGTATTCTGTATTTCCACTTACTGACACATTCCTGTTGGACTCTGAAACAACAACAGCTACCTAAAGCACTGTAAGAAGGTAATACATTAGATAGACAAGTCTAATTGTATTATGGTGGTAGGAGTTTGCACTTTTTCCTTGTTTTCTTTTATGTGATTGTAGGCTTTGTGATATATGGTTCTGTGTTTACATTTTACATAGGTTTTTATCCATTTTAAAGTAAATCTATATTTAAAGAGATTGCCTGGTGTGCCTTCCAAGTCATGTCTTTTGCATGTGATGTATGGAGGATTAAGACTTACAAAACTGATCATAAGCTTAATGGTTTACCAAACTGGAAAAAGGTAAGAATATTCCTAAGGTCTTTCATAGAGTTCTAAGGGTTCATTTTGGATACCTGGATAGGTGCCCTTAGGCGAAAGATATCTGGCATTCCCCAAAGAGCAGAATTATCTGAGCCTGTATGTTTGGGTACGCTAGCATAAGGTTCACAGTTTGAATCCCCCCCCCAGAACTTGAGACCAAAGGTGTTTCTGACCCACAAAACAGTCATTAGGGTTACTCTGTTCTGTTAAGTGTTCTCAATACTGTGCTCGAAGGTTGGTACTGTGGGAGCAGAGGGCCTGACCTGCTGAGTGGGTTTGTGACAGATTGGTTGGCAACGGTGCCGACAATATTGGTAATACAAGATTTAATTGTTCAGTGTATCAGACTGATACTGTACAGCTCACTTGCAAAAAAAAAAGGCAGTGATTTATTTTTAAAAAGGAAACAGAACTATATCATTTGGCTTACAGTCAAGTTCCTACCTGTTTTATTTCTTTTTCTAAAGTGCAAGTTAGGTTAGCCATAGTTAGGGAAGAAAATGGCTTCCAACTACAGCGGGCACACTGTAGACTACTTGAGGCAGTTGTGCAAGGACAGAGGAATCCTGTACGGGATGAGAGCCCCCAAGCAGAACCTTATGGATGCCCTGATAGCAGCAGATGCCCAGAGTATCGAGTCACAGACTGTGACTGTAAAAGACCAAACCTTTAGTGTGGAAGAACTAGTGGCCAGTGAAGTGTCCAGATCCGATGAAGAAGACAGCAGGGCCAGGGCCAGTGCCAGTGAAGGGCCACAGCAGCAGGAGAAGGTCACCAGTATTCTGGAGCCAGAAGTACTCAGGCTGCAGATTGAGTTGCGCAGAATGGAGCTGGAGTTCCAGAGGGAGGCCGAGTGAGAACGCCGAGAGGCAGAGCAAGAATGCCGAGAAGCGGAGCGAGAACACTGAGAAGTGGACCGTGAACAGCGAGGCGCGGACCGAGAGGAGTGAGAGCACCAGAGGCAACATGAACTGGAGAAGCTACAACTCCAACCACCAGCACCAGAGCAGGTAAGTGGCTTGGGTTTAACTGAAACTACAGGACTGGGTTACAAATTGAATTCCAAATTGATAGCCAGATTTAAAAAGGGGAGGATATGGATGCCTTTTTAAATTCCTTTGAAAAAGTTTGTATTCAGGATAAAATTCCTAGAGAGTCCTGGAGCTTCCAACTATCCCCGCTACTTACTGGGATAGCTCGGGATGCATTGGGTCAAATGGACAATGAGGACAGTAATGATTACAGCAAACTTAAAGTTGCACTGTGAAAAAAATTTTAATTAACTGCTGAAGAATACAGAGCCAAATTCCATAAGCTCAGGAGAAGCCCTAAAATGAGCTACGAGGAGCTAGCTATGAAACAACGTCAGTTTTTAAAATGTTGGTGGGAAGGAATTGAAGCAAACTCTGTAGATAAAATTGAAAATGCTAATTTATTAGAACAGTTTTTTTGGGCATGCCCAGCAGAGCTGAAAACCTGGCTGGAGGACCGAGATCCCAAAACAGTGCAAGAGGCTGCTGAACTCTTGGACCGCTATGCCAAGAGCAGACCTGCTCTGAGAGTGAATGGGGAGGGCATGGCAGCACAGAAAGGGAAAAGCGCACCTTCAGGGCAGCTAAAACCCTCACTGCCTCCACTGAAACCAGTTAGCCCCAGGTTTCAGAGAAAAGATTTCTCTGAGAAAAGAAATGAATGTTGGTTGTGTAAAGAAACTGGGCATCTTGCCAGACAGTGTCCCACAAGGGCAAGCAATACACAACATGGGGCTAGGAAGGAAGTGGGTTGTTTGTGTGTCCCTGGAAGCATGCCTGTGAGCAAGAGGGAACACATGCACCCAGTCATGGTGAATGGTGTATAGAAACACGGGTTAAGGGACACAGGGGCATCCCTGACATTGGCAAAGGGATCTAGTAGAGCCTGATCAGCTTATACCAATAAATATGTCACTGTACAGGACTTTACTGGTGGGAGAAAACATTGCCCTTGCTAGTGTTCTCCTAGACTGGGGTGAAACAGGAGGAATTGTGCAACAGGTGGCTGTAGCAAAATGTTAGCAGTGGATGTCATCCTTGGCAACAATCTCCAACAGGGATGGTGTGTGCAGTTACCCATAGCAAAGTGGCAAGGAAAAATTGTAGTTCCCTGAACCCCACAGAAGCCATTGTGGAAACTACTGGGAGGCTGGTTCCCCAGCCTGTGTCTCCTGATATGGAGACTAATGAAAAGGGGGGTAGAAATTTTCCCAGTAGCAATTAAACACACAGCTACAGAGGGTTACTCCAAAGAGGGAGGGGTGACCCATTGTCAGAAGGTTAGGAATGACAGTGATCCTGAGTGTCCTGATGCTGGTGCTAGGGAACCTAGTTTAAAGACTGAAGGGAACCTATCCCATACCTTGAGAATGTGTAAGGAGTTTGCAGCTGCTCAGAAAAGTGACACTGGTCTAGAGAAGCTGAGGGCTTGGGCAGACTCTGATGGAGCACAAGGAGCTGACAGTAAACATAAGGTTTGTTGGGAAAATGGACTGATGTATACTCAGGCTGTGCAGACAGAGGGAGGGGTGATAGGCAGGCAGCTTGTCGTTCCCCAGGGGTATCGTGGGAAGTTGCTCAAGACTGCACATGATATTCCCTTGTCTGGTCATCTGGGAATCACACGCACTATGCAGCGGTTGGCCCGGAATTTCTATTGGCCCAACTTCACCCAGCAAGTGAAGGAGTATTGCAGGCCTTGTCACCGGTGCCAAGAAATAGGGAAGGCAGGCAAGAAAACCCAAGCCGCCCTAATTCCATTGCCCATAGTGGAGGAGCCATTCCAGAGGGTGGGAACGGATATTGTGGGGCCTTTAAATACCTCCAGCTCCTCAGGGAGGAGGTTCATCCTGACTGTGGTGGATTATGCCACCTGGTACCCCAAGGCAGTCATTCTATCCTCACTGAGGACAGACAAAGTGGCAGATGCCTCACTTGGGATTTTCTCCCATGATGGGTTTCTGCAGGAGGTTATCACCAATCGAGGGGGTTCCTTCATGTCGGACCTGATGAAATGTTAGTGGGAGAAGTGTGGGGTGGTGCAGAGATGTATGACACCGTATCACCCACAAGCCAATGGGCTTGTGGAAAGATTTAATGGTACCCTGAAGTCAATACTGTGGGCATTTGCTGAACAACATGGAAGGGACTGGGAGACATACCTTCCCCACCTGTTGTTTGCATACAGGGAGGTGCCCCAAGAGTTGACAGGATTTCCCCCCTTCAAACTCTTATATGGACGCCGGTGCGTGGGCCCCTAGACTTGATCTGGGAGGACTGGAAGGCAAGCATGCCACCCAGGGAACTCCCATAATGGATTACGTCCTTAGGTTTAGGAAAAGGCTGAAGGAGCTTCTGGGGACAGCACAGAGCAACCTGGCAGCTGCCCAACAGAAACAAAAAGTGTGGTATGACTGCAGAGCCAGAACTCGCTTGTACATGGTGGGTCAGGAAGTCATGGTCCTTATTCCGGTCTGGAAAGACAAGCTACAGGCTGAGTGGGCAGGACGGTACAAAGTAGTTAGGAAGGTAAATGAAGTGAACTATATTATAGAGTTACCTGACAGAAGACAGACAGAAAGGATGTACCATGTCAACATGATGAAGTCATGTGGTAATAGGGCTGACATGGTGTTTGCAGTGTGTTGTCCTGGGGAGGGGACGGATGAAGGAGACCCCCTTCTGGACTTGCTGGAAGAAAGCAAGTGGGTGTTCTCTGTGGAGGCAGTTAAATTGTCTCCCCAGCTGGCCCCGGACAAGATCCAGGAAGTAAAGGAGGTTTTAGCAGACTTTGCCCCATTGTTTAGCGCCAAGCCTGGACTAACCCCCTTAGTGACACATGATGTGGAGACAGGGACACAGACACCCATACGGCAGACAGCATATCGGGTGTCAGAGGCTGTCCAAAAGAACATTAGGAGGGAAGTGGAGGAGATGCTGGATTTAGGAGTAATCCAGAGATTCCACAGCCCCTGAGCCTCACCTGTAGTCCTTGTGCCCAAGCCAGATGACACTACTCATTTCTTTGTGGACTATCATGGATTGAATGACCATGATCAGATGCCCACCGTTGCCCCGGACGGACAAACTCCTGGACAAGTTGGGAGGGTGACCTACCTTATGACTATTGACCTGACCAAGAGGTATTGGCAGAAAAGTTGATGGACAGAGCTAGGAAGAGGTCGGCCTTCATCATTCCGATAGGCTTATTTGAATTTAAAGTAATGCCTTTTGGAATGAAGAACACCCTGGCCACTTTCCAAAGGTTGGTGAACCAGGTGTTAAATGGTGCTGAGGAGTACGTCGTGGCGTACCTGGATGACAATGCCATCTTTAGTGCCAGCTGGGAGGAACACCTGTCCCACCTTAGGGAAGTGCTGGGCAGGATACAGAGGGCTGGGCTCACTGTCAAAGCTGAGAAGTGCCAGGTTGCCATGGGTGAAGTGGCCTACCTCAGGCATGTGGTAAGCTGGGAATGGTTCCATCCTAACCAAATAAAAATAGAGGTGATCCAGGCATGGCCCAGACCAGAAATGCAGAAGCAGGTCAGGAGTTTTCTAGGGACAGCAATGTACTATAGGAAATTTGTACCCAATTACAGTGCCCTGGCTGCTCCCCTATCTGACCTGGTAAAGAAAAGGATGCAAAAGAAAATTACCTGGGGACCAGCATGTGAAGAAGCCTTTACCAGACTGAAGGAGGCACTGTGCAGTGCTCCTGTATTGACAAGTCCTGACTATAGCAAACCCTTTATAGTTCAGACTGATGCCTCAGATGTGGATATTGGGGCAGTACTGAGTCAGACATCCAACCAAGGGAAAGATCACCCGGTAGTGTACCTGAGTAAAAAGTTACTTCCCAGGGAGCAGGCTTACTCTACTGTGGAAAAAGAGTGTCTTTCCATAGTGTGGGCCCTAAAGAAGTTAGAGCCATACTTATATGGGCAGCATTTTGTGGTATAAACTGACCACAATCCCCTGGTTTGGCTGATGCAAATGGGAAAAACTAATAGTAGATTGTTAAGATGGAGTCTTGCTTTGCAAGGGTATGACATGACAATCCTACATAGGGCTGGAGTGACCAATCAGAACTCAGATGGCTTGTCGCGGGCTTATGAGGAGTGAACTGATGTGGAAGCTCATCCCATGCAGGGAAAGAGCCCCAAATTCAGTCTAGGTGGGGAGGAATTGTGATGCTTGGCCAGCTGGTCATGATTGTTGTATGAATTTTGTAATATAAAATGTGTTATTGAGTGCCTCTCATGAGACAGCCTGTGGGATGACCCCCCCCCCCAAGGTTTCAGCTACAAAATGTTAATCTGAAAGCCAGGAGATAATTAAAGACTAGAGACATAATTAAGGGTCTCCTGTTTTTCTGACTTAATTGTAGCTAACCAGTTGCCAGGATAGAGATCATAAAATTTTATGACGTTTAGAGGAAGAAAACATGTTATATCACTATGGTGCTAAGTCATAAAAATCCTCAGATGTGCCATGGGAAGAGAAATGCTCGAGATCAAGAGGAATTTAAAGACTGTCATAATTTGGGAACATTAGGTTTTGCTGAAGTCTCAGTATTTAATATACCTCTTGATAGGACATCCTGTTTTATATATTGTTTTATATTTTTAAAAGGAGGAGCTAGGTGGTGTCATAGAAGAGGTGGAGACACAGGGTTTAAACTGTATTCTGTATTTCCACTTACTGACACATTCCTGTTGGACTCTGAAACAATAACATCTACTTTAAGCACTGTTTCAGAAGGTAATCATTAGATAGACAACTGTAATTGTATTATGGTGGCAGGAGTTTGCACTTTTCCTTGTTTTCTTTTAAGTGATTGTAAGCTTTGTGATATAGTTCTGTGTTTACATTTTACATATGTTTCTATCCATTTTAAGTAAATCTATATTTAAAGAGACTGCCTGGTGTGCCTTCTAAGTCATTTCTTTTGCATGTGATGTATGGAGGATTAAGACTGACCAAACTGTTCATAAGCTTAATGGTTTACCAAACTGGAAATGGTAAGAATTTTCCTAAGGTCTTTCATAGAGTTCTAAGGGTTAATTTTGGTTAGGTGCCCTTAGGCGAAAGATATCTGGCATTCCCTGAAGAGCAGAATTATCTGAGCCTGTACATTTGGGTACGCTAGCATAAGGTTCACAGTTTGAATCCCCCCAGAACTTGAGACCAAAGGTGTTTCTGACCCACAAAACAGACAAGAGAGTTACCCTGTTCTGTTAACTGCTCACAATACTGGGCTCGGAGGTTGGCACTGTGGGAGTAGAGGGCCTGACCTGCTGAGTGGGTTTGTGACAGATTGGTTAGCACGGTGCTGATAATTTTGGTAATACAAGATTTAATTGTTCATTGTGTCAGCTTGATACTACAGCTCACTTGCAAAAAAAAGGCAGTGATTTATTTTTAAAAGGAAACAGAACTATAT